>OX411784.1:15051944-16251944 GCA_948252455.1 Acleris cristana
AGCATTCGACTCGCTAGCGAGTTCGGTTATTGTAACTCATGGTAAGGGTACAGCGCCTCTATTCCCGACGGTAAAAACGCTATCGTAGTTGACCTGTTATGGTATTGTTATGACGTCAGACGCCATTACTGTCAAGTAAATAAGAGCTATCAAAACGGTGACAATACGATAACAGATCAAAAACTATATTGTTTTTACCGTGTTGAATAGAGGCCCTGGTAGGTAATTCTTAACAAACTCGCTTTATGGGAGGTAGGGGACAATTGGGCAGTCGGGAGGTTCAGGCACTACCTTGCAAGTTAACTCGACGAACGAATTATTAACAGGCGTTTACGTTATCCCGTCAGAGCGAACAAACAACATTTTAGTGTGTTACCAGACCAATCGATCGATCGCCGATCGACGGCATCGATTGACGTCGATCGAAGTCGATCGATTGGTCTGGTAGGAACTATCGATCGACGGATATCGTTCGACTAACCAATCGATCGATTGCCGGTCGACGTTGATCGACTGGTCTGATAGCTTTAATTGATGAAGGAACTAATCCATTCTGCCATCGATCGACGATCGATCGATTGGTCTGGTAGGAACTATCGATCGACGTCGACTAATCAATTCTACCATCGATCGATGCCGTCGATCGACGATCGATCGATTGGTCTGGTAACACCCTTAGGGTGCATTCACGATCACCAACTAGGTAGCTTTAAACTCGCTCGTATCGCTTCGCTCGCTCGATCGATCGAGCGTTCCACAACAAGCCGTTTTAATAGATCAACACACACACACACACACAAAGAGTTATATTGTTTAAGAGGATTGTGAAGCTAAACATTTGCATACTAAATGCTTCTCTCCCTTTAAACGTTGTCTAATTTTTACCATTTTTGTATATGTTGTAGATATTATATTCTGTGTGTACGTTTTCCTTTCCAAGAAATTATTTCTTAAAATGAAACAAAGAGTTTGAGTAAAAGTCATACATTTTCAAGGTGAGCGGCCATTCGTAAAAGTGGTAAATTATGATAGAATTAAGTATTCAAAATAAACATATTTTGTTATGTAATGTACTCTAAAGTGCCGGAGCCGAGGTATTTAAATATTCATACCTGGGCGTACTTTTAGTACCATAAACTGAATACTTAAATCTTGAATATCTCCGATCCGATATTATTTAACCATAAATTATTTATATATATAACTATGTGTATTTAGAGGTCCTCTAAATAACTATGTGAAAATCACCCGTGGCCGCTGAGAAAAACTAGAAAGACTATTTTCTTCATACAAACTTACCCAATGCCCTTTAAAAAACAAAAAAAGAAGGAACCTTAAAGATATTGTTTTTCATAATACCTACAACATATTCAGAACTCGTGGAAATAAGACGATTTAAACGGTGTTTCACAATCCTTGTAATTGTGCGTGTTTTTTAGGGTTCCGTAGTTAAACTATGAACCCTTATAGTTTCGGCATGTCCGTCCGTCCGTCCGCAGCCTAGCTCAGAGACTCTTGTACTTGAAAGCTGTAATTTGGCATGAATATACATATTAGTCACGCTTGTTTTTGAAAGTTACATAATTAGATGAAAATGATTCTGAAAGTAATGTTACAAGTAAATTACATATAAATTTCATGAAAAGTGTCCATTACCATTACTCACGTTGCTATCAAAAACTATAGTAATTTTCAAAAATTACAGATAATTTCACTTTGGTTACTTTTAGAACATGGCATGAAACACTTTTGAAACTTTCAGAATATTGCATAGAATTTAAGTGAAAGTTTCACTTTGGAAACTTACTATTACGACTAGGCCGGAATCGAAACTGGGACCGCTAGCTTCGTTCGTAGGCGCCTGCCTAATATCAACTAGGCTACTAGCAACGCGCTCGCTAGATGTCGCTGCACGTATTTTAAATGGCGCAATCGTTTTGTTCACCCAGCCGTAAGCGTTTTCTACAATAATTATACCATAGCCTTCGTCTATCCGTGTGGTTAGTCTAGTAAGTCTTTTTGGGCATACATCCTTATGAATACCAGTAAGGATGTCATTTAAACAAGTGTTTTAACCGACCTCAAGGAGGAAGATTTTGTGCTCGACTAATCGACTAGGAGTATGTTAATTGTTACCTATGTAATGTATGTATTATGTTTTAGTTTGCATATAATGACATGTCACCGATTAAAGCTGCGAGCTGCGACCACACCGGTGCATCGCAGTGACGCGTGGTATCAGCACCGTTTTTGACGCAAGCTCCACACACCAATGCTTAAAAAACGGTGACGGTACGGAATCGCAATGACGCGTCGTATCCGAACCGTTTTTGACGCATGCCCCAATGCTTAACGGTGCGTATATTACGGTACGTCAAAAACGGCGCCATGTTGGTACTATGACCCCGTCGTTTGTTTAAGCAACGACACCGTTTTTTAAGCAGTGGTGTGGGGAGCGTGCGTCAAAAACGGTGCTGATACGACGCGTCACTGCGATTCCGTACCGTCACCGTATTTTAAGCACCGGTGTGGGCGTAATTTTAGAAATAGAAATAGTTTATTGCATGTCACAATGACATTGTCATGTCGTCGTATCTTAGTATTAGTGAAAAAGGGTACAAGTCGTTTGAAGATCAAGTGAAAAAGGGTGTAAGTCTACTATACTCCGTTCATGTATAATGTTGGCTATTTTAGAATGTTCACGAAATGCATTTTTTTTGTATTTAAGTTAATTTATACTACTCTAGTGAAACATTCCGTTTGTGAACCAATAAACTAAAAAAAAAAAGTGTATACCCTTTTTTATTTAAAGTTAAGTCGACTAGTACCCTTTTTCACTAGGACCCCAGTTGTGGACCGATTTTGAAAATTCGTGTTTAGGGTTCCGTAGTCAAACTAGGAACCGTCCGCAGCTTAGCTCAGAGACTCTTAGTTCTAGAAAGCTGTTATTTGGCACGAACATACATATTTGTCATGCCGACAAAGTGGTAAAATAACATTAAAAAAATCTCCCCCTACACGTAAATTGGGGAAATTATTTTTTTCTTGTCTTCCCCATGGTGTGGGGTGTCGTTGGATAGGTTTCAAAAATATTGCGGGTTTGTAAAAAATCGATGAAGGGATCCGTTTGTGAAATATTAAGATTAAAGTGCTAATTTTGGGTAGAGTCAAGTGTCCCCCCCCTACAGCCAAAACTACAAATACTCAATATAACGATAATGAATTTTAAACGAAAACTATAACAACTTAAGTAAGACTTGCGACTAAACTGTCTGTACTACTAAAATCATCTAAAGGAGCGTCCTCACTGAGAGCATTCGCGTGTAATGAGCATTCGGCGCGAACATCGAGTGGTGTGTAAGCTTTGTAACGCTCGGCTCAACGTCCACACCACTCGAATATTCACGCGAATGCTTAAGGGGCCCCATATACGGTACGATCCGTGATGAATTGTACGTGTACGGGCAATATCGCATCCAAATTTCAATCGAAATACGAATTGTCACGATATCGATTCAGTTTGATCGTAACAGGGCCCTTAAGACAGCAGAAAGTAGCTTTAAATAGGAGAATTAGTGGGTACTTGTTGCTTTTAAGATAGGTGTTGTGTAACGGCTTCCGAACCCTACACTGAGTATGGTCAGACATGCTCTTGCCCGGTTTTTTATTTGTTGTTTTGGCTTCGTAGGCGTGGGTTTTACCGCGCAGTAGCCACCCACGGCGATGTTATGACGCTTGGACATGATTCAGATGTTTCAGTTTGGCGAAATCTTTCGCAATTTCCTTTATTCAAAGCGTAATTAGGGTTCCGTAGTCAAACTAGGAACCCTTATAGTTTCGCCATGTCCGTCCGTCCGTCCATCAGCAGCCTAGCTCAGACACTCTTAGTACTAGAAAGCTGTAATTTGGCATGTTTATACGTATTAGTCAAGCCAACAAAGTGGTAAAATAAAATCTAGCAAAAAAAATTTTTTTTGTGTACCTTTCCTAAACCTAAACTGGGGATGTATTTTTTTTTGTCGTCTACCCTTTATCGACCGGGAGATACTGAAACAAAATTTCCAGTCATTTGGAACAAGTATGGTGAGTTGGTCTAATTACGTAATGTAATGATGAAAAGGAAAATCATGGTCATAGTGCTGGTACCGGCGGCCCGATCGCGAGGGCGTGAAACGAACGTGTCGGATAAATTACGAAAGAACGATTTGTAACACAAAAATTCTTGTATTTTCAGATTGGTGAAAACTACCTATTAGTGAAATAAGAATTCCATGAAAACATAAATTCAAAACACAATTGGCATTCATTCTATTCTAGGAAAAGAACCATAACTTTACCAAAATACCTTTGCAAACCGAATGTGAATTTTAAAATGAGTTTTGTCCTATTGCGAGGTTGTGATGTAATAATTCTGTTATTGAAATGTTATATAAACTTAGCGGGACAATGGCCCTCTTATTAATAATATGCATTGTGTACTTTCACATGAAATGTTTAGTTACGTGCTGTGGGAACATGTCTAATCTTTTTAGTGTACTGTACCCAAAGGGTTTCAACAAGAACCCATTACTAAGGGCCGGTTCAGACAAACAGCATTTGAACTACAAAATGGCAGTTTGAGGGCAGTTCTGACGCAGTTGACGTAATTGCATCAAAAACTGCAAACCAACTGCGCAGTCTACTAGCAGTTGGCGTGCAGTCTACCTAAGTCTACTATTAAAATGCTGTCTGTTTTTAAACTGGCTCTCTGACTCCGCAGTCAGTCTGTCTTTTGGTGGGCTGTATCCCATGCACCATCATTCGACGCTTGAAATGTTCAGTGTGTATTGCTATAGCTGCTAGCAGACCAATTAAATTATAAAAAAAATTTAGAAATACTTTTGCTGCTTTAACAACAAATAATAAAAGTAAAATAAATTTGGTCCCCATACAATAACGGTACGGAACCCTTGGTGTGCGAGTTTGACTCGACCTGGCCGGTTTTATAAACACGCTACAGAGTAGTTGAAACACAATGAGTTTAAACAGTTATTTAGTTATAGTTCTGTGAAATGTGGGCTAATAGTAGCTTGAGAATATTATCTTCTGTCTTTTTCTAACCCAGTGCAATGCAAAAAGGACATTATGTTTTCAATTTTTGCCAATAATGTCTAGTTGTGTTTTTTGTTGATTTAAATTATTTAGTTTTAAGATAAATTGAAAAAGCTTTGCCACTAATGTTACAAAAATGACAAACATACAAAAAATATATCTATCTCTTCACTTTAAAATCAATTCTGTCCTTGATTGTCAGCATACATACTTCACCAAATACCTACATACCTATCCTGTGTCAATTCAATCAATTTTCACTGCGTAAGCAATATTTAATTTAAAAGTTCAATTTAATGAGATTTTGTAACATTTACTCTTTATATTAGGTAAATCGAAATATTAACACATATCGCACTGCTAGAGCAAAACAGTATCAACTCAAAATCCTTGGTAGTTTTGTTTGAAATTCATAGAAGTTGTATTAAAGTTGATTTTTAAATACAGTTGTATATAGAGTAGGCATTTCTCATGAAAAGTGTGCTTGTGTCATTTAAAGATATCTCACATACTATTTCTATAATTGGTATGTTTTATATGAAAATCAGAGAGTTTGGCATTGAATGCATTAAATTAAGGCAATTGTGAGTGGCCTGACTTTTAAAACAGTTGCGTAGGGTTGAACTAAGGTTTCAAACAAGTGACAATCTCACTCCCTTATGTAAAACTAATTAACAATAAATGTTTGATTATGTTAATTCATGATTGCCTTTAAATCTGATTACTTTTATTGGCTGATTGGTTTTTTTGCTAGTCATGTTTTTTTTACATTTTAATCTTCATGTTTGTAAAGATAAGTACAAATTTACATCTTTTAACACATTTAGAATTAGTGACTTCACCGTCTGATCCACTTTGTAGCTAATTTTCACTATTATATTGCTGTTTATAGAAAAATGCTGCTACAGACTGGAACTGAATGTGTTAATATTATTTATTTCATGTATGTATTTTTTTTTGTAAACCCAAAATGCCTATTGGATAAAACAGACAGCTTTTAAAATTGATAACAATTTACAACAGGAATCTTTTGAAAAGGTGTTCTGATAAAAACTATGTTTTGTTTTGTAGCCTAGAAAATACCATATGGTATTTAAGCTCTTTAGCCAGTAGCAGAAATTTGTAAATTTATTTTCTCTGTAAATAATGCAAAAAAAGAGTATGCTTTTGAGTCAAACCACTACAAGCATGACTTTTTAACAGAACACTTGTTAAAAAACTTCCTGTGTTCGATTAATTTGATGCCATCATAGCAATGAATTGCATGATTATATGTTACGTATCAAGAATCAGTTAATGTTGTTTCCCTGTTATTATTATATCAGGTGTTATCATAATGAAACACCTATGTTAGACAGGTTTATCTGTGAAGGCCACTCGTGTTTACAATATTTTATCATATAAAAACATTATTTTTTAACTAAAAAGTCTTGTAGAACTCTTTATGCGTTCATGGTGGAAATTGATCGGAGGCCTAAGAGTACCTATCCAGTTTGTTTTTGTTTGCGCAAATATTACTAACATAAAAAACACAAGTTAACACTCGAAGCAGAAATTAGTGCGTTCGCAAACTCATCAAGAAAAAAAAGCATAAGCAAAATAAAGCTCACAGGACACAGAATCGCTAGTTCTTACGGGTTGGCGAAGATTAGAGCGGGGTCCATAGCCGTGGCGGCCCAACGTGGAACACGTGCCGTGTTGACTTCAGTTGCCAACAGAGTTAAGTCTAAAAATAAACACAATGCGCTACCAGAGAGGTTATAATGCAAGTTACGTTGCACTCACAACACGCGCTCGTTATCAAACTCAAACACACGCCACCTCAACACGACCGCGCGGCTCGCACTGGAATAATAACTCGATCGGTTGATTTATTGACACGAACCAGCTGTTCAAACAAACAATTCCAAAAACTTATCACACTTTTTACCTATCAGAGCTAGCAGAACTGGGGGTTTCGAATTTATTCAGCTTCCCAGCCATCAGTGGTTGTCACAGTCAGAGATTAAGAATAAAAATCAATTTTCAAAAAATTCACGCCTGTTTGGAACACGCAAGTAATATTTTGTTTGACGTTTGGATTAGCGCTGCCGTTCCGTACATAATGATGTTTCGGAAAAATATCTTCTACTACGTCATCAATTCTTTACTAACAGGCATCTAACAGTTTACGATAAATCTGCAGAATTTTTCAAATATGAAGTATGTTATCCAAAACTCATAATTTAATAATTGTATACAGGCGAATATAAACCTTATTAAAAGAAATTAAAATTATGACTAAAAATCTATCGGTGGACCTAAATTGTAAAGTAAGAACTGGATTTCGAACGTTGTTGATTTTGAGCGTTCCGTTACACGCAGCAGACGTTTTGCGTTTCACAACGTTGTTTTTATAAAAAACAACGGGTAAATTTTTAGGGTTCCGTACCAAAATGGTATAAAAGGACTCCTTCTGGTGAGAATTTTATCTGTGTGTCACAGCAGTTTTTCTCAGCAACTACTGAACCTTTCAAATGTAAATTTGGCATTGGTGTATAACTTGCTTGCCCGATTTTTTTTATTTATACTTATATAAAAAAAAAAAAAGTTTTATAAAATTACTATAGGTATATAGTAATTGGAAATGGGGTCTAAAAGGAATGTTTAAAAATGAAAGTTAATCTATTGTAGCAAATATTTAGTCTTTCGGATTTATGGCCAAAAGCGTACAAATAATGATCGTTCGCCCCCTTATCTCTGAAGTTTAGTTTAGGCTTTTAGGGGCCGAATAATCTGAAATAATTCTGACTAATGTATATTTGTCAATATTTATAGCTATAGTTGTAGCTATTTGACGACAGATGACGCAAGCTGACAAATTTTTGATATGGAATAAAAGCATTTTTTAGGGGAACGAGTTCCACAAGGACCTTCTATAATATGAACATAGCACATCTATAACATAGCACAATTTCCTTATGAATCAAAACTCAAAACACATGATGGTTACCGAATGTATATTGGCTACTCGACGACAGATGGCGTAAGCTGTACTTATTTTTTAATATGGAAATAAATTATTTTTTGGCTAGGACTATCTGCAATACGAATTAAAGTTAAACTTTATTCTGGCGCGATACATAGCACAATTTCCACATGAATCAAAACATAATCATGATGGTTACCGAATGTATGTTGCCTACTTGACGACAGATGGCGTAAGGTGTACTCAGTCTTGTAATCAAAATAAGGTATTTTTTATGGGAGCAAGTGCAGCTAGGACCTCCTACAATACTTATTAAAGTAAGACTTTATTCTGGCGTAATTCAGGGTACAAATTACATATGAATCAAAACAACATGATTGTTAACGAATGTAATTTAACTACTTGACGACAGATGACGCCAGCTGTACTCATTTTTAATATGCAATTTAAGTATTTTTTAAGAGAACTACTGCGGCTAGGACCATGAATGGACCATACAAATTATAGTCAAACTTCATTCTATCGCGATACATGGCCAAATTTCTATTTGAATCAAAACAACATTTTTGTGAAGAATGTAATTTAGCTACTTGACGACAGATGACGCCAGCTGTACTCATTTTTAATAGGGCGGGATAGGTACAAGGTAAAAATTACCTTCCATTTTAATCATGAAAGGAAAAGGCTAAATTAGTAATGAACTATTTTTTATGTAAGTATGTACTATTTTATTTTTGCTATGTTTTAAATTTATCATTTTTTTAAATCAATGTGTTTTCTTAATCGGTCAATGATTTTATGAGTTAACAAATAAATATGAAATATTTATTTATTTATTGCATTTTGTACAAAAGATACTCACTTCTAATCTAAGTAGAACCCTGTTAGTGTATTGCAACGCGTAATTTAAACAACATAACATTTATCTATAATAACTAATATAAATTAGGGCATTTTTATAGTGAACTAGAGGACGCCCGCGACTTCGTACGCGTAGAATTAGTTTCCCGCTACTCCCCCCCCATTTCTTCCCGTTGGGGGTCGATTTTCGGAAAATCCTTTCTTAGTGCTCACTTACATCATGAAAGGAACCCTTGTACCAAATTTCAAGTTTCTAGGTACAGTAGTTTCGGCTGTGCGTTGATATGTCAGTCAGTCAGTTTAGCCTTTTATATATATAGATAAATATATATAATATATAGAAGATCATACTGTGAGCTCACACTTTAACACTCAGTTTTGTGAGGGTTAAATTTTAATTATAGACTTTATAATAAATGTTAAAATTTTGTGTTAAAATTAACTGATTACGTTTTACAACGCATTGCTAAAGTAGCTAAATATCTCGAGGGAATCTTTTTCAATATTGTTTAGCTTTATTTATACGAACTAGCGCCTATAACCTAACGCTTATAATACCTTGCTAACAGATAACTTATAGGCACTAAACATTTTGTTGAATTTAAAAATATCTTGTTATTTTTTATAAATTATGTTCGTATGTGTGTGGTGTGTGTGTGTCTGTGGCGTTTTGCTTATATGTTGGAATCTAAATATCAAGTATTAAATATAGAACTTTGGCGAAGATAGCTTTCCATTCTAACTATTATCTTTGATTTTTTTAAACGCTTGCTTGTACCCGCGATTTCACTATCAAACATAACACATAACAGACGAAATTTGGTGAGGAATTAAAACAATTTATGGAAGATTTTATGGAATCAAAAACGTGCTACAGTTTGTACGTTTTTAGTTTAAACAGCGACATCTCACGGATAGTGGTATGAAACTCAATTTAAGACGCTAGATGCAATCTGTAATTCGAACTTCGTCCATTGCTATCCCTTTTGCTCTCGACGCGTAACTAATTCGCAAGAAAGTGACGAGGCGTTTCGAAGTTCGAATAGCGGATTTCAAAGTAGAGCCCCTGGATGCCACCTCCGTGTCGAGCAGTGACGGTGCGTCGCGATAAAAATAAACGTTCATCCATGAAAATAGAAAACAACGCCATCTGCCGTCGAGTAGGTACATTTCTTATAGGTACTACATACATTTAGTATTTATGAGATTTATTAAAATCCTTGTAGGACATCGGGATCAAAAGTATCCTATGCCTCATGCGCCAAACAGTAACAGACTACATGCTATCTGGGCCGGTATTCTAGGTGCTGAAAACCATATCGTCTTTATTTATTATTACCTATTTTTATTTATTTATTTAATGGCGTCCACATAATAACGTAATTTTGCCAATGTCAAGTAAGTATATATTGGGTCCTTACCTATGAAATTGGCGTTATTTTTACGTGTTTTATTTCGTACGGAATTTATTCATTTCAATTTTAACTTCCAAATTATTTTTAAATTTCATTAATACAGTATGTTACAAAGGTTTTAGATACAAATAATATGGTTCAATTTCTTACTTAGTGTTTAAAATTAAAGTGTGAACTCAACTCTTTTCATGTGCTGCGAGTTCAAGTGTTTCAATTACGCAGGGTTTTATGAAGCTAACTATTTTTAAGTAATTAAGATATGTATAATATAGCTTAGAAGTGTCCAATATTCGTGACAGAATTTTGTTTGGTTTGCATTTGACGTTACAAAATAATCCGCAAAATTAAATGTAGAAAACCACCGTTTTCATAAAATTCTCCATATAAAACGCCAATTTCATAGGTAAGGACCTAATATAAGCAACGTTGTACGGTGAATTTTGTCCTGTCGTCGAAGTCTTCCTGTCATAGTCGTTATGACCCTTGAAGATGGCGAGCATCCACTTCAATGGCTTGGTGTGATCTTGACCGCTTACTCATTTGGAACCATCTTTTCACTGTTATTTTATTCAATGCAAGTTCTTCAACAATGTTACAAGTTGTCCCACAAAACTGCTCTGGATTTGCGAACCAAAATCAACGCATATCGTCTTTAATCTGTTATCGTATCGTATTGTCAAAGTTTTGATAGATCTTATTTCCTTGACAGTACCTAATGGCGGCTGACGTCAAAACGATACCGTAAGGGTCAAATACGATATCGTTTTTACAGCCGGGAATAGAGGCCCTGTTTTATGGAAATTAGTAAAGTTATTTAACCGCGAAATATTAATATAGTAAAGATAAGAATTTACACATACCAAATGCAAACTGAATTCTGAATTGATTTATTTACTGACATCTTTCAGTTACAAACGTACCTAACCCAGTATTTTAGAAACTTTGCAACTTCATTCGTTGTTAGAGCAAGCCTGACTTTATGCCCTTTAGTTAAAGGTCTTCATTTCTTAGTACCTTTAGTCAATTTTTCTCGTGTCAAGCAAATCTCCAATTTGCGGTGGATTTGCAGTAATCTAGTGACGTGGGGAGTAATGGGGGATATTATTTGGCGCGTGCACGGTTAGATAGCACAGGTGTTCAGGCTTTTCTAGAGGACAGTGGATAAGCATTCTGTTAGCGGAATAAGGTGTGTTTTTGTAACATATGAAGTGTGCCCGGTAAGAACTATCTAGTCACATTAGTAACTTTTTAAGACATCGCGATTTGAAAGATAGGAACCATGTATTTCTTACGTAATTTTCGAGTTGAGGTTTTTTAAAGGTGCCAAAACAAAATTTATATCATATATTATTAAGAATTATATCTGTAACTGAGTGTAGATTTAGTAGGATTATAACGTCATTAAAAAAGTGACTAGATATATGTTCAGATTATTATTTTCATCATTGCATGCCTATGATTGGTAGATTGACACAGCGATCACAATAAGCATCAGCATATTGACTAAAAGTTGGATTATGTTATCAAACAGTGCCCTAATTTTAGCCATTTTTTTTACTATTCTTGTTAACTTACTTACTAACTCACTTAAAAATATTTTCACTAAGAAAATGTTCATTTTTTTTCTTCCAAATTTAGATAATTGGAATGGATTGTCATTTTATTGCACCTACCTACTTTTTGATTTCTGTTTCACCTTAAGGTTGACTGGTAGAGAATGCTTGTAGCATTAAGTTCGCCTTTTGTACACTATTTTAATTTTGTGCAATAAAGTATTTAAATACATAAATAAATAAATAAGTGTTATTTAAATATAATGCTAATGTCCAAAAAGTAATAGCGTTTCTACCTACTACAATTTCATTTGGCCTATTTTATTGTAAATTTATCCTTGTAGTTATAGTAGCTCATACTGTCGACTGGATAAAAGCTACAATAAAGTCAACGATATCACAGATTGTAAGCGAACGCGCTGCACTGCGCCGCCTCCGCCCTCAATGTGTTTGCGGCTTTAAATAAGATTTATTCGTAATAATATGATTACAATACAGGAATAAAAGGGGCTAAAACATCGTGGAATACAGGCACTGAACTCTATTGTGATTAGCACTGAGTCACTACAATCATAAGTTCCAAATTCAACTAACGGACTTTATGCGCCTTTTATTACACATTCTCTTGATGGGGGCACACGGCAAATTTTCCCAATAGCAGTGAGTTAAGTCTATATATCTATCGGCAGTCTTAATTAACTGCCTTAGTCCGACGAGACTGTCTTGCAGCAATTAGCCCAACTTTCCCCATTTGCATGTTATGGGGAAACTTCTCCGAAGCGGGCAACCCCGACGTCGCAAGAGTTCTGAATTTGAATGAAAATTCTTTTTTAATTTAATCCCGCCATGCGTCACGGAAATGTAATGGCGGGTGGTTTTTTATGGGGCGGATTTGCTTTAATATTGAAAGACGATGTTGTATAAATAAGTATGCCTCACAATTATTATTGTTTAAATCGAATTATGTGGGTCTATATTGGAATCCATAATATCGTTTGTCCTAATCGTCATTTTTCCTAATTCATCGTTTGTCCTAAAAGCCATTTCCGTGTTGTTATTATAACACAATCCTAACCTAACCTAATCGCAGGTATCTTTGGAAAGCTTAAAAAGTTGTCTGACTCAGCTGAAAACCAGTTTAGGACAAACGATAAATTAGGACAAATGACGATTAGGTCAAACGATATTATGGATCGCGAATGACACCCGAATTATGTATACTGTGTAGATAAAATCTTAAATGCACTGAAGTAAAATTTCATTTGGGGATTTTTTATTGTTTACCGTGAAACTTTGTCATAAAATGGATGTAAAATGGCAGCAAATCAGTTTTGAATCATTTTATTAATAGTTGTACTTAAACAAAACCAAACGAACCAATTCACCATGATTACTCGATAATCACGTACTTTTAAAGATCAAGTGAGGTCTTTGCAACGATTTATACACTAAATCATTATTTTCATATTAAGTTCAACATGAAATAACCATTCATCTTCAGCTTGGTGAATATTTGAGGTTATGTGTCAAACAGTACTAATTTGTTTACATAAGTAGTTAGCAAATTCTATTGACGGCGACTTTACCAGTGACGCGATTGGTTTAAAAACGAAACGAATGCGATTGTTTCCAAAAAGCTGTGTGTATTTGACGTACACTGATAAAAGTTAAACTGTAACTTATCTCAAACAATAACAACTTTGAACATAAACTGCAGAGATTATCTTCTAGTTAAATGAAATTCTAACCGAAATACGTCGCAGTGTTATATAAATTTGAATCTTATCCGCGTGTGTCAGCAGATTATGGTAGTTTACCGCGTTAGTTCTAAAAGGAATAAGCTAAGTAAGTGTTTAATTTAGAAATATGGGTTTTGGTTATGCTGAAGTTAGTTTCCTGCATGTTTGCAGTAAAGTTAGGGATCTACCGCCGTACTCAGACTTTTAACTTTTTAGAGACAATTTAACTCGTGCCGTTTTCTTTGTATATTTAAAATCGTCGCTAAGAAACGACTTAATCGTAATTAACTTAAAAAAAATAGGTAAACAAAACGGCGGACAAAAGTTTTTCGAACTCATAGTCATAGTCATTTATTCAAGGTAACAAATATACATTGCATTTCAAATAAGATAATTATACACTAGAATAATAATAAAAATTAAATAAATCGCTACTTATTACTACTTACATTAACTCCACATATCAATAATACATTAAAATCAATTAAAAAAAACTAAAACCTATAATTACAATGTCATGTTAAATAATTTAAATATATTTATCTATAAATTACAACCGTATATAGTATACCTGCGTTTACCAAAGTCTCGGTGAGCCTTTTGCATTATTTAAAAAGTTTTCATACAACGTTTCACCTGATTCCTGCACGGTTGGCCTCCCTTCAATTTGGCGGTTTTTGGGTCCTTTTTCATACCAACATTGATTGCGACAGGGAACGTAGGTAATTTAAGTAGGACGCAGCGAGAATTTCAAGTGAAACGTTTCTTTTGATTGAATACGTTTAGAATCATTGAATTGGAACTATTTTTGGACGGGAATTAGCTAAGTTATTCTGAATATAAATAATCTTTAGATACCTACATATATAAGTAAATTGTGTTAGTTTTAAGTTGAGGGGATAATAGGCTTTGGTAGTTTCGTGATGTCATCGCTCCGGAACTTATGGCCGTATTAATAAACTCGTCTTGACTGAGATGCCCATCTTGAGAGACGTCAAATAAACGTTAACCTATACAAAGTTGTCATTTTTGAGGTGTCTTGTGACTTGTGACTGACATCTCAACCAAGATGAGTTTATTAATAAGGCCCTTATTCATGTTCGAGACCACTCTTTGTGCAAGTGTGGTCTGGCAGAGGGTACCCTCGAGCACATGTTTTTCAACTGCAACCATATTGTCACCCCTCTTTACGACATCCTCCCCTCCAATATCCCCCGTCCTGTTACCATCCAGTACCTTCTTACATTAGTCTACTCCCCTTTTGTGTTTGTACTCAGTAAATTTATTAAAATTAACAATCTGTTATTGTAGAAGTGTGGCTAATATTAAAAGTTTGTTTTGTCTTATGTCATACATTCTCTTTTGAATACGTGCCTTTCTTGACATTGACGTTGGCGAAATCATCGACAACCTCGATGGAGCCATAACTTACAAGAATTGAATTGAATTGAAAGGCCCTTAGAGAGCTGGACAGGAGTGGCCATGGGTGAAGAGCTGTTGTTTTTTGAGAGACAGCTGCAGTTGAATGCGGAGCTGACTGCCAATAGTAGTATAGTAGTACCTAATAGTAGTAAGCAGTGGAGAGAGCTTTATTGAAGAAGAAGAAGAAGAAGACGAGAGATAGAGAACAGAAAAAAGGACAATGGAGGCCTTCTTTCAGCTGAGGGACTTAATAATAATAGGAACCTCGATATTCATTGTGAGAATTCGTATACATAAATACATATAAACAAATTATAGCTTCAGGAACTTCATTCGAATCATACCATGTTGTAATCACGGATTTTAATAAAAAAACTCTTACTTATTATTAAAAAAAGCATCAATATCGGGTCACTTTTGAAATAATTTCAGTACAATATGACACGGAATGACACCGTTCATTTTAATCTTGAGTATAGTACCTATTTAGTACATTTTTGGACTTGAAATGTTTATTTGGCTTACATTTTAGAACTTCACTAGAATCTAGATTTCCTTAAAAAAACTTAATGTAACCGGGCAAAGTTAAAGCAGTTACTTAAAAAATAACATGATGCCCTTTTTGGTTGAGTGCCTCCTTGTACAAAATCTCATTTTAATCCTGGCATTCGAATATTAAATCTAACTGCAAAATTCACTCAGCGTTGCAACCAATAAAAACGCGCCGCACTTGCACAGATAAAAAATATAGAAAAAACTGTCAGACTGCTACTGCCATTATTAAATTCACTTCATCCAGGATTATGTAAATGGCGGGAGATCTGGCTGAACGGAAACGCCTTGGTCCACAGATACGTGATATGAAAACTTGAACGATTTTAATTTCCTATTGAGTCCACTCTTACATTTCTTATCTGGCTGGTTTTAAAGGCAGCTAGATTTTTTAAACGTAGTTTACGAAAATAGACTTGGAAATTGTAGTAATTATAAAAAGCTCCGCCTTGAAGACACGGACTCGTTTCAGAGCTGACACTCAACATACCCAACCGATTGAGATGAAACTTAGACCTGTAAAAATAATAATTTGAGGCTGAATAAAGCTTTATGACGGCTGTACTTTTTAGCACAATCAGTAACTGCTGAATAAGAAAGTGGCGATAGGATTAGACTTATTATATACTTACTTAATGAAAATACGAGATTAATTATGAAGTTAATTCATATTTTAATATGTATACTTATTACTTTACAGCCCATGCCAATACCGGAAATTTGTTTAAAAATGGACATCTAAAGCGTAGTTAGCTTATAAAAACTGCATAGACAGGTTCAAACCAATAACATTTCTTTAAACAAATAAGTCAATTAGTAACATCAGAGTAGCTATAAAAAGTATCGGTTAAAAATTCCATATGACAGGGTATTTGCGATTTTTAAATGGAGCTGAAAAAGCTCGAGTAATGAAAACGCCGTAACTTCCCGAGGCAGCTCCTTCGATAAATAGCGAGGGAGTCGGCGCGAGCGCGGATCTAGCACTGTGGGGCCACGAACTTCCAAGCAGTAGCTCTGGTCTACTCGGCAAAACAATATTGCTTTTGTCATTTTATCGTATTGTCAACGTTATTATATTTAATAATAATAATAATAATAATAAAGCCATTTATTTCCACAAAAACATAAAATGAAGTAAATTACAGTTCATTTACTTAAATAATAACAAGTTTTAGCGATTAAAAAGTATTTGTGCTAGGTATATTACAAATCTTAACTTTAAATTGGTAAACCAACATAATTTATAGCATTCCATTAATAAAATAATCCAATCAAATAGGTATATAGAATTAAAACTTTCGTAATAAAATTAATTGAGTTATTTTACGCACCCAGTTGGGATAAAATCATGCACAATTAAGATTAAATTACTGAGAAACGTAATAAAATTAAAATCATAATTAACACATTACTTTAAGTATAGTTAAAATTTAGTTTTTGGGGACCCAATTTAGGGCAAAGGCCTCCTCCATGCATATCCACAGCTTCCTGTCTTGAGCGAGCCTGGGCCAAGCGCGGCCGGCGGCCTGCACGAGGTCGTCGGCCCAGCGGCGGCGCGGGCGGCCGCGGCGGCGCGCCTGGCCCCGCTCGCACCAGTGCAGCACGCGCTCGCTCCAGCGGCCGTCGCTGGCGCGCGCCACGTGACCTGCCCAGCGCCATTTTAGACGTTATTATAAGCCTTTTTATATAGCGGCCGAGTTAAAAACAATACGATATCATGTCAAAAGTAGTAGGTACCTTTTGTTTTACCGAGTAGAATAGAGCCTCTGACTACATCGCTTTGTGCCTAGATCGCAATACGACCAGATCAATTTGCGACTACATCCCAAAAAGTCCGAGTTGCAAAAAATGCCCAAAGGACAAATTGCCCTGGAATAGGATCTCCGCCATGCGGGGCTCCGTCGACATTGCTAACACAGACATAACATGAAAAAAAACAATGTGGTCATTTAGCGACTCAGACTTTTTGAGATGCAGTCGTAAAGCGAACTGGTCGTATAGCGATCTCGGCACAAAGCGATGTAGACAGATCGAGATATAGATGACGTGATACGAAAAGTCAAGTGATCTACCAGTGACGCGATTGGTTTAAAAACGAAACGAATAGAAACGCTAGATAGCGTAATGCATCTTGGCAAGGGCCTCTGGTCGTATATGCTACCTAGTCATATCGAGATGTGGACGGAAAGCTTAATCCAAACATTTTCATTAACATAATAAGGCTTACTAATAATTACCTTGTTTTTATTTATTAACACAATTTCCGTTTATTATCTCTTTAAAAAAATATTTACCTACTTCCACATCCGCGTTTGTGAGTCTCAAAATGTCTGCAACATCCCTGCTACAAATGTCGCCGTTTTCGTGGCCCGCTTTCGCGACCGGATAAACCCCTTCGATTCGTCCATGTTCCGAACCGGAAATAAGGAGATTTAAAACTTTATTCTACTTTTTAACCAATCTTGTTTAGGGATTTATAGTGTTTCTGCTTCTTCGATATATCTTCTTGATTGAAATCCGCTTTAGAGTTTGTTGTAGATGTGATTCCACACTGAAAATTGGTGTTTAAAGTAGTTGAAATAACGTTGTTTTAAAGCTTTCTTGAATTTCACTCCAACGTCATTTTTTTGATTGTGATATAGCAATACTGGGTTCGTTTATTTATCGTCATTTCGGTGGTCACCACTCCCGTTCTAGCCTTATCATCTTTCACATAGTCCATCCATCGTTTCTTTGGTCTTCCCCTACTCGTTAAGCCTATTCTACTCGGTAAATCCATATTGCTTTTGACATGTTATTGTATTGTTTTTAACTCGGCCGTCATTAGGTACTTTCAAGTAAGTAAGAGTTATCGTAACGTTGACAATACGATAACATATCGGAGCAATGTTGTTTTACCGAGTGCTCCACCTTTTCTACTCCATGTGTGTGTACATGTGTGTCTGTCTGTGGCACCGTGGCTCTTAAACGGGTGAACCGATTTGCGATGCGGTATTTTTATTTGAAAGCAGGTTTAGTAGCGGTGGTTCTTAGCTAGGATTCATGGAAATCGGTCTGGCCGTTTAAGAGATAATCAGCTCTGAAAGAAGGGGCCACGAAGCGAAATTATATCAAGGGATTTTATCTATATATCTAATACTCGCAGTTATAGTACCTACCTACCTGATAGGCTGATACGGACACGGGGCGCTGAAACAAATTTTCGTAAAAAAAATCGAGAATCACTATTATTTATCTTGTTTAGGCTCCCGGGACCTAATATGGCTAAACGCAGCCATATAAGCGTTTATCGCGTGATAAAAAGTGGATAAAACATCCGTCAGTTTTTGACACGTATATATAAGTAAGAGACGGATGTTTTATCCACATTTTATCACGCAACAAACGCAACCATACTAGGCCGACTGATCGCTTAACTTACCCGTACCAATTGTAAGAATTGTAGCATTCAAAACCTGCCTTCTGACAATCAGCTCAAGATTTCCCAACCTCAAGCTACAATAAAACAAAATCAATTAAACCTACCCCATTGAAGGAATCGAACTTCTGATTGAACTCGTGCACAGAATACGCACAAAAACCGTTTTAACACGAGAAGCAGAATTCCGAACCAACGATTCGCATAATAGTGTAGCTGAAGTGGATTCAGGCTCAAATCTTACATCTAAAACAGCCTACATACAACCTATTTCATAAGAACTTAAGACCTTTCAATGTCGTTTGGGAAATCTCTAGGATCTTGCAGCCAGAATGACGTATACGCTTGCCTGTTTAAAGACATATGTAACCTTTTTTCAAGGTATAGCAGTAAGCGTTAACTTTAAAAGGAAGTGGCCGGAAAATCGAATTATATTATTGTGCGGAGGGGCGGAATGTAAGGTAATATGTCAGGGATATGATCGACTGTCAAAGAATATTTTTATGGAGGCCTTTTATTTTCCGCTTTGTGATTATGCGCTGGAATGGAAATAGGGAAATCCATTATTTACTGTCAAGGAAGTGTAGGGTGCTTTAAATTTTTATTAGGTTGTTATTTAAGGGTCCGTAATTCCATATCGAAGCTGATGGAACCTTTTTATACGTTTGTTTCGTCTGCGTCACTGTCTATATAGTCTGTGCCAATTGAAATTGGCAAAGATGTAATTACAACCAAACGAACCAATTTACCATTTATTACTCGATAATCACGTGCTTTTATAGATCAAGTGAGGTCTTGGCAATGATTTATGCACTTGATCTTTACTTTCACAGTAAATTTATGTATAAAATAACTATTAATAATACGTTATTTTAAATAAAAACACGCTTGATGAATATTTGAGGTTATGTGTCAAACAGTACTAATTTGTTTACATCTTTGGCAATTTCAATTGAAACAGGCTATAGTTATTTACGAACTTTTTGTTTGGTTCTAACTAGGTTTATTTTTGCTTTAATTATTTTAATTTGCCATGCATAGTTTTAGTTTTAATTTTTATTACTTATTCTGTATTACAGTTTATAAAGAAATAAATTTACTCCGGTGCTAAAATATTGAAAACAGGCATAAGATTTAAGGATGAAATTCCTTATACAGTAGATTATATAATATTCGCAATAGGGGCAGTCTAAATCATTATGTCCTTTTCGTTTTCAAACCCCTTTGGAAATGGTCCAAATTCCTGCCCCTATTCAAGGCAAGCCAACAGTTTGCCCTAAAATATTCAGGTGAGAGAACTGCTCCAAACAACCTATTTTCCCTTGACAGGCTCTAAGGGTAAAGCTCCATTGAAACCCCTTTGTGTGCTTTGAAAGCTAAAAGCATTGTTGCCTTTAACAGAATGTCAGTTTTTGATAGAGTTTTCTTTTCAGAGCTTATGGTCTTAGATCCGAATAGGAGACGATTTGCACCGGGCTGTTTATTTGATGAAAAGTATTTAATAACAAATTTAATACTAAATAATATTATGTAGTATACGAATATTTGGATAATTGCAGTCCAGTACTTATATCATTATTTTTTTTATTAAAAACGAACGTTTTTTTTAAATTTCATATTCAAATTACAAATTACATACTAATCAAAAGTATGAAGCCTATAGAATATGCAAACGTTAGGTTTGGTGCAAATTATTAGTACAGACTTACCTGTTTATACCTGCCTACAGCATAGTTTAACGGGAAAAAAATAGTCAACCTAACGTTTGCATATTCTATAGGCTTCATACTTTCGATTGGTATGTAAGTTGTAAAATACTTTTTATCGAATAAACAGCCCGGTGCAAATCGTCTCCTATTCGGATCTCCTACTATTACCTTAAATACTAGTTCCTATACTTGTAATATGGTTTGGTTGCCATAATTATTGGTGTAACTTGATTATGCTTTTGGGTATCTGCTTAAATTAGTTTATGTCAAATCACTAAACCCTGATGATAATGAACCTGGTGAACCTGGGGATGGGTGATTTTGTGTGGACCCCGTCCCCACCCTTCAACAGTCGTGGGATGCATGCTCATTAGGACCCAAAAAAAAAGCTATTGAAGTAGCAAAATTGATGTCGTTTTTTTTTAAAGAAAAAAGCTTTCAAAAGCAAGCAAGGCAATGTGTTTACTTTTAAACAAATTCCACACACGATACGATTATGATTTTCCAAGACACCTCATACATAGGGCGATGGTCGTCATAGTAAAAATGCATTATGTTGCCAAGATGTATAAACTGAGACAGGATTCATTTCTGTTGGTGGGTGGGACATTCTTCCCCATCGTCCGGAGATGATGATTAGTGCAGTTTTTTTTTTACCAAAGTAACAAAAAAAAATTTATGAACTTTGACTTTGTATTAAATTGTAAAAAATAAATACAATAGATATTCTCTTTGGGTGCTTCTCCATTAAGAAGGTTAGCATTGATACTCTACTCTCATCATAGACAGATTAGTTGTTCCAAATAAGTCTTCTTAATCCGTAAAACTTTACATTTATTATCCTCATTTACATGTTAACTTACGTAATGAATATTAATTAACTAGATGTAAGCCATATATCCTGAAACTTAGCGCTCATAGTAATGAGCGGGTAACGAGAAAACGCAATTATTCGGAGTAGACAAACACTGCAGCTGATATAGCGCGCAGTCAGCGCGATGAAGGCATGAGCCCTACTACTGGAACTATTACTATTTTTATTAACCCCCCGACAAAAAAGAGGGGTGTTATAAGTTTAACGTGTGTATCTATGTATGAGTGTGTATGTGTTTCTGTGTGTCTGGTTTAGTGATAATGCCGTTGTCAATTTCCCAAATTCTCGGAATACTGCCACCAGCAACATTAGGCAAGGCCTTTTTAGGGTTTTTAACATTTACGGCAATATTCCCACGCTGGGCAATATTCCCGGGCACGGCACGTCACTGGTCTGGCTATGTTATTGTAACTCCCAAATGGATGGACCGATTTGGACGCGGTTTTTTGTACAGAAAGCTAGATAAATCGGGATGGTCCTTAGGCTCAATTATTTTTTTTGGATTTGGTTGGGTCTTCTAGGACATCAGCTCTGAAAGAAAGAGCCGCCATCACATTGGGGTTTGTATCCATTTGATAATGTTCTGTTGAAATCGTACTGAATGTTGAAAATTAATTCAGGGCTCAGTAAGTAAGTAAGTAAACTCTTTATTGCACAAAAAGAAATCGTTTTACAAAAAAACACAACCTCAGTTCCTCAAGGCAGTGTTTTAAGACCTCTACTCTTTTTTTACGCATACATATTATCTATACTTCTATACTAATATCATAAAGAGTTAAAGTTTGTGACGTTGTAGGGGGTAATCTCTGAATCAACTGAACCGATTTTGAAAGTTCTTTTACCAACAGCCACGTTATTTGTGAATGTCTTAGGCTACATATTAACCCAAAAAAAAAAATATTGCCCTACGAAGTGGGCACGGGAACAGCTATTATGTAGGATCTGCCTAGTGATCTGTGTTAAGAGTAGATAGTTTCTCAGGGCAGTATTTTAGGACCACTATTTTTGTTCTATGTTTAAATGATATGCACCTTAATTAGTTGAAAAGCAATGTTCGGGTCAACAATATTTTTATTCAATGTCTATCAAAGGAATAACTTCAAATTCTCAGGCAGGTAAAAGCTTGAAAATTCGTAATGAAGTATACGAGATCGTGAAACCTTCGAGTTCTCTTAGTATTCAACCAAGCCATCACGTAGTGTCGACGAGGCGGTACGTGGCCAAATTAACGCCTCCTCGAGGAAGTGGATACCGTGTGGACGTGGGGACAGCTGACTGAGTCGGTAATTGGTCATCATCATCACTAGAATGATAAATATAAGGTGCAAATGAAATGAAATGAAATCAAACTATTTATTCAGTAAATCGTCCACATGCGGGCTCTTTTACACGACGGTAATATGGAGTGAATCTACTCTACTAGCGCTTCGGACAAGACTATCATTTCGGAGAAGAAACGCCGCACTTACAAGGGCAACTTTTTGAGTACTTATTGCCCTCAACAATAGCTGTATTACTCTAATTTGGTGTAATAGAATGAGAAGCCTATCAACGGGCGATTATCCCACTAATATTACAAATGAAAAAGTTTGTATGTTAGTTTGCTACTCCTTCACGCTGCAACGGCTGGACGGGTTTGGATGAAATTTGAAATAGAGTCAGCTTATACTCTGGATTAACACATAGGCTACTTTCAAAAGTACTCGAGGGAATAATGGTCATCGAAATCTAGGTGGACGAAGTCGCGGGCAGAAGCTTAGTTATTTATAAAATCGCCCGTGTACGTGCAACTCACGATTATTTATATCTATTAGTATTTGAGTAGCTTAGTTTTATTATTATTTAAATACGTTTAGTTTTAATTTTTAATTGTATTAATGTCGAATTCTGTAAATATAATGTCGATTACATAAAGTGCAATTTTAAATATAGATAAAAACCCCCGACATAACGGTGACCAATACTTTCAGAGCTAATATCTCTTAAACGGCTCAACCAATTTTCATGAAATCTAGCTAAGAACCATCCTAAATAAACCTGCATCGGAATCAGTCCGTCTCTCTGGAAGCTACGATGCCCCATACAAACCTCTTTGGAAGAGATCCCTGTAAGGGATAAGTTCGCCTTTGTACATACCTTCTTTGTTTCTGTCTATTTCGTTGTTTGTTATTTTCCGTTTGTACAATAAAGTACTTACACAAACACAAAAATTCACAGGTAAACACGTTAAACGTTTAACACCCCTCTTTTAGCGCCGGGGGTTAAAATTAACCCGTAACCGAGTTTCATTAGTAGTGGAGTGACCCACACGTACTGTCGACACGGCGGGACGTGGCCAAATTAACGCGGACGAGGAAGTGGATGCCGCGCGGACGTGCGGACGAGGGCGACTGGGCTGGTAGGCCATCGCACACTACAACGCCCCGCTACCAGGTCAGCACCACCTCAGGGTAGTGATTCTGTCAAAAGCAAAGGTGACAGTACGCAGGAGTGATGTCCAAGCAGCGAGTTTAAGTAGTCTCGTCAAAGCGAACAAAACACATATTACGCGTGCATTCTCAATTAGGCAGCCTTATACGTTCGAGAAGCCATGCTGCCAAATTGAATACACGCGCTGAAATGTGTTTTGCTCGCTTTGACGGGACTACTTAAACTCGCCGCTTGGACTTCACTCCTGCATTCGCTCACCTTTGCGTTTGAGAGAATCAATACCCAGGTCAGCACCACTTCAGCTCTAATCTAAGTGAAACATTGAAAATTGAGCTTTGATTTGTGGCCTTAGGTATAAAAATATTTTATTATCACGAAGACACGACGTCGCAATTTAATATAGAAAAATGTATCAAGTAGGTAACCAGGTAAAGAATTCTTTAGCAAAAACACGATACATTTCACGCGTTCACGCCTTCATTTCGAGAGTGGGGTAGGCAAAACTACAGAATTACAAACAACAATTTAATAAAACTATAAAAAAAGTAAAAAATAGGTAAACACGAGACATAACTATGTAATTAAGTAGAACTAGTCTTATTCTAACGAATAAAAATCTTTAGTAAATTAAAAAGTTTGTACTTTTTTTCTAGAAACTAGTCTCTAGTTTCCCTCTAGTTACCAGAGGATGCCTGCAACTTCGTACCTACGCGTAGATTTGGTTTCCCGCTACTCCCACTATTTTAACCCCTTATGGGACGAATTTCAAAAGATCCCTTCTTAGTGCACCTCCAGGATTTCCAATTTTCTAAGAATATTCCCTCCAAATTTATATTTCCTAGGTCCAGCGGTTTAGGCTGTGCGATGACCAAACAGACAGTCAGTTTCTTCTTTTAAATTATAAACAGATTTTTTTTCAGTTTCCATTCAATAAACTAATTCTACGTATCATCTTGTGTGAAAAAAGCTTGACTTTCCATTCCAAACGTTTGCCCCTCTGGCTCTCCACCCACACATGCCAAAGTCTATTTTTTTAATTAAAGCCAGTCGCAGACAGCCAGCTAATGAAGTCACAGACACAGATGCTGTTTACTGCGAGATTACGGCCGCCCTAGTTTATCTTGCTTATAAGTTCAGCTTGGTTATTCCATATAAGTAGGGTGCTATTCTCTTGTTGCGTTCCAAACGTTCTTATATTCGATTCACACACATGAAAAATGTCCAAGGATCATACAATATGCTTAAATTATTTTGTTATTTTGTAATGCGTTTCGATACATTGCAAAATATCCAATTAATGTAGGGATATTTTTCATCTGGTCAACAGTCCTTTTTCTGGTCACTTTTCGTCTTCAAACTTTGAAACTATGGATTGAGTCTCCACGGCGTTTTTTCAGTGCCATAGTTAGAGTAAAACGGTTTAAAAAGTTTCAAATTCAGAAAAGGAAGAGGGGAAATCGCGCGCATAATTTCGGAGGGGACACCTCTTTCATAAAAGCTATTAAATTCTAATTATTTTCTCATCGCCAAGCGCTTAAACTGCCATTTTGTAATAAAAAAATATCACAAAGAATTTATCGGAAACATCTCAACGTTCGACGCTGGTTACAAACTCTCCACTCCACCAGAGGGCGCTTCGAGTACCCTACAGTAACCACCATAGCTTGATCTCCCTCGCCCCCTCATCCTTTAATTAAACCAAACAGTAAAGGGCCCGCGTTTGCAAAACTAGAGCTCCATCAAAACTGGTTAAACTGAACGACAAAAGACGCGGGAAAACAATGCCGCGCCGTACCGCATAAAGATGGTTCTCTTTTTGAAAAATTGCATTAGATATTTTTAGTGTTTATAAAGGTAGCTTGTTTTTTATGTAAAAGCGAAGACATTAATATAATTATTAAATACCCAATTAATATTCCATACCAGTAAATTTTGAATTATGCTAAAATATTGTACAGTACCCCAACGAAAATGTTAAGCACTTTAGTGCGTTGTCAAAGTAAACTTCAAACAGAACATCAAATGACACACATGACAATGACAATGACATTCACAATGACAACGTTCTAAGTATGCTCAACATTTTTATTGGGTGACTGTACCTAAGCCTCTCCGCAGCAGGACATGACGAACTATAAAACCTGTAAAAGACCATGCAATAAGTAAATATTATTTGACTTTGAAGCACAGAATGAAGTAAAGTAAATTCATTTTTTGGGGTGCTACTGGTGTTGTCGCCAGACTTTTCTTGTACAGTCAAAGACTTAAATTTATGACCCAACTTAGGTCCAAAGTCAATCTGACATTCTACAGCAATAAGGTTGAGTTTCCTATCAGTTACAAATGACTTGGCATCTCTAAATACATTGACGACTTCAAGCATATTTTTCCTGAAATGGGTCACAAATTAACGTTCGTGACCGTATTTATTATTAGTTATACAAAAAAGTATTTTGTCTATTACTGCGCGTGGATTGCGTGAAAGACGAAAATGTAGAGTTGTCAGATTTATCCTAACTGAAGAATGGACAAGATTATTTTACCTACTGTCTTTAGACTTGCACAAATGTTACAAAAACAGACTCTACTATATGATAAGCTTGACTAAATAAATGTAACATTTCTACACCAGATAAAACGGCTTACAGTGTCAGTGCAGCCAACATCAGCGGTAGGTTAGCGCATTAAGCGCGATCAATCAAGCGGCACGTGTGGCTGAGCGGAGGCGATACCGGCCTCAGCGACTAATACTGGCAGCTTACAAATTAGCTTGCTTTATAAAGAACCTCGTGTACCTATGCTCAGAATAAGCGACCTTATTAATAGCTCAGGTAAGATCTGGTTTAGGTTTTGTAGATGAGTTTTTTTTTATTGTGGAGCGCAATTTGCGAATAATAGAAATAGACACATTGAAATATTTCTTTATAAATAACCTAAATACCTGAATTGATAGCACTATTTATTAAGGATGTGGACAGCAGTACAAATTAATAATTGTATACTATCTACAAGTATTCTTTTTTTCATCTTTTTATTGAGCATGTAGACTGTAAAGTTATTTGTGTTGTTTTATTCACCATATGATGATCAGGGATCGTAAAATTGATGATCCCGAATGGAGATACAATTATATTTTTTATCATTTCTGACAATCTCATTGTAATTACTTATAATTTGAAGTGTAATCTACTTTAAACTGTAATATAACATAGAGTAAAAATATCAGAATCTTACCACGAAATTAAACTACGCCATCTACATAGGTACATACCCATTTGATTGCTCGTGCAAATTTGATCGACCTTATTTATAAGCAAATAAGGGCTGGAATATTGTGTACTGTATGATTTTTAAATTGAATAAATGTGTCTTTATTAACAAAGGTGATACTGTGATTTCATTGTTTAAGAAATATAAAAAAAAAAACAGAAATGTAACTGATTTGGCCTGTAAGTCAACACTCCCTAGTCTAAAAGTACTCAAGAAATGTCAGGAAGTAAAGCCACTGTCACTATCACGGCGATAGTTGAGAAATAGTTGTCATAATGACAGGGGTCCCCGATTTCACAGTCGTTAATTTCGTATGTTGGCCATCCTTATGCCGACCCTTTCATGCTCTGCGGACCGACGGCCATTTTCATTTGGGTCGCGCGAAATTGGCGGGATTTCTAAAAGAGTTTTTCCAAGCTGTAAAGTACCCTTTTGTGATATTTGTATCTTGTTTTGTGGTAAAAAGTTGAAAGCGAGTTTTTTTAGAATAATAGATGTAAAAGGCGATTTCACTGTTGTTATTTTACGGTTATCATAAAGGGGTTTCTTTTTTTATCTCACAAAACCCTTGTTGCTGTTTTCACGTGTACTAAAATGATTGTGAACATTAGTTTCCTGATTATGATTTTGAGATAAATAGGCTTAAATTATGTGGACTTTTAAAAGCAAAAACATAATTTTAACCATAATGAACGTTTTTTGTATGAATACTTTGGTATAAATTACATTGGAAAAGCGCTGTTCGGAATAATGGCGGCTAATTGCAATAAGGATTATTATTATTATTATTGGAGGCATTTTTTGAGCCAATTCACCTACGTTTTAAATCTGCCTTAGGTACTTGAGATCTCCTCTCAAAAAAAACTGGTGCTAAATATGGTGGTTGCCATCTGAGAACATTTGAAGTTACATGTGCTTGTACATGACTAGTAACTGCTCAACCGATTTTAATGAATTTTTGTATGAAAATAGCCTGAACCCCGGATAAGGATATAGGGTAGGTACTTTTTATCGGAAAATTTAACGATTCCCGAGAAAACCGTGATATGTGACTTCTGCGCGGACGGAGTCGCGGGCAACGGCTAATACGTTGAGTTATTTAAATAATGAATACTTATTAAATAATCCTTATTCTATATTAACTGTTACAAGTAACAATTTTAATATCACAGAACAAGGTTTCGCCATATTACGTTACAATATATTTTTACGACGAAAAATGCGCTCACAATATTTATTTGCCGAAATCTTATTGTGATTTGAAATCACGGAAACGGGATTACCTATTGGGGGTTTCTATTGTGTGTTGAAAATATACGGGGTTGAATTACGTTCGAGTCCGCCCGTGTTTATAATAAACTAGAGGATGCCCGCGACTTCGTACGCGTAGAATTAGTTTCCCGCTACTCCCCCCCATTTCTTCCCGTTGGGGGTCGATTTTCGGAAAATCCTTTCTTAGTGCTCACTTACATCATGAAAGGAACCCATGTACCAAATTTCAAGTTTCTAGGTGCAGTAGTTTCGGCTGTGCGTTGATATGTCAGTCAGTCAGTTTAGCCTTTTATATATATAGATGATTTCGTTTATAATACTGGGGTAGGTATTTATTGTATCTATTTCGTGACGGTAAATTAGTCGTAAAATGAGGTCTTGGTCATTGATGAGCTCAAAGCTTAGGGTAAAAAAAGCGTAGTGACTCTTATATGAGTCTGGTTGGTTCTTTCGTGAGCTACGAGCTACGAGCTGTATGTTATTGCATTGTCAACGATATGACAGCTCTTATTTACTTGACAGTAATAGCGGCTGAGTTAAGCCCGCTTTACATTTGGCTAAATTCAGTGTGCTAAATTTAGACAGACGGCGTGGAGGGGATAAGCGCGTCCTCTTGACTAACATGCTAACTGCCTTTACACTTGTTTTTTTTTAGTCTTTTTCATTCAGCACACTGAATTTAGCCAAATGTAAAGCGGGCTTTAAAAAGACCAGGGCCTCTATTCAACACGGTAAAAACAATATCGTTTTTGATCTGTTATCGTATTGTCACCGTTTTTATAGCTCTTATTTACTTGACAGTAATGGCGTCTTACGTCATAACAATACCATAACAGGTCAGCTACGATATCGTTTTTACCGTCGGGAATAGAGGCGCAGTTAGATTGAATTGTCGTTAAGCTCGTCGATCGCTTAACAATGACATTAATAAAATCAACATTATACATATAGAATGCCACTAGGCACAATTATAGGGATTTTGCACTTTTTTTTTCGAGATTGAAACGATGGTCTGTGTATTGGTAACATGAAGATAGGTACCTACTAAATAAATAATAGTGATTTCATACGATCCTAATCCTACTATTCTATGCGGGGATGTTTGGATGCTTTAATTTTACTATTATTGTAAATGCGAAAGTCTGTAGGTTTGTTACTTGATCACGCCAGAATGGCTTAACGAATGTGGATGAAATAAGGCACAAAAATACACGAGTAGGTATTATAGTCGGAAACTTTCTAATTTTCTGGGATAAAAATTACCTAGCCTAATGTGCTATACCAACATTAGGCTAGGTAATTTTTATCCCAGAAAATTGGACAGTTTCTGAGGGAATAGTGATAAACTATTTCTACGCGGACGGAGTCGCGCGCAAAAGGTAGTCAGTCACACATAAACTGCTAAATTAATTTAGATAAAATTTGGCAACACTAAATCATAGAACACTTTTTATTCCGAAAAACTTATAGTTTTTTTTGGGCGTAAATAATCAATGTTTTTTTTGTGGGAGCAACGTCGTTGCTCCGTTGCTCCCGGACGAAGGCTTGCCTTTCATACGCAGTCTCGTCCCCAACTTGCTTTCGTGTGTTTCCACGAGAGCCTCGTCCCTCCGAGGGTACTCCACTCGCCACCAGAGGGCAAGATCTTAGGATATTGAGCAGAACAATCATTTCCTAATATTTCTATATTTTGTTTGTTTTTGCTTCAAAATAAAATTAACGAATATTTCGATATTTCTGTTAATTCCGGCAACTTCACTGGTCAATGTGTTTTGTAAGTTTTTTCTGTAATCTTTTTAGGGTTCCGTACCTAAAGGGTAAAAAACGGGACCCTATTACTAAGACTCCGCTGTCCGTCTGTCTGTCTGTCACCAGGCTGTATCTCACGAACCGTCATAGCTAGACAGTTGAAATTTTCACAGAAGATGTGTTTCTGTTGCCGCTATAACAACAAATACTAAAAACAGAATAAAATAAATATTTAAGGGCTCCCATACAACAAACGTGTTTTTTCCCCCCATTTTTTGCTAATGTTGTATAGATAATGGTACGGAACCCTTCGTGCGCGAGTCCGACTCGCACTTAGCCGGTTTTTTTTTCTTTACTTGGACCGTTTCTGCCCAAATAAACATTAAACATTAAACATTTCCGATTTTGGTATTTAGGGAAGAGAAGGCAAACGAGCACACAGGCCACCTGATATTGGGATCTGAGACCCATAGACATTTGCATTCTCAAGACTACAATCTCAAGACTGTAATCCCAAGACTCCAAACGCGTTGCCAACTTTTATGACTAAGATACCTCTATGCTAGTAATTCCACTGGTTGTCTTAACTTTTCCCCACACCAAACCACAACAATGCTTGGCAGCAGATTAAATAATAAGATGGTGGTAGCGAACCGGACGGACCCTGTACCTACAAGATTCTACCACCATTAACTGTACTTAGTTCCGTCGGCCGTCGCTTAGGCTTCTTACAGACGAGCAGCGACAGTCGCGAACACGTCGGCGGCAGTCGTCAACGCGTCACGGGCAGTTGTTAACTAGGGTTGCCAACTAATTCTTGGGCAAATATAGTATTTTCAAGCCCAAGGTGTAAAGAATATAGTTCATAGAAAATATGGTACTTTGAAGAAAAACTTTTAAAAAAGTACCGGTACTTATTAGGTACTTACTAACATTCTGCGTGCTATTGTGGCAACTATCTGAGCTGAAAAAAAGCCTATGATTGGTGCTTAAAATCAGGTTGAAACGGCCAACCCAAACCGCGTATGTACAGTCTGTGTCAATTGAAATTGCCAAAGATTAAGCTAAGGAGGCAAGAGGTCTGTGCCCGGGGACGGTAAGTGCACCTAGTATCAAATATCACGCATAGTTCAGCAGTAGGATTAGAGCACACCGAATTGACAACATTTCATTTTGGTGACACCTGCAAATTACTATAGGAATCGAAAGGATTTTTCCTCCTGAATACGGCAAAATATTAATTTAAAAATATTTTTCTTTATTTAAAAGATTACAAGAAAGTTAAAAAAAAAACGAATTTTACCAATACTACGCTCGAATAGATATAATACCATTGCCTTTTTCACGAGAAAAAAAGCTGTCATAATCATAATTCTAAATTTGACATTGACACTTTTAACAGACAGTGATACTTAAGTAATTAGCGGTGGAACGCAATTATTAAAAAAAAATAGAACTTTTTTTTAATACAGACTGGCCTAACGTAATATGTCCATTGTGTCGTAAAAATGAAGTTATGCCCTTCTAGAATAAGTACATCTTAATAAATGAATAATAAAATGATTATTCATCCTAGGGAAAATTTAAAACTATTAGTGTCTTCCTCCTTCCAAACAGTATCTATACATAGAACGAATAAAATTAAAGTATTGAAAATATGAATATGAAATATCTTGTCAATTGGCCCCAATGTACCCGTTGCGTTCTAGCTTCAGTATATTTTTATTATTTTCAAAAAGCCCGTATTTCTCCCCGGCGCCCGCGCCGCGCCCGCGCCGGCGGTCGGCCCGGGGCGACACGGTAAAGCACTCCCCGGACATTCCGTTTCGCTCCTTCCTTGCTTTAAACAGAATAATGTAAAATATACAACGCTAGGTACATAAAAGCCAAATGGTTTTATAAAGAGATTCAATTTAATTTAGATGTTATAAGCTTCTGTGTAACATCGATCCTTTCCATAGCAGACTTAAAAAGTTTGTAAAATGTAAATTGATTTAGTATCCAGCATTATATTTTGTTTACCATCGCTACATCCCGTTGCTGTGCCCGACAGGGATCATAATGCACATAAAATTACTTTTTCAATTTTCTAACTTATGAATGCAATAAAGTATTGAGTATCTTATGTGATACTAAAATGGTCACATAAAAAAAATTGGTTGATCTGATGATGAAATCCATGAGGAATCGCCACAAGTCCTCAAAAACTCTCGGCAGATATACTTATAGCGAGTAGTTGTTTTTAATGCTAGAGTGGGTAAACAAGCTATCGGGTCACCTGACGGGAAGTGATCACCGCAACCCATGGCAGCACCACGAGAGGTATTTTATTGTACCTATTAATTTTCGGCTATTTATGGCAAGGAGATGACAATCTATATGATGATCAGAGATCGGAATAGACAGAGCTAATTTGCCTAAACTTGACGCATATTCATTCATGCGTGAGTGCATTATTGAATGAACATGCATCAAGTTTAGGCAAATTAGCCCTGCCTATTCCGATCTCTGATGATGATGCATCTTTAATTATTTTTTGGTAGGTATAGAGGTACAATAATTATAACTCGGAATATAATGATACCATAATATACTTAGTGGTATAAGTTGCAAACGTCTTGATACAATTTCTGAATTAATATTTCAAGTTCCCTCGCATCCAATATTGTCACAGTACAAAGAACAAAATTCCATAAATTAAAGTAAAAAACGCTACATCTATCACAAAACTTCTATTGTAAATGCGACCCCAAGTAGCAAAATATGGTCATATAATTATCCAGGGAGTATGTATTTTTTAGTCCTATAGAATACTCAAGAACGTTTATAAAACCGCATTTGGGCGCACTTTATATGGCTATTACGTCCTATAGACGCTTTATTACGGTCCGGAAGCATGCCATTTAATTTTATATAGTTCTGGTTGTATGCATTTACAAGAATAAATGTTCCTATAAGGATCCGGTAAACCTCCTGAACAAGAGCGATTACTCCTTTTATGATCTGGCACGTGCCGTGACTGGAGTAATTGATCCTACAGTGATCAGCATGATGCTATTCAGAGCATTGGTTTCTTTTCATTGGATAGTTGAACGACGCCGTGCATACGAGTAGTGTAAAAAAGAAAAAAAAATGAAATGTAAGTACTCCACCCATAAAATATTATTTTATAATTATCTAAGTGTTGCAGTTTTGTCATTTTACTGTTATATAAAAGCATCCAAATCAAGTCGGGAAATTAACTTTATTGATAAAGTAACAGACGACAAGAAACATATTTTCATGCCCCGTGTTTCACAATGAATCTTTAAAATAGTTTGTCTATTATTTATTTATTTGATGTGTTAACAAATAGCGGCCATGATAGTAATCGGACTGCGCAGACTAATGTTACTTAATCAGAACCTTTAAAAAACCATTTGATCCTGTTCAAGACAATTATAGGTCATCAATTCGTCTCCATATTTAATTTTATAGGGTTCCTTTAGATTAATAGAAAACCGTTTTGAAAATTACCATGCTAGATATTTTTTCATTAGAGGTAATATTTTTAGAACATGTTCGTGAAAAGAAACGCACATTTACGTAAATTTATTTATTTAAGTGTATAGACTTAAGTGTGGTTAATTCATATATTTTTATTAGTGCTCCCATATGTTGCCAATTGCACCACCTGCACTATCTATTAAATTTGCTTTCTCATTTGCGTTGTAAAGGTTGCCTTGAAAATATTGCTCTGAAGCGATTTTACCCGAAAACTTTCTCCATGTAGGCACTTGTACTATTACTTATTCTGTGATGTAGGTACCTGTTTTCTGTATTTGTTAATTATGTTGTGTTCAATAAAGAGTCATCGCGTTTTTTTTAACTATTCTATAAAACCGTTATGCCAGTATTGACCATCGCCAACATGAGTAATATGTATTTCTTTAAGGTTTGTATTCAGCAGCGTGCGGGCATCTTTAGGTAAAGCACAGCTAGTTCACTTCAGGTCGAATGTGATATATTATTTTTAATAGCCCACTGTTTCAAATCCTCCATAATATCATTTTTTTTCTAAATCTACCTTTGTCATCATCAAATTTATTTTCATCGCTTTGGATACTAAGGATACTACTTTAATTACCATCGATATTGTAAGAATTTTCAGAATCGTCTTTATAATCGTCCACTGCTATTCCGATTTTAAGTTGTACGGAACCATCACAATTTTCACCAATCTCACTTTTGTCCAAACATGACACCAACCAAGATCCGATCCCGATGTAAGTTCAATTCCCACACACGTTTTTTTACTCTTCGTCGATAACCACCGCTACGCTTAAACCGTTTCCATTTATTTATGTCCATTTCTTTTTTGACAATGACGAAGCATTAAGGAATCAATACAAAATGGCGTTGAATCGCTAGTCGCTCTTTTAATAGCAAGTATAAGATACGTATAGATAAAAATGTACTTATATCAATCTGATAACGTGCAAATTTGGTGCTTCTATTCTCTTAGAAGTAATGACCAAGACAAACCAATCCTATACAATCCTTGACCTATAGCAACTACCTCTATGACATTTATAGGATTTCAAGTCTTATACAGGGAACAAGTTAGACGTTAATAGGAGTAATCATTTTTATTACATGCTTCAATAGGATCCTATAAATGCTTCACCTATTGAGGCATTTTTTATAGCATTTATAAGTTTACGTATCCTATAAAGGAATGATTTAAGACCTTAATAGAATTGAATGGTTTTATTATTTGCGTTTATAGGACCACATTGCTAAAAAGTCTTGTAACATGCGTTTATAAGGCCATGCTCTAGTAAGAGTCTTATAAAGTTATCCTGTAAAGGTTCATGAGACTAAGTTATAGGATTGAAAGTTCTTGTAGCTCAAATCGACTTGTAAGATGCTGTTGTAAGAGCAGTGGTAAAAATCAAAACGTTAATAAGATTCCTATAAGAAGTTTAGTCTTATAAATCGATGGTCTTAGGAGAACTTTGCTTGTTGGGACCTTATTGCTAACTTATGAGACTTGAATTTCCTATAGCGATACAAGTGTAGATGTCACGATTTTGTATGGAGGGTGGATGGATGCACAGCATAGTCGCACGCGCACATTCGCTATTGTGTTGTGCCTCAGTAAATGATATCTGCAACTATGAAATGCTATAGATTTACACGAAGAGACTGCTCGTAAGTTGAGATTTTTACCAGATTGGGTCAGAAGTAGGATTATGCTTTTCCAGTGTATGTAGCGCGATGGATTTTACTCGTAACATATCTATGAGGTGTCGTCGTTCGTCTTGGTTGGGGAGGAAGTGACATATATGCCAATCTATATATATAAAAGGCAAACCTGACTGACTTATATATCAACGCACAGCCGAAACTACTGTACTTAGAAACTTGAAATTTGGTACAGGGGTTCCTTTCATGATGTAAGTGAGCTCTAAGAAAGGATTTTCCGAAAATCGACCCCCAACAGGAAGAAATGGGGGGAGTAGCGGGAACTAATTCTACGCGTACGAAGTCGCGGGCGTCCTCTAGTAGGCTATAATATTTTTATCAGTAATGAGAGGGGGTGATATTTTTAAACATATATGTTTTGAAAGCTTGCTTTGTATTAGACTTGTTTATAAAGTACTGCCTGACCATGGATTAACCCTAGTTAGCAGCAATTTACGCACTGCTGTGTTCCGGTGTGGAAATACGACAACCGCTGAAATTATTAGCAAAAAGGCATTTGCGGTCTTAGAATTGCAGTCTTCAATACAAATATCTATGGGTCACATAACTCACGGATCCCACTGACCATCAGATGGCCCTTGTGTTCGTTTGCCTTCTTACCGCCCTTAAAAACACTACCCCTACCAAATAGAACCAAATATAAGGCCTTGAGTCAATCCACATCCAGCACTCTACATGCAGGGCCGTGTGAAGTCGCCGCGGCGGCGCACTGTGCGCCATAAATCAACTCGTGCGCAGTGTAACGACCAACCTGCTCGCGATGGGAACCTACTTGCTGGTCTTCGGGAACGTAATAATTTAGACTTCAACTAGGAATTAGAGAAACGGGGTATAGGCACAGATAGACGATCGCTTTTGTACCTTGTGGCTTTCACTTATTTGGTAAAATCGTATGATGGTTTATATCTCATGTTAAAACGACAAAGTATCACCTACTGACGTCCATCTAGTTAGTCTAGTTGGTAGTGACCCTGCCAACGAAGCTAGCAGTCCCAGATTCGAGTCCCGGTCGAAGCAAATATTTGTGTGATATAGAATGACTAGGTTGCAAAACTACCGTCTCGCAAAATGACCACATCGCTTGTAGCCTACATCTCAAAATGTCTGAGTTGCAAATTACCACGTTGCTATTTTCATTTTAGGTCTGTCTTGCAAAGTCGACGGAGCCCCGCAGGCGGGGCTCCTATTTTTGGGCAATTTGCTCTTCAGGCATTTGAAGTTACCTAACCTAACCTACCTCGTAACGTAAAGAAACACAACACACGTAAGTGATCATTTTGCTACTATTCCGTTTATTTTTTGTTTGTTACCTAGTACCCATAGTACAAGCCTGGAGCTTAGTTTCGGACTAGGTCAATTTCTGTGTGATTGTCCTCCGAAATTTTATTTATTTACTTATCACGTTGAGTGGACTTAGGTACAGTCTACTATGAGATTGATAATAAAAAAGGTAACTGAAGGCCAACACAGACTCTTTCCGTAATATAGCAATAACCAACATATCTTAATAATATGCAATTATACCTACTGTAAAGTTCGACACTTTCGCATGCAAATTACTTTAATATTTTATTTTATTACGTAGTTGCGTCAATTAACTTAAACTCAGATGATTTAATTTTTAAGTAGGTACACATGTTCAAAATAAATGTATGCATAATATATAAAACTAGCAAGAAAACTAATTGGGAAAATAATAAAATAAACGGAAATTTAACTAACATTAAACTAATACTTACCGCTATAATAAGAACTCGAAAAGAGAGGGCTTCCGTTACAAAGTACCGCAGATGCTGGCAGCATTTCCTCGTTATATATTTTACGTTAATATATTTATATTTCTTTTAACCAAACTTATATATCGTTACGAATTGGAAACAAAACTTTAAGACCTATGTATTCTACACTTATTGCAAATAAATATTATTTCATTTCATATTTCATTTCATTTATTTAACTTACAAAAAAATACGACGGCGCCGGCGGTGTTTGTCTAGAACTACCCCCTCCCTTATTCTTAAACTTACAATAAAAATCTATTTTAGTTAAAGTATGCTCTGTCACTTTCTGTCAAACTCAAATGTCACAATTACTGATAAGGACAAACTACACTTTAGTTAATTGTATGTTCATGAATAAGAGGGTTAGGTATTCATAAACGGTCATAAAACCTATTTAAGTTAAAGTTTTATTTGTCCCTTTCTATCGAACTCAAATGTCTTAGATAGATCACACATACAGATGTTACAGAGCATGTTTCAAGTAGACTTTAACAATTGCGAGTTTATGAATAACAAGGCTGTCATTAAGCTTTAAAAAAATAAGGAGCTTAACGGGAGGACACTTCCTTATAGTACAAAAAAACGAGTGAAGCGAGCTGTAATTACAAATAGTTAAGCGCCATTATGCTGTAATTATTTATGCGCACGCGTTGCAATTAATAGCGTAATGAGATGCGCCGCCGCAGTAATAAAGTATATGGAGGCATTACAGGCTTTATATGATTTTCGCCTTTAAGCACCATTTTATTAAATACGTTCACGTATTATAATTAATAATTATTATTAAAAATAGCTAAAATAGTAACTATTTTACGTACCCCGACGTTTCAACTGTGTTTCAACAGCTCAATAGCGAGTGGTGTATTTGGATAAATCGTCTGATATTGTGGGTTGTGTGTCAATATGTTGACAAATCGAACAAACAAGTCTAATAAAAAACAAGATTTAAAAACATTTTTTATAAAAAAAAAAAATATTGACGTCTATACAAGGTGTTACAAAAATACCCGTAAAGCCGAAAGGGGGTTAAATGGTGCCTTATAACAAGTCCATTTACAATATTTGAGAACCGTACTATCACCGTATGACTTACCGGCAAAAAAAAAAAATCATTATTTTTTTCATTGATTTGCCAACCCTATTTCAGTAAAATTCAACGCAGAATGTTTATGTACATTTTTACCTAATTCGTGAAACGATCAAGAGACATACTAACAAAATGTACAGAAGCCAGTACTTAGTATTGAACCTTTGTGGATGAAAACCAGAAAAACCATTAAAGCTGACAATATTTAAATTGGTAGGTTGGCCTCTCTGTTAAATAATCTATGCTAACTCCGGTTCCCTGATATGACAGCTTACTAGGGTTGACAATATTTTTGGCTTTTATAATTTATTAGATTTTTTACGGGGTATTTTGTAACACGTTGTATAATACATGAGTATGTTTAAAAAAAACCCCTCTCATTAGTTTGATTAAAATAGCCTATGTCACTCCCACAACCAAAATGAATCTAATAACACCTCACATGTTAAAATCCATCAAGCCGTTTAGGCTGCAGATCGTACCAAAGAAATACACATACATACACTCGAAAAACATAACACTCTTTCTAACGCAGTCGGGTAAATATAATGATACTAACATTCCTATATTAATTGGGTATATATTTTTGACAGTTAGTGGCACAGTTGGCCATTGATTTCCATCATAAAACTTGCTGACACCTTTGATAAATAAATATTTTATAACGTTGCCCTAGACAACTTGTACTATTACTTATTCTGTGCCCTAGAGTGCGTTAGAAAAACAGGGGTAGTTTATCTCCCAAGGGTAACTTAGCAAATACACTGGATCTTTTTCGGGGTACAATAAGGTGTAGATTTTTTTTTTCTGAATTTTGCAATTGTAGTAAGTATTTATGGCTACAAATCGCGTCAAAAATCGCTTACTTGTTCCGCCTTTTTTATTTTTCAGTTACTCTGCCTTTTTACAGATTCGTTCTCTTTGGTGGTTCATATAATTAGATAAAATTTTGATTTAAAATTTGGAATGTTCTTCTGACAATACAAGAAAATTTTGCCAGTGTCTTTTTTCCTGCTCAACTGCGCATATATGCACATATATGTTATTTTATATTCATAGTTTTCTATACTGCTAGGTATTATTATTGCTATAAATATGGAATAACTGTTGAGTTTCTTGCGGCGTTTCTTCTTTTCTTGGGAAGCGCTGATAGACTTCCGAGTTGTAAAAGTGCCCGTTACTGAATAAACAAATCATCTTTTATCTTTACTTTTTCACACGTTACGGCACTGGTGCAAAATAAAATTGCATTTAAAAACTTAAAACTAACACAATATTTGTACAAACTTAAAAACACGCTAAGACGTGTGTGTGACACGCAATAAATGATTTGAATTTGAATTTAAATAGAACATTAAAAAGGCATGAATTTTAAATTAGTGTGTAAGTATTAAAATTTGTGTAAGATTAAATAAATATCAGAGAATATTTAGGGTAAGCGTACCAGTGAATGAACCCCAAAGGAGATTATCGCCTTATTTTTTTTTTTTGTGGACGTTACTTATTTATATTTCGTCAATATGCATTTGTATCTTTTTAGTGGTGGTAATGTATATGCAGGGTCCGTCCGGATCGCTACCGCTTCCATCTTATCCTCTTACTTACCATCAAACAGCAGCGTTCGCATCGTTGTTTTCCGGTGGTGGGATGAGACGACCGGTGAAACTACTATCATAGAGGCGTTCCAACTTAGTTGGCAACGCATTTGGAGTCTTACGATTGCAGTCTTGAGAAAGCAAATGGCTATAGCTCTCAGATCCCACTTACCATCAGCCCCCTATTTCACCACCCTGACTATGACAGGTGACAGGCGACAATTCGGTATACATTGCAAAGTTAACATTTTTTCGCAATAGTGGGATTCATATGAGCTACTCAATGTACACTGAAAGTCACCTGTCACCTGTCATTGTCAGGATAGTGGAATAAGGGGCAGGTGGCTTGTTTAATATTTTGCCTTCTGCTTCCCATAAAAACACCAATCTACTGCCAAAAACTTCGGCCACAGAGAAGTCAAAACATAAAGCTTCCAAAACTGTGAACACTTTCGAAACAATTTCGGCGAATAAAAACAGTCTGGCTGAATGGAGTGCGGCGAACTGGCAGGATATTGGGCCGCGAGCAAACTGACTTGTTTGTGTTTAGCTCAATATCGCGTTGGGAAGGCCTGGCAAGGAAAACAAGGATAAACTTGCAGTCACTCTCCGACTACAGTCTAAGAGAGGCAAGCACTGCTAAACTACATTTTGTTTACGTATATACTATCTTTAGCACTGGGCAGTAACGTTTCTCACCCCCTTAATTAAGTCCGATTTCAACGATTATTGAATATGTTGTAGTTATTATGAAAACCGCATACAAATCGGTTCACCCGTTTAAGAGATATGGTGCCACAGACAGATACACACACACGTACGCACGCACGCGCACACACACACACACACACACACACACACACACACACACACACAAACACAGACAGACACATACACACACACATACACGCACAACGCACACGCACACGCACACGCAGATTTGTATGTTCCCGTTTTTCGTTTCCTTTCAAGAAATATTTACTTGCAAAGGAAAACGTAGAGACCTATAGTTATTCATAACTAAAACAAATTCAAATATCGTAAAAATTGGACTAGGTTTAAGGGGAGAGAAACTTTACCGCATTTTGTATGGAAATTTTCACCCTCACAATCCCCTTGTTTTTCAACATATGAAATCGTTTAGGTTCGAAAAAAAACGTTTTTATCTTGCTTTATCACTCAGCTTCATCTATCGATAAGCTATTTGAGAAAGCGAAGGCGCACACACGAACACGAACTTAGGGCCCTGCCAAGATGCACTACGCTAACTAGCGTTTCTATTCATTTCGTTTTTAACCAATCGCGTCACTGGTAGATCACGTGACTTTTCGTATAACGTCATCTGCCAGTGACGCGATTGGTTTAAACACGAAACGAATAGAAACTCTAGTTAGCGTAGTGCATCTTGGCAGGGCCCTCTTGTCCGACCAAATGTAATATGATTATATTGATTATGAACTATTTTATTTTACATTGTTTTTACACCTATGGTTTTCGTCTATCGTATTGTAAATAACTACTCGGCCACCGTTACTATCAAGTTTTTACGAGAGATAATGTTGTCAAAACGATAGCAATAAGTGTAAAGATAACGTCGAAAAAGGTACCTAAGTAAGTACCTGTATTTTCTTTCTAAAAGATCATGTTTCAAAATAGAACTGTGAAACGCGATATCAAACTAAAGTGCAAAGTGTAGGATCAACGAAACGTCTGCGAGTCGTTCGATGTATTGGATGCGATCGGTAAACAACGTTGATACAAAGCGGAATCACAACAAATAAATATCATTTCTGTTTGTGGTTTGGAATCATCTGAAGTAGTATCTAATAAATTTTGCTGAAGAGGCGAAGTTTTGTTAGTTTAGTGTAGTACCTAGTCCTGAGATTTTCATTGCAAGATTGCAGATGGCCTGTAGGTATTGTAAAGCAATAAGGTTATTAAAAATAGACCTTATTGCATTGTACTTTTTGTAGTATAAGTCCCGTTTGCTTTTAATTATTTAAATTCAAAAGCAAAAGATTCGATAGAACAGCGACGCTTTGATTTGTATAATTTCGGGAGTCGCTGCTAAGCTTTGGTGCAAGGCACACATAATGTAGGTATAGCTCTAAGAAAAAGCATGAAAATAAAAGTATAATTAAATATATCATCAAGAGTATTTATTTCAGAGATAAGCCCCAAAGTCTTTATAGTATTCTCTTTCTTTTGTATTATCAATGCCTGATTAACCACGTAGAGTAGCAAATGCTACGGGCCCCGCGCATTTGGAGGCCCCGAGCACCAACGTTTCGCTGACATTTATTTCCACCAGTTCTGTTTTATTTAGAACCCTAAACTTAAAAAAAACCAAGGGTCTCTACATAGAATTTGCTACGGGCCCCGCGCTGACTTAAACCGGTACTGTGTACGAGTATTATCCATGTCATAAAAAAAGTTAAGGTGGTCATTTAATTCCACTGAAAATCAGCGTTGCAGCACCTGTGCCGCAACACATGCTGAGTGGACCCCTTTTGGCGTCAGGGTGCAGCACCACCAATGCTTATGTTATGTTATGTTAAGTTTCTTATGTTTAAGTTAGTTAAGTTGGTGGAGGTGCTCTTTTGATTAAAATAAAATATTTTTATTATTATTTTAATTTTATTATTATCATTTAAGCACTCACTGGGATATGAATTCTGTGAAAGTAGAAATAACTTATCGCTATCCCCAAGGGAAATGATATAAAAAGTACCATATGTCCGTCTCCGGACTAAAAAATGAAAAACCATAAAGTCGAATTTCTGTTACCCACTGTTTGCCCAAGTTTTCATAAAATAGTTTTGTTTCTTTCCTGGATTGTTATAAAACTAACCTTAGGTACTCAACTTACAGGTTCTGTAGATTCATGGGTTCAGGAAAAAATAATTTTCTAAGTAATTAGTTTCGAACAAATGAGACAGTTGGGAACAAACAAACACACAAACACTCTTTCGCATTTATTAAATAGTAAAGCTAAAGATATAACATAGATAGACAGCACGTTAGCCTAGTTGGTGACCCTGTCTTCGAAGCTTGCAGTCCTGGGTTCAAATCCCGGTAAGGATAGATATTTGTGTGATGCATGAGCGCGAATATTTGTTCCTGAATCTTTGATCTTTTCTAACTATTTAAGTATTTATTTCTCTATATAACTAGGTTTATCGATAGCACAAGCCTAGAGCATAGTTTGGGACTATGACAATTTGTGCGAAATTGACCCCTGATATTTATTTATTTTTTATTGGACCTAGGGCGACATATCATGGACTCACAAGAGATACAATACAACTCATCACTGCCCAAAGCACTTGGAAATTCCTGGACGCAACGGACCTTTGCGTTGAGCTCTAAACAAAGGGCTGCCATAATAGATCAGTAATGGTCGAAGCGGCGCGGCGGCCCATCTCAACCTCGAAAAATAACAACAACGATATTGGATAGATTTGGTCGGCGTGTACGTACGCGTACTCTATTATCATTTTCCCTCGGAAGTGATTGAAAAACCGGAACAATCAACAAAAAATATTAATCTGCTTTGAATGCTTAATGGCGAAAACAATCAGATAAGTGCGGGGCTAGTCGATCGTTAGAGAAATCCCGGGGCGCGGGATAAATCACGGGAATTAGACGGCGATAACGCCCGTGGGATCAGGGCTGCCACGATGATCGCAATCGGGTTAAAACGTGGTTTTACCCAATTTATTCGAGGTAATTATCACACGCATTAATACGTATTTAGTCCGGTTTTGTATGTGATATTTGCTGGGCTTGTTTTTGTATCATGTATCATTATATCTGCCCACATATCCAGCTGCTGTAGTGTAGAGGTCGTGGTATATCCGTGGTACACCTCCTATCATTTAAAAGTTCCTATACCCATTTTCACTGCCACCTTACAGGTTCTTTATTCTACACGGCAAAAGCAATTGTGTTTTTGACGTGTTATATATTAGCTCAGCCGCCATTACTGTCGAGTAAATAAGGGCTATCGTAACGTTGCCAATTCAGTAACGTCAAAGGCAATACGGTTTTACCAAGAAGAATAGAGGCCTAAGATGCAATATTGCAACGTTTTTATCGTTCCTAGTACTGTCATTTTAAAGTCCCCATACCCATTTTCATTGCCACCCTACAACCCTAGTGCTCGGGCAGCAAAAACAAGTGTAATCCGCTCCTAATGACGCGTTGGGCTCCAACACCCGGCGGTGTGTTTTATTTACTTCTTTCTCCGATCATTAGCGATATTCGATAAAAGATTTACAAAATTCGATAGAGTCGCTCGTAGATGTAGATTTGAGAGTCTTGAATTTGCTGCGTTTTGTTTAGGAAGATTACAAACAAACAAACTTGCCAGTCATAGGCAAATCCATAGGTCATGGGGGCCATGGTCAAATTGCTGAGCGTGAACCCTTTGCTCATGATTCATTCTTAAATTGTCATATTTTAATTTAATATTCTTAATATATTGCCTTATTGGCTCATAGACACCTCCGGAGATCCTAGAGCTGGTGCTTACCTCTCCCAAAGGATTGGGCTAGCTATCCAGAGAGGTAACGCAGCCAGTGTCATAGGGACCATGCCGCGAGCGGACCTGCTACAGGGGGTGTTCTTTTTATAGCGGTGATTATTATTTACGTCTTTAATATTTGACTAGCTTAGTTTTTATTTTAATTTAAATAAGTTTAGTTTTAACTTTTAATTGTATTATATTAAATATGTATCTACTTATGTTAATCTATATATATAAAAGGCTAAACTGACTGACTGACATATCAACGCACAGCCGAAACTACTGTACCTAGAAACTTGAAATTTGGTACAGGGGTTCCTTTCGTAATGTAAGTGAGCACTAAGAAAGGATTTTCCGAAAATCGTCCCCCAACGGGGAGAAATGGGGGGAGTAGCGGGAAACTAATTCTACGCGTACGAAGTCGCGGGCGTCCTCTAGTAATTAATAAGACCTTATAAAGTTTCCCGGTAAAAAAATATATTCTTAATTGTAATTAACATTTCATTTTCCTTTTTGAAGGACTGGCCAGAGACAGGAAAACATGGAAAAAGTGGGGGGTGGTCATTGCCTAGCAACCACCGGAATCTTAATAACTATATTATTACTTAATTTGTTTGATTTTGGACTGGGCGTTGATGAGGCAGTCTATTGGGACATTGCCTTTTACATAAGCACCAGCATGTTGAGTGTGAATTCTCAAGGAAAATCAATACATTTCACGAATCTATCGATTAATCGAATCTCAGTAATCTTAGACGACGCTATGTGAATGTAAATTCCAATCACATGTAAATAAGCTTAATTAAATTGCCTAGATTGCGAATAAGCTCCAGGACTTAGGGATTTAGACTTGCTTGAAATGTCCATTAGCTGATTGGACTTACTTCAGAAGTAGATGGTGATAACACTTTAAATAGGGTTGTAGTCCCGGGATTCGGGACTGAAATTGTTGTTGCTGGTATTGATTATCCCGGAGTTACCAGTTACCGGAACTTCAATACCTAATTTTATTATTAATTTAATCCTACTAATATTATAAATGCGAAAGTTTGTGAGTGTATAACAAACTAGTTAGTTTTTCACGCTGCGACAACTGAGGGCTTGCCTAACGCTCTCGCAATCGCAATCGTTTTAATTTTGACAGTCCAAAGGCGAGTCTGCTTTCACAATGAAAACAATTGTTCCACTTTGACGTCGATTGCGATTGCGAGTGCATTAGGCAATGGGCCATTGGATTTGATTGAAAGCAATGAAAATAGTTTATACCCTGGATTAACACGTAGGCTTGCTTCTTTTCATCCCGGAAAATTTAAAAGTTCACGCGGGTTATTCCAGATACAATCGAAATCCGCCGCAACATGGGATGGCCGAATAACTAATTAGAAGCTAGTGTAATAATAAGGAGGCTACATTTCAAGAAACGGCGTTTATTCGTCATACCAATCTAAAACACCAAAGGCTCGCACCGATGTTACCATGCAATTCGTAGAAAAAAAGTTGCATCACTTTTCAGAAGGACCCTAGAAATGATTTCAAGTAAGTAGATTCGACTGACCTACAGTCTTAGGTAAGTGTAATTTAGTTAAGTCGAACTTAGAATTTAAGTTTTAAAGTTTTATGTTTTAACCAATATACCCGATTTTTTTTTAATTTGAATTTGAAAGGGCCCTTTTTAGCTTTATTCGGGTACGGAACCCAAAAAAAAAACGGAATTGATTTTTTATCCAAATACATCGATTGGCAAACGCGTTGAACCGTTAAAACAGAACAAACAAATACATTGTCGCATTTATAACACAAGGAAGGCTAGATTTAAGTTGTCATGGCGGTCACGTGGCATTCGTTAGTGTTGTTTGTTGCCCTGATTACGGCACGGCATTAGAATACCAAGATAGGATTAACTTAGAATAACTTTTACGGGTGGTAGGACCTCGTGGAGGGGCCGCTATATCTGACCCATAAACCTACCGCCACACAGCAGGGTTCGAATTGTTGTGTTTAAGTGTAAGTTACTTACTTATTACTATCCTTTTTGAAGTCATATGAAAGAAAAGGACAGAGATAAAATTTACCTTCTGGATAGCTTTATCTGGGGATTGAAAAATCAGCCCTTAGAGTCATAGATGTTTTTTATGTGTAACTAGATAGAGGACGCCCGCGACTCCTTACGCGTAGAATTAGTTTCCCGCTACTCCCCCCATTTTTTCCCGTTGGGGGTCGATTTTCGGAAAATCCTTTCTTAGTGCTCACTTACATCATGAAAGGAACCCCTGTACCAAATTTCAAGTTTCTAGGTACAGTAGTTTCGGCTGTGCGTTGATACTTTAGTCAGTCAGTTTAGCCTTTTATATAAGCGTTCGGTAATCCGGCGCTCGCCAATCCGACTTGCTCAGTAATCCGGCAGTTAGCGACTCAGGTCATCATCATCATCATCATCAGACGTTGCAGTCCACTGGACATAGGCCTCTCCCAAGCAACGCCACAGAGCTCGGTCGAGCTCGGTCGACTCAGGTGACGCGCTCTATAATCCGGCAGTTTACACACTGAAAAAAAATTGGTCGCTTCTAACAAGATTGTGATTGTTGTGCATAAGCGTCTTGGTTTCATACGAGCCTGACAAGACGGTAAGTAGATACATCAAGACGTTAGATGCATCAACTAAGATGTTAGTTGAATCACTAAAGAAATTGTTGTTGTTACTATCAGCTTTGGTTGATATAACTAATATCTTAACTATTGTATTCATTTTTTGTCAACTAAGAGAACATCTCTCTTTGTTGGCTCCCATTTTTTTGAGTGCACTACCGAATGTTATGCCTATAATTTAATCCGGCAGTTCTAACAATCGGGGGAAAATTACAAGTACCAGATCATTGAGCGCCTACTGTATTGTTTTTAGTATGTTTATCGTTGCGTGTAGAACAAGCATAGAGAGGAGACTTATGTATTTTATGATTAATGTATAACTAAATATTTGATTTCTTATGAAACGTTTCTATGACCTAACTATATAGTAAAAAAGAAGTAAGAGTTAAAAACTTTGATTATAACATTGAAGTTTAATGTAAGCATTACGCACGGCTGCGATAACTTAGTTAAAAACACTTCCATTGTGGCCGAGGAAATGCACGTCATTTGCAATAATATTTGCTTCATTGATATCGTAATAATGTATGTAGGTACTTCTATGGCACATAAATATTAACATTGTACGAGTAACATATCGATAGAGGAAAAACCAGCTAACGGCCGTACTCAGAGTCAGAATGACGATTAAAGGTTGGCCCAGACATAACCGCTCGGCACCAGGGGTGTGATTCTCTCAAAAACGAACGAACGATTGAATGTCCCAGCGGCGAGTTTAAGCAGTCCCGTCAGAGCGAAACGCATTTTAGCGCGTGCAGTTTCAATTTGGCAGCATGGCTTCTTGAACGTACAAGGCTGCCTAATTGAGAATGCACGCTCTAAAATGTGTTTTACGCTCGGACGGGACTACTTAAACTCGTCCGTCCGACCGACCGACGTTTTTGAGAGAATACACACCCCTGATCGGTTCAAAGTGAGACATTGAAAAGTGAGCTTTGATTTGTGTTAGTACGATATATTTTTGAGTGGACGACGCGAGGCCCGCTTCCGGGTATTGTTTTCACTTTGGCTTTAAAAAATATATCGTAATGAAACAAATTAAAACTCACTTTTCGATGTCTCACTTTGAGCCGATCCGGTGCCTAGCGGTCGTGTCTGCGCCAACCTTAAGGCTATGCGCGCACGAGCAACTTTTGTTGCCGCGATAGTACGTTAGTGCTAGGCAACCAAGTTGCTCATGCGCGTTGTTCCTTAGGGCGGCCACATACATACGGAATTCCGTTTCGATCGATTCGGAATTCCGAATGCAGCTAAGGTCGCCGTCAATAGAACTTGCGAATTATGTAAACAAAACCAAACGAACCAATTCACCATGATTACTCGATAATCACGTAATTTTAAAGATCAAGTGAGGTCTTTGCAACGGTTTATACAGTAAACAATCATTTTCATATTAGGTTTACGATGAAATAACTATTCATTATACGTTATTCTTAATAAAAACACGCTTGGTGAATATTTGAGGTTATGTGTCAAACAGTACTAATTTGTTTACATAGTTCGCAAGTTCTATTGACGGCGACCTTAATCCATACAAAATCTATGACCCTACCACACACGTCCGTTCGATTTTTTTTCCGTTTCGGAATTCCGAATGTATGTGGCCGCACTTAGCTGCTTTCGGAATTCCGAATCAAAATTCCGAAATGGTATTCCGTATGTATGTGGCCGCCCTTAGTGACGATTTTTCATACACAAGTTTGAAAAAGGAACGACTTAAATGTCTATGAGTGCAGCGGTATGTTATTAGACGAAATGTGCAATATAGTTAATGTACAGTCAAAAGCACTGATGTCTACAAGGCCATCGCGCCAAATAGGTACAGGGTGGGGCCTGTAACTAAAGCAAAAAATTAAAACGTAGATTGTACTCCTCAAACTAGACAACTTTTGTTTAGCAACTTTTTAAAATCATAAAGTTTTTAGATTGTTCATTTTTCAAACAAAGTAAATAGTATTTTCAATGTACTTAAAACTCCGTCTAATTGACATCGCCTGTCAGTCTAGCCACTCTACAGACATAACCAATTTCATAGTACATTGCGTGTTCGAATTAACTTTATAATGTAATAAAATTCAAACCGCAAGTTTTTTTTCAAAGTCGTCATACAAACGTTGTGTAGTTTGAGGAGTACAATCTACGTTTTAATTTTTTGCTTTAGTTACAGGCCCCACCGTGTATATGTAAACATAGACCTTATTTTTAGTGGCACAGGGGCGTGAAGGTATTTTTGACGCATTAGGACTAAACTAAACTACGATTGCTGAGAAAAAATCGATTACTAAACATTAAACTCTATTCTCGATACACAATGGATTATTTTAACTACCTCTATATATCTCAATTCTGGACTCTCACACTATATTTCATGGTATGTTTCTTATTGTCACACTGCAGGACGCAGCTGGCAATTTCTCACACCGCCTGACATGCAGTGTGTGCAGATTGGAAGCCGACAAGTCGGGTGTTGTCGGCTGTTTGTAGGGTACGTGAATGGTCGGTTTTTGATCAGACTTCTTTGAAACACGGTGATGACTACGATCCGTTGAGATTGTGCATTCGTCATCAAGTACAAGAAAAGCAGCAGAAAAATGCACATTAATAACATATACTTACCTATCAGAATGTAACTCTTTTGTTTAAGGCGTGGTTTGTTATTTTTGAGCACCTGGTTTGTTTTTAATACACATAGGTAAATTTCGTATATTATGTCATCAGGTCATCATCATCACCTTCACCAAAGAAATCAGTGCACTCGAAATTTGCATAAAACCATAAGATTGAAATGCTACTGAATTCAACAAGTTTCATACAATGGTATGATAAAACTTTTAATGCAGGTGTTTTTTTTGTATCCTAAATTGGAATTGTATTTGAGGGTACTACGCTTCTATTCAACACGGTACTGTCAAGTAAAAATAAGAGTATCAATACGACGATACGATAACATATGTCTAAAGCAATATAGTTTTACCGCTTAGAATAGAGGCCCATAATCGTACAATTTTTAAATCAACAATGATTTTAGCATCAAAACAAGTAGACACCAGCTCGTTACTGGTTATTTACACGCAGGCTTCTGCGGAACCACAAAAGGTTACCATTGTTACCTACGTAGTGCAGGGGCTGACTGCGATATTTTGGCAGTTGAGATGTAAGAATATCTTTATTTTTATGTTTTATTTAGCACTCCAGGCCTCTATTCTACTGGGTAAAACCATATGGCCTTTGACATGTTTTAGTTTAGCATTATTACTTATTCTGTGACACGGGCAAAATAACAATGATAATTGTAAGTATAGTTCTCAAGGTTGCTCTATAACGTTGGAAGAAGAATTAATTTAATGTGAAATTAATGTTGACGTACAAAGAGAATTAATTTATCGAGTCCATCCTAATATTATAAATCTAAAAATAACTGCTTATTTGTCTATATATCTGTATGTGACACTTTCACTGCGTAACCGGTGAACTAAATTTGATGAAATTTGGTATGGAGATAGCGTGTGTCCCGGCGAAGGACATAACATACTTTTGATCCTAGAAATTGAATAGTTCCCGAAGGAATGGCGATATCCGATAGAGTCGCGGGGAACACTTAGTATGTATAATACTATTACAGAAACTTCGCAGTCAGATCTCAGGCTACGCCGCACGGCAAGTCACGCCGTTTTGCCGCCGGCTCGATGCCGGAGCACGTTCTTAGAAAAAAATATCGGTTCATTTTTTATTTCTTTCCGACTTTTGAAAATGGAATGCTCCGGCCACGAGCAAGTAGGCAGCTGAACTTTCTTTTTAAGAAAAAAATGTGGTTTTTCTTTTTACGCTATGGTTCTTTTGTTCGATAGCTCGCATTTGTTTGTAAACAAAAACTTGCTGTTTACTGTGTTTACTTGAGCTGATCCCTGCCACTACTCCCGTTTCGTCTGTCTTACTCACCTCTTGTTAGGTTTTCACAGCAAATTGATTATGTCTAATGAAAAATAATAATAATTTAGACGTATTCTATTTTTAGGAAAGAAAATAATGCTTTCCATTGTGATGATGTCTCCAAAATTGTTTACTGATGAGACTGATGATTAAATTAAGACGAAACCAAACGTATGTGCTAGTAGGTTCTGTGGATTATGATAGTTCTTAGGTACCAGTAGAAAAGGTACTTACCAGTTATCCGAAAAGTCAAGTCTTGTAATAAGTAATTTAATACTTATACAAAAAAACACAAAGAAAAAGTAGATGTAAGTATTTGGCTATTAAACACACACACTTAAACTAAATAATTATTTGTTTATTAATTTCATTGTATTGGTTTATTGTCGCTACATTTTGTTTTAAAGCCAAAACCATCCAGCTTTACTTTGATTCAATAAACGCAACTCCTGCGTCGAATTATCAAATTATTTCACCAAATCCATTTGCAATCAACGGCCCGAAACCCACAAAAGTTTACGGACACAAAATCACATCAGCCTACCACAAACAAATGATATTCAACCATCCCTTTTCAGAAATAAAGTCAGCAATCCTATCATAGTTTGGTAACATCCGCCATTTTGTTTAAAGACGTCAACATTTTCCCGCTCAATTCACACAAGCGAGCAAATTAGATGATCCGCCGACTGTATCGAAACCAAAACGTGACATGAAATGTGTATATTCTTTATGCATAAGACTTTTTGGTTTCGGAAGGACAGTAAAAATTCCGCCCACTGTCTAACGGCTAAATCAAAGCACTTCACAATATTTCGTGTTTACGTTGCATTAGAATATCAATATTGGTTTTAGGAATGCTGGGTTGGTGTGTAGAAGTGATGTTGGTGGGAAAGAGATGGCAGGATTTGGTAGCGGTGTGAAAAAGTGATAGATTAAGGAAGAGCAATATTTTTTAAGTTTTATTTTACACTAATGGATTTATTTTAGTTTCGGTAATGAAAAATAATTATATTTTGAGTCAAGAGTTATGTAAAAGTGAGCGTTTTTTTAGTTAGCGTTACATGTAAGCTCCTAAATCCTAAAGTAACAGCATGGGCTGAAGAAAAACGTAAATAGGAAAGCACCTACACAAAAAAAAACAATATTACCAGATTTTTACTGTTTACGTATTTCAAAGTTTATGATATGTCAAGCGATTGCACTTTATTATGCACAGTAATTATTTAATCAAAGAGACCAAACCAATGAGTGCAAACTCGATGGGTCTTTTTTTGGCATGAAGTAAGGAATCGAGCACACAGGCCACTTGATGGTAATCTCAAGATTGCAATCTTACGACGGCAATCTTAAAACGGCAAATGCGTTTCCATCACTGAGGACTTAGATAGAATGCCCTTGTGCTAGTTGCTTCGTTGGGTCTAATTCAAGAACAGCGGAGATCCTGTTGTTTTGCCACCTTCCAAGAGTTCCGACTCCATCATCAGATTAGCTCAGACACAAACACCTTAACTTCTCAGACCATTAAAATAACAAAAACTAAGAACTAAACTTTCAGAATATTCTGTCAAACTATCAAAAGTTTAAAGTCAAATAAAAGCTTATTAAAAGCCGGCAATCCAGTGAGCGCTAGATATCGACAACAATGCGTGATTAAAATGTGCGTGTGCGCACAAAGAAAGTTATTACAGCGCATTGTTGTGCCATTACGAGGAGAGAGCTTAGGCTGGCCGCGAGCGGTTTGACTATTTTGTGAATAATTATTATTTTTACTGAAATAATATGTTACGGTTCCTAGAGTGAGTTAATGTCGCCAGGATACCGAGGTCGTTTCCATACAAACGAACTCGTAGTTTCTGCTATATTATATACTATATATAAAATCCGAAATATTTTAAAAATCTGGAACTTCGGGATGCCTACATAGACGACGTTAGCATAATTACTTTGAAACACCGCTGTCTTTGCATGGCGATAACTTTTTTCACACGAAGATTTCGAATTACCTACCATGGTATTAGTTTTACAACAACAATTTGTAATATAAGCTTTGATTTTACCCACGTAGATTCAGTTTCTATTATTAAGGCATTTAAATCGCTCAGTTTGAAAAAAACGGAGGATTTATGGGGAACGTCAGTTAAAGTCATCCACCATGTCATAGATATAATTGCACCTCACTTAGCTTTAATCTACAATAATTGCATTTTAGAGGGGGTCTTTCCAAATCTTATGAAATATAGTAAAGTCCTACCACTTTTTAAATCGGGCGAGAGGAGTGATTTAACGAATTTCCGACCCATTTCTATTCTACCTGTTTTAAGTAAAGTTTTTGAGAAGTTAATGTTAAAAGATATGTTAGGTCACTTCAATAGAAATAAACTGCTTAACAGTAATCAGTTCGGCTTCACCAGAGGACGATCCACAACTGATGCAGCATCTATACTCATTAAATATATATACAATATTTGGGAGACATCTTGTGATGCAATAGGAATTTTTTGTGACCTTTCCAAAGCTTTTGATTGTGTAGATCACGCGACTCTTATATTAAAATTAGAACATTATGGTCTGTCAAATAATTCTCTAAATCTTATGTCTTCATATCTTAGTGATAGAACACAAACGGTTGTTGTAAACCAAACAAAGTCCATTGGAGCGGCTGTTAAACTGGGTGTGCCACAGGGCTCTATATTAGGTCCTTTCTTATTTCTCGTTTATATAAATGACTTACCACCCGCGGTAGTTAACCTTTGCGATATTGTGCTATTTGCTGATGATACATCATTGATCTTCAAGGTAGACCGAAAATCCGTTGATTATAGTAGGTTAAACGCGACGCTAGGTAAAGTACTTAATTGGTTTACTAGTAACAATTTGCTACTTAATGCTAAGAAAACTAAATGTGTTAGGTTCGCTTTGCCTAATGTTAGACCGGTAGAATCTAGTATTTTTCTAAATGATGAGTGTTTGGAAATGGTGGATAAGGCACTTTTCTTAGGAATAACTATAGACAAAAACTTGCAATGGAGTCCCCATTTAGCAGTACTAGCAGGTAAATTAAGTTCGGCAGCTTATGCTGTTAGGAAAATTAGACAACTTACCAATGTTGAGACAGCTCGCTTAGTTTATTATAGTTATTTTCATAGTGTTATGTCGTACGGTATTCTTGTTTGGGGAAAAGCTGCTGACATACAAACTATTTTCGTGTTACAAAAAAGAGCCATTCGTTCTATATATAACCTAAACTCCCGTGATTCCTTAAGATTATTATTTAAAGAAATTAATATTTTGACAGTAGCATCACAATTTATTTATGAGAATATTATTTATGTCATTAAAAATCAAGACTCTTTTATTAAGAATTGTGACATACATAATTTGAATACAAGAAATAAGAATAAAATTGCTATTAAAAAATTTCGTGTCCGTAAGGTATATAAATCATTTGTAGGTCAATGCATTCATTTCTATAATAAATTACCTGACGAAGTTTTAAAGTTACCATTTCCAGTACTTAAAAATTACTTGAAAAAGTCGTTGATGTCTAAAGCTTACTATAGGGTCGAAGACTATCTAACAGATAAAAATGCTTGGCCTAAATTAAACACCTAAATATCTTAATAATAACCTAATCATACCAATATATAAACATTGTGTATTGTCTAGGGGACACGGTTTCTGTAGGGGAATGTATCGAAACTAATTATGTGTTGTTTTGCACCGTCATAGGTAAGTATAATTTTTAATTTTTATTTATTTCTTATATTTACTATTTATGAGTTCTTGTAGAAATTTTGAGTTTTGACACATTTTCCTGCTCAACTACGCATGATATATATAGACATATTTTTGTTACATTCATTGTTTTATATAATACTAGGTTAAGTTTTATTTTTCGTTGTATAATATCATATCATAAGAAATGTTTAAAAAACGACTGACTGTTGAGTTTCTTGCGGCGTTTCTTCTCAGCAGTGGTCTCTTGCGAAGCGCTGGTAGATTATTGACGTGTAAAAGTGCCCGTGCGGCCTACTTACTGAATAAACATCTTTTATCTTTATCTTTTATCTTTATCAACTTAGAATTACCTATCCGGTGACATATTGCTTGTCCTCATTGGTCATATAGGCCAATTTGCCCAGCCTCCTTTGAGCAGCGAAGGCTTACGAGTAGTATTAGAGTCCAGTTTGGATACGAAACTACTGTAATACTCATGTCCAGTCAACAATAGTTAATCGGTGTTGCTTATTAGACGCGACTACCATTGCTTTGTTTCCAATATTCTTGTTATAGGCGTAGGTGTTGATTTATACGCGGTCATTATAAAATTTAAAACTTTTCGCTACCATATGTGGGAGGTAAGTAAAATTACCGGCTTGTTTTGGGAGTAATAATGGCTATTGTTATTGGACTCTAAATTATGGGTACAGGGTTTTGTATACATATAATGTGTGTGATAATACTGACAATTTGTCGCAAATTGATAAAATAAATAAGTCCAGAAGTTGCCTGCAACTTAATTTAAAAGAATTTTCGGGGTCAAGTAGGGTTTGTGACAATGATTTACTTGTCAATACAAAGACTTACCAAACTATCGCAACGACAAAGTTTCCAAGTTGTTGAGGAATATACCAACTAAGGGCAACTAAGAGAGTTACTACAGCTGAGTAGAAATAACTTCGAGAAGGAAGCAAAGACGAGGATTAATTTGGGTCCGTATTGGCTCATACACTACTAACCTAACCTAACCTAACCTAACCTAACCTAACCTAACCTAACCTAACCTAGTCACCTACATATTGAATATTTCAGAACTTCTGAAAAGTTTACGGTTCCAGCGGTATAAAAATTACATTTTCGGAGTTCCAATAATGGCAGTTGCAATTTTATATGAACTTTGGCGCTGGGTAAGGCCGCCAAAATTATCATTTATAACACAAGAGTAACACAATAACTTTTGTGATACCGTAACGCAACAATAACACAAAAGTAACACTCTGGTTGGTAAAGCTCCGTTCATATAGGTAGTCATAAAACAGGGGGTAAAAAAAAACTAAAAGTAAGTAAGTAGTTGTACAATAATTTGGCTTAATTAGTTTTTGGCTTAATTGGCTTAAATAATTAGTTGTATAATAAATGGCCTTTATTTTACTTATATTGAAATAAAATGAAATAGGGCTTAATTGCCACTTATGTTAAAGTATAAATCCACCGAGTCGTCAATGTAATGTAGTAACGTTATTATAGTCGGAGTATGAAAATGTTCGTTACTTTTCGACTTTATTTAAATACAGTTACAGTCAAAAAGTCACGAACCTCTTCTTATCCCGACTATACCTACCCACAATTATTATTAGATTTTAATTTTATTTTCAATATGTATGAACCTTTATAATTGTTTTGTGTTACTTAACACAAAATTTGTGTTATCAATAACACAGAAGTAACACAGAAGCGTCAAATACGTAACACAGAAGCAGTTTATTTTTTAAGTTTTAGGTTATAAAACGGAAAATAAGTAAAACAAGACGTAATTTCACATTAAGTTGTACACTTTAATCATAATCACGCACAATTATACTAAAATGAAGTTATAAACACCATTACTTACCTGAGAAATCACTAAACACAATTTTTTTAACAGCAATGACGAAAACGGCCCGCTCACTTGAAATGTTACTCATAGACAAACGAAAAATAAGAGTTGTTTTTTTTTTTATTCTGACATTTGACGGTGTTGCTGTATCAAAATTTAAGCATGTCCCTTGGATATTGGTTAATATTTTAGGGTAATTATTAGTAACACAAAAAATAGTATCACAAAAGCAAAATTTCTGATAAATAATGTAAAGATAAATAGACTTCGCAATTTAAAGTATTTAAACGCCATAAATGCTACAAAGAGAGGGTAATAGTGTAGTCTTTCAAATGTATTAACGTTTTTTGTCAAAGTTTAAAAATTAAAAAAATTACATAGCTTTGAAATATTGTAATAAAAAAAAGACACGGTATTTTTGACCAGAATTAGGGGGGTTTGATGAACATCTTCATATGAATTTTGAAGAAACAAATAACTTTTATCATATTTGTCATATGGGGAAACAAGCTTACAAACTGCTTTGTAGAATGCAATAACTACGAACCCTGTAACGCTTATAATTGTGATAAAATCGAAGTGGAAATTTTGACACCGATAAAAAATGATAATTTTGGCGGCCTTACCCCGCTCCCGATTAATTTGTGCTGGGCATCTCTTCGGATATTAAACCACATTATTTCGTCGGTGTAACTGCGCTTGAAGAGGTTAGTCTGCAAGCAGTGTATCCTCCCCGTTAAGACTGCGGACTCGGGACGTGGACGAATTGAATTCCTTTTCATATTAGATGAACCATAATGTATTTTTAATTTGTATTAAGTTCAATGTATACGGTTGTTTCCTGCGCGTGACAATTTTAAACATACTTCAGCCTTTTTTTCTTTATTTATTTAGAAGCTGTTTCTGTGTTATCTCCAACTGGCCTAAATAAAATATCACTTACAAAAATCACAAATAAAAAAATGCCAGATAAACAAAGAGTACCAAATACGCTCTCTAAATAATTAGAGAAAAAGCCATACAAAAATTTTGCAATCTCCGATAATTTAATACTCTCTAAAACTGTATTCGCATGCATTTTATTTTTTACGCAAATAAATGACTTTATGATTGATTGATTGACACAAAAAAGTCGCTTAACCTGCTATTAAAAGAGCTATGATTGGATAAAAATTAAAACGGAGGCATCTTAAAATCAAGTTTAATTATAGTACTATAGTACTTTAAAGGTCGCAAAAAACCTCTACCTAACGAATTGCCACCATATTTTATACAATTTCTAAATCAAATTCAATGCCAAAAAAAAGTTATTCGATATAACTCGGTAATGAAATGCATAGAAAACAAATTGGACTGTCAACTGTCAACGTCGCAATGCCCACGAGGGCACTCCTAACTTTACACCTCTGTTTTACGCGAAAAATAGAATTTTCCACAATTTTATTACGCTCGTAATATACGTAAATCACTGGAGGGATGTATCTGTGTTGTTACGACAGAACGGTAGATGAAGTCTACTTGGCGTGATATGATTTTGTCGGAGATAGTGCAAGTTTCGACCAAAAGTTCATTGTTGAATTGGCTCGGTATTTTACTTTCCCTGACGATTTGGTTTCTAAGCTATACGCGGAATAGGTACAGTCACGAGATTTAATTTGGTACCCACCTTAGGTCCAAAGTCAATCTGACATTCTACAACAATAAGGTTGAGTTTCCTAAAATTTACAAATGACTTGACATCTCTAATGACATTGACGGCTTCAAGCATATTTTTCTTGAAATGGGTCCCAAATTAACGCTCGTGACCGTACCTGATGGTTGTTTAGAAGTAATAAAAGTAGGCACTTATTGTTATATTGTTAATTATTAAAGATGGTTTTGGGTCTTCAGGGGTTTATTTTCATTGTTTCATTCGGTTATTCTTCTAGTACATTAACATTATGCTCAAATATGATGTAGACTCTTCGGCTGTCAAGATCGGAAGGGGCGCATAGCCTGCGACCACAGATAATGCAACATTCAGATTGTACTACAGATATATTGTTACTATAGTGTAGTATTTCTTACTATTCTATTGAATCTTTTTTAAACCCTGACGTGGAACTGATTTGAATTGATTCAACACGGTAAAACCATATTGTCTTTGATGTGTTATGGAGTTGTTTTTACCTCGTCTGCAATTACTGTCAAGTAAATAAGAGCTATCAAAACGTTGACAACACGGAAACACGTAAAGGCAATATGGTTTTGGGTCGTTCTCAAAAAAGTGGCACCGCCACCTGTCAATAGGTCTCTCTTAGAACTTTTTTTTTACAAAGCGTCATCCATATAATTTAGTTATCAATTCATATTAAAAGACACTTTTTGAATAGAGGCCAAATGCTTAGATATAAAATTAAATTATATTAATAACCATAAAACAATTTGTAACTACGTTTTGTCGCTCACCTGCAGTGTCCCAACGCGAGGCACTCATGTTTCAAGTTAATTAAAACGTAAAAATCACCAACGAAACGTAGTTTGAATACTATTTTTTACTTACACATACACTCAAGATTTAAAACTGTAGTGTTGAATAAGAATACTATACTTATATTTCGAATTATTTGAAATTTAATTTTGTCCAAGACAGTTTTTGTCGCTCACCTGTCATGAGATAACCGCTACCTCTGTGATTATACTATCTCGTCTTACCTGCCTTACCCCGCATAATTCGAGACCTACAGTCCCCATCTAACGCTGTTAGAAGTAACACGTCGTCAGCGAGCCGTTCTCAAAAATTATAAACATAAAACTTACGCGAGCGGGAGTTTGTAATGGGTACGTAGTCGCTATTCTGTCTTCCATATTTTGATAATTGTTTGACTTATTGTATTGATATTAATTTATAGCACGTAAAACATGGTTTATTATTATGTGAATAAATATGTAGTTCCTTAACCAAGTACTTAACTAGTATTGATGATATAACTGTCATTTTGTCCATGACCTGTATGTCGTTCACCTGTCTAAAAAAAACAGGTGAACGACGTTTACGGCAGGCGAACGACAATTATTTAAAAACTTATATTGTAAACCAAATATTTTTGTGGTGTTAATGTTTTTTATCCGACTGCACGAAGCAGGGTTGTTTTCCGAGCGTATGTATGTACGTATATATGTATGTAACACCCTGTAGCGTATATGGTTCACCGGATTTCAACATATGAGATGCCGTTACGCTCAAAAGGTAAATAAGACGTGTTATATTTTATAAATAATTTAGATAAGGAATGAAACGAATAAAAATTATTCACATTAAGCACTTTTTGTTAGTTTAATGTAGTTTTAATTTAACAATTTACTTAACTGCACCCGTTGTCGTTAACCTGCTAACAGTTTCACTTTATTTGTACGTATTTGTCGCCAACCTGCCCCTATTATCGATAACCTGGTTACAAATAGTCATTCACCTGCCTACCGCATAATTCAAATACTTGTATCTTCTAAAACAATAAAATAAATCACTTCCCTCCATGTGATATCGATTACACGATAACATTTCTAGCGGTCTTAATAAATAAAAACAGCAAAATCGGAAAATTTCTGAAAAATGCAAAATTAATTCAGCGGTGCCAACTTTTTGAGAACGACCCTTTTAATCTGTAGAATAGAGGCCTTAACATCGATTTTCATGAAACTTTAGCGAAGTATGAAAAGCTACCAGAATACAACTTTTTAAACAAATAAATGCATTGAAATTGACTCACTAGTTCCTAAGCGATGACAAACAGACATACCCACATTCCTCTTTTTGTCTCCAGTGTTAAAAATACCTAAATATTATCCGCGTCAAAATCGTCTGCGCTCGCGCAGCCTTACTCGATCAAAGCACAATGCGCATGATCGCAGCACAGCATTCTAAGCTCGGCCAATGCATTACACCAACCGTGGGATGGTGTAAGTAAATCATTACTTACCAGCCATTCCATTTTCTACCGTTGCTGAGGTTAAGTTAAGAGTTCTAAAATTAACCTAAATATGTCATAAATCCCCGATGTAATGGCAATCCTTCCTTTGTGATGAGATGAAGAGAGAATGAGACAAATCTCTATTAGCATGACTTTTTAACCGACTTAAAAAAAAAAGAGATTCTCTATTTGACCTGTGCCTCTATTCTAGGCGGTATAAACGATATCGTAGTTTACCTGTTAAGGTAGTTTTGTTATGACGTCAGCCGTCATTACTGTCAAGAAAATAAGAGCTATCAAAACGTTGACAATACGATAACAGGACAAAAACGATACGGAAAGTACGGCCACGAATGTTAATAATTTGTGATCCATTTCAAAAAAATATTCTTGAAGTCGTCAGTGTCATTAGAGATGACAAGTCATTTGAAACTTATAGTTGTAAAATGTCAGATTGACTTTGGACCTATAAGGTGAGTCACAAATTTAAGTATTTGACTGTAAGTATACGTCCCTCCTTTTTAACTGAGTTCAAAAAAAAATGAGGTTCTCATTCTCAATCTCAATTCGTTGGGATCTTTTCTCCCAAAAATACATTATATTCTTCTATAATGTATCTAACATTCTGTTGGACTGATCTATTACTTAGCATTTTACAAGATGTCATTTTTTGCGTTTTTGAAGACGGTTTTTGTTTATTATATATCCCGTAATTCATATTTATTCACAAACAAACCCGCACCAAAGTCATCTCCAGAGATGCAAGCCGATGTACAGTTTTGGCCCTTACTACAATACAATAAGGTGAAAAGCCTTCTTTGGTACAGTCACCAGAAATAATATTTAATTCAAAATTTGGCGCAAAATATTTGACACGGTCTTATGCCTCTAGTAATAAAGACGTGTCAGATATTTTTGCGCCCAATGTTGGATAATATATTATTGCTGGTGACTATACCAAAGAAGGCCGCTAACTGCATATGAGCATTTTAAATCGAATGTGGTTACCAATAGAGCATAGAATGCTTTGCCATCGCGTTAGCCGCCTTCTTTGGTATTATGATTACGGCAGACTAACCTTATTGCCTAACGCACTCGCAATCGCAATCGGTTTCATTTTGACAGTCCGAAGGCGAGTCTCCATACAAAATGTAAAGAATAGGGAATATGCAGGTTTTTTACAGCTTCAATTAACGCTGATTGATGTAACAAACAGGTGAGAAAAATCATTTTTTGAATAGCTATAAAAATAACCAAGATATCAGCCAACAAAGATTTGTTCCTATCTCTTTCTAGCAAAACAGAATTTTACGTGGAGTTTATATTGCCGAACTGCACAATGACGTCACTGGTGCACTTCGGATCTCTCTGTCTAATTAGCAGTTTAAAATGCTTGTATCATCCGTATTTCTTGACCGATTTCAATTTTAATTTTGGTGATGTCTTTTACGGTATTTTTATGTTTTGTGACAAATGCGATTTAAAAAATCCATGGACATTCCCATTGTTCCACTTTGAAGCCCATTGCGATTGCGATTGCGACTGCGACAGGCAACAGCGACGCGGGCCTGCCTGCGTCCACTAACTATAGTCATAGTATATACTATGCTATAGTTTTCCCTATCCCTATAAGTTCCGATACGTGATGACGGAATTCCCGCGGGAAATCAGCCCGGACGTGTCCGCCGACGTGCTATTAAATTTGTTTTATCGCCTCCGTATGTTTATTTGTTCTTTAGGGTTCCGCAAAGGGGAACCCTTGGTCGTAAGACGTGGTTGGGGAGTATATTGAGAATTGGTTTGATACGTGAGCAATTAATTGTTAATTAATTTACAGACAAGGTTATTACTGTGAATATATTAGTGGTCTAAGTTTCACACTAATGATATTTCAGATTTGACGGTAACTTTCAAAAGTTATCTTCGATTTGAAACCAATGGTTATCAAAATAATATCAATGGTGTCTGTTTGTGGCACCGTATAGCTCTTAAACGGGTGAACCGATTTGGATGCGGTTTTGTGTATTTGAAAGCAGGTTTTCTAGCGTTGGTTCTTAGCTAGGTTTAATGAAAATCGGTTTAGCCGTTTAAGAGATATCAGCTCTGAAAGAAGGGACCACCATTTTATCGGGGGTTTTATATCTATCTAATAGTTATTTATTACATAATAAGTCCTTTGAGCAAACCTCTATTAAATTCACTTCATCTTAAACCATGTCGATATCACATTTTTAACATCTCAGCTGCCTCAACTGTCACTGTAAGAGCCTGTGATAGAATATGCAAACGATAGTGCAAATTATTAGTACCGACTTACCTACCAACCCAATGGTTATGATGGGAATAAATAGTCAACCTAACGTTTGCATATTCTATAGGCTTCATACTTTCGATTAGTATGTAATTGGTCTATTAAACAAGCAATAGCAATTTAAAAAAAACAACCTATTTAGTTTTTTTTTTATTATAGACTGTACTGGACTGAAAATTTTCAGTCAACCTATTCCCCATACATACCATATTAAATTTGATATAAAATACTTTTTATCGAATAAACAGCTGGGTGAAGGTCGTCTACTATTCGAATCCCCTACTAGTAGGTACTATAGCGAGTACAGTACCGATCATGGCAATTTTCTTCGGATGAAGCGACCAGAGGGCTTATTGTCTAACGCACTCGCAATCACGATCGTTTTTATTTTGAAAATCGAAGGCTTGTCTGCATACAAAATGAAAACAATTGCTCCGCTTTGAAGCCGGTTGCAATTGCGAGTGCGTTAGACAATAAGCCCTCAGGGCCTGTATTCAACACGGTAAAAACAATATCGTTTTTGATCTGTTATCGTATTGTCACCGTTTTGATAGCTCTTATTTACTTGACAGTAATGGCGTCTGACGTCATAACAATACAGGTCAACTATGATATCGTTTTCACCAATCTGTTTGAGGATCGAAAGTTAGTGGAACCTTGGCTAGTCTTTGTATAGTAAACTTTGTACAACTAACCGTCAGATAATTGTATAATTTAACTTACGGTTATATAATATGTATAGGGCTAGAGAATAAAAAAACCTTGATTCAGTATAATAATGTAGTTTTATTTTTAAATAAATATAACCAATAACATTTATTACATCACAGGAATAGGGTATTATTAAACACAATTCAAGATTATTGCAGATACACTACAAAACTATTTACTCGTCCACCATAGAAAAAAGGTGTAAACACCTTTTCGTATTTTTTACATCATTTGTCGCTTACGTCTTTATTTCCTCATTCAACATTAGTGATTGTCGGTAGACGTTGCACTGTAATACTTAATACCTTTCACACAAATAACACATTTTCAAGATACTTTTTAACTTTATATTCGTCTTAAACGCAGGTTATGCAAAAATGCAAGTAAAAAAAGTAGTAAGCGACACCGATAAAAGTTTATAATTTTATTAATCTATGGTCAACTTGTAAATAAATCGTGCACATGCCTTAATACAATTGACGTTCCTTAAGTATAAATAAGTAAACTACATACGTTAAATTTAGTTTTATAATAATTAATTTCGAGTCGGAACTTAACTTATATTTTTATGCCATGGAAATTAATAGGCCTTTAATGTGCGTAAAGTACATTTAATAATTTAAAATGGACAACATTGTTTTTTTTTTAATTTAGACGGATTTATGTTAAATTTATATTCCAATGGCAAGTATTCCGAAAATTTCTTGAATAAATTTAACTGAGTTGGAACGGATTAAACCTATCGCCAATGAATAAAAGATTCAAGTCAATAAATTAAATTCATAAAAATAATATTCACATTATATTTAGAATTACAAAACGACTATTATAATAATCGTACGTTACATTACAATCAGACGTTATATCATAATATTATTTTAATAATGTTACGCGCTATTTGAAATGCATTGAAAAACTAACACTAATGAATGATAATTAAATAGGAAAACATACTGTAAAAACGTAATAAAATATTGTATTAACGTATAAAAAGAAAATAGGTAGCTTAAGCGACATTCGTTATGAGCATTGTAAAAAACATCTTTTTTATCATTAACATGGCACTAAACTTTTAATAGCGCGTAAACATGACAACATTAGAGTGTTTACTCAATTGAAATATCATATAGTAGTTTGTATGGAAACACATGCTTCTATCCAAGACGAAGTTTCTAACACTGGCGGTTACATTACAAATTCAGGACTTGCATACAATAATCGTAACTGAAGAACGTACATTTAAATACATTGTATGCGTAAATATATTTCACGTGGTTTTTGTACAAAAATGCCTATTACTAGATGATTAAAAATTGAGTGAACACGTACAGGATACGGGGTATTTTACTATAGTAAAAATAAACTATTAACAGAAGATAGGTACTTAAATGGCAAATATTAATAAGAAATGGATCTCTGTCGACTTATTAAATGATCTTGTAACTTCGGAAATGATCGGATACGATCGTGTCCACGAACGAGCGTTTATATAATCTTATAGTAGATACAAATCACGAATTCTAAAGATATGCATATCTAGAAACAGGTTAATAGATTATACTACAACTAAATACACTTTTTACAGTCCGTTATTCGAGTGAAACTATGTTTATTATATGTATCTAACTGTATGGTTGCTTTCAATAATGTAAAAGTTATAACAAGTCATAAAGTCGTTATAGGCTTGAATACTAAAAAAAACAAACAAAATCCTGAAGTACAAGAAAAAAATGCAACACTAACGCCATCTCTTGACGACTAGTAGAAAACACATGTGGCTATTAACTAACGCCATCTTACGGATAAATCCGATGACATTATTAATCGGACGTTGACATTCAAACAATATGACAACTCACGAAGTATTCTTAACGTCGTCCAGTCGTTTATAGTATAGTGTAAGTTAGTACTTATACGATTCAGTATTAGTCCCAATAATATCCCAATTATCAAGATAACATTTCAAATAAATCAAATAATACCTATTACATTATCGAAAACAACCGCTAGACATTTTATGAAAAATTTGCTTGTGACGTCATTTCGCCGTTACTTTTAAAGTGACGTTCAGAATATTACAGGTAATTGTGAATGGCAACACTGAACTCCTTGCTCAAACATTTTGCACTAACTTCAGAATGTAAAATGCTGGAAAGTCAACTTTAGTACTACAGTTTAAAGTGCAATGTTGAGACGAATTCTTTTGTAAATAATATGAAAGATCATGGCCCGCCATATTGATTTGCGGCATTGTTCGCGATGTATGCATAATTTTGATTTGACAGCTCAATTGACGTAATTTTGTATTATTTCCATCCGAGGAAAATTGGTATGCGCTTCATAATACACAATTTAAATTCTATAGTCTACTTTCAATTTCAACTTTTGTTTGGAAGAAACAAGGTTGTATTTTAAACCATAGACCGCAGGGACTTAGTTGATTTTACTTTTGGTTAGTTGGTAAGATTGGTAAGACGTTCAACCTCTTAAATACTTGATAAAGCATTGGACGCTTAGGCCGGCCACATACATTCAGGAAACCGTATTCGGAAAACGTATGTATGCGAATGCGGAAATCGTATTCGGAAAACGTATGTATGCGGCCGGCCGCGGATGTCCGAATGCGGAAAACGTATTTGGAAACCGTATACGGAAAACGAATGTATGCGGCCGGCCTTAGTTTAATATCCTAATATCCCCAGCAATAGGTATAAATTTGTGTGCCACTTGTATGGTCATGTTGTCGTTCTTGCATCGGCCTTACAAACTATAATGCATTTTATCTTGCATATAGGCAATGTATCCGGCCATTGTAACTATTATTCAAGATGGCTAAATGACGTCACAACATTTTTCTTACAATCAACCCTATTGAAAACTTAGTAAAGCTAATAATACTGTACATACCTCCCTAGGCGTATATTGTTCTGTACTCAGGTAAACAAATAGAAAACTAAAAGCGGGTACACTGCTAGGTTACTTTGGCAAGAATGTTTAATAAAAAACATTAAAAATTAGGCCGAAATTATGAGCCTAATTGTAGGGACCAAGAAGCCACATTTATACGTTTTTTTTGTAAAAAAAATGCACTTATTATTCAGTTCCTATGGAAAATGAAATGGATGGTGTTATACAATAAAATTTCAACCTACAACGCTGTTGTGAAATGTAAATCAACATTGTAAGTTATTGGTGGAAATTTGTATATCACTGTCCTTAAGAAAGTCACTTCAAGATCTATTTGAACTTCAGTACATTTTTGCCAAGCACAGATTATATATACCACACGCATTATAAATCAGTGCCTACATTCGTAAATTCATTAAAAAAAAGTTAAGTAGAAAACCTTACCTAAATTCATAAATTAAATATATAACCCTTAACGATATAAGTCTATATTAATAAATGAGGTATGTTAAACCATTGTGACTATCGAGTGACCATGACCTAAGACTATCTTGTACAATCACCGACACAAGTTCACCATCTGTCAAAATGGTACCTTCGACGACAGGAGTCAGTTCAGTACTTATCATATATTAACATGTATTAAGTAACAATAATACAAAAATGCAAGAAATGGAACGAAACAATCGTAGCCCTAGCTTAAGTTAAATAAATAAATCTTTTAATGTACATTTTTATAACGTAATCCTAGGAAGTTGAAATGGGATAAGTATTTTTGGTATTAAATTAATATAGACTGGCGAATGTTAACTACGCAAATTTAAACAAGGGAAGTCAGTAAAAACTACGATCAAAAGGAGACAATACTTACCACAAAACAGTCAAACAATACGGCCATTTTGATCCTTGTAACTTCAAAATGGCCGCGCACGATGACGCCATCTTGCGCAACAAAATGGCTGTCACTAACAGCTGGGTTAAGGACAAGCTATTCCACGCATTACGACAGTGCTACCTCGACATGTACCACGTTTACTTCGGTTGCTGACAGTTGACAGCTGTGTTCGTTTACAAAATGGCGGCGGTAACAAGATGGCGGTTAGTGGCAGTTGATGGCGCGTCGCTGGAGGCGGCGTATGCGCCGATGCCAGTCGTCGCGCCACTCCAGCAGCAGGGTGCGATCTCCGACCGTGAGCCCTGGCAAACCTGATGAGGAACCTTCTTTTTCCACTCCTAGGATTAAGTATGACCTGAGGACAACGTTTATTGTTTAGATGAATGTCAACATATGAGTATTATTAATTGCTATACGCTTGTTAAACGTACTTATATGAGCTGTAACAGGATCATTCTAATTTTTCCCCAAAAGTTCTCTGGAATTTTGTTATATTTTCTTCTTATTTACCCACTTGACAGCTCAGGAACACCAGAGTATCCAATGTTAACATCTTTTCGAAAATTGACCAAATTTATAGGATTGACGTAAGCTGGTGACAGATTACGTCGACCGCTTACGTCAATTCCATATATCTCGAGTCTTTAGAAAACAGAATCCTTTTCATCTTGACTAGGTCTCCTGCACTCCTTTGCGTCCTTAACTGTCAAGTTACCATTAATGTCTTTCTTATCTTACTATACAAAGAAAACATAGATCGCTTTCAGTCACTTAGAATCAGAACCAAACGTCGTGGAGTTCCTTGGTTAAATGAATGATGATATAATGTAAAAATAAAACTGCCTACTCCTATTATTATTATTGGGGGGGTTGAGATGGGCCTTGTGTGGCACTTCGACCATTGCTGATCTTTTGTGGCAGCCCTTTGTTTAGAGCTCAACGCAAAGGCCCATTGCGTCCAGGAATTTCCAGATGCTTTGGGCAGTAAGAAGTTGTACCTCTCGTGGATCCATGATATGTCGCCCTAGGTAGATACTTCTGTTTGCGCATTACACTATTAATCTAGGCACTCCAATCACTCACTTGTTAATCTTCAGTTTCGGACACTTGCATGCGAGATCCCGAGCGCGCACGAAGAGGCCGGTGGCGCCGCGGCGCAGGCGGCTCCGCGGGCCGCGCTTGTACACTGCCTGCACGCTGAGCCCCAGCCGCACCCACTCGTCGCCCTCCCCGCTCGCCTCGCGCCCGACCACCTTGCCCATTATGACTGGAACAACGTCCTCAATGTACACACCAGCAAAGCTCAGAGGCCGTAGCCAGGATGCAAACGTTAACCTATACTATGATTATTCTGAGATGATGTCTGTGACTTCAATCATTTACTACACTCACAAGCGATGTGTTTACAAATAGGAGATTAATTATTGAAATTCCTGAACGGCTAGGTTTTGTACTGATGTAGTATTTACGAGTATGTAAAGTTAAATAAATAAGTGTAATAAGTGTTTATATGAGCTGTCACGGGCATCATCTTAGAATAATCATAGTATAACGTTTTTCTTTTCTATGTCTCAAAATGTATGGGATGACATTTGACCACGTGGTTTATCGCAACGCACGAGAATGTCATCCCATACATTCTAAGTGATAGGAAAGAAAAACGTTAGTAGGGTTTGCACCTTGGCTATAGAGCCTCTAATGTAATTTGCGACAAATATCGTCACGGGTTCGTCAAAATGGTACCATTCTAATTATTTGCAACCCCTCATCAATAAGTGACGAGTGCGGGATGCCTACATCCTTGGCTTCATAAATAGTATGCAATGTATGCGGATGAAGTTTTGGGCATAAGCTATCATTAAGGGTACCGAAGACTAACAGTCCGTCAGCCGATATTGGCTTGTTAGTTGATCGTATTAAATACATACATACACTCACGCCTTCATTCCCAGAGTGCGGTAGGCAGAGCCACAGAATTACCAACAACTCTAAAAACTTGTTAATTCTGTCACCACATTTTGCACAATTAGGCTAAGATGTTTACCATGTGTATATTAGTGGCAGGTTGCAAGCCCATCGCCTAACAATACTACAAGGCTTTATTCCCTTACTGGCCTCTTACGACTTCTACGGGAAGACACGGAGTGGACACGGCAAAATACATAGAAAACATCAAAGACTCAGAAACAAATGTTCGCGCTCATCACACACAAATATTTTTCCATACAAGGAATCGAACCCGGGACCACTAGCTTCGGAGGCAGGGTCACTACCAACTAGGCTAAATACGTCATCATTAGATCACCGCACGTTAAATTCAACAGTGACACTAAATTGGATACCTAGGTCACGGTTGGATTTTACTACTAGTTTCTCATAAGATTTTAATTATTCTTTCACCGATTTTGAACTGTACAGCAAAGCAAAGCGCCGCGTAGAGACTTTTTCGTTATCAAAACATAACCGACTTTGGACGTGTTGAAATAGGATCGAAATAAATTAACACCCATTGCGGAGATGCAGGAGATTATTAGTGTTGTTTATAAATTTCCATCTTATTTCAATTCAATATGTCCAAAGACGGTTATATTTTGACAATGAAAAAGTCTCTACGCGGCGCTTTGCGGTATGTGCGCCGGCCCTAAGTCATTGGTGCCTCATCAGAAATCAAAAAACTTGCGGTTCTATTATAAATTGTTTCGATATTGTTAAAGTGACCATAACGCACTAAAATATTTTTGGAATTCTTGAAATTTGATAAACTCATCAGATATTAGGACGAGCAATACTCAGCGATTACCCGACTAGCTTTATATAGTTTCTAAATCCAGTCTACAGTTTCTTCTTACATTATATTAATCGAGTGTTAATTATAGGCATACTAAACGGAATGGTTATAGTCTACTGAAACCACTTTATATTCTTCCTAATTGCTAATAGGTACAACCCACTCGGTAACAGTAACTCATTCAAATAGCTGATTGTTCCTTTGATGTATATCCACTCATTATCACGTTAAACGCCAAGCTTTATGGCTTGTATTAAAAACGGACACCAAATGAAGTTCTTGGCATTCACTAAGTTTATATCAATCAGTGCCAGATGCTCCTGTTTCCTTATAAAATGGACACGACGTGGCGTCCTTAAATTTGTTAATAGAGTGATTTGTAATCGGTGCTTGTTCTTCTGATGTTAGATTTACATCAATCACAAGAATCATATATGGAAGTAGATCTAAATATGGATGACAGAAATTATGGAGGAAGTAATTTAGCTGTATTAAAGCGGACGTTGATTTGCATTAGACGTTTTTACATGCCGACGGCAAATAGCATAATTTAAATGCTAAATTCATCAGATAGGTACTAAGAGTGTACCTATTTACAAGGCGAGTGTAAATATTTTCAGGTATAGTAGTAAGGACCTTCCTTTTTAATTAATACATAAGCAAAATGTTGAGTTATTAGACGGTTAAGATCATGTTAAGATTTATATAAAAAATATCTGAAAAGCTGAACTTTCACGGCAAATCTTAACATTAGATTCGAAAAGCTTCTGTAAGATTTGTCCAATAAGTATTTCGGAAAATAAAGAAAACAATAAGTTAATGAATGACAAACGAGACTATATGGTAGACATGTTGATAATGATGCTAACCGAATTAATTATGCTGAATGTGAAGATTATGATATAGACAGGGTAAATAATGATGAAGAGGATATTAATGAAAACGCTTATAAATGACGCTATCAGGGTTAATGATGCTGAAGGTAACGATGATGACATGAGCAGGGTAAATGATAAACACGGTGACATTGAACATGAAGTTAATTTCAAGCAATTTAACGATGTAGCAGGTGATAATACTGATGATGATGATAAAGTACTTACCGTAGTCTCGGCTGCAGAACTTGTTGAGATTTAGCGTGCGGGCGCCGGCGCGACATCTGCCGCACTGATCCACCGCTGAAGAGTAACAGATCACATCAATTACCTTACTCTAAGGCCCACCATCATCCAAATATAAAACACATTATAAATCTATTGATTCTGAAAAAAAATACGTGTTATTTCTAATGGCATTGCAGACCATGAAGCAAAATAAATCTGTATTTGTATGAACTCGTACTTAAACTGCTTAATTGTATCTAAATTCCAGTATTACATACTCCAACAGTATTGAGCAGTTTATTTTAAATCTTGATCAAATTTGCCTTTACCACAATCAGTTGAAATGGGGAGAAATTGTGGCAGCCATTAAAATTTCAGGTTAGTAACAGGTACGTGCTAATTAGTGCTCGTGAAAATTACGCGATGCAGTGGCAATACTCTACTTCTGGAGGTAGTAGTTTAAAAAAACTGTTACATAATTTTGTTGCCATTCTGTTTTCATACGACAATTTTCTAGTACTTGAAGATTATGCATAGTTTAAAATAACTCGGTTCGACGGCAGCTTTTCATCGGAACAAATATTTTGTAAATAAAATAACACGAACTATTATTTTTTATAAAGTACACGAGAAGATGAAAAACCTTGTAGACGGTGCCATTGCTGCCAAGCTCTAAACACGCAACAAGCTTTTGTCTGTCTGTCCATGTGTCAGTGTCTGTGTCCCCTTGTTTCACCGAGACTCACTTCATAGAACGTATGACTTCGCAGTATTTTAGTTTCATAGAAAGCTATTTTCTGCTAAACGCGTGTTGATTTCAGAAGTGATACATTCTATAAAATTAGTGTCGGTGAAACAAGGGTAAGATGTTTTTAAATGTTTATTATACAAACAGCAAAAGTACAAGAATAAGATAAGATCGTCGTCTCAGTTTCAATTGAAATCTTAACCTGATTCCAGATTGCATAATGAAAAACCTGTATCTACTGTTATGTTTCGTCTTGTCCTTGCTAGGAATGAAAAGTGAAGCAAGAGACAAAACAAAGCAATAGGCATGAAAACCATTGGAAGGAATATGGTAAGACAAAGTGCGTCAAAGCGCTAACATTGCTCGGACGTAGATTACAGATCGACTTAATCTTAGATTATTTTTGTAAGGAATCTTAATACACAAAACGAACAATAAAAGTCTAACGTTACCTCGTCATCGGCACTGATAACAAACAAAAAATGTATGAGAAGATGATTCAAAACAAGCCTGAAAATAACCACTTTCTTTACAACATCAACACTCGACCGGACGTTGAAGGAAATGTTATTTAAAACCACTAACATACTAATAACTACCTTTAGCACATCCAAAATAAAAGAGTTATTAAGAGCCACCAGTAAGCACGCGTCCCTAAAAACGTTATTTCGTTTTGCCTGGTCGGCCAAAAATGAAAAATGAAAGTCTAGGTGATAAGTTTTAAACTAAGTATCAACGTCATTGATTAACTAAGTGATCAGATCACCCATCGCCCATTGATACCTGCAACACCAGGAGAGGTACTGCACAGATGAAGCGTCTTGCTGGCCTTTGAAAACGAGGAGTGCCGTCTTCTGAAGATCCCAAAGACATAGCGGTCCAGAAATAACGCCGTAATAAGCTACGTCAAACTTTAAAGATTCCTTTAGTCAAAACTTTTATAGAATCTATTTCTATCTATTTGTTTAATTCTTATAGCACAAAATTTTATGCCGAATGGTATTGTCCATTAGTTGACCTTTGGGCTAAGCAGAAAATGTCATGGTAGAAAGCATCTCGTCTACTGGGGAAAACCATATTGATGTGTTTTCGTATTGTTTTGAGCTCGGCTTCCATTACTGTCATGTAAATAAGAGCTATCATAACGTTGACAAACGATAACATTATTAAAGGCAATATGGTTTTACCCTTTAGAATAGAGCCCCTGTTCTAAGACCTACCTTTAAGCGAAATTTACGCGAACTTACTTTCGATTCGACTCCTAATAACTTATAAGAAATAATCTCTATTTTCTTAGACACATTTCCAAAAACGTTGATCGAGTTTAGACCAGTTTAAGCCACCTTTTATTTATTGACCGTTTAATCCATTTAATTGCTGAAAGGTGATAAAAGCTGATCAGTGAACAGTAAATTAAAGATAATGTGCAAATTAATTAGAAATGGAACGACCGCACTTACCTTAATTGTCAATAAAATATATTAAAATATTGAAATGTGGTATTGGGATGAAATAAATGGCGTAAATTGAGAATTGAGCTGGGCAATAATCATTTCTATGATTAGTTACGTATATATTATGTTTATTGCTTTATTTATAGGGTATTTAACCAATTTGCGAGAAGTTTTTTAGAAACAACGTTCACCAATGCTAAAAAAGGTGAACAACTCGAGAAAGACTTCCCAACTTTAAGTTCCGCTAAATGTCTCATTAATACTTTAAAAAATCACAGAAAATCTTATTGCCATAACTCTTTTAAAGCCAAAAATAGTAAAACTGGAAGTTAATAAAAATAAAAAGATACGGTCATTCCTTTTACACCCAATCACGATGATATCTATTCTCTGCAATTATCACATTGGTATTTATTATATGAGTATGAGTAGGTACTCAAATGAGCATCGAGTCACCTAATATTTATTCTTTAAAAAAAACTTAAACGCTGTTGTCTCATACCGATTTTTACTGTAGTGTATGTATACTACTTTTACCTACCTATACCTAGCTACTATTGCTTCTTCAAGCAGTGGACCTTCATATTCGAACGCGCAGGCAGGGGTGTGATTCTCTCAAGAAGCAAAGGTGAGCGAATGAACGAGTGAAGTCCAAGCGGCGAGATTAAGTAGTTCCGTCAAAGTGAACAAAACACATTTTAGGGCGTGCATTTTCAATTTGGCAGCATGTCGTCTCGAACGTATAAGGCTGCCTAATTGAGAATGCCCTCGCTAATATGTGTTTTGTTCGCTCTGACGGGACTTCTTAAACTCGCCGCTTGGATTTCACTCCTGCGTTCGCTCACCTTTGCTTTTCAGAGAATAACACCCCAGGACGTCGCTGTCTAGTCCACGCCATTAAAGATTCTTTTCCACCGGCTTGACGAGGTGAGACAATGACAGATTACAATTTAAATTTGTATGATTAGAAACAATTCCCTATTCGCGCATGTTCGGTGGAAATAGTTTTTTAATACAAATTTTGTATTCTCGCATCGTCTCCTCTCGCCTCGCCGGTGGAAAAACACCTTCAGGGCCCGTATTATGGTCGCCTTTATCACGGTGGATAAAGCTTCCGTCACTTTTGCACTTACATACTGGTCCGAAAGTGACAGATGTTTTATGTACGCTTATCTACGTCGATAAATACGACCATAATCGGCCCGCAGCGCGGTTTCCGCCGGTGATTTTTAACGATAAAGGGCTGATAGCTGATGATACGTCAACAGCTTCTACTAAGAATTCAGGATATTATTGTGTTTGTTTCTGGATGGACTTCTTAGCATTGAACTATCAGGTTCGGTAATTATTGTACTGGTATGGTATATACTGTGACAAAGGTTACAAAGACAAGTATTCTGAGATTTGACCACTACCACATTTTAGAATTTAAAAGTATTATAAAACGTGTTAACGTGTTAAGTTAAAACTCACTCATCAACATAAGATGTTTGTCCTTTTCAAACCAATCACATTTCAAAATTCTGCCGACAAACTGTTACGTAGGTTAGGGAGATTTTTACGTCATTGTACTAACTTTTTGATAATTGCTATGGTTATGTTTATGGTGGTACACTCGTTAAGGATTTTCTCGAGCGTAATATTAATGTTAATTTGTAAAAAAAATTTTTTTTTTTGCATTCGTTTATAATTGAATTTTGTTTTTATTATTTTTTACAATTTTACAATTACATCTTTGAATTTAACTTGACATTTTATGAATATTTGCACGCCTGCATAATAATGTTTACTACCACTTAAGAAACTGTATTCAGCAAATAAAAAAATTGATTTGATTTGATTTATTCGATACACGAAAAAGGTGACTTGCCATCTCAACAGATGATAGATTTTGTGATGACCTCTATCACCATCATGGCGACATCATCGTGACAGCGTGGTGGTGATGGAAGAGTGCAATGAAGGCCACTTACTACTTACCGCGGCCCGGCTCCCCGTCCACAGCTTCCATGGCTTGGACAGCGGTCACCACGCGAGGGATTCCTGTGGACAATAGGGTACAATGTCAAAGGTTCTAATTAAAGTCATTTCTAGTGTGTCAAAATTAAAGGTCACTAATACTGGGTCTATGGTGGCCGATGCTCTCAAGCGGGCTTAAAAAATAATTTCGCTAATTTCATTAGTCATTAACGATTACAATCAAGGCGTAAAGTGCAAAATACGGGCTATTATACTATAAATAAACAATTTTAAATTTAAATTTCTGTGGACGTCATTAAATTTTGACCTTGAATTCTAACCTTGACCTTTAATTTAGTTTTTAGGGCTGCCTGTCAGATATTGTATATTCAGCGCAATGTTTTAATTTAATTAAATGTTTACCTTTCAGAGCGCTACATGAGACTAATGCGTTAGTTATTAGCCATTGGCCTAAGTAACCTTGACCTTGAGATTATAGCTAGGGTTGCCACTCACGTATGCACGGCGCGATGTGGCTTCTTGACTGCTGGTAGCCCTTAGCACAGCGGTTGCAGGTCGTCCCTGTCACTCCGTCCTTGCAGGGGCACTGCCCGCTGGTCTGGTTGCACGTCTTCCCACTTGCTCCCACCGGGTGGCAGTCGCATGCTGTGAAAGAGATGGATATAATAAAATTGCATACGTACAATTGCTAAACGTACCTAGTTTTTGCAATGGAGATTAGGAATTACTTTATTATATAAGTAAAAAACACTATTGATTCTATAACAGCCACCATATCAACTATCGCTTTGTTAAAAAAAGGTCACGTAGTTTTTTTTTAACATACATACATTCAACATTTAATCACGCCTGTTTCCCAGAGGGGTGGGCAGAGACCACTTTTTAACATAAATAACATTAAAAATATACAAACAGTAATTCGTGTTGTTACAAAAATATATAAATCTCCTTTTAAACTTGACTTCATAATCATAACGCATCTCGCTTATTCCAGACCCTTCCAAACACGTCCCCAAATAATCTGACCCGTACTGATTTGAATCACTCAATCTCCCGTCCCGAACATTTCGGCGGTCCGCGGTTGACCTAAAAAAGACCTGTCTACTCAACTGTTAAACGCGATTGCCCATCAAAACACTCAAGCACCCAATCCAGTGTTGCCACCGCAATAATGCGAAACCCCGACCCTCATAAAAGCGACCCGAAATTCCCCGAGACTGGGGGAATTCGGTGGGAAATTGAGTTTGGAGCTGACGATTGACCTGGCGGACCTTTCGGGCCGTTCTATTATATTTATAGTGTCAAACTACCTTTTTGTAGTTTTTGCTGGACAAAGTGAAATTATTAAATTTAACAACCGTTGTATAGTATGGTATAGTTATTGTTGCCTATTTTCAGTGTTATTTGGTTCTTCGTTTTTCCTGAGGATAAGAAAGCTCCAAGTTCAACTTTGTAGGTTTATTTTTTATTTTTTATTGCAGTCTTTCTGAAAACGATACAATTCAATAATAAAAAAAATATTTTTTTATTTTTATTGTTATTGTTTTAGTATACCTACAAATTAATGGTGAATCATCTTGTTTGTTCATAGTTTGTTATCATATTGTTTATCAGATATAATTATACCATATATGTGCCCGAGATTATACTAGTACGAACGCGACAATCTATTAAAACAACAGTAAAAATACCTTTCTATTAAAATAATCACGTTAACACTAATAAATTCTTATTCTACAGATTATGGAGTGTTGCAAACGTATGAAAGCAATGATACCCGTATAGGTAGCGTCGGCAAAACAGAATGTGTTTCAGATAAAGTAGTGTTCGCTCCCCGGGGCATCGTTCTGACCCCAACCCGGTCCATCCCCGGGATATTTTTATGGTGCATCCCATTCGACAAATGGCCTGCGGTCGGCTTTTGTTTTTTCAGTTTTTACTCCATTTTATTTGTTTTGCTGACGGTGCGTTGATGTTTCAGCTGGGATTTCGGGATTCAGATTTAGGGTAAATGGTTTTGATTTTGTTGGAGTTTTTGTGAGTAAGGTTTGATGACAGTTTCGTGTACATCCAGTGATATTTATAATCTGATATGGTTTTAATGTTACATACACTAGGTAGCTTGAATAGGCTGCGTGGTTCTGATATTTCCCGATTATCTCATAATTGTAATATAAAATATACGAAAGATAAAAATAAAACATGTACCTAACGTATTTTACAAGCACGATACTTACAAGCTTCCTGAAAATATAACACGTCATACAAACTTTTAAATTACAAAAGTATCACGTTTAAAAAACATAACTGCCCTTTTACAACAAGTTCAAAACTTTCACTTATCTCCTTACAGCCTTTTTATGTACTTAAGCTAATAAAAAACTTTTTTTATAACCTCCTTTATAGCCGCGATACGAGAAACTTTTATTGCGTGAATTTAAACCGTTTAGTTTAACGATTCTTTTGGCGTTTCGTTTAATTATGAATTGCTTTTTTTCTCCTGGTTTGAAGACAATTCGGAGGGGATAAAAAGGTTACAGCTCCCTAATAGCTCGATTTTATTCGTATTTCTATGAAACACGAGACACTAATATACCATCAGTTGAGTAATAGATAGTCTTAACCAATGGCTATACCAAGAAAGTGATAATAGTACTTACTGTAGATGCTTTCATATGCTGCAAAGCTCAGTTGGCGCAAACAGGTAGCCTGCAGAGTTACTCACGTGTCGTTTGCAAGTAGGGAATGCAAATAACCGGTTATAGCCGGTTTTAACCGGTTATTTTCATACAAAAACGGTTAATAACCGGTTAAATTGCATTCCCTATTTGCAAGCCTTCTTGTGGGTGTTTGATCTGCCGACGGTAAAGTGTCTGCACTTGAGACAGATGCTCTGGCACGAGTAGACAGCGTATAGAGCTACTCACGTTTGAAAACCTTCTTGTGCGATATTGGTCTGCCGGGGGTAAAGTGTCTACACTTTAGGTAGATGCCCCTGCTGGCACGAGCAGACAGCGTATAGACCTACTTACATTTGAAAGCCTTCTTTTGTATGATGGGTTTGGTGGGGTCCCGGTAGTAGCCCTCGTGACAGTAGTGGAAGTGTCTGCAGGCGGTGACATGTCTACTCCTAAAGGCAGACGCCCCTGCTGGTACGAGCAGACATCGTGTAAACCTACTTACGTTTGCAAGCCTTCTTGTGCGTGATTGGTTTGGTGGGGTCCCGGTAGTAGCCCTCGCGACAGTAGTGGCAGTGTCTGCCAGCGGTGAAGTGTCTGCACTTGAGGCAGACGCCCCCGCTAGCGCGGCCAGACAGCTTGTAGAGTTCCATGTTGAAGCGGCAGCGGCGGGCGTGCCCGTTGCAGTTGCATTCTAGAAAGAGAGTGGAAATCAGACACGTTTTATCAGGGACCATATCACCGAGTACATTGCATCTTCCAATCAATATTAATGGTGTTTACTCGTCGATAGTAGTAGTCATAAGGTCATTACTTTGAGATATTTACCGAAAAAAAGGGTTTAAAAGTGAAAAGGGGCCTGCTGAAAACCAGCGCTGCGCAAACGCGGCCTATCCGCACTTACAGCAAACGCTGAGCTAGTTCTCTTTGTCGCAATATCTGATTGTTTATTACACTTTCTTTATTATTTTCTGTTTTACCTTCGTAATAATTTGTAAAAACAAATGTGACGCAATAAATTAAATTCTATTGTATTTTTTAAATTTAAAAAATACTGCCTTCTCTTTACCATAAACATCCTACATCCTACCGTAAAACCATACATCTACTGTCCAAATTTCCTTTTTAAATTATTATAAAAAGAAAGCTATAGCTAGCTAGAGTTTAGAGCAAATGATTTTAGGCCAAGCAATATATTATTATATACCCAGCAATAATAGCAGTAAGGCCGCTTCCTGACTTGGCGGTATGCTTGCAGTAAAACGTACTGGCGGCATAAACGCTGCGCGTTGATTGGTGATGCCACTAGTTGCCTAGCAACCCTTACCGATTCCGTGTTTTACTGCAAGCATACCGACAATTCAGAAAGCGGCCTTAGTTATTGCATTTTAGGAATAATGCATGAAGGAAAATTGAACTATAGTTCAAGCTAGGACCGTAGTAATGAGCGATACGGTACCTAATTCAAAACGCGCGTTGCCCCCAAATCTTAGTATTAATGACAACAGCTAAATATAAACGATATTAAACACTCCAGCGCCGGACGCTAACTAATCTGTTTACCCCACCGGAATTATTATAATTAATAACTGTAATAATTAACATCGGCTACTGGGTTATTCGGGTGGATTCACCAGTTGCCGTGGCAAATGACACTCAACATATGTTAATAACTCAGGGGCTGTATTCTACTTGGCAAAATCATATTGCCTTTGAAGTGTTATCGTATTGCTTTTAACCACCGCAGATACTGTCAAGTCAATGAAAGCTATCGCAACTTTAACAAAACGATTAAATGTGATAGGCAATATGGTTTTACCCAGTGGAATAAACCTGTATGGTGTTAGTTTAAATATCAAGTTGACAGTCTCACAATAAATTGTCCAAATAAAGTAAGGTCTAGGCTTTCACTATGGGTACCTAATAGACAAAGATATATATACAGAGAAAACCCTAGAATATGTATAGAAAACATCCAAGATTAAAAAGTACATACAATACCTAGTATCTACTATAGTTATAGTTGGTTAGCTTTGTGTTATATTATGGTAAAAAAATATTTTCTTATAGGATTTTGAATTATATTTTTTTTGCATGCGTTCATTTAAAAACTATTTTAAGGAATCAGTTAGACACAGACCCATTTTTATGTCAGATTTTTATATAAGTACTATTTTAATGATTACGAATATCTGGGTCATACGCACGCTTGTGTGCATAAAGGTTATGTTTTTATTTGATAGGACTAAAGAAGACCTGACGCTGTTTATGCGGATATGGGTTAAGCCAGATAATTAGGCATTGAAAACGTTAACTTTGGGTATGTCCACAGGAAAGTCGCTTACCTACATCTGCGTACCTATGACCCATCTCGATTTTTTTTGTTTATATTTGACATTCGTTCCGTGTATCTCATAATGTTTCTCATATGTATCTCATATGCGTAACATTTGCAGATAAAATAGCAGGCACAAGCTATAATAATAAACATAAAGCACGTTAAACGATGCTAAAAATTTCTGCTTTCGAATTATATTATAAGTAATCCGCAACGTCAATGCTACCAATTTTATAAAAACGTTCTGTGTAGCACATTCCTTTACCACATATTACGATTTAATTTTTGACTACGTAGGGTTGATTTTGCTTTAACTGTTAAGTTGGATATATGCTCTCTTAGTTAAGAGCGTAGAATGGACGTAGCTAACCTTTTGCAACGCAGATCGCTTCGACAAATGGCCAACGATGAAGTTAACGATGTACGCATTTATAAGGTAAACCCACACGAATAGTTGCCAATGTCGGTGTTCAAAGTACAAATACAACAGTAGTTAGTCTCCGGCCCTTTGGCCAAAAACACACCAAGAGCGGTAGCGGCGCGTTCCCATACACTGAGAAAAATGTGGCACTATAAACTAATGTGATGCACATCTTTTTGACCAATCGTGCAAGCACGTAAACTTGATCTTGATCACTGTATATTATGATGCTTATTCCGCAATGTTACTATGCATTATGTCTTTTTGGTGCTGTGTTCATAATATTGTATAAGTACTACTTGCATGATAAAAGATAAGCCATTTGTTCTTTATGTTTTGGTGAGGTTTCTTGCTCAATGAAGTTCAATGCCTAGCAGAACAAATTTAGATTCGTGTCACTATTAAAAGTGTCGCGCACTGTTATTTTAGTGGCAAGCAGTGTATTTCAGAATGTTTGCATAATATTTTATTACGTCGTCTTCAATCCATTTTTCTCAGTGTAGTGTACTAAAAAGCTTTCCGAAAGCGTGGTGCAGGTTTTTAGTATAACCTATTTATACTATGGTATAACGCACACGCCGCTTCTGTTTTCAGTAGGTTTGGGGTTTTTAGGAGTTTCTGTTATCTATTGCCGCTCGGGCGCTAGGGTTGCGTCGACGAGCGTCACTCGGTACTTAATATGCACACAACTAAACGCGGCAACGGCGTGGCCACGATTAAACCGGCTCGGTCCGTCCTGTTCAGTTTGCTTGTGGTGGCTCGCGGCGTGTACGGTCGGGGCACGCACACATGCAAGCCACACGATATCTTTGTTTGAAGATGAGCTACTGTTTGTACTGTGGTGGTGCGGAATAGTCAACCTATATCTAGTGAAAGGGAAAATTAAGGAAGCAAAGCTGTCTTGAGGGCTTGATTAATTGAGTGATCGAATGTAAGTAACATCTCATTTTTTAACCCCCGACGCAAAAAAGAGGGGTGTTAGGTATTATAAGTTTGACGTGTAAGTGTGTGTGTGTGTGTGTGTGTGATGTGTGTGTGTGTGTGTGTCTGTCTGTGGCACCGTAGCTCTTAAACGGATGAACCGATTTGGATGCGGTTTTTTTATTTGAAAGCAGGTTTTCTAGCGGTGGTTCTTAGACATTTTATATTGAAATCGGTTCAGCCGTTTTTGAAGTATTGAACTTTGAAATGTCAATGTCGGGGGTTTTCCAACTTTTTGTTGGTTAGGTTAGGTTAGGTTATTTCACAATTTCGACGATGCGGTTAAAACTAGTTGGTAGTGACTCTACCCACGAAGCTTACAGTCCCGGATTAGATATTCGGTAGGGGCAAAAAAGTGTGTGAAAAGTGCAAATATTTGTTTAGACTTAGATGTTTTATAGTATTCAAGTATGTAGTTATGTTTCTATAAGTATGTTATTGTTGTCTAGTACCCATAGTAGGTACAACTTTTAGGCTTAGTTTGGGACTAGGCCAATTGGTGTTAGATTGTCCCCTGACATTTATTAATACCTAAATAAATAAATATCGAGGCACAAACAACAGAAATTGACCTAGTCCCGAACTAAGCTCTAGGCTATTTTTAAGGGTACAAAGCAAGGATAAACATACTTATGTAGATAAATTAATACTTATATACGGGTCCATATTGGCTCATATAAAATTGGTCTTTAGATTTTTTGTACAAATAACGATTTGTGTCTATACTCATCATTTCTTCGAAAAAAAATTCTCATACTTCATTTCTTCGAAATTTTTTATTAAGAAACTGTTACTTTTTGAGGATTGTTATAAATCTAACCTAACCTAACCTAATTTTATCTACACGTAAGATATTTAAGAAATTCTGTGAAGTGTACGGTTTCGTGAATATTGTCGTTATAAGTTCAGATGATTATGAGTTCCGATCATTAGTATAAACATTTTTTATGAAGATTATAAGGAGTGATGATTATGATGTAAAATGGTATGAGAAAAATTTTCGGAGTTCCAATAATCGGAGTTGCAATTTTATATGAACTTTGGCGCACCCCTTATATACATAGAAAACAAATACTCGCGCTCATCATTCAAACATTCACCCTGACCGAGAATCGAACCCAGGACCGCTAGCTTCGTAGGCAGGGTCACTACCAACTAGGCTAACTGCGTCATGTTATTTATTATACTGTAATTTAGTAGAATTATTTCTTCAAATCCGCCACAATGTATCTTGCCACTCAGAGCGTTGACACTAAACAATTAGTTTAATTTAAACTCACTACACCCGTCACACGAATCTGCGCGCGCGCAGTAAAGCTGTCATCGTCATCTGTCTCGAGCGACGTCAACCCGCGCCCGAAAATTATACTTTGTTCTGGTTTGTTTCTAATAGACTAAATATTTGTATTACAACGCGTTCTTTTCATTATTATGGTTTGATGGATCCCTCTGACGTGGTTAACCTGGTTTCAGGTAAAGAGAAACAGTATTTCCGGTGTAAAACAGAGATCTGGGGCTCTATTCCACTCGGCAAAACTATGCTACTTTGGACAATGCTATTGGTCTACGATCCGAATAGGAAATGACCCTCACCCAGCTGTTTATTCGATAAAAAGTATTTTATATCAATTTAATATGGTAAATAATATATGGCGAATAGGTTGACTGAAAAATTTCAGTCCAGTACAGTAATTGATTTAAAAAAAAACTAAAAATGAACTTTTTTTTAATTGCTATTGCTTGTTTAATAGACCAATTACATACTAATCGAAAGTATGAAGCCTATAGAATATGCAAACGTTAGGTTTGGTGCAAATTATTAGTGCCGACTTACCTGCCTACCCAATGGTTGCATATTCTATAGGCTTCATACTTTCGATTAGTACGTAATTGGCCTATTAAACCAGCAATAGCAATTAAAAAAAAGTTCATTTTTAGTTTTTTTTTATTATGGACTGAACATTTTCAGTCAACCTATTCGCCATAATATTACTTACCATATTAAATTTGATATAAAATACTTTTTATCGAATAAACAGCTGGGTCGTCTCCTATTCGGATTTTAGACCATGAAATTCACATGTTATCAATAAGCAGATGATGATTGTTTTAAAAAAAATAGGTACCTACAGCAGGCAGCTAAAACTTGTCTTAAAAACGTATTTTTCGACAGGAACTTATGTTTCAAACGCCACTATTTTTTTCAATACCGATCTCGCCACGAGTTGTCAAACTTGTACAAAAGATGGCGTCACTAAGCTCGTTATGCCGCGGCACGCGCGTCCGTCCAAGTAGCGCCGGAAACACCCGCGCACGTCTCACTATTCTTTTATACTTAGTAATAAGAGAAGTTTGTGTGAATGGCTTTACTTTTAAAAATATGGTTTGATTTCCTTGACTAGATATTTCTTGTTTTTACCCGAATACACTGGCCAAAAAGGAGGGTAATTGTTTTTATTTAGGTTTTTTCATAAGGTTTTCAAGGTAACTTTATTTGTTTGCGAAATTTATGAATTAATTTAATTAACTTGAGTGTGTGAGGAATGACAAATGTTTCAATGTTGAGTTTAGATAAACAGAAACCAATTTAGATGAAAATTGGCATATGGGTAGTCATATAGACTACAAATAATATGACTATTTATCCAGATTATTGTCCGATATCCGAAACCGACGTGCTTGCATGACTCAATGTATGAATGTGGAAGAAGCGAAAGAGATTTTTCAGGATCGTAGCAGGTGGAAAAAAGTGGTCTCTGCCTAGCCCATGCTTACCCCTCTGGGAAACAATGTACGTACCCTGATTTTTATGTTATTTATTTTATGTTTATTATAACGAAAAACAAGTCCTTCGCGGGCGAAGCCGTGACCAAACGCTAGTGTTTCAAAGAATGACCCCAGCTAAATAAATGAGAGTTGTTTGGGGAAAAGGTTTTATTAAATTCTGCTTCACAGTTCATTGTTCACAAATAACATTAGTGTCACATCTGTGCCCCTAATACCCCCTATTACCTCTCAGCATAACTATATTGCCTCTCGAACGAGTCAGGGGTGCTCAACCTTTGGAGATACTCGGGATTAATCTAATTAATAAACTCGTTAGCTGGAGTGTGGCAATTTGCCGGTAACTCGGTTACCGACGCCTGCCGAACGTCGCGCGTATGGCGTTAATGATATATAGCTTCTATATGGCTTTGGGTAATAACTTAGGTGTACGTGATGTCAACTGAAGGGTTAATATAATAGTAGCTCGGCAATAAATAAGGAGTATAACTCAAGATATCGTGATATATTTGACGTTATCGACTGCTTATTGCTAAGATTTTTTTTAATGGACAACCTTTACGCATTACCCAATGAAAGAAAATCCCACCTAAAACACAACTGATAATGTGTACCTAGACAATAAGTAAGGCTATAAGTAATTAATCTTTAATTATTACACGAAAAGTGTTGAAACCAAACTCGGTGCCAATTAAATGAAATAGCAGCACTATTTTCCGCCCTTCCGCCCCAACCGAACCTGTAACTTAACTCGAATAAATTGATAAATATATTTCTGAAGTCGGTTAAATTTTACTATGATTTTATTTTAAGCTTATCTGTCTGTTCGTGCTAATTTAAAATGAAACCATAGTAGTTTTAAATATTAAAGTGAAGAGGAAATAAAATAAAAACCACCGCGTCTTGTACATGTACCTAGTTCGGTCATGAAGGCGCTCAGTCTTAGCCTGCTCGCACGCGGGACTGAGGCACTCGGTCCGACCTAGTTGCAGTTAAACTAAGTGCTGGATGAAAATGGACCATTTTTAACCGCAACGTTAGTTAGGGTAATGGAGATTTTAACCTATTTGAGCGAATTGGCTACTTGTTTCCGAGTATGTGCTATATGCGGGTGCTCCTTGAAGCACCTACACTCATTTCAAGAATGCGTTGTTTCATCGAATTTTCTTTTCATCGAAAGCTAATTTTTGAAATGAAATGAAATGAAATGAAATGAAATAGTTTATTTGAAAAAACATGAGTCTAAATAAGCTAGCTTTTGCTAAAACCTTATTGTTTTTAGGTTATCTCAAGCATGGGTTACGTAGGCTAGGTCAGGTTAGACCTGAGACCACCAAAAAATTATAACTCCTGCACGTGGAAATGCCTGTTCGATGAAATGAAAATTCTATGAAATGAAAATTCGGTAAAATGGGTGTCGGTGATTCAAGGGTAAACCGCTATATGCATTTGTAACACTGACCGCTATATGCATTTGTTAGTCTTTATGACACTGTGTTTAAGGTCTGTTTTTATGTCGCATGTTGTTAACGTCACGAAAGCTGTTATTTAAGGTCAGCAATATGATTACGATAAAGAAGTTAAATGGGCTAAAACAAAGCGAAATAAAGCACCTAATAGCTATTTGTTGAATAGCCCGGGAACATCGCGTAAATGCATATGAAAAAATTACATATTTATTTAAGGGAAAATTTACTAACCCGATAGTTAAAGTTAGTTTCTGTGTGTCATGAAAGAAAAGGACAGAGCGAATATTTATTTGATAGATATTGTTAATAATCTGGGGATTAAAAAATCAGTCTTAACTAAAGTTTGAATGTAAGCATACCTTATATAATAGAATTTACTTTATTATGGGAGAATATTTTCGTGTCTTAAAGCCTATTCTTTATCATAGAAGTTCAGTATATTATTCGCCATGGTTTCAGTGAAGAATTGCAGTGTAAGGAATATTCAGCAATTTCTGTTATAAATATAGCATTTGTACATTTTTGTGACATTATTTTACTAAAAAAATCTCCAAAAAACATTCAATATTTTTATTATAACAAGATCACATTCGCCCTTCATTCGTCTTCATATACTTTACTTCCATGACTTTTGTCCCTCCCTGTCAAAATTCTGTAAAAAATAAATGACAACCAATAAACCAAATTAAACCTAAATTACTCAGCGTTAAAGATCAATTCTTATAGCCATCGTATTTCTGCAGATATACCGAATCGCGCAAACACGCACCGCTCGACCACAGATTGGTTCGCAAATTGATATTTCCCGCCATTTTTCAAACGACGACATTGATTGACAAATGAACTCGATAGGTTAACGTCAAAATATTCGCTCACCTTTTTTTAATTGCGTAGACTTAAAACGAGAATTTGTCCATATAGGATTGATGAATTTAAAAATGTAAAAAATTGATATGGGGTTAGGGTTAGGGGTTGGGGTCTTTTTTTTTTATGGCACAGTGCGTTTACTGTGCCATGAAAATAGAAATGAAAAACAGCTTACAGACCATGTTATGGTATGCGGGCTCTGATGGCTGACCAAAGGCTCATGAAACTTTATAAATTTCAAGATAACAACTGCGTTCTGAACCTTTAACACTGAAGTCTCTACTCATTTCAGCGGTTCTCTTACCTTCCGGAAAAGTGTGAACCGCAAGTGCGAACACTGAATTGATAGTATAAGATGGTGAGCAGCACTTGATTTTTTTACTAATTATTCTACTACCTACTACTATTATTATTGTGTTTTTTTTACTACTAAATGAAAACATAACATAATACTTTTAACTTGGAAAAAACCAATATTTCTTGTGGGAAACCGCTTTAATAATATTAATAATATTGGAAAAACACAATTTTTATACAACAGCATTGTCGCCGTGTCGCCATAAAATATATGAGAATGAGAACGTAGGTTTTTTTATGGCAAGGACAAAGTAACGGAGCACACAGTCCACCTGATGGTATCTGGGACCCATAGAACCTTTCCATTCTCAAGACTGCAATCCTAAGACTGCTTTGCCAACCCTATGGACTAAGACGGAATGCCTCTGAGTATTAACAATAGAGTCGAGTTAAGATATTTTCAAGAACTTTTCATGTTCCGATATACTAGTTTTAAGACTGACTGTACAAGTCATTCAACATTACAATATAACACGTCCAATGAAGACGTCAAAACAAACAAACGGAATAACTCACTAGAATCACAACCATAGTATTTGGCCCAGTGTTGCAACTTTGGCTCGCGCCCAGGGCTCGGATTAGACTGATTTACGGCTATTGCAGTTAATTCACCAATTATTAATGGGGTAGCTAAATATTATTACTGAAGCAATTCCTCAGTTTGCACCTGAAACGATTAAAAGAGAAATCGACATACATAAATAAATGCCTTCACACTAGGGGGCTTAGTATGCTACGCGAGATTTACTGTCATATTTTACGTCATTCATATGAAAATATGACATAACGTCACACTTTAAGATGCTTAGTAATAAAAGGACTCAATTCACACAAAATACACTTTTATTTAAAACCGTAAATGTTTACCCTTACGTTAGGTTATGGAATAGACATATTTGACACTAAATCGCGATTGACGAGGTTTGACGTATTCTCCTCGCCTCGCATGCTAAGCCCACAGGTCTCCCAATAACTTTACCATCATTTGCTAAAAAACGTTTCACAAACTGATTCATTATTTTTGCAAAACCCTTTTTTGCGGCTTCTAAGAAACGGTTCTACAAGGTGGTCGTGAACTCCTGAAATAAATACTGAAATATTTACAGAGTCGGAAAAAAAAGAGCGACAAGTCTAAAGAAATAAATTAAGTCAAATTTAACGATTGTCTTTCTGCGACAGGATTCTATAGGTGCTCAACAATTTAAGTTGTGGACCGTACTAGACAACAAAAAAATAACGCTTTCTTTTTTATAAAAATATGAAAATCTTGGTACTTTTACGGAGTTTCAATAAGCAGATTTTCACGAATAAGGCTTTTAAATAAAGATAAACCGTGGCGTCTGTGCGAATTCGCGCGTTACGTACAGAAACTTAAACCGCAATAACCATATCGTTAACTTGGCAGTAAACTAGGCAGCAGTATTGAAACAATACGACAACCATGTGTAATTCAAGCCCTGTCGTTAAAAGCTGCATAGTTCCTGTCAGCGAAAGCTAGAGATACTGAGCTATAGGAGTCATATACACAGTGGTGGCCACAAAATTAGTAAAGCTTGCATTTTTCCCATACAATTGCCTAAAAATATAACTTTTAAATTTTGACAATCAATCAAAAAGTATTAAACCTATCTTATTTTGAGTGTCACTTATCGTTAACTTATAAACTAAGGTTTAAATGTATGTATAATTCACTGCTGTTAAATACGAATATTTCATTTTATAGGCTGACGCGTCCATAAGTTTTACAACTTTGTATGAACGCCAAAAAAAAAAATTTTCAAATCCGTATAAAATGAAATGTTCGTTTTTAACAGCCATAAATTGTGGATAAATTTAAACCTTAGTTTATTAGTTAACGATAAGTGTAATTAAAAATAAAATTGGTTAAGAACTTTATGATTGGTTGTCAAAAACGAAAAGTCATATTTGTAGGCAATTGTATGGAAAAAATGCAAGCGTTCCTTATTATGTGGCCACCACTATCTCTCTTGTACTGCATAAAACTGATCAGATTTTGCTAGTTCAATAATACGGCCTTTGTATCGCGTTATTCCTGTCTTACGAGTGTATTTATACCGCAATCGACCAAAATTACCGCGACAAATTCGCGACAAGCTGAATTGAATGCTCATGCAATATTTATCCAGCGGCCGGCGGTCGGGAATAAATGCATTCCTGGTTGCCGGGCGAGGGATAAGCGACTGCGGTTTAGTTTAACCCAGGTTTAACCCACGTTTAACCCGTAGGGAAGAGCCTTGAGTAGAATTACTACTCATTAGGTTGCTTGGGGCAGGTAAGTGCGTCTAAGGGCACAAACCAACCAAATGTTTTCAACGTGATACTGTGTTTGAAAAACGTGCCCATAACCATTATTGTTTTTTGAATCTCAACCGGCTTACACCGGTAAATAATATAATATAATATTGCCGTGCCTTTTTTCCTCTTTATTTAATTTAAAGCTTTCATCCTTGAACATGTCATGTTAGCAGCTTGCCTTAATACAACAACACTAACAAATATGCCACATAAAACGCTAGATTAAAAAAAAACCGGACAAGGCGAGTTGGACTCGCCCACCGTGGGTTCCGCACATGACACGGTTAACTCAATTCAAAATTTGCACCGCCGCCATTCGTTTCATAAAGACCCTGATATTTTGTGATTTAATTAATAATGTTGCGTGTTCAGATTTTTTCCTATATTTGTAGTATAAGACGGTATTACTTGCCAAATTTCATAGTTCTAGGTCAACGGAAAATACCCTATAAATTTTGATTCCCTTGAGAGTGTCGAAATATACGTTTTTAGCGGCATAAACGGCCGTATCTTTCTACTTATTCTCCAATCTGGACCACTGTTCCCATGATCACAGCAAGCGGAGCGGAGCGGGATGGTTTATTCATACGAACAGAGCATCGCGGTCCTTAGAGGATGCTACATAAACACTATTTATTCTGGTACACGGTAGTCCTACGGGCAATAAAGCGACTGTTCTACCATTTGTAATTTGGTTCCAATTTGCGAGGTTATTGAGTTAATAATAGATATATTTAGGTAGGGGTTTTGTTTAAGACTTCGAAATAATTTACATATAGCATTATTATTACAAGCTTTTTATGTCGTTCAAATGTTGCAAGCATTTTTTCTCCTTGTTTTTAGTGCCATCTGTCCTTTTCTATGGGACAATATTTTATTTGCCTTGATCCATTCAGATGTCTCGCGGGGTAGGCTTCCATTGCAGCATTTCACTTTTTTTAAAGTTAATATTAAACCAGTTTCTGTTATTGGAATGAGCTGACGTTGGAAAAACGGTTACGTATCAGAACGCCTGAAATTAATAAGCCTAATGTATCATAATCCCTAAAAAATCATAATACCCAAAGGTTACTTTTTTAAACCGAAAACTTTTCATTTGTTTTTATGTTTACAAACCTAACCTAACCTATTGAGTTCTATAAATGGCCTTTTGAACAATCCTGAAAAGTTTACGGTTTCAGAAAAAAATACTCATCAGGTGTTATGAACTTTAGGGATTATGATACATTAGGCTTATTAATTTTAGGCGTTCTGATACGGAACCTTGAAAAACATATGTAAACCCAATAACAATGCAAAAATATTATGTGTAAGACTGATCTGATAATGGAGTTTTCTAACTCATTTTCATCATGTTTCGGTCATAACATGGAAATGTGTTGCAGGCCTAATCTATTTTAGGATCACAAGTTAATTCAAAAATGTACTTAAGGCTAACCTAACCCTCCTAACTTTCACGTTAATAGTAAATTTTCAACATAGTTACGGAATTTAAATAGCCTTCGTAATGTCCAGTCGATTTAATAATCGCTCCGATCTGTACGCGCAAGTTTCGACGAAAAATGGTAATTTGTGGGCACCAGGTAACGTCGCGGAAGAAAGTTTAGGTACATTAAGTAGAATTTTTTTGACTTTAATTTTCCTAAACTATTACGATCTATAAAAAAAAAGTTTTTAATGATTTTAATGGTCCGAATAAGGGTTTTATGAAAGAAAAAACAGTTTTTGGAAGGTTAAACAGGACAATGTCTGTCGGGTCAGCCAGTTTCTAATATTATCAGTTTAGGGTTAGATCAGGATTTATGATTTATTTTGATTTCTGAGCTGGAAGGCCCCTGCTGTGTTCCAGGGTGCCTTCAGTAGTGGTTAGGCGAGAGGGCTATTAAAATCGGAGGCACTCTTTATTGAGGGGCTCCGCATTGGCACGTTTTGGTGCTATAGCGGTCCCGTAGCCTCCTAAAAGCGATCGGAGAAACGGCCCGGGATTGATTGATATGTTTTTTTTAGAAAACCTTTTAAAAACGTTCTTGTTGTCTATTAGCGTCAGCAGTAAGGTTTTTTTAAATTGTGGTAACTTTACTGATTAGTGCTAGATTAACCCAAAAAAAGTTTGTAACGGGCACAAAAAAAAATCTTTTCCTCTTCATCTTAATGTGTATATTTTTTTACATAGTTTTGCTTAAAAACTTAAAAGAAAACCATACACTTGACCTTCGACACAACACAACGCCGTCAATCCTATCGCCGCAAAAACACGCAGATTAAAAAAGCAACAAATCAATGTCAAATTGCTTTTGAACCCGCCAGTACTTTAAAGACCGGTCGCTGTTCACACCCGATCTCCAACAGCATAAAGCTAATTTAATAATCTGTTATTACGATAAAGCCGGCAACACCATTGCCCACAGATTTTATTTATAATTATCTGTTATGGCTTGAGTTTATTGGACTCGGGAAAAAGGACGAATGAATAACAAAACTTCAATGCATTTTCTATGTTATTTTTGACAAGGAAGGTTGAGTTGGCCCTGACTACAGACTGTACATATGCCCTTTTGTCTTAAGAAGGCAGTGTAAACGTATACCAGATTTGTAGTACATTGAAGCGTATTTAGACGCAACGGATCATATTAACGCGTCAATGTACTACAAAACAGTTGCAACGGCAAGTGTATCGCAGGCCTAAAAAAAGGCTATCGCGGTTAAAAGTGATATGATATAAGTGGATATAAGTGTTTTGAAATTTGAAACTTAATTTGTATAGGGAAATAAATATCGGTGTGAGATTTTTTTGCGGCTTAGTGTGGTTATATCAGGTAAATTACTTATAATTGAGGTTTTGTGGCTTACCGGTGATTATACGTGATAATACTGAGGGAAATGAGGTGTTGGACCATAAAAATCATGATGTAAATTTAGGTAGATAATAATTTGAAAAGTTACGGTATAAAATGTGGCGTTAGGAACGTTAATTCTTGAATAAGTAGGTAGTATAGTTTAAAGAAGATAGGAAGTCAATTATGACACCTGTCATTTCAGTAAAAAAATAACCTCATATAATCTAATTCTAATTTCAATTAACGGTTTTTATTCCTGTATTTGGCCAATATCGAGTTATTTGTAGACACTCTTATGGACTTATTAAAGAACTTAGGACTTATTAAGTACATGGTTAAGTTCGGTATAAGAGTATTTTCTCTTGTGGACTACACAGGGTCAGCTACACGCGCTTTAAAACCTCAAACTCAATAATAGTTTATAAATTGTACTGTGATGACAGGTGTCATGCAATTTTTTTTTCTTCTGCAATCTTACGAAAGAATATACATATAGGTATCAGGAGACACTCAAACACATTGACCTAGTCTCTGAACTCTACGCTTCTACTGTGGGTACTTACTGTTACTAGACTAGATAATGATATGAATACTATGGATACTAGACAACGAAAAGGTTTCGTCACTGTTTATTTAACTAGTAAATGTGATAAAGTACGTTTGCTTGCTTTTGAGAAGAAAATATCCATTTGCGAAAAAAAATATTTTGCATTGAATCACTTTGTGATTTTTTTATTAGGTATGGCCTATTTTTTTTTCAATATGGACGTTTAATAACACAAGTTACCGCACAGCATTTATTGTCATTAATTTCAACATAAAATAGTTTAACATCTGACCGTTAACATGAAAAGTTTCGTAAACATTAAATTTGTGCGTACATTTTCGTGAACGTAATTGCAAAAATAAAATCATAATACAACGTGTAATGGTTTAAAACACATTAACTGTTCACAAAACGTTTATTGGTAAAAACAAAACACAAATTGAGGCACAAATTGAACGAAGGCGTGGATTACTGAAGATAATTGTTGCACAGCAAATATGACGCGTGCCGCGGACGGAAGCTATCTGTAGAACGCGGGCGGGGAGAGCGGGAAGCGCGACCCGACCGTGAGCCGAGCGAGACCGAAGACTGGCGAGCGCGGCCGAACGTCTTTTCTATCGCACGCGAACGGCGAGATAGATGTAAACAACCTAACAAATTACGTGGGTCCGCGCGTTACATTACATCCTCCCCCTCTAACCCAGGCGTTGCGTCCCCGAAGCCGGGTTAGCTTTACGAGGTCTCCCCCTCCTACGTTTTTCTTGGAGAGGAGCTTGGACGGGCCCAACAAACGGAGTAAGCAACGAAACGTGATACCTCCCTAGCGAAATGCCGTCACTAATGCGCTCTAAGGCATAGGTCGTAGTACCGACTACCTCTAGAATACGATACGGGCCGTCGCGGCGGGGAATGAACTTCGGCGTCTGCCCTTTGTTCGTGTCGTTGGAGCCCTGGGTCTTTAGTAAAACAAGATCTCCTACCTTATAGTCCGGCGCTGGATGACGATTTTCGTCAGCGTACTTTTTCTGTGCTGCTTGGGCCTTCTCCTGCACGTCCCGCGCATCAAGCAGCACACTAGACAATTTCTTGAGAAAAGGTGTAATCGACGCGACAACATTATCGTTTTCAACGATTGTTCGCATGTCAGACAACACATCAGCGGGCGCGCGCATTTCGCGTCCGTAGTTTAACAAGGCAGGCGAATAGCCTGTACTCGCAGTACCCGCAGAGTTCATCGCGAATCGGATCGCGGGAAGGTGAACGTCCCAGGTGCCGTGCTCCTTACCTACCAGAATGGCAAGCTGTGGCTTGAGGTCACGGTTTTTACGTTCGACTGGATTTGACTCCGGGTGGTAATATGAGGTCAGAGATTGCTTGATGCCCATGACGTGGCAGGTCTGCTGCATCACTTCGCTCACAAATTGCACACCGTTGTCGCTGATAAGCCTCCTGGGTGTTCCATATCGCAGGTACACTTCATTCACCAGGGTCTTAGCACACTCTTCAGCCGTGGCGGAGGGAAGAGCAAACAACTCCACCCATCTGGTGCAAGTGTCCTCTATTATCAGGATCCATTTATTACCTGAGGGTGTCTCTGGCAGCGGCCCAAACAGATCTACTGCTAGAACTTCAAATCGGCGTGTCGTGGCTGGCACCTGTAACAAGCCGGCTGGTTTTCGCGTGTCTGCTTTGTACCGCTGGCACGCCGCGCAGTCCTTTATATATTGGCTGACGTAGGCTCTCATCCCAGGCCAATAGTACCTACCAATGAGACGCTGCAACGTACGCTCTACGCCGAAATGACCAGCTGTAGGGGCGTCGTGGTACTCGGCCAGCACGTCCTTGCGCTCGTGCGCCGGTACAACCAAGCTCGCGTCGTCATTATTCTCGTTCTCGGGGCCATAACGATACAGCACACCGTCGGCCAAAATATACCCTTTGTCAGCCCATGCCCTCCCCCTAAACGGTTCGTCGGATTCTATCGCCTCGACGATCTTACGTACCTCGGGGTCCCTGAGCTGGTTTTCTCGGACATCTTTCGGGCTGCGTGAGGGCAGCTCTACCACGGCAAGACACAAGTCGCAAACGGTGTCGGTAGTGCACGCGGGGCTCGGAGCCTCGCATTCCTCGATGACGTCGGCGCTGAGCAGCTTCTGCAGTTCCTTCTCCAGAGCTTCTTTCTTCAACGGCGACAACCTGTAGGGTGGCGAAGCGAGGGGCTCCTGGTTATCACTCACCTTAATTTTATGCGTGGCGAAGTCCGTTGGGGGTCCTTCAGCAGCAAACTGGGACACTCTGCTACGCAGAAATGCGTTGAGCGCGTCCCTTTGCTCTGGTAACAACTTCGTTCCTTCCTCGCCGCGCAAGGAGACGTCGGAGATATCCGCTCGCATCAGCTCCGTATCGTTTAGAACGACCGATTGAACGAATGGGAATATCTGGTCAGGCCTATCAGAAAAGTACCAAGACTCCTGGGCTATGTCCAATGTGACCCCAGCCTTGGCAATAAAGTCATGGCCTAACAACGTTCGGGTATTTTCTCCGGGAAACACCACAAACTCGGTGGCTACCTGCCTACCTTCTAAAAACACCGGTACCGTCGCTATCCGTACCATCTTTACCTGGCGAGACCCGTCCGCAAGCCCTATGGTGCGTTCCGCCTCGCGAAATTGTACCCCATCCGATAGTAAAATCGAATTTAACAAGGAACCAGCAACACTACAAGTAGCCCCCGTGTCGAGTATCGCGACGCCTACCCTGTTCGCAATAGCAACGGATACTGTGGGGTGTGACGGTTCTATCACGTGAGGCGCGCGTGTGACGTCATCACCGGTCACGGAATAAAAATCGCATGACTTCGTAGGTACATTTTTCCCACAACAATTCTCACATTTCGATTTTACTACACCGGGTTGACCGCATCCATAACAACGTATCGGGTTAGGAGCGGTAGCGGCGCTCGTATCGTTAGAAACCGTATCCAAAACCTGTGATTTATTGTCTTTATTTTGTAAATTGCGACAATCGGCTACAACATGCCCATAAAACTTGCAAAACGAACAACGAACGCGCCTATCACGTTTCAAGTTTTCGTTCGAGTGAGAAGTGAGTTTCGGTCCAGTAGTACCGCTCGGACCTATGGTAACGCTGCGCTCGGCCGGGTCGACGAACTCACGCGGCGCGCGCGGGCGAGTCGCGTTGCAACTTGTCTCGATCGACGCCGTCGTCGAAACACTCGGGTTCGCGGAGTAGGTACTTACTTTTACATCGGAAATCGCATCTTCAATGACCCTCGCCTTCTCTACAAAAGTATCAACATCACTAATGGTATCTCTAGGTAAACGTTTCCTGACACGACGATGTAACAATCCGTAAATTATGTCTATCTGCATACACGTAGGGACCGCGTAAGGAAGTTTAACTATTAAAGAACGCACTTTACAAATAAACACTTCGGCTCTTTCGGAATCTTCCTGTTCCCTAGCAAAGATTTCACGTAAAACCTTGTGAGCCGGTTGTTGTACTCCGTACATGGCGCGCAGGCGCTCCACGGCGTCGCGCCAGGAGGCGGCGCCGGCGCGCGCGCCGCGCCACCACACGGCCGCGTCGCCCTCCAGCAGCATGGGCAGGCCGCGCAGCGCGTGCTCGTCGCTCACGCTCGCGCACTCCTTGAATACCTGCACCGCGTCGATGAACGCCTCCAGCACCTCCGCGTCGCGAGACGTCCCGCTGAACCTCGCGGTGCACTTGGAGAAGTTTCCTCCGGTGACCGCGGGCGAGCGCTCGGCGGGCGCGCGGATGTCGGGCGTCGGCGTCGAGGTCGCCGGGTTCCAGGGGCCGTTGTAGGGTAGTGATCTCAGGGTTTCCATTAGGGTTCGGTTGGTCTCCGCTTGCATCTTGACGAAGCTCTCCATGACTCCGGCCAGTGACGTCTCGGCGTCCACGTTCGTAGATGCGCCGGCACGGCCGGGCGGCGGGACGGCGGCGGGGGCGCCTTCGGCGCGCGGCTCCTGCGTCTCGTCGTCGTGAGGTTCACTTCCGTCATCGCTCATATCGTTGTTAGCGGCTCGCGTTTTCCGTATTTTCGGCATGGCAACAGTTCATCACACGCGTTGTGCACTTTTCGTAACAATAGGTATGTACTTGCCGCGGCACTCGCGGCGAAAACGTACGTAAAGTTCGAGGTTAGGATTCGAAGCCTCTAGTTGGGCAGCCACTGTAATGGTTTAAAACACATTAACTGTTCACAAAACGTTTATTGGTAAAAACAAAACACAAATTGAGGCACAAATTGAACGAAGGCGTGGATTACTGAAGATAATTGTTGCACAGCAAATATGACGCGTGCCGCGGACGGAAGCTATCTGTACCTGTAGAACGCGGGCGGGGAGAGCGGGAAGCGCGACCCGACCGTGAGCCGAGCGAGACCGAAGACTGGCGAGCGCGGCCGAACGTCTTTTCTATCGCACGCGAACGGCGAGATAGATGTAAACAACCTAACAAATTACGTGGGTCCGCGCGTTACATTACAAACGTTATTTACTGTATTCCCCGCAAACAAGAAAACAGAATTTTCCTCGCAAGCCATGTGAGCAAACCTATTTAATTAATAAATGTTTGCCAGACTCATGCAAATAAAACGATGTTCATTATAACAAAATGACGAATTTCATACGCTTCTTGTTGAAAGTGTAGCCTTATTTTTAACATATCAAGGTTGATTTCGCTATAACAATTTAATTAGGTATATATAACTACGACTTTTTTGTATAAGTATGGAAGCGAATGAAACAGGAAAAATTAATTAATGTACTCAGAACGGAAATTAAATGTATCCAAACGTTTTCATGTTAAGGTGGTTTCTCTTTGTTGAATCAAAGAAAAATAAATATTTTGGGAATTAATTGGTTTGTCGTACGTTTTTCAGAGTTTGGAACTTTAAAATTAAATATTGTTTTAGCTACTTTACATGGGTGGGTAATGAAATTTAGTAAAACAGGTAATATAAAATTGTATATTTTCATAATCTAGTATATTCACGACCGTCTGCATTGAATCTAGGATAAACAACTTTTACCACTAAACATAGAACCTATTCCGTGTTGATTTTTTAAATCTTCCAAAAATACCTGCAATTACGGGGGCCCCTCGGAATCCCCAAAAACGATTGTCCTAACACGTCGTTTGTCCGAATTTTCATTTGGAACTGGTTTCCAGCTGAGTCAGGCAACTTTTTAAGTTTTCCAATTATATCTGCGGTTTGGTTAGGTTAAGGTTGTATTATAACAATGCTAAAAAGTTTTAAAATTTAAGCGCAAATGGCATTAGGATAAACGAAAATTCGAACAAATGATACATTAGGACAAATGACGATTAGGGATTCCACAGGGGAACCCAATTACGGGTATGTTAGGTTAGATTTGTTTTGCACATTTGCACTAAAAGTTAAATAGCACTCGCGGCTAATGCTTTATCGCTCGAAATTCGAAATTCAAAATTCAAAATTTGTTTCAAGAATTTTCCTGAAGATGTCAACTTGACAGATAGATTTTTCGAAATACAATAATGAGAGCTGCTTGGCGGCAGGTCGAAGGATAATTCGGTGTGTTGGTGTATTTTTAATTTGGTTGCAGATTTCTCAGCTCGGCCAAAGCGGTAGGTACTAGGGAATGCAAATAACCGGTTATAACCGGTTTTAAGCGGTTATTTTCATACAAAAACGGTTAATTACCGGTTTAATTGCATTCCCTAGTAGGTACCTAACGTTCCCTTACGTCTCGGCTAATACTTCAACGGATTGAAAAGAGAGTTACTTAGGACAATAACACCCTACGAGTCAAAAAAGTAGTTGGTCCTAAAGATTAACACCGCAGCGTAGCACGGATTCTATTTCGGCTCTTTACGACCCATAAGCCGTTCACCTGTACAAGTACAGTCGGCCACGACAGTGATAGCAAAGATTATTTATTCGTTGTTTGTTCAGGAACTGCTTCATTCACGGGTTTTGATTTATAACCCTTTTGTTGAATATTTACGGTGGCCTGATTTGGATGATATATAATGTGTTTTTATGATAAATGTGTTTATAAACAAACTGCGTTTGAAGATTTTAGCATGGTTTTGATCAAGGTTTTTTAGATGCTAATTCAAACGTTTCTTGACTTAGATCATGTTTGTCTAATTCTTGTTGTTTTGTTAAAGTGCATGCAAAATATAAATAGGACCGTTATCTAATAACAATATGTTTATATACAACTAGAGGGACGCCCGCGACTTCGTACGCGTAGAATTAGTTTCCCGCTACTCCCCCCCACTTCTTCCCGTTGGGGGTCGATTTTCGGAAAATCCTTTCTTAGTGCTCACTTACATCATGAAAGGAACCCATGTACCAAATTTCAAGTTTTTAAGTACAGTAGTTTCGGCTGTGCGTTGATATGTCAGTCAGTCAGTTTAGCCTTTTATATATATAGATTAAAGGGCTCAAAGTGTAAGGTTTTGTTTTGGCTACTGATGTGCTCGGGCACTATCTTATTTTTTTACTATCAAACAGTTTGAAAGAGAAAGACGCTGTATCAATTGATCTCCGCTGGAAAGAGCTTAACGTCGCTGCACAAGATCTTGAAGATGAAAGATCCCTTCGGTGAACTCGGATAAGAGACATCATCGTCATAAAAAAGGTTAGGTGATGATGGCAGAACGTAACAAAGAAGTCCATTCACTTGTCCGCTCGCCTGTACGCAACACCTGCAGTGCAAGGCGACAAGAAATAAACACCGTGTAACGCGGCTTTATGCCTCTGGTGTGGAGCCAGCCTAACGTTTAACGCGTTCGGTGCCCAGCTGGTCGATTTATTAACAAAATTGGCTCATCGTCCTTATGGATTATGGACCTTAGCGCTCTGTTCTTTTGCTAAGATTTACTCGTATTAATGTAGACAAAACATAGCAGACTTAGCAAAAAAAGGTTTGGAGAAAAGGCGTTGTTATAAGTGAAATTTAGCCACAAGATCCCATATTTATCAAAAATCTGATGCTTAGTGTGAGGGTTACGTCGAACACTTTTGCGACGTTATAAGTAAGTAAATAAATCCAAATTAAACCAATTTAGTACACAAGTTGAAAATAATGCGAAAGGAAAAACCGAGAGTTCCATAACGCCACACATTAGGTATTATTACATTCCGAGTTGAATTCGATTTCGAATCGAATCAGCGCGAGCCCAACACACACTTGACCATTTTTACTATAATGTTGTCGTTCTTCAGGGTTTGTACTATAATCATACCAAATTTCACGCGTATGTTTTACCGTTTTTACGATAAATTAAACAAAAAATAAGTTGAAAAAAAAACACTTTCTTTAAAAAAAAAAGGTTTGTAAATCCGCCGTTTTCAGTAACTCAATAAATTCAGAAAAAAAAATCAATCCCTATGCAAAAAAATACAGCTCTTTAAATTTAAGATGGACGGACAGCCTAGGCATAGTAATAGAGTCCCGTTGGGTTCCCTTCGGGTACGGAAGTTCCGTAACGGAACCCTAAAAAAGGAACTTACTGTCGGCCTCCTGATAAATGCAATAGACCAGACCAGACCTTTTCCAAGGTAACTCCTAAAATAGCCCAATTCTAAACACAAACATTCGTATAGCGTCTCCAATTGTGTTTGTCTTAAGCTACACACGCGCGTGTGTGCCCGGCCTAACGAAGCGCACCGTGACTTGATTTCCGAACGTTCATTCCAATACAATTTGATTTTCGAACGTTTCAAATTGCGTTTTATGTCTGCGCGGCGTTTGACATTTATTTAATTTTGAAAAAGGTTTAGCAAAACGTTTGGTAGGTACTTTACTTGGGTTAGTGAAACGAGCATCGTCATTGACGTGGATATTGTTTAGAATCTAGATAATATCAAACCTACAATATATCGAAATATTCTACCTATGTGTCTACTGGTAATAATATAATTTCAATCTTAATTTCAAAGTTCATTAGATGATCAAACACATTCTGCATTTTTCTGAAATAACCAGTAGATAAACCAAAATTGCGTACCAACCTACAGATCCTCAAAGTTTTTACAAATCATGTTGCATTAACGAAGCATTTTTCCGAAATCTCTTCGAGCACACAAAACTAAACATATCAATTTTGAAACATAATCGCTGTAAACTTGCCTAATATCCCGTAAATTCGACATTTCCACCGTAGCAGCGGAGATTATCTAATTTCAGAGAGAACAGTGAGTTCGATTGAATTTGCATTCGGATGCGCTTTTCCGATTGGTTTTAGATCTGTAAAGGATAGATAGTGCACTAATGATTTAGCAGCTAACTTATTACCGTGCATATTTGGGTAGGCACATACTAGCTGTGCCAACAATCGGTATACCTTGCGGCTACTCGGTATCGGATTTTGCTGTTAAATGATCTTTACATAATAATGTAGGTATATTCTCACACAGTTTTGGAAACTAACACATGCACGCACGCACACATACTCTATTACACGTAAATCCACGCATACGAGTCAGCACGCAAACGCATGACAGTATGTATGTATTTGAAATATAATTATTTTCTTGTCCTGCAACTTTGCCAACCTATGTATAACTGCATATTTTTATTATGTCAATTGTATATTATGTGACTTGTAAATTGTAATACGCAAATAAAATAAAAAAAGTATATCTATACATCTAAAGAAGATACCAGTTAAATGCAGATTAAGTGTAAGCAGTAAAATAATTAAAGCTGGTTAATAATTCGTTAACGAGTTAAGAAATAAGTTGTTTGATTTTACCTTCGAACTGCGTCCAAGTAAGCGCGTTATGACCAATGCCGTAGACATAGGTACACAAAGACGTAGTTTCTGCTACTTCTATTTACTATTGTGAGGAACTTTGTCTATCATTCACGCATAAATGATTAAAGTTTGACAAATGACAAGACTGGATAAAGTTTAGATGCAAATAATGCAAAAATTTGCATTTGGATTTTGTACATAAAGGGGTTATAATTATAATAGCTACGTTATGACGATTACAAGTAGTATGAGTACATACTTGTTTTTTTTAATGTTTCCGTTGAAATAACGTCAAACGAGTTCTACGCGGATGAAATTGCGGGCAAACGCTAGTAATTTATGCGTAAGGTAAGAATTTTTAAACGGTTGGAATTCACTTGGGAACTTCACTTCACTAAATAGTTTCCGACATTTGAAATATTTTTTACTATGGGTACCAAGGGATTTAACTAAAATTTTGGCATTTGTGTTTCAAAAGAACACCCTTTTATTAAGGTCTACGAACAAATTCAATATTTGAATACTGACAGCGTGTGTATCGAGCCTAAATTTCAGCGCGTCATGTTGGCAATTCACTTGGTTTGCGCGCTTCCGGTCCAATCGGACGCGGTGATCAATGAATTATTGGAGAACTGTTGTTGCAGGATTTATGTTCGATAATTAATATGATTTTCAGTTACAATTACGAAGCGAGCAAATCAGATTTTTGTGGGGTTTGCATAATTAATAATGAAGGTAGATTCTGACTTGTAAACTTGTCTGTGCTGTCTATAAAGTTCATTATTTCAGTATTTTATGTTTTGTTATAGTCTACGTTGTTAAAATGTGTCGCACAGACAGGCAGACAGAGGAATAACAACTTTATTGTACGAAAAAATAGAAATAATTAAATGTATTTTATTTTATGATAACGATATTAAGAAGATTGATAAAAGCAATGATATGGTAGCTTGAAGTAATTAATTAGAAGCTGCGAAAGGGGTGATTAAGTGAAGTAACAATGCACGAAACAACAAAGACAGATGATTGCGGGCCCATTTGGAGATTGCCCAAGTCACAAAAGTCTTGTCGGGACTGGTCATCCCTTTTTTCTAAAGAGTGGGAGATGGACCACTTTTAATGTGATTACAATGAGTTGGGTCTCTTTTGTTTCCATAAATAATCTTAATAAAAAGCAGGAAATATGTATATTAAATTTTTATGAGACGCAATCTCCACTTATAATCAGGCATTCTGTGTGCTCGTCTACCGCTTCCATCGCATTTAATAGTGCATGTATAGATATTAACTACATAACAATAATTGTTATGTGAATTAACTATAGAAATAAGGAATAAAAAAACAATTTAAACCCTAATCAATTAATCCAAAACCAATACCTTTATAACATCGTTTCTTGAGTTGCAATGGAAAATAAAGTTTATTTCTTGCAATATGATTAGGTCTTTTTAGGTCTTACGCTATACCATTTATACAATATTTGTGTTAGAAAACAATGAAAAGTAATAAAACCTTTCGCAGCTGAGTAAATTATTCAACTACTAAAGAATTCCCAACATTAGCAATACAATACCATAAATCATAATTCCATTCAAAATAAATTCAAATTACACACAATGAAAACAAAGGCAAAGTTTCATTCGGAACGAAGTCAAATTAAACGTTAAATAACGTTGCCAACATAACGAGTTATATCGTTATTGTCTATGGTACAATGAGGCGTCAATAAACCGTATCGTGGCTGTATAGATAAGACCATTGTCTCGGCGTAGATATGAGAAAATAGGCTACCATAGAGTCCGTAGAATGGCGTGAGTTTCGGCGAAACTACGTGTACAGAGAAAGTTTATAGGACAATGCGATTGTAGATAAATTTCGCCGAGTTCTGCAGGTTTATTGGACTGTTTTGAAGTTAAATAGAGTTTAGGTTTATCTACAGAATGAGTCGATTAAACTCTTCGGATGTCAATTGTTGCTAATATAGTTTAGGTGTACTTATTTAATTTAACCATCTGTTGTTATGATGAAGTGAAGACTGTAGTGGTGATAGTAGGTAGGGACGTAATTTTTAGGGTTCCGTATTACTAAGCTTTTGCTGTCCGTCTGTCCGTCTATCTGTCAGCGGGCTGTATCTCATTAGTGTTTATTTCTATAGCCGCTACAAATAATGTGAGTTTGAGCTAGATATTAAGTTAAAATAGGTACCAATTCCATTTTTTTTTATTTCGAATCATTTGGTCGTACTAACCTAAAATTGGCAGTTTTCTCGCCCAAACGAACTAGTTTAGCCATTCAACGAGAAAATGCTGCCAGCATCTTTGGTACGATGCCACGGGAGCCATTTTTAGATTTAATGTTTTAGTTTATTCTTATACTTATCTGGGTAACATGGGAAAAAACATAGCAGTTAGGAATATCTAGTTTTAAATAAATACTTATCTTAGATTTAGTTTCATATTAATAAATTATTTGAATTAGGCAGCCTTTACCGTATTTTGCTTCTGATCAACGTCATTATTTCTTTTTTGATTGTACCTGAAACAAGAACAAAAATCATAATTAGATAAAAAGCGCACATAAAATTATAAATACTCATTCGCAACATGAAGAGAAATCGCACGAAATATGACACATATTTCCCGCGCTTAATTTCATGTTGGCAGCGCCGCCGAATACAGAGAAAAACCGCGTAACGTTTCCCGTTTACGAGTTTAACTCAATTAGGCGTTTTTACGATTGCTTATTTTAGACGACCACACGCGCGCTGCGATTAACGCGTGGTTACGGATTCTCGCACATTCTGAAAATACGCCTTTAAGATATTGTGTGCTTCAAGTTAAAAATAATATTTATTGCCAGGGTTTCTGATTTTGGGACAAAACAGACCCAATATAGAGTCATTGTTACTTAATGAGTAGAGTTGGTTCCTTATACGGAAAACTCGCTTAATGTGTAGTGGGAAGCTTAATTTGGACATCATTTTATGAGCCATATTAAAGGTATCAAGTTTTTATTAAGGATACAATTGAGTTTACTTTATTTGGTATAACAGTTCTTAATGATATTATAAATATCTATTTTTAGTCGTAACTCCGTTTGCGAAACGGTTTTTTATTGCTTTTTCTTCATATCTAGTCTCTTTGCCAAAAATACCGTCATTTCATAAAACATTTTATACTTTGTAAACTGAAACCAAGTGGTTTCAATGTATCTGTTTAAGAACTCGAGTCCCACTTGAACCAGCTTATTAAAGCTTCATAGGAATAATAACACTCAATCGTGTGAAGTGGAACTCAGTTCTTTATAGCATATTTAAATAAACACTACACATCATTATCCCACTCCCAAATAAGATACTAAAATCCGCGGAATCATAATAATAAAAAAATAAAGCGAAAGACGTGCCAAAGTCAACAACACGTATACCAACACTGCCGACTTGATAAATTTGGCGGTAACGACCCAATTTGCTCATGTTGGCAAATTGTTGACAGGTGCGCGCGGAATGGCGGGAACGGCCATGTTTGTCATAAAGTCGTTTTTTTATTGGGGCACTTGTCAATTAGGTACTAGTATGTTTATTTAAGGCTTTTGTACAGAATAGATAGAAGAGATGGATGTTTAAATCTGTAAAGGTAGTTACATGGATTAAGTGATATGTCTCGCATAATATTTTACGAAGCAGTGAAAAATATAAACGCTTACGAAAACAAAGTAAGTGGGTAAAATAAGCTATGAAATGTCCCGCGTAGGCGATTCTGTGAAATTATTCATTACCATTACAATTATAATTATTATAATTAACTACTGAGAACAACCAACATAATAATAGGTATTGTTTGCTTAATTTGTTACTTTATAACAAACAATTATTCAAAGAGACAATTCGCGAGAAATCGCAACAGTTCTACGAAACTGACTGGATGAAATGGAGTTTCCATTGCCTTGGGGATTGTGTGTGTATTCCGATTTACCATTATTAATCCAAAATCACGTACTTTTGAATTTTAAGTGAGGTCTTTTCAATTTAAACACACCTGTACCATGACTTTGATATTAAATAAGTTTTTCTTCCTCTTAATTAATGACTTTCACTCCTTGTTTTAACTAATTAATTATAAGTATCCTTAAATAAAATTACGTTGTCACAAAACAATACTCATTTGTTCATATATTTGCCCACTTCTAACACCAACTATAAATGTAAAACTTGAAATAAACCGACATAGAAAAGCTTGCCAAAAAAAAGAAACAACGGGGAGGCTTCGATGTTTTAATTGGCAACATGATCTAATTTTTATCCTGAAGCTGCTGAATAATGATGTGCGGTTACACGTGAGAATATTATACTCTACAATTGTACATACTTTTGTATAAAAACACGACTTTTGTATAATGTTATACAACTTATTATGCTAGTAAATAAATTACATAGCTCTCCTATTGCAGATAAGTGCAGATAATTCCTAGTATGCTTCAATTACAACACGCGTTTATGATCATGTAAATGATGCAATTTTGTAACTTCGACGTACTTTGAGTTATGATACCGCTTGATTGATTTGAGACTGGCAGTTTGAGTTAACGCCTTGGTCCTAGGAAAAGTGTGATTTAAAACATTTAAACTGTCAGATAACTTGTTACCGTAACCTTTATAATCTGTGCTTGATACTTGAACAGCTGTTGGTTTTTTAATTATTTCATCAATTTGTATTCGAACTCGACTCGTATCAATTTTATCGTTAAATGTGAATTCAAACGGTTTGAGTTAATTTACCTCCTCATTATTTATGGATGGGAGATCATACATTCATAGACTCGACATCTAAATCATGCCCGTGGTAACTGTAACCCTGTCATCGTTTAAATGACAACTCATTCGGCTGCCGCAGGGTTAACGCAGTGTCGATACAGGCAGTAGAGTAACGCATTTGTTGCCAGGCACAGACAAGGTGATGTTATTTGTGTTGCCAAGAAATTTGGGTGGTTTTTGGTCGTGGTTATTTGGTTACCAAGAAGCATTAAATTCAAAACCTACAATGCCCCACCCCTTTCACTCGACATTCGAGATTAAATCGAGAGAAAGGGATGTAAGTAAATGTAGGTAACACAAACGTCGGTGTTCGATTTTCAAAGTAGGCCTCCTGATTACCGTAAAAATTAAGTTGATATTGATGTTTTGTAGTGTATGTCATAATTTTGCGTAGTAAGTCAAAAATAAAAGAAAATTATTTTATGTATACTGAAAAAGAGGGCTATGTGGGGTATAAAAATTAAAAAAGGTATCCTTATTATTTATAATAAAAGGGTGTCATATATAATAGGGGTAAATCTGCACATTTGAATACTATCCTATCCCCTCCTACCTATTTTCTTGCATTTTAATCATAGCTTTAATAAGCAAGCATCTAAGTTTCTCGCGAGCCGGTTTGCCTCGCACCTTGAGATGACTGTGGAATTAACCCTCAGCGTTTGTATTTCCAATCCAATACAACTTAGGAGCCTTCAAAAATGTATCACTTAACGTTAGGTGACCCAACTGCTTGTCTGTGTCCCTTTGGCATAAAAACATCCCTGCCATTAATTATTACTTTGATTAAAGCATAGTAGTAGTAGATTATTAATAAATGTCATTACTGTTTCCATCATCACTGGGCACGTCATTCATTGCGAGGGTGTATCATACCATGACGCACTGTAATTCCGCCGTAGGGATGGAAATGATAAAATTTTCATGTTTATGCCCACGGTAATGATGTTTTATGCTATGACTGTGAACGTTAGCTCTTTACGACCCGAGTAAATAAGCAAAAATGCGCTATTAGAGCCCAGCTTCAGTATAATGACGATGCAATTTGCTTGAAGATGCTTGGCTTTTGATATTCTGAGGTCATAATGTGACATGCAGATTCCTGAAATGTGTTTCCATCAAGATTTTCATTCCTGACAAGTACGTATTTTTATTTAGCGTAAAGACGTAACTAAATTGACTTTTTCATGTGAATTACGAACAAGCAAGAGGGTCACAAATTGTTGAATAATACCTATATCACGATACAATGCATAATCAGTCCCTTCTCAAGGAACAATATACCGCTGCCCAACTCCTGCAATACCAAAGGAACTCAACATACCCTTTAAGGGATTCCTTTGGTTTTCGTATTATATTGTAATCAGACCCAACCAGACTCAGCCAAATTTGTATCACATTTCACAACTAGCAATTTCCCGCGTCTATCTGTTTGCAACTCGGTTAAGATTATTTTCCACCGGAATTATGAAATTTTGCGGGATTTAAAGTATCCTTTAACTACATTTGTGCCAGTTTCCATTTAATTGTTTATGCGTGATTGAAATACAAACACCTAAATATCCTAACTAGGTAAGAAGTATAGTAGAATGTTCCACCATTTAAAAATATTTCTCCGAATCCCTTTGCATCCCAATCACAACAGAAATCACTTTGAAGTTTCCAAAATCCACATGAAATATTCAATGGCCGTCGTCACCCCCTCCCCGTCATCACCGCCCCTCATTACCGTGGATAATTCGAGGAATAACCGGCATTCATGCTCCGCAGTGAGGTGCGAATTCAAAGGGGGGTGCATTCGTTCCAAATAGGTTTGTGGTTTTGAATTTGGTTGGTTTAGTGGATTAAAAATACGTCTGGCTGCGCCGTCTACGTTCCACATAACGTAGGTAACAAAAAGTGACCAACGCGTATAAATGTATACTTGGCCATGGTCTATTGATGTATATCTCAATATATATAAAAGGCAAACCTGACTGACTTATATATCAACGCACAGCCGAAACTACTGTACCTAGAAACTTGAAATTTTGGTATAGGGGTTCCTTTCATGATGTAAGTGAGCACTAAGAAAGGATTTTCCGAAAACCGACCCAAAACGGGGAGAAATGCGGGGAGTTGCGGGAATCTAGGTAACACACCATTTCACGCGAACCGTTTTGGAAAGTTGTTTTCTCGTTTGGGCTTGAACCACAGATCGAACGGGTGATGGGTGCGTGAAGTATAATAGTACCTACCAACTACTGTCTGTTTCGCGGTAAAAATTCCTCAAAAAACAAAAAATCATGTGCAAAATTATCATTATCAGAATAATCATAATTAAAAAAAACTATCCCTTTTAAATTTTTGGACGGTATCGTTACGCATACTACAGAACGAATAAACATTCGAGCAAACATTGCTATCGAATCTTTGACTGCGGATAGATTTTGAAAAGCGAGATCTCGAAAGTGAGAAAACGAATGCGAAGAAACCTTACGTTACAACTAACCCCTATTCAAAAATAACGATATCACCCGTTTCACATTCATTTTCGAATGGAATTTTCGAACGTTCGATTTTCAAAAATTGACTCGCTACACGATGTTTTATCAGAGAATGCCGATCCGAAACAAGAACCCCATGAAGATCTCTCATAACCGCTTCACAAACCTCTCAACCTTGTGCACATCACTCGCATTTCAACCCTAGCCTCACCCGGGTTGATTACAGCAATGCGATATCCGGGTATTAATATTAAATCGCTAATTACACCCGGCCGGATCAAACGCTTGTATTGAGTTCGAATTACAAGTCTCGAGATTTGGAGTAGGTTTGGTAGCTGTTTGAAATTCTATATGCTTGGTACTTACTTAATAATATAGTATTATGAAACAAATGGCTCTATTCACTTAGTTTAACTTTCCTCACTTTAAAACAAAGTGAATAGATGTTACATTTGTTTTATAATGCTAAAACGTCGGGTGTGGCAAGACTGGCAAGGGTGTCAACGGGGTAAGTGCGACAAACCAGGAGATATTGTTGGTTTGACGCACTTGCCCCGTGGACGCGTTTGCCCCTCCTCACCTTACCTACTTAAGGGCAGGGGTGTTATTCTCTGAAAAGCAAAGGTGAGCGAACGCAGGAGTGAATTCCAAGCGGCGAGTTTAAGAAGTCCCGTCCGAGCGAACAAAACACATATTAGCGAGAGCATTCTCAATTAGGCAGCCTTATACGTTCGAGACGACATGCTGCCAAATTGAAAATGCACGCCGTAAAATGTGTTTTGTTCACTTTGACAGGACTACTTAATCTCGCCGCTTGGACTTCACTCGTTCATTCGCTCACCTTTGCTTCTTGAGAGAATCACACCCCTGTGTTTTCAATCAGATAACAGTATCTGTCGGACGAATTTCATTTTTATTCTTGGTTTTGGATCCTTGTTTTATATGGACTGTGTTGTTTTTTGTTGCTTAACATATTAAAAATACCATATTTCTATACGACCGACCATATGTATGAAATTCTCATCGATTTGAAGGTTCCATCTTCAACTTTAATTGCTGAGCCACCTAAGAACCTTGTCATAATGATAACGTCAAGTCACGAGAAAGCAATTACGTGAGAAAGAATAATCGATTTTCTGCGACAGGGTTCTATATAGTTACTTGACAATTAAAGTTAGAACGTACGTGCTTTACACGTCTATAGGCAAATGCCAGGTCCAGGCGTCTAATTTAGTCAAGCTTCAGCGTTGCGTCCACTATTTTTTTTTCTTTTTTCTTCCATGCAAATATAATATGATTATATTTTAACAGCATTACATCTTGTAAAGTCTTTTCATTCAACCGGGTTGCCCCAAGGGTTTGGTGCTCTAAATTAAACCTTAACGTCAACACAAATCATAAGATTATGTTAATATAGCAATATCACGATCTCAGAATACAATGAAACCTTTTTAAAGCATAAATCGTTCGATTCCATTTTCATAATTTAAAATAGGCCGTAAAATAACGGCTTTCCGCGATAACTCCTCACAATCGAATAAAGCGCATCGATTCGGATACGAGAATCGATTGATCAATGTCTTTCCTTTATCAGGGGGAATTATTCAAGACGACGCTCATCTTGATAAAGTGAAGGCTTGGACTTAAAGCCATTTTAATATTGGCAGAGCGGAAAAGGCGATTGTGGTTTTTAAACGCGAAAGAGAATATCTGTACAGTCACCCCGTAATTAGGCCTTTATCGCGGTGGATAAAGCAACCTTCACTCTCGCTCTTAAATACTACTAAGGAAGTGACATTTTTTATCTACGTTTTATCCACATAAACACGACCATAATGGGCCTAATATTATCCTAAGTTGCGCTTTAAAATATCTACTAGCATGCTTTTATGCCCCTAGTTATAAAGGCGTTCGATATTTTTAAGCTTTATTTTGGAATAATACTTTATTCCTGGTGACTGTACTTATCTACATCTGAACGGAGTAAGTGCCGATTATTGTCAAAGTTAATGTGGAATTTAGCTTGCTGCCTTTAAAGTGAAAATTGATTTGACAATTATTCCACTGTAGTTAGTTTATTTAAATATAATTGTTGGATTTTGCATCTCTCACGCCAATTTTTTTATTACGTTTTCTTTTTGAAACTTTGTTTTACCTACACATTTGATTTAAAAAGCCTTTATTTATTTATATTATGGGCGGTGGTGATTACTTCCCTTCCATGCTCGTTTGCCTCCCAGTCTTATATAAATAAATAAAAATACTAACTTTTTCAAGCGAGCCCGTCCGCGTTTATCGCTATTTCGCTACCTACTATCACACCACCGGCGTCCGTAATGTTGCAGTACTGTGCTGTGATTGGCTAAATACTAGCCAATCAATCACAAAGCGTATTTTATTTTATGCCCTGGATACAGCAGCAAGTTCAAGTAGATTTTTGACAGATGACGCGACGCTGCGCTGCTACGTTCCGAAACGCCATAGATTGGCAATTTTGTATGGGATCGAGTCTCCTTAAACAAGGACACATATTATTGAAATACGAAGTTCTATTTTCAATTTTTTTCTGTCGTCTGGAGCGTATCGAATTACTTTTTTCGGTTGTTTCGGAAGTAACATAGACTATTTCAACGATGAAAAGAGTGACGTTGCAGTATTCTCTATGAAATCTTAATACACAGATTTTAATCGACGAGTACAAAAAATATGAAAGTACTCTATGTCCGTCTCTGCGATATAAACCACCCCTTTACCTAATTTTAAATCGATTGATTTTACAGTAGGTACCTACCTAAACACAGGAAGTTATACTACGCTCGTCATCCAAATATTTATCCATACCGGGAATCGAACACTAACCGCATCGCTATCAATAAAATATATATATTTTGTTTAATAGAGCCCTGCGATTAAAACATGATAATTTATAATACACCGGTTATGTACGGTCCTACGGCAAGTATCAAAAACCATTCCATTTTCTGAATTACCTTAAGTTTCTCACAATCCTTATAATAATGTTACAAAAACGGCGTGTCCCGGGGCAGTACGCGCTCGTACGGTTCCCGGACAATTATGTTTGACCAGTCTTTCCAATTAGTTGCCGAGTATACGTACTTGAGAAACACACAGACCGTTGGCAGTCACTAGTTGCCTTTATAACATGCTTCATCTTTGTTTGGTCCGGTACTCCGGTCCCGGTCTTTCCAGTAATAAAAACAACTGGCTGTAAGGGTATTTCGATATTTCTAAAATAGGAAATAAATCCACAAGCATGCCTTATTGTGCTATTTTGGAGTGTAAAAACGATACCTAGCCGCACCAAAAACATTTTCCATGGCGGCGTGTTGTTTTTATGATAGTTTGAGTATTGGCGACAACAGAGGGGCTATTGTCTAACACACTCGCAATCGCAACCGGCTTCAAAGTGGAGCGATTGTTTTCATTTTGTATGCCGACAAGCCTTCGATTTTCAAAATGAAAACGATCGTGATTGCGAGTGCGTTAGACAATAAGCCCTCGGGTCTGATACTAAGCAAAGCTCATGCCACTTCCACTGTTTTTTCTATTCCGTGATTCTGATGATGAAGTCTGAAGATGGCAAAATGATCTCCGCTATTACTTAACAACTACAAAATGTAATTTTTGACAAAAACATATTGAAATTTTGGTCAAAGATATCAAGTAGTGGCGTGAGTGGCTTGACGCCAAAATAACATACCTTTATGTAAACTTTGTCCATTTCCAATGTTCAAACTGCGGATGGATGAGGGTCTGGTAGACCACGTACAAAATGTGACAAATTTTAACCTGGGCCCGTATTATGGTCGCCTTTATCGCGGTGAATAAAGCATCCATCACTCTCGCACTTGCATACTGGTCAGAAAGTGACAGCTATTTTATCCACGTTTATCCACATCGATAAACACGACCGTAATAGGCCCGCTGAAGTATTAAATCTCACATTAATATATTAATGTTAAAATCAGCTTCTATTAGTAGTGTTACATCTATGACTGCTATACGGTACAAAAACAAGGTAACAGGACCCGGGGCGGTACAGGCTCGGCTCACAATTAGCCCTGCGTGATCGCCCTCCAATTATACAGGGGGGGGGGATGCGATCGATGTGATGTGAACGATGAAAACATAACCCGTACTCGTATTGTACTTTCTATCCAGTCATATTCTGCACTAATAATAAAAAAGCGTACAGAGACACGTTATGCTTTGGAAAATTTGAGAAAATTACAATATATTATTTTCTTGCCTTTTATCATGGAAAAGGCATTTGCCAACATTATTTACCATTATTTTACCATGGCATTCGAACAATTTATTTAAGTCTTATTAAATTCAAGATCGAATACGCCACTTCCTCAAGAATACTTACCAATAAGAATCGACCCCATCGCATTTCATTACATTGACATGACACGGAACGTGCATAAACTTAATTCAACTCGAAAGACTGTAACACACCGCTGATTTCGAAACACTCAGAATCCTGGCAATAAAAAGAGATGATGTAGCAATCATTTTATTTAATGTTGCCATTTGCTCGCGCGTCACGGTCCGATAGCGATCGTTGTGACAATGTGAGTTTCCCGCCAAAATTCGGCCATTTTGCAAGCCAGATTAAGTTACGCGGCGTTTTGTTTCTGCTTTTGAACTTTACGAAACGCGTTTCGTTGTTTGTGATAATTACGGGTTTTATGTTCGTACCTTTTCGAAACTGCTATCTCAAATTTTATTTCAAAAATAAGGTAGCAAACGTCACAATTGTAGTCTGACAAGAATAGAATTTAGAGATAGATCAAAAGTTTGAGATTGTTGCTAGTTTAATTTTTTAATATTTTTAAATAATATCTAAGTATTTCATCCTACAAATAATATATATCTGAATGTTTGCATGTTCATCTCTCAATCATGCTTAAACAGCTGCATGATAAGAAAGGCATACAGGTAGTCTACATACTAGTTTAAAACATAGGATATTTTTTAACATGGGAAATATAATAGTTCCCGAGGGAAAAACAATAAATTAGCTCTATGCGGACGGAGTCGCGGGAGGGTTCCCTTAGTATTTCTATATTTTATAGACTCCTTGATTGAGTTTTCTTTTGTTGCAATAACAATAATTATTAGATACTAGCTTAGTCTGCGACTTCGTCCGCGTGGATTTAGATTATCGTAATTAACATGGATTTTTTTAAAATTTCTAATATAAAAAGTAGCCCATGTGTTAATCCAGGGTATCAGCTATCTCCATTTCACCTCCAAATCCGCCAAGCCGTTGCAGCGTGAAGGAGTAACCAATAAACACGCAAACTTTTGCATTTATAACGTTAGTAAGATGATTGTGCATTTCTATGATGTCCAGTCTAAGAAATTTCAAAAATATGTATACAAGACGCTAATAGAATTAAATTTGGTAAAAAAACATAGTGGCTATTTTATTATCAAATTATGAGTATAAATTACCTAAAAATTATTCCACCGTAATCATCAGAAATTACATTAGCTAAAATTATAACCTGTTACAGCCAATTATGTTACAAATAAGTATCTATTAAGCACGTGGGTGGTCAAATTAGAATTCAACCAAAGCTTACATATTTTGCCAACAACATTAACGTTAAGAACAAGTTGAGTATCTGAATCACCTCGGCCTGGTTTTTGCATATGTGTTTGTAAGCGTGTAAAAATAGACAACTATCGCACTGATTAACTCTCAGTTAAGCACCGTTTGCGTGTGTGCATCACTTTAGTGCTAAATTATCGTAGACAAAATATTACCTAGACCAGCTGCTCGTGTATACTCTTTAAGAAAGCAATACAGACAACCCGACAGAGTGGAAAAAACGAACGCCACATGGAGGGCAACCTGGGCAACTACAATCAATATTGGAAATAGCAAATTCTACGCAAATGAGATTTACTTTAATTTAAAAAAAAAACCTGCGTTAATGGATTTTTGATTTTTTTCTGCTTTTACCGGGAATCTAATAAAAAATATGACAAAACAATAGAGTCGTGTTTTATGCTACAGACCGAAGATAGTGATCATTTATGTCTATTACACATTAATCTTTAAACTAAAAAAATCCGTAATAAAAAGAACACGACTTTATTGTTTTAGTAGTTCGATTCTCGGTTAAGGCAGACGAATTTTCAAAAATGCATAAAGGAAGTTTTTTTTTCAAAAATAAAAGTAAGTCTCTTTTGCGTAGAATTTGCAATTTCCAATATTTAAGGTAAGTATCAAACAAAGCTTCTGTCATTGAGGAAGTCAAGGCGGTTTATCTCGAGAAAATATTACCGGTGAAAGGTTATGTTTAATATTTTCGAGGACTTTGGCTTTTGCAGCCTAAAATACAAAAATGTAGATCACAGATGTCTATGAAATCTACGATAACACACATAAACACAAACAACACACAATAAAATAGTTAAAAGCAACAATTCACTTCATTGTTTGGTAGTTCTGGTAAGGGTGACAAACAAAATCGGCCTTAGAAAAACGTATATATAATGCGAAATGAGATAGAAAGATGCGTCTTCTTAATTTATGTGTCTCCGTCTAAATGCTTCTAAATCACTTTTTCGTGTCCCGTCTATGTATTGGATTTTACCACTACATTCAAACACGGCAACCTTCAACTGTTTTACTGTACAAGTTTCGTTTTATCTTTTTGTGTCTAGATTCTTATCTGTGGCTTCAGGCATTAAGTTGTTTTTTTACGGCGCGTTTCCAGTTTCTGATTGGATACGCTGCCTGGAAGGATTTACTACGCTGGTTACAGAAGTACCTTGATTTAGTTGCGCTTTATTTTCAAGTTATTTGTAGAACTTAAAAGTAATGGGGTGATCATGTTACCTACTCTTACTTGAAAAATCATTACATTAACATTAATTTGTTAACAATATACTTGTATTTTACAAGCATTTTATGTTAATATGCATTGTACAAGTCTTGAAAAGAAGATTTTGATCCAATTCCCCGGGACCGATTGAGCTGAAATTTGGTATACCTTCGATGCCAATACAGCATCATCGAGGATCCCCGCTATACTTAACGTAGCGTAGAGCCACCATGTTGGGACTTGGGACTCATTTGATTGGTCTTGATGAGCAAGAGCTGACCTGATGATATTTAATCCGTTTGTGGCAGGATCGCCCGCACTTAAAGTGGATCCACCAAGCTCGGACTGTGCTTAAATCTACAGCTGGCAACAAATGCTTGTCACAACACAATGTCAAAAATAAAATCATACTGACAAATAGGTATATGAATTTTTTTTTCCTGAACCCGCACGAATGCTTTGCCATTCGTCAACTATTTATAATGTAAAGTTAAATAAAGGTTAGTAAAAAACGGCCAGATTCACAAACGTCACTGTATAAATAACTGAATTCATCGAACCACCAATAAATAAATACCAGAAAAAAACAAATAACTTACTCTTTCTGACTAATAAGAGAGATAAATTAAAGGCGCGAAATGAGCTCATTACTCGAAGCGCAGGCGCGGTCGTAATTCGAGCCGTCATCTTTAAGTGGCGCTGCGGTCGCGTTCTTATTTTGAATTTTTAAATGATGAATTGTTATGCAGCCAGTGACCGAATTGACAAAATTAGGTTATAATGACGTTACGTCACATCCCTCTGTTGTTAAACGTTAAAGCCGTAGTAACTCTTACAACCGTATTCACAAACAATAGCGCGAGTAAACGCACTGCGTTCAATACAGCTTTGTGATTGGTCCTTTTTGACCGGCCTCTTGTTTATGAGACGATTTGAACCACCCTGTGCGTTCGTGAGCACTGTGAGACCTCATAGTGACGTTTGTGAATACGGGTGTTAGGCCCGGTTTTATAAAGGCCCGTTAGTAAATATGTCAGATTAGTAACTTCATACAAATTTTGACATTCCTGACCGAAATTTGATCTAACGGATCTTTATAAAACCCAGCCTTATTTAATCTGTGGGATCGTAAACCTTACGATAGCGACATGGTGGACTATGTATGGGATATAGGAGAGGTCCAGAGAGGGTCTATTGTCTAACGCACTCGCAATCGCAATCGTTTTCATTTTGAAAATCGACGGCTTGTCTGCATACAAAATTAAAACAATTGTTCCACTTCAAAGCCGATTGTGATTGCGAGTGCGTTAGGCAATACCTAGTGACGCTGTTCGTATTGGTTTGGAATCGCAGTAATAATGAATACGCGAGGTTGTGACAATGTTGTTGGAAAATGATTGTTTGCCCATTTAATTCTTTTTTTAATTCTAGACTTACCAGCAAAAGACCTATATCTCAATGGTAAATATGATGAAATGTAGGATGGAGCTCGTTGGTTCCGTAGAATATTAAATAAAAATAACAAAAGTAAGTTCTAAACCACTACTGACTACGATAACCTATTTACCACTGCCTCTACTACAGATACTTGTCTTTAAACGATGCGTGAAAAGGATCGGGATCGCCACGCTTCTCTGGCAGACTGATTATTGACCCTTGCCCTTAATTTCACGCTTTTAGGTCAAGCGGTTAAAAAGTGTGACTTAGTCTGTGGTCCTAATTTGACGCTTATCATAGAGAAAGGATTTTACGCGTAGTTGAGTAAAGATGACACTGCATTTCAAGTTAAGCATTTTTGGAGTACCTAGGTAGTTTTTGTTTATGACTTACGGAACTCTGAAAATGCAAAAAAATGCATAAAATAGAAATAAAGTGCAGCTATATAGCTTGCAGCCACTGCACGCGTGGGCTTGATATATGCACTCGCTGCGACCAATGATTACAGATTGCACGGTGATGGATGCACCGGTGCACCGATGCACCGAGCAACGCGAGGAGATATTATGTGTTATAGACGAGCGTACTGTCGTAGAGAAATCAATTACCCTTGGTATTATTATGAAGAAGTTGCTTTATAGTTAGGCAAAGTAATTTCCTTTGAAATTTGCAATACAGCCATACGTATACAGTGGGATCTTTTTACCGGGCTGCGCTAGAAGGTGGGTTATGTTTTTAGAGTGTATGAATTATTCGATTCGATGTATAGTCTGTTCCAATTGAAATTGGCAAAGATGTAAACACAACCAAACGAACCAATTTACCATTATTACTCGATAATCACATGCTTTTATAGATCAAGTGAGGTCTTGGCAATGATTTATGCACTTGATCTTTACTTTCACAGTAAGTTTATGAATAAATAACTATTAATTATACACTATTTTAAATAAAAACATGCTTGTTGAATATTTGAGGTTATGTGTCAAACAGTACTAATTTGTTTACATCTTTGGCAATTTCAATTGAAACAGGCTATATGTCTATTTCTTAGTAAAGCTCTGCAAGTCGGGTTTTGAAAGCTTGCTCTTTATTAATTGATACCACGGAGTATATTAGTATTTCTGTGGTCTGTGCTTGATACACGTCAAATTTGTGACAAAATAAAACAAAATGAATTAATTACTAATCAAAATACTAATTACAACACAATAAATTTATTGCTAAATAGTAATTACACATAATTTAAATAACAAACATGTATTACGATCATTTACAACCAGACTTAATAATTTCCATTCAAAATGAGCCCACTATTGAGTTTTCGGCACTGAAAGGGTGAAATAAGCATTGATTGCGAAATATGGCGCGTAGGGGTTAATTACTGGCCCGCGGCGTTGTAGCCTGACGGGTGCGGCGCGGCGTTGTAGTCTCGGTAAGCTTTAAATGGATTTCGATGTATTGGGAATGTTTGTACTTTTGGGTTTACCATACGGAACGGTATATCATGTGTGTACGTATATATGTTCAACCACATAGAACCCTGGGAACATCTTAAGGATCAATTCTATTGCTATACAACGTCCATCATTCATCTTACTTAAAGATGTAGATTCAGTAGTATTTTTGTTTCGCGTGGTAATGGATTTACCTTAAAGTTTTATAAAAGTAATTTAGGTGTAATGAATAACCTAAACCCCTGACTACAGTACAGTACTTATATTGCTGAGATAAATTATTTAAAAAAACAAATTTGCTTCCTGCTCCTATTTATCACATACTTGTGTTAATTTTGCACTATATTTTTTTAACAACAAAGTTTCTTACGTTATTTCTTAATTGGAAAAAGACATGCTTATTACATGCTTATTATAATTTTAATTTTGTTTTGTTATCGTTATTTTGAACAAGGAACATTTTGCTTCTTGACTTGTCTATGAATACATTGTTAGTCTAGTTCTAAGTATATCAAAATATTAAACTAAAGAGTCATCCTAAGAGTACCAGACTCGACGAACGTTTTTAGTTCCTGATAAAAGAAAAGAAAAACGGTTTAAAAGCTTTCCTTTCAACTCTGAAGTAATCCAAGGGAAGACAATTCAGTTACTCTTGCTTGCTGGCTTGTCTGTGGTAACACTGACAGCTTCAAGACGTCAAATTTTTAGCCTCCTTATTTTCTTATTAAGAAGTATTTTAAATTGAAATAATTTATGTTTATATCCTTATAGTTAACGTTGTTTTAGTCAATATAACTATCGTAAATAATTGGGAAGCCCAAAAAACTTCAAGAACACTAAAAACAGGCCGCTAGCAGCAGCGCTTGTCAACCGGCAACGGACATTTTCAAATTCATTAAGAAAACCTGGGGAGTATTTCTTCTAATTCTTTATTACACTGTTTTTTTTAACACTGTGTTTACATTCATACTTTTCTCTGCTCATTGCTGAAGCCGTGAGCGACGTCAAATACCAACATTGGCACCGTGCGATCTCTCTTTGCTTGACATAACAGTGGAAGTGGAGCTGAGACAAGTCACATTTGCCACAGACATTGCCCTACACGATACACTGTTCACCAACATCTATTCACACACAACCTTGCATAAAATAACCTGCTCATCAAACTCCCCCTCCACTTACTCACTAGTTTAATATCTTTCAGTGTGATTGTGGAGTAACTGTGAAACCATGGCCGCATCGAACATCAAATCGCGCAAAGCCACTACACGCCAGCTTGAGATACAACTTAAGGCTACCTTGAAAGAGCTGCAAGCTGCAAATACCTTAAATGACCAGTTACTTAGGGAAAGGGAAGATTGCGAGGAAGAGCAAAAGAAAATGTTGGCTAAAAACACAGTGCTAAGGAACGACCTTGTCGAATACGATTACAAACTTATCGATTCACAAGATAGGGTGGAGCAGTTGCAGACCCTGGTAGATAACTTTAACCAGTGCGCTTCTACCCATGAAGTAGCACTGAACCGAATAATTAACCTCGAAGAAGAACTTGGTGCTGCTAATGAGGAATTAAATTACCTACGGAGAGAACGTGAGTGTTATGACAGTTCTATTACACAAAATTTGTATCAGGAGATGTTAGGTAATAAGGATAACAAGGACAGTAACATTAAGAACCTTATATTTTTTAACAGTAACAATAAGTTAAAGAAATATGTTAATATAAACAAATACATAAGGCGTACTCAAAAGTTAATTAAAACTCAGAGGTGTATTAAAAACTATTCTAAAATGAAATTAGAGTTAACGGTTATGAAAAATAGGGTTCAAAAATGCAATGAAAAATTAGATTCAGATATGACTGAACATGATTTAAGTATTCATAAACTAAATGCTGAGATAAGTAGATTAAGAAATAAACTTGAGGATATGTCATTAAAATACTCAACAGCTCAAAGCGAAATCAAGGAGCACATGCTGGCATTCACACAATTGTTGGAGAGTAGTAAATATAATGAGGAGCGTTTTAATTCTTTAATTAATAATGGCATTGGTAATTGTAATTGTTTAGGATCTTTACCAACAGCTGTGATTCAGCCAGATGTGGCTCTTGATACTTCTAAGCTATGTACCCCAAAAGTAGTTTTAAATGAGTCCCCTAGACAAATTAGTAACAATAAAACTATTATTTATTCTGATCAGATAGGGTCTGGAATGGGTTCTATGTTAAGTAATAAATTGAGACAAAATGTTACAAATTATTGTTATCATAATGCAAGTCTTATGCAATTATGTCATTTAATATCAAAGGGAAGTTATGACAGTTCTACTACTCTAGTGATTTTAGTAGGAAACAGTCTTGGTATAGATAAGTCTAGTGTAGATAGATTAATATCAACATTAAACCTTATCGAAGAAGCCGGAATAGGTAAAATTATAATTTGTGCATTACCATATTCACAAAATATGCCATATAATTATAATAATAAAGTAGCACACTTAAATTCTTTGATGTATAATGCTATATGTTATAATAGCAAATATCATTTCTTCGACCTAAATAAATTCATCAAGCGCCTCACGCTAACATCTGAAAAAATTCATTTGCCAAAGAAATATATTTTGACTTTGGTAGAACTTTTGACTTTTAATATAGAGCCAAATAGATATAATAGTGGTACAAATGCAATTCCTAATCATTTAAACTAAATTATAGGACAGCGGAAACACCTTTGAGTATAAATATAATTCATCAAAATATTCAAGGGTTTTCCAGCAAAGAATTAGAAATAGGATTATTTTTAGATACTGAAAATGTACAAATTATGTGTATCACTGAACATTGGCTTAGACCTGATCAATTAATTTTTGATTTTGTTAATTTTGAATTAGTTAGTTTTTTTGCCAGAAAATCCGCCATTCATGGTGGTTCTTTAATAATTGTTAAAAGTACAGTAAAATCAAAAGAAAGGAAAGATATTGTTAGGCTATCGATAGAAAGGCTTGTAGAAATTTCTAGCGTAGAACTAGAAAATTACATAATTATTTGTGTTTACAGACCACCATCGGCTGATTTCAGCACATTTGAATCCAGTATGGAAAATGTGTTAAAATTAGCATCTAAAACCCAAAAGCATGTTATTGTTTGTGGAGACTTTAATGTTAACTTACTTGAATCGTCAAATAATACTATTAAAATCTTAAGTTTATTTAAATCTTTTAACTTAGATAATTTGTTCTTTGAACCTACACGGATAGGTGTTTCAAGTGCAACCTGTTTAGACAATATTTTTTGTAATTGCGAATGTTTGGATAAGGAAATATTTAATTGCTTTAATTCTGATCATAGTGGCCAAAAGGCTTCTTTTTTAAATGATGTTCATCAAGAACCACAGACAATAACATACAGACCCATAACCAGTAATCGTTTGGATTTATTTAAAAATAAAGTTCAGAGTAATATCTGTGGGTTATCCTTTTCACATAAGGATTCTAATAGTATTTATAATGATTTGTTCGGTGTAATTCTTCACCAGTTTAATAACAATTTCAAGATGAAAACTGTTTCTGGGTCAAAAACCAAGTTTAGTGAATGGGCTACTGTAGGCATTCATAGAAGTAGAAATAGGCTTTATGAACTATATAGAGAGAGAGAGGAGAACAAGAACGATGACTTCGTAGTTTACGTTAAGAATTATTCGAGGACCTTTAAGCAAGTTTGCTTAACTGCTAAGTCAAATTTCTTAAGTCTTAAACTCAAAGCTTCTGACAATAAGGTAAAAACTGTGTGGAAAATTATAAATAGAGAAACGGGTAATACAAAAACTCGCGATAATCAAATCACCCTAAACAAGGGTGACAAACAAATCACATCAAATAAAGACGTGGCCTTAGCGTTCGAAGATTTTTTCTCCACCATAGCCATTAATACCACGAAATGTCTTCAATCATCTGCGATTGGAGCTCAAAAATTACTTTGTGCTAATGTGACTAAATGTAATATAAGCTTTGATTTTACCCACGTAGATTCAGTTTCTATTATTAAGGCATTTAAATCGCTCAGTTTGAAAAAAACGGAGGATTTATGGGGAACGTCAGTTAAAGTCATCCACCATGTCATAGATATAATTGCACCTCACTTAGCTTTAATCTACAATAATTGCATTTTAGAGGGGGTCTTTCCAAATCTTATGAAATATAGTAAAGTCCTACCACTTTTTAAATCAGGCGAGAGGAGTGATTTAACGAATTTCCGACCCATTTCTATTCTACCTGTTTTAAGTAAAGTTTTTGAGAAGTTAATGTTAAAAGATATGTTAGGTCACTTCAATAGAAATAAACTGCTTAACAGTAATCAGTTCGGCTTCACCAGAGGACGATCCACAACTGATGCAGCATCTATACTCATTAAATATATATACAATATTTGGGAGACATCTTGTGATGCAATAGGAATTTTTTGTGACCTTTCCAAAGCTTTTGATTGTGTAGATCACGCGACTCTTATATTAAAATTAGAACATTATGGTCTGTCAAATAATTCTCTAAATCTTATGTCTTCATATCTTAGTGATAGAACACAAACGGTTGTTGTAAACCAAACAATGTCCATTGGAGCGGCTGTTAAACTGGGTGTGCCACAGGGCTCTATATTAGGTCCTTTCTTATTTCTCGTTTATATAAATGACTTACCACCCGCGGTAGTTAGCCTTTGCGATATTGTGCTATTTGCTGATGATACATCATTGATCTTCAAGGTAGACCGAAAATCCGTTGATTATAGTAGGTTAAACGCGACGCTAGGTAAAGTACTTAATTGGTTTACTAGTAACAATTTGCTACTTAATGCTAAGAAAACTAAATGTGTTAGGTTCGCTTTGCCTAATGTTAGACCGGTAGAATCTAGTATTTTTCTAAATGATGAGTGTTTGGAAATGGTGGATAAGGCACTTTTCTTAGGAATAACTATAGACAAAAACTTGCAATGGAGTCCCCATTTAGCAGTACTAGCAGGTAAATTAAGTTCGGCAGCTTATGCTGTTAGGAAAATTAGACAACTTACCAATGTTGAGACAGCTCGCTTAGTTTATTATAGTTATTTTCATAGTGTTATGTCGTACGGTATTCTTGTTTGGGGAAAAGCTGCTGACATACAAACTATTTTCGTGTTACAAAAAAGAGCCATTCGTTCTATATATAACCTAAACTCCCGTGATTCCTTAAGATTATTATTTAAAGAAATTAATATTTTGACAGTAGCATCACAATTTATTTATGAGAATATTATTTATGTCATTAAAAATCAAGACTCTTTTATTAAGAATTGTGACATACATAATTTGAATACAAGAAATAAGAATAAAATTGCTATTAAAAAATTTCGTGTCCGTAAGGTATATAAATCATTTGTAGGTCAATGCATTCATTTCTATAATAAATTACCTGACGAAGTTTTAAAGTTACCATTTCCAGTACTTAAAAATTACTTGAAAAAGTCGTTGATGTCTAAAGCTTACTATAGGGTCGAAGACTATCTAACAGATAAAAATGCTTGGCCTAAATTAAACACCTAAATATCTTAATAATAACCTAATCATACCAATATATAAACATTGTGTATTGTCTAGGGGACACGGTTTCTGTAGGGGAATGTATCGAAACTAATTATGTGTTGTTTTGCACCGTCATAGGTAAGTATAATTTTTAATTTTTATTTATTTCTTATATTTACTATTTATGAGTTCTTGTAGAAATTTTGAGTTTTGACACATTTTCCTGCTCAACTACGCATGATATATATAGACGTATTTTTGTTACATTCATTGTTTTATATAATACTAGGTTAAGTTTTATTTTTCGTTGTATAATATCATATCATAAGAAATGTTTAAAAAACGACTGACTGTTGAGTTTCTTGCGGCGTTTCTTCTCAGCAGTGGTCTCTTGCGAAGCGCTGGTAGATTATTGACGTGTAAAAGTGCCCGTGCGGCCTACTTACTGAATAAACATCTTTTATCTTTTTATCTTTTTACTCCATTTTCGAGCTAATTCCAATTTTAAACTTTCAACATCCGAACATTTTTAAACTTGGAATAAACTAAAGTTTAACTAGGGAGTTCCTAGTGATGTTGCCAGTACCCGTTCGTATTGCCACAGGCTATATACTTAATAGACCAAAGTTTTAGATTATTCTGCCAGTAGGTAAACAGACTCAAGACTCTAATATACGACGTAATAAGTAATAAGTGGCGTTAGACCAAAACCATTTTTTGTATGTAAAATTATAAAGAGCAAAATATAATGATAGTAATTAAATATGAAGATTTTCTCAATAGATATCAAACAAACAAAAAGGATTTTCCGAGCTAGTGAGATGAAAAGTATTTTAATTTGACACTACCCCTACTAAGGTTGTCTGGAAGAGTTAGCTAATCAGCAATAAAACCGCTTGTTGTTTACATGTGTTATATTTAATAATACTTTTTCTCTGTAATGTTTTTGTATGGTGTACAAAAGTGATTTGTTGATAAATGAGTAAGCAATCACAAAAATGCGAAAAAATAACGTTTGAGCTAAAATCTAAGCTAGTTTAGAACGAAATCTTCTATAAATGACAATTAAAACGGTTTTGCCTTCAAAAAATATTGGACAGGACAAAGGGGTAGGCCATATTATAATAATTGTGGGTCCAAAATAAACAAATTCTCCGGGGATGAAATTGCGGTTGCTATAGTAACTTATTACAATGTTAAGTTTCAACTATTGCCTATATTTTATCAAATTGATTTTAAAACAAGAATCGGCACATCACTATACCCTCACAAGAAAACTCTAACAAGTAGCGAGGTGCCTCGTTACCGTACCGAGTTTCACAAACAAGTTGCGTTCGCATTAGCCGTATAATAGGGCGGTTAAACGCTGTAGTTGGACTTGGTACATTGTTTTAGTATTTTTTTAGATGATACAAATGAAGCGAAGATTGAGGTTGAGTTCAAAACATTGTTTCTTTTTTATTTATTTAAAACAAGACAACATTTTTTTCAAAAATGAAATCCTATCCATTTTATTCATTGACGTACGACATCTCAAGGGTGCTTAAAATATGATTTGTCAGTATCCTACATTGTGACATTTGAATTTGGCAGAAAGAGAAAAAGAATACTTTAACAAAAATTTGTTTACACTGCGTTTATGGATAAGGGGGTTAGTCTTTACGTCTATTTTACTTACTTTCTAGCTTTAAACTTCTTTTTTTGATTAACAGCTGAATCAGAAGAATATTACCTGAAACAATACAACAGAAAATTGATAATTATGGACAAAACATATTTTTAATTGGTTTAATTATATTATTTTGAAATTAATAATCCATAGACGAATGTATCATAACTGCAAGTTAAATTTATCATTATATTACATAACATACATTAACATAACATAAACTCACGCCTTCATTCCCAGAGTGGGGTAGGCAGAGCCACAGACACACCAACAACTCCAAAAACTTGTTGGTAATTCTGTGACCACATTTTGCACAACCAGGCTAAGATGTTATCCAGTGTATTAGTGACAGGCTGCAAACCCATCGCCTAACAGCACTACACACCCTTTAGTCCCTTAGTCGTCTCTTACGACATCCACGGGAAGACATGGAGTGGCAACATTCTAAACCCGGCACCACACGGCCGTATTGTTAAGTACGGCCGTATATTATATTATTATGTTACTTTATTATTATTGCTACTGTATTGCTATGTGAGAACCTGTAATTGGCTTTCTGAATGTATGGATGTCTCTAATGTAATTGTGGTAGTTGATGGGTTTCCTTAAATAAACACATAAATAAATTATAAGAAAACCATAATATGAAATTAAATTAAATACTCCACTAACTTAAGTCGGTAAAATGGGAATCTTAACTTAAAATATGCGTGAAGCCATTAGATTATTCTGCAAAAAAAATACAGTGTGCGTGTCGAAATAAAATATGTAGTTAAACATTTTTTTTTAAATTAAATCAGAAATGACACATGAAAAGAAACTTAGCTTATCAATTAAAATACGAGTTGCTATAAAAAATAACTTAACCTAACATTTTCCAGCACAAACAGAATCTTAGAAAGCAAATTTATTAACATTTTACAAAAACAAGTGCACAATCTACCACCGGCATTCCTCCCATAAACTTGTGCGAATGGGAGATAATGCGGGCGAGGAGTGATCCCATCGCCACGTGTGCCCCGAGGCTAACGGGCTATTCCGCCGCGAAACGAGGGAGTAAAGTATATTAGGTCTGCTGTATACTGGGACTATATCAGTATTTTTTTTGTTATTAATATTATGAATGTTTGTATGTTTGTTTCTTCTTTACGCTTCAATTATTCGATTTGAAATTTGGCACAGAGATAGTTTATAGCCCGGAGACGGATAAAAGGCACTATTTATCCAGGAAAATGTACTTAACAGTTTCCGAGGGAATAAGTAAAATGAGATAAAAAAACCTTCTGATGAGACGAAGCAGCGGGCTAGTAACTGTATTAATTATATATCGATACATACATATAATCACGCCTTTTTCCCGTAGGGGTGGGCAGAGACCACTTCCTTCCACTTGCTACGATCCAGACAAACTTCCCTCGCTTCCTCCACACTCATAAGTCTCTTCATTCACGTGCGTCGGTTTAGGGTACTCCTGACCTGGCCCTGTCTTAATACGTCACGTTACGTATGTATAAAAAAGAGTTAAAAAAGGTAATGAATGGAAGAAGCGAAAGAGATTTGTCAGGATCGTAGCAGGTGGAAAGAAGTGGTCTCTGCCTACCCCTCTGGGAAACAGCCGTGATTTCATGCATGTAAGAATGCTACTATGTTTTTAATGCAAAGGCTCGTAAATCTCGTGATTAAATATTTGTGAGTTACGTATAAACGGTTGGAATGAATTTAGATAAAATTTGACACAGAATTAGTAATAATCCACGTTAAAAAAAAAGTTCTGAAGTGATTAACAATAAATGAAAAAGAAATGGTGGTCAAAGTCGCGGGCAATACCTCGTAGGTCATTTAAATGTCAAGTATACGGTATTTATAATTCTCATTTTGCGTTGACCTATAAAATTCAAAATGGCTTCCTTGAAAGCTTTCGAAAGGAAGATTATTTTATTCCTTTTATCTTAGTTCTTGATCAAAGTGAGCAATTCTGCAAAAATACATGCATTACCATAAATTTTAAATATGTAAACTAAAAACTGCTACTTCATTTCACATTTTCAGCGAAGCGATAAAGAAAATACTTACATTAATTTACTAAAGATTAAAAAAACGTTACTGTTGTAGACGCGGAGATAGGGGAGCGACTGTCCACTGTGACATCAAAGTTTCCGAACGCATGGACTGATTAGGACGCGGTTTTCTTAATAGATTTTTTTGTTGGAACAATTGTTAATTTCGTTGTTTTTTTGTTGCGTAGCTTTTTATTTTAGTTTTTATGTTTTCTTTTTTTGTTATGTTGTGTTTTTGTTTATTTATTTTGTTAGTAAATAACCAATAAACTTAATAGCCAGACTAACTTTCTGTACGATCTCAATCGAATATCTACAGGCTGATTGACTTTTATTTTTATTTCTCAGAATTTTAAGAAACCTCTTAAAATAACAAAAACTATAAAACTCTCCAAGCTTTTAACATCATAATTCGTATGGTTTTAAATAAATAAACAACTTAAAACAAACAGTAAGGCCACAGAGAAAATAAACAGAGTGGCCTAACTGATAGTTTGGAGCTCGCCCGCGGCGGCCGGCACCGAGTGATTGCTCTGCAGATGATATGATTGCCGCTACAGGCTTGAAAAACTGCAAGCATGCTTCACAAGAACACATAGAGGGTGTTCACGTTTACTTCGCAACAAATTGTGTGTTCAGAGCGTAGGCTAGGCAATATAGGAGCAGGGAATGAGGCTGAAAATATTTAATTAAACAGTGTTCTTTATTATTATTATTTTTTCAAACTAAGCTCTGAGCTTGTACTTATATTGTACTGTGGTTAAAGACAACGATATGTTACGAAAACTTGTATCATCGCATTGTTCAAATACCATTTAACTTAGTAGACGCAGCAAATATCGGCACACACATATAATAAAAAGAGAAAAACTTCCAAAAGTTAGGAACAAACAAATATTCTTTCTCATAACTATTCAGTCAAAAATATCTTCAGAACTTACTTTTAGCTGAACCCTGACCCACCATAGAACGGTGTCACAGTGACATTATAAAACAAATTAGTTTGACACTTCTAACGACTTGAATCATAACGTCATTGTGACACAGTTCTATGGTGGGTCAGGGTCCACTGGGCTGATAGTACTAGCTGCCTTATTTCATACTGATAGAAGTCAATTAATTACCTTTTTTTTAAATTAAAGAATAACTTTCAAAGTAAATGTAAAAATAAAACTGAACATCATAATTCCTTTTAGCCACCCTGTATCCCAAGTTGTGTAGGCGTGCTACCAACACAGTGTGGATACATACATATGTCATATGTAGGGTAGGGCTATCTGCGCAAGAGTTACGACCGAGATTACGTTATTACCAAAAATATAAGAAACCTGCAAACGAATTAGCTGTTACATGAAGACATTGAACAAGGTATTCATTATAATAAATCATCTTGTATAGGCGCCTGCAGAGAATTTATTCACAGCTTTTCTTTTAGAAATGGTCGATTCAAAAGTTGCTTTCTAGCACCTTATCTTATCTTATTTTACAGATGGGCCCCTTTAGGATCTTTTGTGAAATTACCCTCTTACACACTCAGCTGTTCGAATGTGCAGGTTTCCTTACGATGTTTTTCCTTCACCGTAAGAGCATCGGCTAATGTACTTAAATTAGAAAAAATCGATACATGGTGACCGCGGGGGTCCGAACTCGGTACCTTACGATCACGCGTCCACCCTCTAAGCCACTAGGCCACCGACTCTCTCTGCCTTAACCATCACTCTGTACTTAGGTAATAGGTTAGATGGATTTTTTTTATGCTGCTAATCGATCCGGGTTTTGTATAAATCAAACGTTAAGGGACCAACTGCAATTAGGGCACTGCAAAACAAAGAAATAAGAGTCCAAGTCTAACATTCCTTGCGTTTAAACGGCCATACAAATTGATACTCAACTATGACGTCACAATTGAGTAAATTTATACTGTACATGATGTATGGTAAAAACTCTAAATTACTAGAGTAGTAAAGTTCAACATGAGTCATTATCCCATGAGCCATTTTGACGTGAGTTAGGGAAAAACCAAAACATTACTTTTGAGTAAACAGACTTATTATGGTAAATGTTATTTAAGCTCTTTTAACTTAACTTAAGCTTAGAATTTTTACGCATTTAGAAGAGTACCAAGTTTCGTAGGTATAAATAATCGTAGTATCATGTAAACACAGAATATGTCGTAATTCTAAATAGATCAAAGGACCCTTTGTATTGTCTACTTGACACTACAAATAACTGTGGATCCAGGACGCTGCCCTGGGGCACACCGGATTTCACTAACAACGTATTATACATTACTGCAAATATCATAATTGAAAGAGCTATATGCCAGAGGCATCGGTTTCGACTAATGGAAGATAAGGTTTCTTTGATAATAGTTCTTTGATGAACCGCTTTTGATATTTTCAAGCCGAATCTATAATTTAACACAACACAATTACAAAACTGACAAGATTTATTTCACTAATAACCTGACAGACATCTTTATTATTTATTATACCTGAAGCTATTCTCAGGCAGCTTAAAACATTACAATTAAATTTAATCAAAAGATCCCTAGCAGTAACCCTAACTTACAATAGATGTAACAGTGGACCTAGAACTCTGCCTTGGGGCACAACGCATTTCACTAACAACATCTTGTTTAACATTTCTGCAAATAAAATAATTGAAATTGCCAAATGTATGGGAGAGTTTGCCCAAGGCGATGGGCAATGTTTATCGTATACCTATCACACAGCCTGCTTTGAATTTTGAACCTTAAATTTCATAAAGCTAAGGTTGACCTGTATCTGCAAAAATATCCGCAGGGGTGAGTGGGTGGAAGCGATTTATAGTCCCTTGACATCAAACGTGGACTAATTTGAATCTGCTGAAGAAGCAGATGTAATTAATGGAAAACATTGTGTGAATTAGCTACTAATATTTGGTAAGGTTGTGCGAGTTGCTTAACTTAATGATTTTTTTACTGTAGGTATTCTTCATTCTAACAGAGCAAGGACGTTTAAGGCTAATTATAATATCTGCAACGCAGTACTAAGTGTTAACCGCATAATAGGTACTAATATTAAATTAAATTTATTGCAATGATTATTAATAGAAAACTCCGATATTGACTAAATAACTGACAAACAATTAAGACTGCACCGAGCAATCGTCGACCGTCCAGTGGCGCGCATTACTATTATTGTGTTTACTAATAAACTAAAGTATTGTCTTGGGATCGAAGGGTGGTAATTTGTTATGTATTCAAACAACTTATGTGTCATAACATAAGATAACTTAACGAAACTAACTTAATAGTACATTATTGCCTAGGCTGGGAAGTAGGCAATTGCGGGCCGAGTATTGGTTTAAACAGACGAGCTTGCGAGTCCGTTTAAAAATACGTATCCCGCAATTGCTGTTCCTGCCAAGACAAATACATATAGTGTTTTTCTCAAAAATCGCAAGTTTTTTTTTTGTCGGAGTAAAATCTTCATCGCTTGAACTAATTTTTTGAATTGCAAAACTGAAACTTCACGTGAAAAAACCATCACACACACATACGTAACATGAAATTTTACCCAATCGCTATTCAGCCGATCAAAGCAAAAAGGCAATAATGTGCATATGAATTTCATAACCTTTGCCTTTTTATGGTCGGCGGTATAGAGATAGTCAAAATAATTTTTCAAAGGTTAGAAACAAATATCTGTACAAAAGTCACGGCATCCTTTAGACAAAACAAAACATATGAATACATGTGTTACTTTGAAAACGAAATCTATTTCCAGAACTAGTCACAATTCTATTGACGTTACTAAAGCCGGAAAACTATTCTTAAAACTATTATAGTGCTAATGATCTAAAAGCTCCTGTCAAAGCTAACAAAAAGCACATGAAACGACCCATTTTAAAGCTCTCACAAGCTCGAGTACTCTTTAAATCCACGGAGGGAATACAGAGGGAATTCGTAATTACAGAATTATGTACCGTTTTTGAAATTACTTTTAAATTAGGTTCACACGGGCTGTATTTTTGTTTACAAAAATATTTTGTATTAGTTTAGCGATCTATAGGAAGAAAGAAAATAGGATTACTTTACATTATTATATGTATAGAGAATGTCAACCAGTTTAGATTTTTGGCTTATCGTATTCTTCATTAAAAACAAAAAAATGCTGTAAAAAAATCATTTCGATACGTCTAATAGTTTCCGAGATATTGAATTTTAAACTTCGTATGCGGCGCTCGAAACCCGGCGGCTAGCGCTCACGGATGATGACGTCATCGTTTGGCTGCGGTACGCGCCCTTATATGAATGAGTGAGTTTACAGGGCTTCTATCTTTTTAACCGTAATAAATAGACAGTTGAAATTTTCACAGAATACGTGTTATTATAGATTCTATCGATTAAATTTTTTAAATTAACAATAAATCAAATCCCAAGAGGGGTCCCCGTACAAAAACCATGAAAAAAAACATTTTTTTTTGCTTTTTTATATGGATTGTATTTCAATAATGGCTTCTTATTTTGATGCGATTTTAAGCTTAAGTTCTAGTCTAATTTTCATACTTTACGACTAAATAGAAATCTCAAGTAAAACTGCTACAAATAGGTGACAAAGCTGATTTTATCAACACGATGTTTTAAGCGGTCACCCATCCTGTTTTAGACTACGCTCGTAGTTGCTTAACTTTGGAAGTCGTAATTTTTTACGAATTCGTTTTGATGTGACTATGATAGTTATGATTATCTATTGTTTTGTTTTTCATACAGTTTAACCTGTTTAACTAAACTAACTGTCCGTTGCTGACCGGCTTTTCTGTTTGTAATGTTTGTCGAATAAGTTGGTTAAATAAAAATAGAATAATAATCAAGCACTTTTAATTTAGGGTTCACCGTATTCTACATAAAAATACCAAAACATTAATGCAAAAAACCGGGCAACAGCCTGTCGAACCATGCTCAGTGTAGAGTTCCGAAGCCGTTACTACAAACAAATTAGACCTCGCGACAAACTTAACTTTGCCGTTGGAAAACTGTTATCCCCATACATCGATATAGGTCGCGGCTCGCGGTCAGTTTACCAACACCGCAAATAAGTTTTCGGCAGGTATAAACATTCAAACCGTTTAACTCAAGAGCCAATGAAGTCTACTTAGTCGTGATAGTTTTCCTTTGAAGATATTTTTCAAATTTTTTATTTGTAGTTTTGGCTGTAGTGGGGATGGGACGACGACACTTGACTCTAACAAAAATTTGCGCTTTAAAGCTTTTCATAAACGGATACCTTAATTGAAATATTGATTTCACAAACCCGCAATATTTTGGAAAGACCTATACAACGACACCCCACACTATGGGGTAGACGAGAAAAAAAAACTGCCCCACGTTACGTAAAAAAAATTTTTTTTCTCATGATTTTAATGTTATTTAACTATGTTGGCGTGACTAATATGTATATTCATGCCAAATTACACGTTTCTAGTACTAAGAGTCTCTGAGCTAGGCTGCGGATAGACGGACACACGTCACACACACACACACACACGCACGCACGCACGCACGCACGCACGCACGCACCCACGCACGCACGCACACACGCACACACACACACACACACACACACACACACACACACACACACACACACACACACACACACACACACACACACACACAAACGCACGCTATCTAAGCTATCTTGCATACACGAAATAACAGTAATAAATAATGCTCAAAAACAGTTCAAAAACTACCTACTTGCTACAGCGTCCGCTAATACCAACAACTAGCGAGAGAGAGAGAGAGAGAGGCGGTCTAGGTACCTAACGTATGGCGAGTGAGCCACTTGGCAGCGCCCGCCCGCGAAATTTGAAATCGATGAAATGAATAAGTACACGAAATATCAGAACTACTACCTAGGTCAATCATAAACTCATGTTTTATAGTTCATTATTTTATACGGTACCTAGCGATATGAATTCTACATTAGACACGACATTTGTAAAGAAAGGGCTATCACCAAAGTTAAGTAAACACCGCTTAAACTTCGTGTAAGATTTTGTTGTTTGTTGTTTCACTACAGATTACTGTTTGGTCGTAAGTATGGAGTTTAGAACATTGTGTGACACCGAAATAAAAAGCTAATACAAATACAACCCGTACTTCGGCTTCCAAAGTTAAGCAACTACCTACTTACAAGCGTATTCTAAAACAGGATGAGTGACCGCTTAAAACATCGTGTTGATAAAATCAGTTTGGTCAAATATTTTTAGCAGTTTTACTTGAGATTGTTATTTAGTCGTAAACTATGAAAGTTCGACTGCAATTTAAGCTTAAAATAGCATCAAAATAATAAGCCATTATAAAAATATAATCCGTATAAAAATGCTAAAAAAACTGGTTATTTGTCATGTTTCTTGTATGGGGACCCCTCTTGGGATTTGATTTATTGTTCATTTTGTAATTTTATAAACAATAGAGTTTATAATAACACGTAATCTGTGAAAATTTCAACTGGTTACTTATAACGGTTAAAAAAATATAGCCCTGTAAACTTACTCAATCATATAAGGGGCCGTACCGCAACGAAACCATGACGTCACTCCAGTAAGATGGCGCCCGCACCCTTTAATATTTTTGACCGTAATTTCATAAGTTCGTAGAATCAAAACTACTGGGTCTATTTGAATGAAACAAAAAGTAGTATGTTTGTTTATTTATAAGCTTTACTCTTACAAAGTTTCAAGCGATTTGGCGTACCTACTGACATTCTTCATTATGTTTGTTTCTGCTGATTGCTTTGTTATACTAGTCGTATTCGCCTGGAAATTAACGTCGTTCATTACAAAACTAATCGGCATATAATTAAGTACTACGCATGTAGTTTTTTAAATAAAAATACTTTTGGTGGCAAGGCAATATGGGTCACACAGTAAGTACTAGACAGACAAAGTCAATCCTGAAACATTGTATATTGATCATTGAGAGCGGTAAAACAATGTTAAACCTAGGGTGACGGCACCAATGATGGACAATTTAAGCTGACATGCACCAGTAATGGACACTTCACTCTCTTAATTCAAATTTCATACAGTTCTACATTGATTGTTGCATAAAAAATGAATAACCTTATCTTCTGTAAAATAAGAATCAATTTTCCATTATTGGTGCCTTGTCCATTACTGGTTCCACGACTATTTACTGCGTATGAAGGAATAGTAATAACATAATAAGGCATGTTTCCACTGCTGTCAACATTATCAATAGTATTCAGAAACTTTCATGGTTGTGAAGCTTGTCTGGTTTGACTACTTATATACTTAGTACAGTCGACTACAAACAGATTTTATCCACTTTTGGACCTTGTCACAATGCAATAAAGTGTAAACGTGCATAAGTACAGTCAGCAGCAGAAGTAGCTACGCAACCGAAGAGGTCAAAATGATCTGCACTCGACCCTATTGTCAAGAGAATACGGCGTGTCTAGATTATTTTTGAGCATGTTATTCTGCTTAGCTACTTGATGCTGACTGTACATCTCTCTTTAGTCGACTGTAGTGTAGTTTATTTATATTGTGACCATTTCCATAGATAAGTAGGGTACTACAAACGCGCGGGTTCGTCTGGGTAACAGAACCCCCTATAATTTATTATAATGACTTTAAAGTACCACAATTAAAACGACACATTATTAACTTCATAAAAGCCTTACTATTAAGTGAATGCTGTTATTTTGCCGCCTTTAGCTAAAGTTAATACGTTAACCAGCAGATAGTATTTATAGCCGACGCCTGAAGCATGCTGAGATAAAGAGTTTTGCCCAGAGTATGGTAATTCCATTATCCTGCTAGGTTTCTGTTAAACTCGCTTTTTAATTCGTCGAAGAATATATAAAGGCTATTCGGTTCCATCGATAGTTCAACATGACTCCTGCGTGTAAATATCACAGGATTTTTCAGGACCATCGTTTAGAACCCTATAGGTTAGGTTAGGTTAGTTTTATAACCGTACTGTGTCGCATGCTGGAGCTTGCGTGCTCGCCGGCTGTCCGCCGTGGGACCTGGACGCTCGGGTCCTAGCGGCGGTGTACTGGCGAGGCGCTGAAATAAGGCTGGAGGGCAGCCGACCGCATCCGCAAGAGGTCGATGGGTGGAGAGAGAGGGCCCGTGACGACCTCTTTCAGCAGTGGTCGGCAAGGTTGGAGATCCCGGGGGCTAGCGGGGAACTCGTGTCTGCTATTCGACCCGTCCTTAGGGACTGGGCCGAAAGAAAGTACGGCGCACCGACGTTCCGCCTCACACAGCTATTAACCGGTCATGGATGTTTCGGCAAATATCTGTGTGAGGTGGCGAACAGGGAGCCGTCACCGGCGTGCCACCATTGTGGAGAGGGTGTAGCAGACACGGCACGACACACGCGTGAGATGTGTCCAGCCTGGGCGGAACCTCGAGCGGCGCTGTCCGCGGTAGTAGGCGGGGACCTCTCGCTGCCTGCTTTGGCGCAAGCCATGGTTGGCAGCGAGGAGGCGTGGGAGGCGGTGGTGACCTTCAGCGACATAGTAATGACGCTGAAGGAAGCAGCGGAGCGGCAGCGTGAGGCTGATCCCAAAGCGCTGCCAATGCGCCGCAGGCGACAGGGTCGGCGGCGGTTGGCTTACGCCAACCGCATGCCACCGTAACGGGGGCCTGCGGGTGATGGATCGGGGGGTCTATCACCTGCAGTAAAAGGTCCTGAGCTGGAAGGCCCCCTGCTGTGTTCCAGGGTGCCGTCAGCGGAGTAGGCGAGGACCCTTATAAAGGCCCCCGCCGGAAGGCGAGCCCAAAGGGCATCCGCTACTGGGGGGCTAAGTTTTGGCGCTATAGCGGTCCCGTAGCCCCCCTCCTAAAGCGATTGGCGTAACACCCCGGGGGTTTTAGTCCGTGCAAGTCGGACATAACCCGTCCTAAGGGGCGGGTATGCACAGGCATTTCCCCCGGGACAAAAAAAAAAAAAAAAAAAAAAAAGTTAGTTTTATAAAAACCGGCCAATTACGAGTCGGACTCGCGCACGAAGCAGGTAGGCAGGCGGTGGCAGGTCTACCCACGCTGCGTCTTCCGACACGTGGTCGCCATTCGAGAAGCTTGTGGCCCCATCGGCCATCAGTTCTACTAGTAATGTGCCCCACCCACTGCCACTTCAGTTTGGCAATTCTGCGTTGCAATTGCCATTGCAAAATACCGAAATAATCCTTTAGCATTAGCTTTCTTCCTCCTCGAATCCTTTGCTATTTAGTTTAGTGCTGCTGTTGAGTTTATTTAGCAGAGTAGACGTATCTAGTGTAATCTCTAACCCCCTTACTAATAAACGTTGAGTAACGGTGGTATAGCTAGGGTTTTGAACCCAGTAATGGACAAGGCACCAATAATGGACACTTGATTCTTATTTTACAGAAGATAAGGCTTATTCATTTGTTTCGCTATAATCAATTTAGGACCGTGTGCAATTTGAATTAAGAGTTAAGTGTCCATTACTGGTGCCTATCAGCTAAAAGTGTCCATCATTGGTGCCGTCACCCTATACAATGTTTCGTCCTTATCTGTCATTGTGACATTTTAATTTGACAGATAAGGACAAAACATTGTATAGCTATACCACCGTAACTCAACGTTTATTAGTAAGGGGGTAAATATAAAACAAGGGATTGCAGATGAGTATTTGACATTAATTTCAACCTGATACCTTCACGCGACCCTGAAAAAAAGGGTCTTGATAAACAGACAAAAGGACAACGAGGTAATCCTATAAGGGTTCCTTTTTTCCTTTTGAGGTACGAGACGCTAAAAACAATTAAAACTTCTTTTAATTAATGTGCAATAAAATTTCACTAAGATAGGCGTTAAATCAATTACTATACAATAAGACCAAAACTAGTATAAATGCAACGAATTCCTTCACGTAATAAAATTCTCATTGCAGAAAACTTATAAGGGCAAACAATTGGTAATAATCAGTGAAATAAGTGGATAACCACTTTCGTACCTTGTCGCTTTTTACTCATTTTACGTTTATGTATAGCAGTTCAAACATAACGCTAAAGCGACAAAGTACTAAACCGATCACTTTCTTATTTAGTTGATTGCAGGAATCCTTGCATGTAAAAGTGTATTTGAATTCATTTAACGACGAATTTTCGATTCTGCTTTGTTAAAAATAAGGTTGCAAACTATACTAAAGTCTAGAAGTAGATGCGCCGATATGTGTAAGTAAGAGAAAAACTACTAGACCATTTAAAAGCTTTTAGTGCTAACACAGCAATATAAACTGTAAACACGAAGAAATAAGGTAGAATACAGTGTTAAGTTGAAGAAATTGAACTGGTAGACAAACCAGTATTTTCTAAAAGGCAAAGTCGTAAAAATTGCCGCAAGTGTAAAGTCGATGTTCTGGTGCAATTTCAGAGACGCTGGACTTTAAAATGGAGTTTTTATTCCAGTCTCATGAATAGTATTAACTAAATCGTTGTTGTCTCGCTTTTGCTCGTGTGTGTATAAGCTTGTTCAAATAGACCAGAGGTCCCCAAACTTTTTTGTCTCGAAGACAACTTAGCATTTTTTTCGGTTTTAAAGTATGGTAGGTTAAGCGGAACTCCGCATAACTATGCCACACGTTACACGCCCACTTGACACTTCTACTGTTTTTTCTGTTCTATATCTTTTCCCCACACTGGAACACAATGCGAACACTGCTGCTCGGCGGTAGGTTAAAGGGTTCTTTACAAGGCTTTTTTTGTGTAAATGTTTTTGTTTGATAATTTGTTTTTCTGTACGTAAGCAAATAAACGATTTTAGGGTTCCGTACCCAAAGGGTAAAACGGGACCCTGTTACTAAGACTCCACTGCCCGTCCGTCTATCTGTCTGTCTGTCACCAGGCTATATCTCACTCTCACACTCTGTTTACTATCTTCTATGAGAAACTGAAATTTTACGGTAATTTCGTCTTAACTGCAGCGTAAACAAGTTATATAAACAGCTTAAAAAGCTATCGAAATAAAACTCTGCATAACAGTTTCATTCGTATCTTTAATCTCATTAAGGCAGTCGTCAACTCAAAACGTCAGGATCCCATATCAGACGCCTTGTGCTCCGCAAAAAAAGGTTTAAATCAGTGCCCGTTGCTCCAACTTACTAACAAAATGGGACCATTAACGTGCCGCTGGTACGGAATGTGTTAAAAATTATCAGAATGACACCGGCGTGTTAAACGCGTGAAATTTCACAAGAATGCAAAACAGGCATTCATAACACGAACCTGACAAGTTGGCATAATGAACAGTTTAAAAGAGCCCAGGACGCCTAATTGGAGCTAAATTGTATGGGATTATAAGAGACTGGTACGGAATAATAAGCATACTTGGCAGCAAAGATCTAGATAAAAAGCAATACCGACACGATTTTCGTTTAAGATCAGCGATAATGTTTAAAATGAGCCTTTGAATTCGATAAAACATGACCAATTATAAAAGTCACCGAGTTGACGTTTATATGGATGACATATTTCAATTGTACTTATGAAAAACATGACCAATAAAAGCATTGTCTCGTTCGCACAGAATATAAATTAGCGTTTCTCTGTACGAAGATAAAGTAACAAATAATTGGCTGTTAAAAGAACGAGCCAATCCACTAAATAAAACGTTACTTGATTTAAATGCAGCAATTCTTCACGCATTCCGTACCAGAGACAAAAATCGAACAAAAGGAATTTAAAAATCGAATCCCGATTAATTCTGCAAACTTATCTGAACCAGTCAAAACGGCGCTACTGTCTTCCTGGAACTTGAATTTAGCGCGTAGAAACTCTAGTTCCACTTTTCGCCGCTATCTCAGGTAAGTTTGCGGTATATTCGCGTGCGGAACCGGATGGCGACATTGTTTTTTTAAACTTGGAACACGCTGAGGTCCGGTTCGGCCGACTGAATTTATTGCTATCGAAGACAAGCCCGTTAGTCGTAAGTCATTTATAGTTTCATTTCCTATAAATCTTGTGATACAGTGATTTGATTACGCTAAAGCTAAGACTGTTTTACAGTTGGTTAATGCGAAGTTAATTTTAGAAACAAATGAACAATTATTCACTGCCCATATTACAATAGATCGTAAAATTATATCAACAGCCATTTCATAGTTTGGTTCGATGACCTCAGTAAAAGTTGCAGGAAAGAGTTAAGTAGTGCTTAGTTCTAAACATTTTTGCTAGACGTAAGAAAATATCAAAAAAATACTCGAAAATACTCATGGGAAAAAATCAGATCCTGTCCAATTTTTACTTCTAGTATGACAGCTCAAAATGTTACTTCTTATGTTCTTGCATTTTGATAGTAGGTACCTAAATCTTTTGATTCAAGTTAAATACATAAAAATAATATAGAAATTAAATAAGGAATTCTGAACCTGTTTGTTCTGCATGGTGATGTTTAGTTTTTTAAACAAAAATGAAGCCTGCAAGCGAAGCCTTACTTGTACAAAGTTAAACTGGATACATTTAAAACACATTAATTACCCCGTCTGCCAGATACGTATAGATAGCCATCGACAATAAAGGCAAGAGTAGAACCACTACTTTCTTCTATCAGATCCGTTGGAGGATCGAGATAAAGCAAATTACATAAAACATGACGTGACGATTTGTTATGGAGATCCTACCGGCTGCGCCAGTGCTACTTAATTTCTGGATAAGCCTGATAAAGCTCGCGGAACTAATTTACTTACGTTGGTACGCCGAATAATGGATAAATTTCATATAAAAACTTTACTTACCCCCAAACTAAGTATTAGACCTGTGCTAGACAACGATATACACGTTATTCGTAGGCAGGGTCACTACCAACTAGGCTAACTGCGTCGTCAAGAAGAAGAAAGATAGAAATATAGTTCTTGTTATAACTGTTTACTTCCCCTCCACACAATACATAGTTAATAATATAAAAAAACAGATTATCTATAGGGTTTGGTACTTATGTTGTATGTTGTTTTAGTGACGAAAACTTCAAATCGCCCACTTTGGAACTCCCGCATCACATGGATCGTATTTAGCCTTGGTTAGAAAATCTAACCTTAAAAATTAATTAATTACTTAATTTGAAGTTTAGATTCCGAAGTATTCGGTATAACGGTTCGCTAATGTTTACCAAATCATAATTTGGCAAAATCATTTCACAAAAATTTCATTTCGCAAGGAGGTACTTCCCGCCGCATTATTTTACAATGTCTTGTGGTCAAAAGTCTAACCTAACCTACCTTATGTAAGAAGCCCATTATAAGCTATAGAGGACGCCCGCGACTTCGTACGCGTAGTTGGGGGTCGATTTTTGGAAAATCCTTTCTAGTGCTCACTTACATCATGAAAGGAACCCCTGTACCAAATTTCAAGTTTCTAGGTACAGTAGTTTGGGCTGTGCGTTGATATGTCAGTCAGTCAGTTTTGCCTTTTATATATATAGAAGATGTAATATGTACCTAATAATAAAGCACTTACGTAATTTTGGTCCAATGAACATGAACTGACATCACGCCTTAACTCATACGTATTATACTTATTTATATGTCTTTATAACTCGTAGAACTAACACTAACTCTAAATACACAGCAAACTTAAAAGACTTGTGCGAAAATATAAAATGCTTTCCAGGAAAGTGTATTTTGCAGCAAAACATGTTGTCTAATGGTTTTCTGTAGTTCCATTACGTTTAAAAGCACTGTTTCCGTACTCACTGCAGACATCTCTCCGTTTATTTTAATGCACTGCACAAAATATAATTTTATTGACATAAAGAACTTTAAATGTCAAGGTTTTGTCGTTAAACATGGATTCCTACATATTCTGTGTTGTAATAAAGTGAAATTCTTAAATACATATAATCTATTACCTATGTGTGTAATACAACAATTCGTCATGTCGTAGCCCGGGCCTTTATTCTTCTTGGCAAAATAATATTGCTTTCGACATGTTATTGTATTCTTTTAACTCGGCCGCCATTAGGTACTGTCAAGTAAATAAGAGTTATCATAACGTTGGCAATAAGGTAACATGTCAACAGGAATATTGTTTTACCGTGTTGAATATAGAGGTCCTATAGATGATTATACTTATGTTAATTTTAAATTAAGAATTTAAAAATCACTTACACCATAGAGAAATGGGTGTATATTGTCTGCCATAATTATTTTTAGTCATAATGTGTTGTAGGTCATAATCATCGCAAGTCATAACGTATTTTTTTAAGATAGGTACTGTTACTTTTTCAGGATTTTTAAAATCAAACCTAACCTAACCTAGCCTAACCTAATTCTGAAAAGTTTATAGTTTCAGCGGTATAAAAAATTGTGACTCAATAATGATGTTAACAATAACATTATGACTAATATAATTATGGAAACAAAGGGCTTCCTAGAGAAATAATGCATTATACAAATTTTAATAAAACTTTTTTCTTTAGCTTGAGTAAGACGTCTCTTAACTCATATTAAAAGCCAAGTCTCATTCAGTTCCCTAGATCCTCGTTCGAGACCGGTTTCTAATTGCAGGGCGGCTTAATTGAATGTTATTGAATTAGGATCTGAACGCCCCGACGTTCATTCATTCATTCATTCACTCGCTCTGAACTGAACTAAAGGATTCGATACGTTTGTTTTGAATTCGGTGTTCCTTTTATTGGACACCTACGCGATGTAGATTCGTGAGGTATACTTAATGGAAGGTATTCTGTTAGTAAATTCAAAAGATAAAGGCAGTAGGTATATGTAGCATGAAGCTCATCATTTGCACATACTACCTTTAGGCTTTGGTGGTATTTCCCTTCCCAATACCACAAACAGTCATTAAAGGTATATTTGGATATTTACCCAAGAATATTGTTATTTGTAAAAGTGTTATTATTTTATAGGTGATTAAAAGTGATCGGTTTGATACTCCATTTAAAATACATAATATTCTTTTATGTAATGTTATAATTTTACTTACATTTTTTAAAATCGGCGCGGCGTCGATATGATTAAATTAAAACCATTAAATTATATACAGGGTGCCTCTAACATGAACAATAAAGGCTGATAGGCCAGCTCATGAGCTACAAGATTATGTAATTTCAACCTTAATGATTATGACATCATAAGTTTCAGTACTTTTATAAATTTCGTAGTTTGTGATACCCTTTGTATTTCGAGCTACACTGCAAATTTTCCTATTTTAGTGTGATTTGCCCGAATAACTATGCTATCGAATAATCGAATGTAACCCTTTTATATTCACAATAGATTGTTTTTAGGTTTCATTAATTGACAATGTTAGAATTCCTACCGTTTTCTACTGAAACACGAAACTCTAATAGGTATTATAATATATATTCTTGTTTCATTAAACCATTTTACGAATATAATATGCACATTAACTTAAATACAAACAAAAAATGCATTTAAACGTCAAAATATAAAAGCTCTTAGTTCAGAAACTACTCCTACTACGAAATAATTTTAACGCCTTAAACAAGCTTCAAAAGTCACGTATAATAAAAGTAAATACACGTCAGTAGGTACAGTCGACAAAAAAGTTAACCTTTTATGACATAGAGTCAGCAAATAACATAATAACATAACTTTTATGTTCTCCTGAATCTCCCGGAAATTGGCTCCGCTCCCGATGCGGCGATAAACCGACTTCTACGTAGCTCGACAGCTATTAAATTAATAATAAATTACATGCACGAATTCAAACCAGTAATATTTATTATGATTTTGTCTGAGAAAATGATTTCATATAATCTTACTACCTATAAGTCCATTCTCTTAAACGCACGTGATGCCTTTAAAATCGTCATTTAACCACTCGAATAATAAATTGCGAGCTTAGATTGTCATGTAAGAGCTAATAATAATATTTTATTGTGTACTAGCGTCCCGCCCTCGCTTCGCTACAGTTTAATAAAACAAATATATCACCAAATTATAAAAATAAAAACAATAACCGGACTGCAATAAAAATATCAACTGAAAAGCGAAAAACAACTCTATTGTCTATCTTATCCTATCTTATCTTACAGATGGGCCCTTTTGGATACACTTCGACCCGATAAGATCTATTGTGCAATTACCCTCTTACACACTAAGCTGTTCGAATGTGCAGGTTTTCTCACGATATTTTTCCTTCGCCATAAGAGCGTCGGGTAATGCAATTAAGTTAGAAAAACTCATTGGTACATGATGACCACGGGGGTTCGAACTCGGTACCTTACGAACACGAGTCGACCCCCGTGAGCCTGGTCACTGACGCTCTTTACTCTATTGTCTATAGATAATCGTAGGAGAAATGTACTTATATAACTTGAATATGCAGATGTTAAATTTTTACTAGAAATTTGTGTTGTAATTCTTTGCTTGTTCCTGCCTGCAATATACATTCACTCATTCATTCATTCAATAATCTATACATTATTCATCATTATGTTATTATTTGCTGTTAGCTGCGATGTGATATGAAACGGAATATCTACTGCCGTTGCTCAAATATGGATAGTTCGTGTAATGCGGCCGTAACGGGTACTAATGGGTCCCGCTGGGGCGGCTCGAGTGGGTACTCAGTAGTCCCAGAGCTCATATTATTTGTGCATCGAACAAAACATAAATAATCTGTTAAATCAAAATGCGTTGGATTAACTTTAAAATTACATTTGAAATTAATTTACACAAGAACACACGTTCGTCGGTTCAATCTTGAAAAGAAAACCTACCAAAAACATTCAAATCAATAAGGCTTTCTAAGAAACTTTAGTTCTTAGAAATAAAAACGTCCTAATCGTAATTATATCGTCAACATATATCGAAAACTGTGAATGCACTTTGAAAAAATCCTTTCATTAAAATTAGCTATCTAAAGGATTTGCGGTACTTCCCCTCCATGGCACAGTAATTGTGTCCACCCTGTATTTTTTAGATTACTATAAAATACCGTTATTTTGCACATTTTTCCGCCTTAAAATGAAGTCAAAATTAAAAATTACATACAATTGTATTTTCTCTAAGTAATTAATTACAATAATTAGAATATAAGTACAGACATTTTTTTCCCAGCAATTAGTTCGAGTTTCGTGGACAGAGTCGCGGCTAACAGCTAGTATGTTATAGACAGATCTAATCATCAACGTGACATTAATATATCATGGGCATGTCCACACATCGAGTTAATTTCCGCCGCCCCTTGGTACCTAAATACTTATAATGACGTCCGAGGAGTGTCATCGGGCATTCTACCTGTCATTATCATTAGGAGCTTGCTCCGGGGGACCGGATCGGGCTTGGTTCAAGTACTTATAGGTTATATGTATGAAGAATTATAATGTAAGGTAGAGATTTGTAATTGCAACTATCTGGTTATTGCAACTGACTTAAATAACTCCCTCTAGGATCACTGTTTTGAACAACGACATGCGTGATATGATATTGTTCTTACTAAGACAATACAATATCACGCCTGTCGTTGTTCAAAACAGTGATCCTAGAGGGAGTTATTTAAGTCAGTTGCAATAATTTAACCAGATAGTTGCAATTACAAAACTCTACCTTACTAGGCTTCTATTCTTCACTGTTATAAAGATAAAGATAAGCAATATTTATTCAGCTATTAAAACACTATACCACCACCACACACCAAACACAACACTAAACACACACACACACACACACAAAAACACAACACTATACACCTGTGACACCTGAAACCAAAACAATATACGTATGAAGGGAGAAACTGGCTGTTTGCACCAAATTTTACGTAAATTTGGTAAATGAAACGTGAAAACGTAGCTAATAAACAGACACAAAAATATCTGCCTCTACTGGGATTCGAATTCGGTACCACTAACTTCGTAGGGGATTATTACCAACTATGCTAAAATGTATTTTGTCTGTGTGCTCGTTTTCAACACCCCACGCCATAAAAAAAACACCAAATATCTTACAGCGATGCCACACGTGCGTTGCCGGTGCGTTGCGCCGTGTCGCAACCGTATGATTTAGACATAGAGCAACCCTCGTGTTTTAACGCATCGTGTGGCAGCGGCGTCGACGCAGCGCACCGGCAACGCCCGTGTATCACCTCTCTAAAGCTGGGTCCACATTTGTATCATTTTGGCGATTACGATCATACGTATCGTATGGAGCACACATACCTAAGTATGGACGCTCACATTGGGCATACCGTATAACTAGCATCACCGCGTGAAAAATTCGTCCATAATAGCCGTAGCGTAGCAGCGTATCGTATCATAACGCCGTATCCCTTTTGATGATCGTGGAAAATTATATGCCTCGATCGACTTGAGGTGGATCGCACAACTGCGTATCATGATAGGTATCCTAACACGTCCATACTTACCGATCTTGATACGCGTACCTATCCGATCGCGAGCGTGTGCGGTATTTAATAAACACGTGGCAACATGGATCTTTTTGCGTCCACACATGATTGTTAATCATAATACGCGTCGGTGCTACGCGACGGAGATACGATACGGCAAAATGATACAAATGTAGAGCCAGCTTTACGCTGCACATAAAGCTACCACGCGCGCGTCTTAACCCTTGCACCACTCCGAGCGCTGACAGGGTGACAAATTAAAACAGGTGACGGTCGCGGCGGATTAAGCGCGCGCGCACGCCGCGGACGCCGCTGTTGGTTTTGGAAGGATTTGGACTCGAAAGGAGGATATTTCGGTGTTGAGAACGGATATTTGGGCGAATTCCGTGTGTACAGTCGCCGTATGAAAAGGTTCGTCACTTTTCGACTCTATGTCAATGCTTTAAGGTCCAAAGTGACGAACCTATTCATACCGCGACTCATTGATGGTTAGTCGAAAAGTACGTTCGGCCTTATAAGTAGCTGCACACATTAGTCCTTTGTCACTTTAACGTCGTGTTTGAACTGCTGCACTAATCTGTCAAAGGTGTAAAGCGACAAGGTACAAAAGTGTGCTGTTACTTATGAGGATGACTGTAGTTTTTTTTTGACAATATAGTAGACAGATTTGCGTTTTACTGATTCCAACAACTCCCAAAAGAAATACAAACAGAAAGTCAGACGAAACCGAAGCCTATAATATATTTTTTCTAAAGTCGTGTCCATCATCATGTCTGCGCTTACAATTAGACACTACAATATTGTCTTAAGGTTTATATAAAATATTCCAGATTTCATCCTAATATTTCCATCCTAAAATACTGAAGATAGCGATCGGTTTAAAATTTACTTACATGATTTTAACTGAACATACTGACAAACAAACAAACATGTGAAATCAAATGAAAGCGTGTAATAAATTTGTTTTTTTTTTCAAAAATCCCGGAAAACTTCAACTTAAGTATATTTTGGTCACACTTCACAGATTACCTCGGTTGTGACAAATTAATTTACTGCTGTCAACCTTAACCACTCTTCAAATAGCAAAAACACACAAGTCCATTATATTTGTTTTGTGTCCCAGTATTTGCGAAGTGCAGTATTGCAGTATTTATGCACTGGATTACGCTGTCCAGACAACTTAATAATGCAGTGTTTATTTAAGAAATAAACTGTTTACTTTGTTATTAGAAACGCAAATAATACGACGCTGCTGGTTTAGTAAAAGATTCAATTTGTTGCGAAACACAAAGGAATGAGCAATTTGTCCAAGATTGTTTAGATAAAATTGTCATTTGGAAGTTAAATGGCCTCTAAAGCAAATATATTTCTAAAAAAGGATGAAATTGGGTTGAACCTCAATTTATTAATAGAATTTAATTAACAGATTCATTAGAGATGACGAGGATTAGAGAGGATATCTGCTTATTTGTATCTTTAGTTCTAATGTATATATCACTTACTTTTCGATAAGGGGCTTCTAAACTGCCATATTTTCACTGCAATATGTGGCCGGCAACTATTGGTGTCCCTCTCTTACTCGTATGTTAGAGAAAGACACCAATAGTTGCCGGCCACATATTGCAGTGAAAATATGGCCCGTTTAGAAGCCCCTATAAGAAATTACAAAGGTATGAAGGTAATCGTTAAAATCTACATATTGATTCTGCCTCAAGATTTTGTCTATCAGGAATTATTTAAGAGAACAAAAATGTATAATAATTGGGCGTCAGTCAGTAGTAATTTAATATAGTTTAGTAAATACATACGCTTATCAAATATTAATTATCTTTTGTATTGATTATTTTAGACCAACAAAAAGGGCTTTCAAGTTTTGCGCGTGATTTTACTTTGTTTTAAACATAATTTATCATATAACGGCCATTATCTTAATCATATGTATTGATTAACACACAGCCAGATATGTCGACCTTAATCGTTATTAATATTGTTCTTGAAAATGACAATTTAAAGCTGTAAACATTTACAATGTTTACTTTCATAAAATCGTATCTTACTTATTCGTTCTAACGTAAAAGCTACCTTACTGTACTCAATACAACATTTAAATTAAAAGGCTACGAAAGTGTGACAAATTTATAAGCTTGAATTATTTGGCATCTGCAGTTAAATTTGTTGTTTTTATTCATATAAAGAAAGATTATAATGAAAAATTATGTGTGACATTTTTAGAATGTCCCGTTTACAATACATACAATACATCTTATTACTCGGGGTTTAAAGCACAATATCAAGAATCAATGGCTGAAACAAAGGGACAATAAACAAATATAGATTTGTTGAAATAGCGGTATTTGATTTAAGTGCAATCAAAAAGAAAATTGGTTGTAAAATGCCATGTCAATCTGCCGAACAAAGGATAGATACAAACAAATATGCGAACTATTGTTACTTTTTAAAAGAGCAAATTATAAAATTGTTGAGTGGGAGTTGTTACGTTATACCCAAACGTTTAATAACTTTACCAAGGTCGTTAGTATGCCTAGTGAATAGAATAGAATAGAATAGAATAGAATAGAATAGGTGGAGGTTAAACCTTTGCAGGGTCTGTCTATTCAAATAGTAAAGAAGCACCGAGGGCCCTGCCAAGATGCACTACGCTAACTAACGTTTCTATTCGTTTCGTTTTTAAACCAATCGCGTCACTGGTAGATGACGTGATACGAAAAGTCACGTGATCTACCATTGACGCGATTGGTTTAAAAACGAAACGAATAGAAACGCTAGTTAGCGTAGTGAATCTTGGCAGGACCCTCAGGGGGGTTATAATGATATAGCTACGCAGTTCAGTTTTCGCTGAGAGAAAAGGACAGAGCTATATAACTGCTATAGCTCTGTCCTTTTCGCTCGCTGTAATATGACCTGCATTGCCGTAACCGGCTGAAGAGGCAAATAAAGAAGCTGTGGAAAGACTGCCGGAGAATTGACTTGATGATAGATTTAATAGATGGTGTTTACCCTATTTTCATTTTTTCTCACGTACCTAGATGTCAGTAGCGTTATATACATATATTTTTTGTAACCTTATAATGACGGGTAAACGCTAGTTAGTAATAAATTGAACAAGCTCTTAACCATAATGAAACTTGACCATCTTTACAAATAGGTAAACTAACAAATTACTAAATAATCCAAACATTTACAACCACATCCAAATAAAATCAGATGTTTACACGCCACGCCAACCTTAAGCGCTGAAACTAAAAGGTCTTAGGGTAAACCACCCTAATATCGGCCCCTTAGACCTTTTTCTGTTTTAAACTACTCATAATGTCTCAATCAGTTATATAAGGTGTAAACATAGTTTTTTACCCATTGTGAAATTTAATTGGCTTCCTATTCTTACTTAAAATTTGGAAAATAACCTAGTTGTTTAATTATTATGATTTATTTTATCAAAACATTCCGATTTTCCCCAATATCGGCCCCTTTTGCCTAAAGCCGACCAGATTTTTTCCTTATATCGGCATATGCAAAATGTATGGTTAAACAATGGTTCTAACAGTGAGCAACAGTGGACAAAACGGGGCTTATTTGAAAAAAAAAAACTTCAATCGTCGATTTGTCAACATATATATTTATGATCCAGTCTTCAAAATTATTATCATATAAGTACAATTGAGATCAAATAATCAAAAAACACGCGTAAATTCAACACAATAATAAATTATTATTTTTGAGAAAAACTGTCTTTTAAAATGTACACAATACACAAATAAGTAGCGAAAAAATGTCTCCACGAGACTATGAGACTGACCCACAGTCATACCTATCAAGGAAAAGAAAAATATACAACATCAAAAGAAGGAAAACCTGTGTCCTCAAATTTATCATTTCAACCCAGCGTGTACCTATAGTAAAATAACAAACGAAGCCGCCTCTGCCGGTTTTAGGATTCGTTGTTAAAAAATGATTGTCTAATATCGGCCGGGGCGGTCGATATTTGGATTTGTACTAATAAACAGAAACCTAACTCCGGCCTCTTAAAATTACCATAAAGCATCATTTTTTTACTAAAATAAGTATGTTAGACGACGCTTTATTTTGTTATGTATCGACAACAAGCAACACTCATTACTTTCAATGAACATAATACGCTAAAATCGCTTATCCCAAAATTTCGTCCACTGTCGGTCCGAGAACAAAAGGCCGCCGACAGGCACATGCTCGTACGCCTCCGCGTTCTACGACCGCCTGAATATACTATAGCACACAGAACGCCGCCATGTTGGTATTGTCTATTGTGTATGACATAAGGTCAATTTTGGTGCAATAATATCCTAACATAATTAGACGTTTCTTAATTTACGCCACGATTTCTTCGACACGGCCGATATTAGGACGGGGCCGGAATTAGGGCGGTTTACCCTATCTGTAAATTAGAGCTATTCCAAATGAAACCCTTGACATTACAATTAAAGTTGCATTTCCAAAACGTATTTTTAAAGCAGTTGTGTCGGTTTTGTCTAAAGAGGGCAGTGAAGTCGGATCTACGAAATGAAATCATAAAGTGTCGGTGAGCATACAAAGATTTGTCGCGCGATAACCGCGCGTTTACCGCGCGGCGATAAATGGGCGCGATAACGCTCCACGTTTTTTTTTTCGTATTTATGTCAAAGACATGTTGGATATTAATTTTATTGTTGAGTATAAGCTTTGATGTGAATTTAGATGTTTTATTTATTTACACAAATAAACATTTTGAGATTGGAATCGGGTGGTTATAAAATCGGATCGGTTTTCCATTTTAATATCTTGTCTGTCTAACTTTAGATTGAGAGTTTGTGAGAATGTTTGTCATTTAATAACGCGGGTGGCACCACTAGTGGTTGCCACTTGAGAATTTTGTAGTTCCATCCGTCAGCACGTCGAAACGTCTAAGATATACAAAATATAAAACTGTTGCTAGATGAAGAGTTAAAAAAAATGCTTATGTCACGACTCGCTGGTGAAACTCTAGCAACATAATTTTGCTTAAAATAAATAATTATGATTATAACTTATAGAAAACGCAGTCACGTTCTTATGCACGAGTTTGTCATGTGGATCGGTATATTGGTAAATCAGCCAAGGATTTCGGTCTTTGCGTATACGCAGTAGTTAAGTCATGACAACAATGATTTAGACCTAAATTGACGCTCACACGTAACGATCCCTCTGTGAGATATAATAACTGCTGCGATTGTCATCTATTTCTACATGCGTACACGTTGAGCAAACGCGAAGCAATTTTTTTAACCCGACTGCTGATGGAGTTTGGCGACGTTGTTTACCTATACGTATGTATGTATGTATGTATGTATGTATGTATGTATGTATGTATGTATGTATGTATGTAAGTATGTATGTATGTATGTGTGGTTCTTTGTTCCATTGTAAAGGCAGAATGGATGGCCCGATTTCGACAAACGAGGTGTCATCGTCTTAGCGTCGCGGGTGTCACTGGGTAGGTACCTTATTTATTTCGTAAATGTGAAAGTGGTGAAAAAGAATCATAATAACTAACATTGTATGTATGTATATATTTTAACATAATTATGAGGTGTCGTTAATTTCGTCTCGGTCGTGGAAGTGACATAGGTATTATATTTTAATCAAAGTAACGAGAGGGGGGCGGAAACTCAGTAGACTTGTAATTGCTAAAATATACCAACACTAAACTTATTTGAAAGATGAAATAGTTGCCATGTAAAAATCTTGTAACCCAGCTAGACTTTAGACTAGGCTTAAGCCTTTTTATCATTCGGTCCTAATAAATAAAGGCCAAATCAAAAGCACCCAAAACCATGAAGATGTTGATTAATGTAGAGGAAGCGAAAGTTGTATGTTTAGACCGGTGCACCTAGAGTTGCATAGTCTCGGGCTATCCCGTGGGGAGACTGGCATGAAGCTATAGGTACAGTACCCCAACGAAAATGTAAAGCAATTTAGTGCGTTGTCATAGTAAATTTCCAACGGAATATCAAATGACACACATGACAATCACAATGACATTCACTACGACAAGGTTCTAAGTATGCTCAACATTTTTATTGGGTGACTGTTCCTATATGTCAGTAGGAAATACCGAAATACAATTGGATTTTCGAAACTTGCTTTTTATTCCTACACTCATTTGACACAAAATAGTTACCATGTGAAAATCCTATACTTAATCAAAATAGCTTGTAACCTTTTTATAGCTTACTTTGTCCAGTAGCTTTGTAAAACGTCTAATTCCGAACAAGAAGTTGTCAGCGCACGCGCATTGCGTAAACACGCACATCAAAGGGTTATTTCTGAATCGATTGATCGGTTCCCGGATCCGAGCGACAAAGTTACAACGGATGTTAATGCGCGTAGTTTCTTTCAGCGGTAATAAATTAAATTTAAAGTGCGAGTTAAACTCGCTCTCTGAGGGTTTCGTATGTGTAATAGAAGCCGTCACGGATTTTTACTGTGATCTGGTACAACCAAAAATACTAGTTTTCAATGTGTACAAATGTAGATCAATTTAACTTGTACCTACTATTATCGATTCTGTCACATTGGTGCTTTGTCAGAAACTTCGAAATGAAAATCAAAATCAATGAAACCCTACAAGTTTTTGACGACGACATTTTCATGAACAAATATTCCTACCAGAGGGGCTATTTATTGTCTAACGCACTCGCAATCGCAACCCGCTTCAAAGTGGAGCAATTGTTTTCATTTTGTATGCAGACAAGCCTTCGATTTTCAAAATGAACGATAGTGATTACGAGTGCGTTAGACAATAAGCCATATTCAAATTAGGTTGGGTCTGTTTGTTAAGTCTTTACAGCTTATACATTAATCATGAATTAAATTTGTCATTTTAGAAATGTTTATAGTTGCCGAGGAAACCACGACAATCGATTGCTAATATAATCTTCTAATATGAAGTCTCAGAAAAAGCTTATGTGATTAAATACAGGAACGCACTAAGTGTCACAGCTAATTGAGTACTTCATAACAATGACAGATTATTATTAGCACCGCGACCCACTTGGCCAGGTGGGCCAGGTTGGCAACACTGCCAATCTGACACATTCAATAGCCAAAAAAGACGACCACTTCTCGGTAAATTCGAAATTAAATTAGCAGCGCACTTAGCGCTGTCGACAGGAGAAACACTACGGGAAATGTATTGTAGTTGAGAAAAAGGAAATAAAAAAGCTGGGTGTCAGCGGGAACGTTGTCGTTAATTTTGACCACTTTTTATCATATAAAAATATAAATCATACTATCTGCTTACCCGAAGAGTAAAAAACTTATTCAGAATGTTATTTCTTGGTCCAGAATTTGCCTTATCTCAAATTCTCTTTCTAAAATTGGTATCAGTGATATTAGGTGACAAATAAATTGCACTCCGCAACTGAAATTCACATTGCACGGTTGCTTTTCCTTAAAAATTAGTAGTATGGCGCGTATTCGAAGATTGAAAACGTTATTAATAACTACAAGACCATTTCCATGCACTTCGCAGAGTCAGTACTAACTAATAACATCGATCACAATGTACTAAACTACACTTGTCTCTGCAAATAATCTTTCATCTCCTTATAACTTTTTCAAATTTTCAAATTTCGAATAAAGAACAATCGATCAAAAGTCAATTCGTGAGTGGCTCGACTCAAACCGGCGCTATCCGAGCGGCGTAATTGCGCGTCAATCATGCTAACCGATAACCATTAGCGGTATTAACGTTACAAGTGCAGTGTGACAGCGGCTTTATTGAATTCTGTTTTTGAAAACCGTTGTCATGGATGTGGTGGTAATAGCTGTTGAAGTTTTGTCTTTCGAACGATAAGCCGCTTGTGATTCATAAATTGAGTATTTGGTTTTGAAAACCACAGATTTGAGTTCATAAAATATGTCGTGAAAAAATGTTTGCCGCATAAGTACTGCTTGAAGCTTTATTTCTAACATTCTAAACGTGTTGATGAAATGGCACAGCATGGGACAGTATTTTGTATAGGGCACGATGTTATGATTCTGGCTGTACCCATTTAAGACTGCTTTAGATAGGTGCCGTAGTTACCGAATTCTGAAAAACAACAAAAATAACGTAAGTAATAACACTAATAACTGTAACAGACTATAAAAATACAATATAAAATCCGCAACATAAAATAAAACCATCAATATTATTCCAGCGTTCCAAATACCTAATTTTACGTCTTAACTGAACTGCATACGGCATAAAAGTGCATACACCCGGCACTTGTCAGTGTGAAAAATCGTTATTTAATGCATCGTTTTTTAGCGTTCACGCCTTTCCGCGCGGCTGTAACTCATCAATCATGGCTTTAAACGAGATTAAAAAAAAGTGGAAAGCGCGCGAAATTTGACGTTTTATTTTTTCTCTGAGCCCGTGTCAAGTGGCCAGGATTGATTTGGCGAGGTCGCCGGTCACAAAAAATATGAGCCGTTTTGACCACTTTGTAATTTTTTGATGCGTTTCGTGGAGTGAACAATAAGGGGAAATAAATCAAACTTTTGATCACACTACTGTGTTAAAAAATAAAACGAAATAAAATACTATGACATTGCAATTTTTTCTTGACTCGTTTTTCATATACGAATCTTCTACCTATTTATAAGACCTAATCGTACATAAAATAAATTACAAGTTAATTAAAATGGTTATGAAGTAGAGTTACTTGATCGTAATGATATTTATGGTCACGAGTTTGTTTTTAATCCTGCGGTAAAGCCGGCCACACACGTCGACTTTAATGGATTGACGCTCAGCCGATTAAAGGAATTATCGTTAATTAATTTTATAACACTTCTAATTGATTATGTTTTTTATTGAAAAAGTGTTTTATTTGTTGTTTTATTACCTGTTTGAACGGTTTTATTAAGATGCAGTAAGTAAGTAATCGCGTGTTGTTTAGTTAATGAAAAGTACCTATTTATTTTTACCTATTAAATAATGAAGAATAAGGTAAAAATTTATACAATCCTCAACGGATTTTGGACAACAAGTAATCCATGCCATGTCTTAGATGAATAATTTTATTCCGGAATATTTTAAAGTGCGCGACGAAAAACCGATAAACGAGTTCGGAGCGTTTAAATAACGCAAAAATTTAATGTAACCAGTTCAATAAATTCAGATACAGGTACATTTAGATTAATCATAAACGAGCATTTCCAAAAAAACACTTTCCTTCCTTATATTTTTTTTTCGATTACGTACTAACTTGTCATATAACTTAAATCCATTAAATTCTTTCACAACTTTTTTTCTAGACGATATAACGGCTTCCTAAAAAGATAAACACAGTAAACCAATATATACTCTTGCGCAGAAGCAGGTGTCAGAATGTCACCGCGCCTGCGCCGCGTCATTAGCACCCAATAACCGCCCATAAGCAACCGCGCGGTGATTGGTCGGAGCTAATTTTGTCTATGCCGGATTTAGGGACATGTTGCGTTTAACAAGGTTGATAACGAAATTAATATTGCTGCAGACGTGTGGGTAATTAGTGGTATTCATATACATAGTTGTAATAAGTTATTTAAAACTTAAAACCAACTGGCGGCTATAGTGCTCTCTTATAAATATAGTCATAATAATATATATATATATATATATATATATATATATATACTTTCTCCTCGAATCTCATGATGCCCTGTTTATTTATTTATTTATCTATACATATAAACTCTCACGTGACTGACTGACTGACTGAAGACGCATTATCTAAACTGCTGGGACTTAAAATATGAGGGGAACGTTTCTTGGGGTGGGTTGCACGAAGAAAGGGTTTTAGAAAATCGGTCCCTAACTGCTCCTGCACGAATCTCTACAAATCCCAAAACTTTGAAGCGAACTGTCCCACTGCTGGGTAAGGCCTCCTCCCTTTGTCTCCAGGATTCTCTGTTTTGAGAAGTCTCTGGCCAGTGGAATCCAACTCATACTCATACTCCTCCATCGCCGATGAATTTGCGGTTTTGTCTTGCGTTATGAAAATGCGATTAACATCATAATATAAAACCCACTATAGACAGCTATTAGTCTCAATGTGTATATACAGGTGGTTTTTAAATTAATATAAAAGTTAGAAACTCATTATTCTTAGACCATGTATGGCTCAGCATGGTCTTTGCCTTTAGGCCGTACAAAATTTGGTTGAATGAACGTTTTCCTAAATTTTAATTTGCTAAAAAGCTATTTCCTATCGCAGTTCCTTTTTTATTGTCACAAGTAAAAACTAGCCTTACACGCAATAAGTACGTATTTTGGCAAATATTAGAAAAATAGATAAGTAGCTGTAGGCCACACTTAACACCACACCAGTCAACGTTACCATCCATTTATATATCGGACGCAGCTGCATTTGTCCGAAAATACAGTCACTTCTTTGAATGCAGAAAGGAGAAGCACAGTCCCGGCGCACCAACTGATGAAGTAGTAGCGGTTATTTGCAAGTAAAACAGTTATCGTTTGCTACTAGTCTATGGTCGTATCCTACGTTTGGTCGTTAGTCCCGTGTGTCGCCCGTCTCGCCCGTCTCGCCCGTCTCGGTTCGTTACGCGCCGCACGGTCGGGCGGCTGTCGAGCGCAATCACAACGCGGTCACATTGTGTGCCGACGATATCGCAGATATCAAAGGACAATATGAACTGAGACTAACGTTATTTGGTACTGTTGTGAAATAACAGTCTCTATATCCTTTTTCTTTTATCTAGCTACGACTATTATTAATCCCACTGAATGGTGGGGTCAACATTTCTTATTTTACTGGAGTAGATGGAGATTTCGCTCTATGCCTGACACTGTAATGTCCTTTAGCACTATATATTTCCACCTTGTCTTGATCGTTTATACCGAGATGGGTACTTTCATTAAAAGCGGAAAGCGGAAAAGCGATAGTCAACATCTGAGTGGACGGAGTAAATCGATTTTCCGAACTATTTTTATTACATAGTGCTCATTACAGTTAACAGGTCTAGAGGTAGCATAGTTATATTGGGTGCGTTCTGAAAAAAATAGAATTAGCTAAATACAAAATTTCTGAAAAAACATTTGCGTCCCACTTTTAGTTACTATTCAATCACTTGCAAAAAAACTACTCAGGTCAAATGAAAAATCACCCCGTAGTAAGATTTTTTATGCAACAATATGATTCGTTTACCTACAAAAGTTCGCGCGCTTCGCTCAAACTTTCCGCTTTCCTCTTTTTTTGACGCAAACAAAAGTAGTTTTGACCATAAAAGGTTTTGTGGCACGAACATTTTACCCACTTTTAACTCAGTTACTGCTACTAAGTGTTCATTACCTTCCCTATTTCGGAGCACGAAGTTATTTACCCTTCATCCGTCGTCGCGCGGCGGCGGGGCGGCCGGCGCGCGCGCATGTATCGCTCTCTTTGTAAACAAACACTTTTAGAGCGATATTTAGGTTCAGGCGCGTGAGGGCACGAAATGTCAAGGTTATTTTGTAAAAGCGAATTTATATACACATTAATGTAATGTAATGCAGCACTTATTGATTTACATTGAGAGTAAGACACAGACTGAAAAAAACACGGTTTAACACAGCGCTTTATAAATTAAAAATGACATTAACCTTACAATTTAAAAAAAGTACTAGGTTTATGTTGACTAGGTATGTTTTTAAGCATAGTGACAATTATATTCGTAATACAAAACCACATAACCAAAACATTAACTTAAGACATTACTTATACAATTTACTTATCTCAAAACAAGAATTTGTCTAACTAAAGTGAATTATTAACAACAACGTTTATAAACTTTCCTCAGAACTTTATTAAGAAATCACATATAAAAAAAAACATTAATAGAGAAATATATTATTATTACAGGGCACATCAGATTTTTTTACTGCATATATGATTTAACGAACTTTGTCGACTTAAATTTGTTGACTTAAATTACCTTCTAAAAATTACCCCTTTATGATTATGACACATTGTAAAAACAATGTCAAAGGGTCCTGTATCTATAGACCTTCCAATCTCACCTCCATAAGTTGAAGCGTGTATCACCACAGATTAAGTAAGAGTTACTTCGTGTATCACAGTGTGTTACGAGTTACGAGGCAAGCGTCATCTTTACGACCACCCTTTATCGGTGTCACTTGATAACTGCTATAAATCGCACGAGACCCCAGTTTGTAGGAAAAACGACCGATTAGTTCGACAATCTAAAATGCACAAAATTTGCCTCAATACGAGAAGTGCTGCTCGTATTGATATTTAAAATAGGTTACGACTTAGAATGCCTTTTACACTTTTTACCTTTTGAGTTATGTTTATAGTTATTAAATATTAAATATGTTTACATTCCTCATCGTTCCTCATCACTTTTCAATTTCACACATACCTTTATTGTAAGTAACACTTTATCTGTCAACCTGATCCGTTTTATTATAGATGTTTGTTTGTACTCGAGTCCAATATAACTGTAATCGATTTCGGCAGCCCGAAGTTTTTATATATAAGTAGTACTTGTAATTAACCAATTTCAAAATCTTTTTGGTATTCTGAAACGTATAAATATTAAAACTACCACGTTTGTCATGGAATTATTGCATTTATGAAGTAATTTGAAAAGGTTATATTTTTGTGTTTACATTTGTTTGACTTAAAGGTGCATAAGTTTAAAAGATTATCCTAAAACTGTCGCCGTTTTCCGTTTTTATTGGTTGAAATATTTCACTTACCTTTTTGGTAAGTTGAAACCGAGTTTTGTCATTTCTATCCGCTTACCTGTAACAAAGACATAAAAATTAACTTCATAGTAGTTGAATGGAGCATTATGACGATTTCAGGCCTGATTTTTGTAATTCACAAAAAATAAATCTGTAAGTCAAAGTTTCATTCGTTTTCTCATTTTCTGACGTGTGAAAGATATAGCTATAATTTAGTTATGTTAAGAAAAGTCGGGCTTTAATACACAATTACACGCACAAAAAAGTTACCTACTACTATATTTAACTATCGTATACCCGAGTGAAAATACCAAACAATGGTTAACTTTTCCTTTTATTTAATAGTGCCGGTGCGAGGCTTGGGTAAAGGTTCAAATCTGTAATGAGCGTATAATGACAGGTGTCAAAATATGTTGACGTGCTCCAAGACAAAGAGCCTTTTTTTTTTTTTTTTTTTTTTTTTTCTCCCAGGGGAAATCCATTATGGATACCAATCGACCAGGGGGGGCCGAGTGGTTATGTCGGACTCACACCGACTAAAACCCCTGAGGTGTTCCTTCTCCCACCATGGACGAGGTCGCGGGAGTGGTATTCCATCCGCTAACTCGTCTATAAGCGTGTACCCTTACGGGCCCGTCTTTAACAGGGTTGTTTTTTGTTTCCCCCCCTCCGATAAAGGCGCTCCGGAACACTCGGAGGCCTCCCAGCTCGGGACCCTTAGTGTGAGCGATGGATTCCCCGGCCCATCGCCCACGGGTCCCCCTTACGGCGGCAACCGGTTCACATGTGCCAACCGCCGTCTGCCTGGTCTTCTGCGCCGTATTGGGAGCGAGTTAAGATCATTTTCTCGCTCCCGCTCTGCCGCTTCTTTTTGCGACATTACTGCGTCGCTAAAAGTTGCTACCGCCTGCCATTTTTTCTCGTTTTCGATCATGGCTTTCGCGAGGATCGGTAGTGAGAGGTCTGCTCCTATGTCCATGGACAAAGCAGCGCGAGGTACCACCCAGGCTGGGCACTCTTCACGCGTGTGCTGAGCTGTGTCCATGGAACATCCTCCACAGTGGTGACAGGCTGCTGTTGGTTCCCTGCCCGCTATTTCGGAAAGATATTTTCCGAAGCAGCCGTGCCCTGTTAGAAGCTGTGTCAGATGGTAAGATGGTGCACCATGTTTTTGCTCTACCCACTCTCGAAGAATGGGCCGAACGGCATTTACCAGGTCTTGGCTAGCTCCCGGGTCTTCGAGTTGTTCCGTCCACCTGCGGAAGAGATCGTCCCGGGCTTCTTTCCTCCATTCTTCAATCTCTTGCGGATGTGGTTGGTTTCCTTCCTGCTTCGCTACCGCCGCTCGCCAGTAGACCGCCGCGAGAACTTCGGCTTCAAGGTTCCACGGCGGACTACCTGCAAGCAAACACGCTGCCGTGAAAGATACAGTGCGGTATGCTCGGGCAGCTCTTAGCGCCATGGCCCGCTGCGGACGGCGCAGTAAGACCTGGTTACGGGTACCCAGTGCGTCTTCCCAGAGCGGGGCTCCGTAAAGTGCCATGGAGCGCACCACCCCCATGTATAGGCGCCGACACGCCCCTCCTGGCCCGCCTACGTTTGGAAGGATCCTGCCCAGAGCCCCAGCAGCAGCCACCACCTTTGGGGTCAAGCGCCGAAAGTGTTCTTCGAACCTCCATTTACTGTCGAGGACAAGTCCTAAGTACTTCATCGTCGACCCAACAGCAATGGAGGCTCCCCCAACTGTGATCTGTGTTCCCAAAGGTGGCTTGTTGCGTGGCCCATGGAAGACTAAGGCTTCCGACTTATGGAGGGCAACCTCGAGGCCCAGCGCCCTAATCCGGTGAACCACCTGTGCCACCCCCGCTGTGGCAAGTAGTGTTGCGTCTCTATGTGTGTCCCCGCGGGCAGTTACGAGAGTGTCGTCTGCGTAACAAATCACGTCAACTCCTCTCAAAGTAACCCCGCGCAACACCCAGTCGTAGCCGATGTTCCACAGGAGCGGCCCAAGAACTGAGCCCTGTGGAACACCGCACGACATTGATGTGTTCCCCCAACCGTTTTTTGTCGGGTAGGTTACTGTCCTTCCGACAAAGTAGTCTGCCACTACTTTCTGCAGGTACTGGGGTACGCCATGATACTGAAGTGCCGCCTTAATGGATTCCCAGGGCAAGGTATTAAAGGCATTGGATATATCCAATGACACTGCCACCATGACCCCACGTCGGGAAACCGTCTCCTCAGCAAGGTCTCTGACCCGCGCAATTGCATCCAAGGTTGACCTACCGCATCGGAAACCAAACTGTGCATCGTTTAGGTCCGGATCCATACTTTTGACGAGGCGAGCAGCGACGACACGTTCAAAAAGCTTGCTCTCCTCATCTAATAGTACAATTGGCCGGTAACCCGACGGCTGGACCAAGACAAAGAGCCTACCTGAAGAGCCAAAAAGGTTTAAAGTGAACATTTCATGTCTAGATAAGTTTTTACATACAGAATTATTGTAAATTAAATATATTAAGTGATAATACAGTAACTAGCCCTATAAGATCTCCGTCAATAGAACTTGCGAACTATGTAAACAAATTAGTACTGTTTGACACATAACCTCAAATATTCACCAAACGTGTTTTTATTAAAAATAACGTATAATGAATAGTTATTTCATCTTAAACTTAATATGAAAATAATGATTTAGTGTATAATTCGTTGCAAAGACCTCACTTGATCTTTATAAGTACGTGATTATCGAGTAATCATGGTGAATTGGTTCGTTTGGTTTTGTTTACATAGTTCGCAAGTTCTATTGACGGCGACCTTAGGAGGGAGCATGTGTAACAGAAAACGATGTTATTATCGCAAAAAACATCACCCGCTAAACGCTCTTCCTTCGTAATTTAAAAAATAATTCAATGGGCGTAAAATGACGTCTGTGTGTCTGTCTTCGCAGAATCTCGGTAATCGGCCAAACAGGTAGACTCCGACCAATGACTGTATTTAAATCGATTTCCGAGTAATGCTTTAAAAAAGTAAAATAGGAAAAAAAACATAAGTAACTACAGTGTCTCACCGCGGAGCACTGTTTGTGATTTTAAAGGTCCTTACATAACCTTTGAAGTTTAAATTTCAAAATATCTTCTAGTTAAATGATCAAAACCACATTTTAATTTAATTATAAAGTAGTTAGGTATATTTCAATAATAACATAAAAAGTAAATAACCTGTTACAACTAAAAATGAAATACACAACAAAATTAAATCTCGACTCGAAGCCGCAAAACCATTTTTCGATCCCAGCGTCTCCATCGTTACACCCGAGTTATCGCAATCAAAAACAATTCTCCCATAAAATTACAGCCGAAAACCGATTTCCGTCGCGGAGTCGAAAGACAATGGGTTATTAGTGTTTTTGCCAACTCTCATCACTGGCCGCGCGGAACAGTACCGTCGGCAGAAACATTGAGGATTTACCTACCGATGGCAAATGGGGACGAAGAGTGCTAAGGTCCAAGACGCAGGTCAGCTAAAAGTTTTAAATATTGCAAAATTTAAACCCTAACTGTTTTCTTTCTAATCGTGACCATGGGCATCTATTTCACTTTGTCTTAAATTAATTTTATCATAGTGTTAACGTTATGGTAGCAAAAGCGACCGTATGGTGCAACATTAGGGAAGAAAACTATTGACCCAGATACTAGAAGACGATAAATATACTTATATAGAGAAAAACCAACGTTACTTAAACACATAGAAATCATCCAAGGCTCAGAAGCGTACTTACTTGCGTTCATGACACAAATATTTGCCTAGGGTGCTTAAATAATGCTCGAAATATTAAATAAAAAGGCGATAAAACTCTCGACAAACTCTATGCATCCGAAATTGCGGGCAAAATCTTCAATCCTTCAAGAGAATTCCAGAAAGTGCTCAAAAACCAAAGCAAAAATTTAAGCTCCCTGCGCAATAAGCTTGCTGTCGGTACACAAGGCACGCCGGTGTCATTACAGCGCGCAAGAACGCTGCGCCTGCGACTAATTCCTCTGCAATTACAGACCGACTTGCAAGCATTTTAATATGTTTGTACCGTCACACTATGGAGATATAAACAAGCAAAAACGCTCGTAGCCTCTTGAGAATAGAGTCGTTTAGGGTTTTGAGGATATCGTGTGTTATGATTGGGGCTTAACACTTTTAAGTAGGTTGTCATGGCAATTCATAGTTCTTAGGAATAAGGTAAAAGGTAACTCTGTCTCCGTCTACTTTGGGATTTTCTGTTTGACTATATTTTGTATAAGTACCTTGAAATGCTGTTAAATAACAATTTATCTTGTAACTTTAGGGCACTAACAGGGGTGCCATCGTCTTGAACGACTGGGCGAAACTGACCTGTCCGCGCTCTAGGATTGCGGTTTTAGTAAAGCTTAAATCCATTTTCATATATTTTTCGGAAAATACCGTATTTGCTTATAAGCGCTACCAGAAACTCTAGCGAAACCTTTTTTTATAAATCATCGTAATAGTTACATTAACAACAATAAATAAATAATAATAGTGAAGCTAACAAAACATTAGTACTAAAAAGTAGTCTGCTGAAGAATCAACAGGTTTGAGAATATAAAACTACATAATTAGGTCTCTAGTTATCTTCGTCAAAAACTATGGCTCAACTGCATGTCTAACCAGATTTTTTGTAAAATTTCGTCGTTGATTCAGACTAAGTACTTATATTGTTTTCTGCTAAATCTAAAAGTCATCTACGGACTGTTTGTTTAAATCCTAATTATAGCAATTATACTTTGCTCAAAAACCTGCATAACCTCTACAATTTCATGGTTGAGAACCTTTCCTCCAAAATCGTTTCTAGTTTTTTATTCCCATTTTTTGTACGTATATTCAGGATGTGAATATCTGTCTGTGTCTAATGACATGTTAGTAGATAATTTGTTATTTGTCTAGAAGAATGATTACATCTAACATGAGGTCTATTTGACTTAATGCTGATTATCCTTGAAATGAAGTATGAGGTATTGTTCTTCGCAATTTGGTTTAAATACGAGGTATTAAAAAATCTATAAGGTCTTATGCGTCATTCTTCTGACAAGTACGATTAACGACGTCGATCTTTACGTTTTAATGTAATTCAAATGTATAAGGACAATCTGAAAAAGTATGGAATTGACATAAGCTTGTGATTTGTGATTAATTGCACGGCAGCTCAAGAAAGTTTCTATACGTATTTTTTATCGTTAACTTTCATAGAATGCAACTTGAGCCCTACGGTGCATCGTGCATCATTTATCAACAAACAAACCACTTTATTTATTTCCGCTTTTCTAACCCTTCGGGCAAAACGTTTCATAATGACCGAATGCCCAAAACAAATAAACATTATACACTATCGCATTAAAAACAGATTTCACAATCCACGTATAAAGTCGTCAACGTACAGGGCCGAATCATTTGTATCCTGACCTTCCTTCCTTCCAAAAACAGCAAATGTACAATTTAGTTGTCAAAGGGAACTCAACATTCCTGTCTTCCTGATAAGGTAGAACTTTAAATAGAAAATCTAGAGGATATATGTCCTTTTGCTGAAGAGGTTAGAGACTGCGGCCAACAATTATATACCCATCCGTCTTTCACGGACAATCGAGCAGGAACAGAGAATCACATTAGCTCACTGCTTATACACACATTCTTAAGACAATGGGTTACGGGTTGTTTTCCCTGAGCGGTTCAGCGCCAGTTGACGCTGATAGGGGCAGGATTTATGACGATTTCATGATAATCACGTGTTTTTGTTTAGCTTAACTTGATGTGGATAGAGCTGGGTTCTTAGAACTAGCTTTGGTTAAGAACGCAAGGATTTAAAACCAAGATATTTTGCTGGAAGACTGTTTGGTCTAGGTGAAATTGATTTCAATTTACTAGCAGCATTGAAAAATATATTATACCGAATAACTTAGTATGGGATATTACCTCGGTAGAAGCACCTTTACAAAACCTCTATATTACGTACACTGTCATTAGGGTTCAGAAGGTTGAAAAAAGGTTAAAAAAGGAAACTTTGTGTCGGTCGGACCAGTGTCTGTCTGCCAGGTTGTAACAGTGGCATATTTTTGCAAGTATTATTACATTTTGAATAGCATTTCGCAACATGCGGTTTTCTTTTCTTTAGATCTGCTGCTGTTTTTCATTTGCTATTTTCTCATTTAATAACGTGGCGGAAATTATATACTTATGTATCTTTCTTGTCTTTCATATCAGGAAATATTTATCTCTTATTAAAATCCTTAGACATTGAAACTAGAACACAAATGAGTACAAGTTATGTCTCCCTATCTTGCACCATTTCATCTAAAACATGCATTTCCACGATCACTATAAATCCTGTTAATTGCCAAGGAAAAGAGATAAATAATCAACTTCTCGCCTTTAATCTTCTGATTTGTCTTATTTATAACTAAAACCAAATAAATCACTTCGATTTCCAGTTTTACTTTAAACTTTATACACTTGAGACAAGAATCAAACTGAAGCGTATTTTTATTTTGATTTGTCCCTTTTTGCTTTTGATCGTGTGATTTGTCGCGCGGAAACCGCTTCATATTGAGCTTATTCGCTGTTTGAAACTTGATATATTTCTGTTTCTTTAAAGAAATGCATGAATTTGTTATATCCTGGATATTATTAATAGTTTTTAATAACGATTCTGTTGACATTATTAAGTCAGTCAGCCAAAGTTAGCATAAAGTATAAGTTTTATTCAGCATATCTGAAAATAATTTCACTTGTTGCTGCTAAGTCTTGGAAGATTGACTGGCGGTTATTGGGATATTTTTAGCGATGTTTACGTTAGCTACTTAAGCATAACAAAGGCAAACTAACGTGCGTTAAGTCATACAAAAACAAGTGAGATGTTTTGACCGCTCGTGCTAAGTGAAAATGTTGCATTACACGCCTCGTAACATATTAGAATTGTACCTACTCGTAGTGAATACGTAGAAATAGAGGAAAGTTACGGAGTGATTCACATAGATATTTTTACTTGTTATAGACTAGTTTTTTCTATTTATTCATGACATGCTACTTAAGGTATGGCGGAGATGCTTTTGCCTTTCCTCAGACTCTATCATCTCGTCAGTTCTTACATCCCAAAATTTAGCATTGTGATTGGGCTTACATAATTATGTAGGTATTCCTTTCAGCTCATTCCATCATTGGGAACTACAACACTACTTGCAAGATTTGAATTGAGTATACTAACTAACATGTAAAGTTATATAAAGCATTCTAAAAATGGTCCCAGATGTACAATTGTAGTCAAGATGTACAACACTTCGGGAACACTTTGACCCTAGAAACATGACTGTGAGCAACATTTCTAACAACGTTTTTCGTGACCGTAAGACCATGGGCCAGTTTTATAAAGCTACAAATTACAATTTACAGGTTACAAGTTTCCATTTGACACAACCTCGACCAATGAAGACCAGCCATTTGAGCAGTGTTTCCAGTTTAGACCTGTAAAATTGTTACTAGTAGCTTTATAAAACGTGCCCCATGAGGCTCTGGTAGAGTACTTAAGTTAGAAAACTTATTGGTCAACCAACCTTTGACACTTGAACTCAGTACCTTACTAGCATAGAGAGAATGAACACCCTAAGCTATTAAGAAAGAAATAAAATATATTAAACCAACGGGCAATGACTCTACAAAAAAACCAGTTTTTGTCTTCTAAGAACTTCTTCTTCTTTTTCAGCCTGTTCTTACCCAATGCTGAGCATAGGCTAACTTGTTTATGCTATCTGATGATTCATCCACTGATCATCGAATGATGAGTTTACTTCTGCAGTGTTTATTGACGCGAACGGCTATGCCCTCACCTTCCAAACATCAACTTTGGCGTTTACGACTCACGCGCAGTTAACGTGTAAATATTTGCGTCTGTCTGTATGTTCGTGAATAGGATCATTATTTATTGGTAATGAGTTATTAGTTACTACATTATGTTCGTTAGAATCAATTGTTTTTTTACTGGCTTTTACACTATTTTCATTTTTATTTCTTGACAAAGTAAGAGCTATGAAAAGTGATCGAGAAAAACTTCGTTTTTTTGAACTGGAAAGCAAGCAATCTTACGAATATTATAAATGTGAAAGTTTGAATGTTTGTTAATAACGCCAAAACGACTAAACGGATTGTATTTAACAGAGATTCATTATTCATAAAAAATGTACGACTCCCGTGACATGACAAATTAACGAATTCTACGTAGACGAAGTCTGGAATAAGCGAGAATTTGATATTTTATAAGCAGAAATACTTACCTAATAAGTTTTTCATACATTTTAAAGGCAAACAAGAACACAGGTCACGTGATGGTAAGTAGGGTCTCAAGCCCTTAAGCAATTCCTTAAGCACAAGGTCTTACCAGCACTACTCAGTTAAGTTACAGTCTGTGATGGTAGGACATCGTGACGGGTCCGTCCGCGACCACCATCTTATCCTACCACCAAGCAGCAGTGTTCGCGTTGTTGTGTTCCGATGAGGGGATACGATAACCGGTTAAATTACTACTTTACTAGCATAGAGGCATTCCATCTTAGTAAAAGAGCCCTCATGTGGCCAATTTACTGAATAAATATTTTGAATTTTGAATTTTTTGCGTCATCAGGGTTGGCAAAGCATTTGCGGTCATAGGATTGCTGACTTAAGATTGTAGTCTTGAAAATGCAAATGTCTATGGGTCATAGATCCCACTTACCATCAGGTGGGCTGTTTGCTCATATTCCTGCTCAAATAAAAAAAAGGGAGGAATATGATCGACATTGATGAAAATCACTGTCTTGTCCGCAGAGAGAGATATTTGCCTACTTCAAGCCCACTTAACGAAAACCTCAACAATAACCGCTACATTATTAAAGGCAATATTCCTCCACGTTTATCCCGGAAGTGCTCTTATTGTAGCGGACCAGACCCAGACAATCGGGATATTCCCGAGACAAAGGCTCGTAAAGATACAAACGTGGTTAGCATCACGGGAACGCAGGACTGCTTGTTTGTTCAAGCAAGCCGTTAGATGCGAGCACGGGACTTATGTTTATTTGATATTAAATGCATAATGGAAGGCAGGTAAGTGGAAGCGTTAAAGCATAGTATAATTAGAATTTGAAAAGTCCTGACAAAAAGTCTGACATTTCGACAAAAGTCTGGACTTTTTAGTCACAAAATGGAAACATTACTCACTTAGTTATAGTAGTATGGTAGGAATGGTCATTTGATATTTACTTAATATTTCTCATATTCTATCTAATTAAAAAAAACCTGACAAATTAAAGAGCCGGACAAAGTCCGAACTAGTGTCTAAAAGTTCGGATATGTCCTGACTAATCCGGACAGATAGTAACCCGAGCCGGAGATGACCTATTTTTCTATTTATACTATGATTAAAGTGTGTTCTTAAAACGACCTGCAATTACCTTAAACCTTAATGTCATGGAAAAGTAAAACGGACACACAGGCCACCTGATGGTAAGTAGGCTCTTAGGCCCAGAGACTGCAATCTCATGACAGCAAACCCAAGACAGCATCTTCAGATGGTATTCCTATGCTATTCATTTCAACCATGCTTTTGTATACGTGTCTATTAGCATGTACACGACGATTATCTCTCTCACATTGTGACGTGTTTTGTTTTGACTCATTTATTGTTTTGTATTTTACCACTACACGAAAACCGCATGAAAAGTATTAGACAAGGCTGATTAGACCGGTTAAGTCATCTAGGTACATTATAATTTGATATCATTTCGATATTTAAATGCTGTCATCTGGAACGAGTGAAACGAACTGTTCTAATTTTGAACAACATTATCTTACGGGCGCGCCCCACAATACTTAAATAAAGGTTACATCGCATTCTTTGCCAAACTATAATCGTTCCATTGTAAATTTAAATTGATAATAAGAACGTCAAACTAATGTGACGCTTCGGTACATCCCTATCCTAAACAAACTGACAAGATATAATATTAAAAAAAAACTGCACCAACCGTTCCAAATTGAATCATAATAGCCTTATAATACAGCTGCATTTGCATTTTTAACATAACTTTAAATGTCTTTATCTGGGAAAAAAATATAAGGATATTTTACTCCAAAACGAACTCTAATCCATTATCAATAAGGTCAAATACACGAGGTAGTGATTCTAAAATCGGAACGGTTTTTAAACTTTTATGAATGGCCAGTCATTTCGAAAAGCTTTTTGTTGCCACAGAGTCTGTCGTATTTCGTGGTCCATTGAAGCGATTTAAAAAAAATGGTTGACATTCCAATATGGGCGATTACCTGACGTTAAATCTGGCGCCTAAACCCAAAAGATAGTAAGCGCATATGGATTTCATACTCTTCTAATGCGTTTTTCTTTTGGACAGCAGTAATGCCAGACAAACTTAGTATTGCTTGTAAAAAAGCGTGTTTTCATACTGTTTCTCAATGTTTATGTTTCTGATGGCGGTAAATATAAATTTGTGCTGTTGGACCTGGTGTGAAATGTAGCTTACTACGAAAAATGTTGGGATTTTATGGTTTTGGGAAGCGTCTGATCAAGGAGACGGAAATAGTGTAAAATAAACTAAAGGTATCGGATCGATGTGTACCAGATGACTTAGGACTATTTTTGGGTAAAATACCTTCAAGATTTTGACATCGTTTGAAAAAATATCACATTTATAAAGTAACTTTTTCAAGTAATTGAGCCAATAATATTGATAAAAAGCTTTACAATTTGCTTAGGAAAATGCTAATTATATTACGTCATACCTAACCAATGATTGATTAATCTATACATTCATACATTCCTTTTTTGTGAATGATAGAAACCACACTATGACTCGACATTGTGATACTAGTATTTGTTTTATCGTAACTAGCGCAAAAAAGTGCCGTTCACGACTTGACTGACTTAAAAACAATAGTGATAACTAGGTATATGATTTTGAAAACAAAGTGGAAGAGGAGACATTGATGTAGCTCAGTGTTTTTCAACATTTTGAATATGCGATTAGGTACTTTATAAGTAAGTAAAAATTTGGCAACACCCAGGTACGTAATAAAAATAGTTCAATTTATTATAGTATATTCTGTGGAGCCGTTTAAGACCTAGACTTGGCTAGCGGCGACCCTGCGAGTAGAACGTCGTGACCCCCCCCCCCCCCTTCCTCCCCCGGGTTACGACCCAGAGGTTTAAATGCACTGGTATATTTCCTACTGTCAAATGCAAAAGAGCTGTCATTCATAACGTGATCCATACCATTACAACATAGAAACCAGATGATCTGAATCAAGGTGGAATAAAGACCCTAGTTACAACACCTGTGTTATGATAGTAATGAATAAAACAATGATTAAATCCGCGTGACTCCCTAATGACCGTATCATCGAGTCATTAATAACTAACACTTAATTAATTAGCGAGCACACCCGCTCCGCATAATTATTTTCCGCTCGAGGTTGCCAGGATAAAAAATAGCGTGGGCTTGAATAATAATACCATACAGGTTGTTAAATTAACTTAAGTTGTAACACAGGACTGCTTACATTTAGAAAACCGCCTTAATATTTTGGGGATACTTCTATCTTCTTACCCCCTTACTTATAAACGTGAAATAAGCTTGGAATAGTTTATGCCATGCTTTGTCACTTTCTGTCAGATGCACATGTCTCAATTACAGATAAGGACAAAGCATGGCATAAACTATTCCAAGATTTTTCCGCGTTTATAAGTACGGGGGTTAATGTTTTTGACATAGTATAAAACAAAGTCACTTTCCATGTCTATCTGTCTTTATATCCGGTAACTCCTCCTAAACCACCCAACGAATTTTAATGCCTTCACCTTCAGCTAGATAATTTTTCACTAAAACTTTTTACGTATCATAAATTCTGGTTTATTTACGGGTGTTACAGAAAACTTAAATAAACCGAAGCGAAGCGAGGGTGGGTCGTTAGTTTAGAATAAGTTAAACTTAAAAACCAAAACAGGAGCTTACCGCCGTACTCAGAGATAAGTAAAGACCCTGTTTTTTTTGTGATTTAACTAAAAATGTACACATTTCAGATTTTGTCCTATACTTGTAGTAAAAGACGGTGTTACTTGCAAAATTTCATAGTTCTAGGTCAATGGGAAATACCCTATACATTTTGATTCCCTCGAGTGTCGAAATACACGTTTTTTGCGACATAAACGGCCGTATCTTTTTTTTACGTAAATGTAGAAGTTTGATTTTTTTCACAGCTTCAAGGGATTGTAGATTTGAGTATATGGTTTCAATTTCAACTCGATACCTCCACCTCCACGCGTTCCCGAGATAAATGGTCTTGACACACAGACAGACGGATAGACGGACAACAAAGTGATCCTATAAGGGTTCCGTTTTTTTCCTTTTGAGGTACGGAATCCTAAAAATAGGTTACGTTAATCGTGAACATCGAATTAACACTTTTTTCATTCCAAACGAAGAATTAATTTAAGCAGACAAAGCCACGACAGTAAATTATGCTTTCCGTTAAATGTTAAGAAAAAGACGACACACAGACGGCAACCATGGCAAAAAATGTCAACAAAACCCAAAAAACTTAAGAGAAAGCTTTACGGAAGCTCAAGTTGCAGTCGATCCGTAACACGGTCAATTTGTCCCAAACCAGATGTTTTTGTTGTCGGTAACAAAACAAGAGTTTTTGCTACCCTAAGTATACTCGTACTTCCTTTTTGTGGAGAGGGATGAGCTAATCTTGATAATATTTTGATACTGTTGGCAAGAATCTGAGCGCCAGACTGTTTTCTGTAAAATATCAAGGCGATGTTTCTTAGATAGATAATGAAAAGATATCAACCTTGTCACGACCAGTTTAGAAGAAAAATGTTCCTCGATGTATTCGGTAGCATTGAGGTAGTGGTAGGTTAACTTAACAGGTTAAGGAACTTAGGAAACTTATATACAAAACGGGCAGGGTAAGTAAATACATTTTGTCGTATTTTACTTCGTCGGATTAAAGAATAATTTGGTAAGTTCAAGGAATTTTAGTCCCTAAAATAACGTTAGTTATCGTTCATTTAATTACTGAAAAATTGTAAAAACTACTTTGAAACTTTTTCGATGCTATTTTAGTAAAGATTCCATGTAGGTACGAGGTCTACTAAAAGACAGTGGTTTAAAACTAGATCCACGTGTTTTCTATACTTATTTGAAATATATAACTCTAAACACCATTATAATCTGACCTATCCACCCACGCATTTCTCAAACAACTAGAGCTCTAACGAGACGTCCATGAGGCCAATTACAGCTGGCGACAATTCTGTTTATTCTGTTCAATAAGGACACAACTCGAAATAAATCGTTATTACATTTAAAATCAGAAATCCACTTTCATACATTTTCAAATCATTCGGCATCTGTTTTTGAATTGTGGCCATTTTGTTTCTTTAATTCAAATGAAAAAGGACGTTACAGTGGTCGGCGTTTACGTTGTTTTTGTTCTTATTATACTACAAATAACATGGTAATAATGATCAGAATGGCATAAGCGCTATTCGCCATAATGTTCTTTAAGATTTAAACGTTTCAACAGTGATTGTTATGAACGGTCTGATTTATGAAGGCTCGTTAGGTTACCTGATTGCGATATTGATAGTACTAGGTATACGGAAGTTGGTTTTAGACTAGATTACTGGCTTTTGTCCACGACTTTGATAAAATGAATCCTATCTCACTCTAGAATAGTGTAGCTTTCTATCAGTGACGGTTTCAGTACCTTTTCTTAACGCTGTTAAGAATTATGAGCATTGTTAGTCTGGTTTTGCGGTCAAAAAACATCATTTTAATGACAGGCCGTTTTCATACAAAATAAAAATATTATTGGCCTATTTCATACTAATTGCGTAAATAATTAATAAAAAAAAAAACCTCGCTTTAGTAAAAATAAGTGTGCCTCGGCAGAAAGTGCAATTAAATGGGCTCGTACACTAGAGGGCCTCAACTACGTTTCGGTCTATATGACTCTACCATAAATCGGGTTCTTTTTACCCTCGGCAACCATGTATTACTATAGTTTGATAGAAATAGAAACACGAATAGTTTATATCCAAAAATAAAGATATTTTTAGTATTTGTACTAAGATATTCTCTTAACAAAACCGACGAATAAATGGTTAAGTTGGTATTCCTTGAAAATCTACTGAAAGAAAATGATAACATAATAAATATTAATACCCTGTTACAAGTACCTAAAAAAACCTAGTTACGAAGTACGAACACATGTAAATTACATGTATATAAAATGATAAAAAAACGTACCATTAAAATTTAACCCTCAAATTAGCTATCAAGAGCTCTTAACTATAACGTTTTCTTACGGAACTCCACAAACCTTTTATTACTCCAAGAAAGTTAATAAAGCACTTTGACCCGCGCTCGTAAATAATCAGATAAATTAGTTAAAACCAATTAAGTATATGACGGGCCATCTACAGTGGGCGCGGCCGCACGGAAATCTTCGTTATTGAGTTATTGGACCATTGTGGAACGGCCGCGAGCTTATTAGGGAAGGGAGGTAGATTTCGCTTTTTAAATTTCCATTTTACATACCCCCTTACTAATAAACGTTGAGTAACGGTGGTATAGCTATACAATGTTTTGTCCTTATCTGTCATGTTTAAATGTCACAATGACAGATAAGGACAAAACATTGTATAGCTATACCACCGTAACTCAACGTTTATTAGTAAGGGGGCAAGTCAAGAAAACTGCTTCTTGAGTAACCGGTGATTTCTTCTCTCAGGTAACCTGCTTGCTCGTTTGCCTTGTCTACCTATCACAATAAATACTAAGTTCTGCATGTAAAATTGGTATTAGACAATGAAATCACTGGAAGAAATCCCTTAAAGGGATAAGTTTACCTATGTACATACCTTTTGTATCCGTCTATTTTGTTGTTTGTTTTACGTCCGTTTGAACAATAAAGTATTTTACATACATACATACATACATATTTTGCTTTGCGGGGTCACCCCTCCATTCGTGAGGTGGTCGGTTTTAGAAAAAAATCTTTCTACTTTAGTATAGTATAGGCCTCAAGAGCCTTTGTCACACAAAGTTTTGACTTGATTTATATTTCGATGCGGGGGCCTAATATGGCTGCGTTTATCGCGTGACAAAATGTGGATAAAACGTCACTTTTTAACACATACACATATATTTAAGTACGAGAGTGACGGATGCTTTATCCACATTTTGCCACATGATAAAGGCAACCATACTAGGCCCGCTGGGCTTGTATATGGTCGCTTTTATCGTGGTAGATAAAGCATTCGTCACTCTCGCACTTACATAATGGTCAAAAAGTGATAGACGTTTTACCCACATCGATAAACACGACCATAATAGGCTGATAAAGTTGTAAGGTAGCGAAACTATAAAACTCCGTGATAGTACTTACATAAAACAGACGGCACCGGCTCCTGCGCAGTAATCGGATATTTGGCGATATTCAGCGCGGAACCCGTTCGGCGCGCGCGCATATCGAGTTGCGGACACACACGATCTTCCCGTAATAGTCACTGTGCACTGTTCACCAATTTATAGTCTGTAGATAAGTAGTACAGTATGGGATCGTATCATAAAATATAAAGTTCAAAATACATAATGGGCATAAGTCATAATCTCATAATACATAATGGTCATTATACACGGTGGAAAAACAAAAAATGCGGGAACTGCCTATTTTTTGAATTTATAGATGGTTCGATTCCCGGGTGAAACAAGCGAATTCTAGAAAATCTTTAAATGCAGTTTTGTTACTTTTTAAAAATAAAATTATGTTACCCAAGTAAAATGATCTCAGTTAAGGATTCAGTACGAAAAAAGCTGGTCGACTGCGATTCAGACTCGCGCACCGAGAGTTCCATACCGCCTTATCCCCAACACTGGAACACAACAATCGAAACACTGCTGCTTGACTGTAAGTTAAATGATAAGATGGCGATAGCGATTATGTAGCTCGCAAACGAAATGCAACCTTACGCTGGTAGACCACACTGGCTATCTGTACATAGATTACATATATTTACAGGTCCCCTTTGTTCAGGTTTAGCACAGAGAAACACTGTACTTACCTTTGTCTGCTCAGATACGGCGAAATATGACCGCGGACAGAACAATAGAGACAAACGGACCGACGCGGCTTTGTGTCTTTCTTAAATTATTCAGCTCGTTGCTGCTTAGGATGTTTATATTTATAGATTTCTTATCGTAGATGCTGCTATAGCTATAATTAAGCGTTTGTGTATGGGTAGTGGGTGGCTAAACTATTAGGGACGAGCTGTGTTACCTAGGGATAATGTAGCATACTAATGGTGGAAGACTTTTTCAAATCGGTCTAGTTTCGGAGCCTATTAAATGTAAACAAGCAAACAAACAAACAACAAATCTTTATAATATTAGTGTAGACAAAAACTAGTTAAATATTTGATTGTTCTAGTTAACCAAAAACTTTTAGGTTTTTTAAATGTCTTTTTTCGTAAAAGTACCCATTTTAATGACCTTAAAACGTGCTAGCTTTAAAAAAAACAAGAACATACTATATCTGAAAATAATCGAAAATTCAGAAACTAAGAAATAACTAAAAAATTCATTCATTTTAATTTTTACCTAAAAGAATTTTAGAAACGGGATCAATATTACTTTACTATGAATAAATAAAAATAAGCTTTTACTACTGTCGTGTCCCTAATTATTTTGACTATATGTAATACGTAAAATTACGGCAATTATAATTTAAAAAAAAACATGTTATAAAAACTGTGCTGGCAACGCCGCACCGCTGGTAAATTTTAAGGTTCCGTACACAAAGGTTGCCAATGAGACCCTAATACTGAGCCTCCACCGTCCGTCCATCTGACTTTCAACGGGCTGTATCTCTTGAACTGTAATAGTTACACATTTGTATTTTCATAATATAAAACCAAGTCGCTTCCCGCCGTCTGTCCCTCGGTATGTACGCTTAGATCTTTCAAACTACGCAACGGATTTTAATGCGGTTTTCATCAATAGATAGAATTATTCAAGGGGAAGCTTTTTATGTAAAATAAATAATAATAATCTAAATATTATATGGTGGTAATTTTCGATTTCGAATCCGATTCGCACTTGACTGGTATTTCGTTTTTTTTAATAATCTACTACAGTGTAAAAACCTGTCTAATTGAGTGAAATTTGTCAAATGTAGTTTATTAACCTTGCATCTAGAGCTCTAAATCTGTATAATGCCATATTTAGTTGTGGTATATGCACGAATGAAAACAAATTAATTCAACTGCAAACCTGCGCCTCTATTCCCGACGGTAAATACTATATCGTATTTGACCGATTATGGTATTGTTATGACGTCAGACGCCATTACTGTCAAGTTAATATGAGCTTTCAAAAAGGTGACAAGACAATATTGTTTTTGTCGTGTTGAATAGAGGCCCTGAAGAATTTAAATGCCAACAAACTTACCCATTAAGTAACGTAACGTAAACATTTACTTAGTCCACGATATAATTACCTTTAAACGTTGTCTTGTACGCAAATTGCTAGCAATTACTAGGCTTTGCAGACAGACAGATGACGGACAACGTTAAGTTAGGTTTAGCTTTAAACCAAGTAAGGTAATGCGAAGAATTAGCTGTACTTGCTATTAGAGTTAATAATTTATTAGACAACATACCTTCACTGTCTCCCAATGGGGTAGGCAGAGACTATGGAACGCCAGTTGCAACGTTAACATACCTCTTTCGCTTCTTTACGATTTATTAGACAACTCTACATTTAGTTACATCTTTCTTCTAATATATACAATTCTCGTGTCACAGTGTTTGTAACAAAACTCCTCCGATACGGCTTGACCGAGTCTTATGAAATTTTGTGTGTATATTCAGGGTAGTGATTCTCTCAAAAGCAAAGGTGAGCGAATGCATGAGTGAATGTCCAAGCGGCGAGTTTGAGTAGTCCCGTCAGAGCAAGCAAAACACATTTTAGCGTGCATTCTCAATTAGGCAGCCTTATACGTTCGAGAAGCCATGCTGTCAAATTGAATACACGCGCTGAAATGTGTTTTGTTCGCTTTGACGGGACTACTTAAACTCGCCGCTTGGACATTCACTACTGCGTTCGCTCACCTTTGCTTTTGAAAGATTCACTACCCTGTAGGTCTGAGAATAGGACGTAAAGTATATTTCATAAGGTTCGTATTAGAGATGTGTTAACTCGGTTTACCAAACCGGTTCAAACCGAGTTATGCTCAACTCGGTTTGGGTCGGTTTGAAGTTTCTCTAACTCGCTTCGAGCGAGCTACTCGGAAACCGTGAGCCCGCCGGTCAAAACGGTCGTTCGCCTCGCTCGAATGGACGGAAATTGACGAAATTTACCGATTGAACCCGATCAAACGCGGCGCGGCGTTCCGATGACGGGTGGACGAGCGGGAGCGAAGCGGGACTGACGAAGATTTCCGAATAAACCCGACATAGACTCGGTCTGACTCGTCTCCTGATGAATGAAACGCTAGTGTGCATGCGTAGGTTCGTAGTGTCAACTCGGTTTGAGCAACCCGGGTTGAAACCGGTTTACATCAATTTTCGACTCGGGTGACTCGGTTTCGAATATTTACGGTTTGGCCCATCTCTAGTTCGTATGAAATAAATAAAAACACACCCGGGCGGCGCAGGGCGCGGACAGCTAGTATTGATATAAGGATTTTCTTAATTAATGCGAATATATGTTTGTTTGTGTCATCTTAAGGTTCATCGCGTCGACTGTTATGCGAAATCTATATATTTAAATGAAAATGAATCGCCGATATATATAATTATATATATATATAAGTACGCACATAACTTCCAAACGATTGCACATAATTTAGCAATTCTTTTTTGTTGTGTTCGTTATGGTCAAGACAAACTTTGTACCTATTTAAAAAAAGTTAAAATTAAACGGGAAAGTCGGGAATTTGCAGAGGAGCAAATATTATATTTTATAACATGCACTCACGCACGCACGCACGCACGTGCATAACAAAATTATTTTGTATCCCGTGCTATAAGTACATATATCACGAAGAAAGCCGATTGCTTTTAAGGAATCTAGTATGCAAATGTAGAATTCCAACTTCACACTCTAATCTCGTGTAATAAAGCCTTTAACAATAAAACGCAAAATTAAATAAACACTAATAACCATGCAAATTAACTGACAAGCTCGATTACATGCATATCCTATCACCAATTCAACTTAAACCACCATTTCCTTACAATTCAGGTGAATCGCGGATCTTTCTACACTGGTTATATTAAAATAGAGACCAATTTAATGAGATCTATCTGGATGTGGATGTTAAGTTGGAACGCGGATCTTGTTATAATGGTTGTTTGTAATGAAATGTCTGGTTCAGTGGACGCCTAGAGCAATACTATCCTTCTAAGTCAGTAAATCGTATCTGTTATTTATAACTAAGAGTTTCGACCCTTGTCTGTTCAGTAGTAAGGTTGCTTATGGTATAACACTATTTTGGTAGAGACGGCGTTTTTACTTAGAAGAGTAGAGTACAGTCAGGTACAAACGAGTTTGTTTTATTTATGTTTATTTGTTGGGACATTAGATTTAGACGTACTAAGACTATCGTTTGCGAGTTGTTTCGTTTTATATCAATTCTTAGATTATATTCATCAAAGGACTTGCTCTCGTTTATGAAGTTTGTGGCTATTTGAGTTGATATTTTTTATACACCAAGGTACCTCCATATAGCATTGGCCAGAGTAGGTACTATTAAGTACCCGCGGTACATAAAAAGCATGCAAATTCATTACAAAACATATAATTATAATGTAAACGAAATCTTATCCTTATACATATAAGTTGTAAATGCGATACTATTTTAAAATCAGTCCCAAGAATAAGAAAAAATAGCTTACGCTATTAAAAACGACAGTTTTCCGAGCAAGTATTTCTATAAACTATTATTATAAGATTAATTTAGTTATGAGTATTTAGTAAGATTTTTTCTTGTAGTTAGATTTGATAAAAAATAGTTGAAGATCCTTTCAATACCTACTTATCAGATCTAATAAAGCAAAGGTCGCAATTGCCTCAAGGGTTTCAAAGTTACTACAATGAAGCAAAAGAAGTTAGAAAACAAACAAAATGTTCTAAAAGTCGAGGGTGCCCGGCAGGGGTCGCTAAAGTCGCCTGTGGTCCACTGCAATACTCTCCAAAAAAAGGTCGTCGGTAACAAACCTCCTATTGCATTATGAACCATATTTGTATACGTAGATAATTGAATCTACATTGGCTATTAAATAGTCTATAAGACTGTTTGATTTAGAAGAACATTACAATGCCGACCACCGACTATCTCGGTTTTAATGTGCTTTAAGTACAAATATATTTTGCGTGTGGTCTTATTTCAAGACCGTTTCTTATATTCTTCCTAGAACTGGTCAGATTAGGAGTTAGTATTTTAGATAGATAGATAATACGTTTATTTGATGTTTAATAATATAAAACAAATACATATTGAGAAGTATTCATAAAAAACAAACGAAGTTGCAAACTTGAAACAATATTGATTTTTTGATACTTAGTATTCAAGTTAGGTGTGACGACGAGCGTAGCGAGAGGAGCGTTTGGATGATTTGTGACCATTTTACCACTTTAGTGTGTTTAGGTTAGAAAAAATGTCGCACTAGTGTAGTAATATGAAAAGTCGTGGAACCAACGGGTTGGTTGAAAAAAAAATGCAATGGTTACAAGTAAACTTACAACATATTACGGCCCATTCTATTTTAAATGTAATTTACTGCAACTTAATAAATATATAAAAACCCGTATTTTAATGGCGGCCTCTTTCTGAGTTATCTCTCATACGGCCCAACCGATTTTTATGAAACCAAGCTAAGAACAGTCCTAATTAAGGGGAATTTAAAAAAAAAAACGTAGTTAAAGCCACAATTAAAATCCTTAATTTTTTCCATTTTGTAACGAAAGTTAACCATAATCGAACCTAAAATGACAAATTGGCCTAAAAGGACAACTGAGGTGTTTCTCTTAAAAACGGCGGTCGGTCGAACGAACGAGCGAAAGCTTAGCGGCGAGTTTAAGTAGTCCCGTCTGAGTGAACAAAACACATTTTAGCGCATGCATTCTTAATTAGGCAGCCTTATACGTTCGAGAAGCCTTGCTGCCAAATTAAATACACGCGCTAAAATGCGTTTTGTTTGCTCTAACGGGACTACTTAAACTCGCCGCTTGGACATTCACTCGTTCGTCCATTCATCCGTCGTTGTTGAGAGAATCACACCCCTGAATTGTACTGTAAACTGTAAAATTGTCCTATACGCCAATTGCCATTTTAACCATCGAATGATTTAAGTATAGCGTTACGAAATGGAAAAAAATTAAGGATTTTAATTGAGGCCTTCCTATGTACAATGTTTTTGAAAACGGCTCTTAAACTAATTTTCCTTGAAAAAAACCGCGTCCAAATCAGTCCATTAGTTTGGGAGCAACGATGCCACAGAGACACACAGATATACACGTACACAAAACACGCGTTAAACTAATAACACCCCTCTTTTTGTGTTGGGGGTTACAAATAACGATCTCTCGTGGCGACCATACCCCAGTGATCAAAGCGCCAGATTTAATCCAACTTGCCCGCCGTTCCCCCAAATCAGTAAACATACCGACAGACAATATATTCATATTTGTGGATAAACCGTGGGGTAGCTGTAGGGTGAAATCGGGGTTGAATTTAAATTAAACCGCTTTAAAGTTACTCGCGTGTAATGTTAATTAAATAATTTACAATATTTAATAATATTAAATAACTGAGTGAAATAGCAAAGTCCAACGCTGAAATCGGCGGCGGAAAATCTGTATTAAAAACCATTCCAAAGTAGCTTTCTCGTTGTACATAACTTGATTAAGAAATGATAGTATGAGCTTTAGAATTTATACTCGTAATATACTAGCGACCCGCCCTCGCTCCGCTCCGGTTTTATGTGAGTTTTCAGTAACTAAACCGGAATTTATTATACTTTCATTAAAACTTTCCGTGAAAAAATATCTAATTGATGGTGAAAACCGTATGAAAATCGGTTCAGTAATGTTTGAGATTATCGCGAACGTACAGACAGACGCGGTGGGGGCTTTGTTTTATAATATGTAGTTAAGTAAGGATATGGATAAAGATACAAACTTTATTTTTGTACATTATGTCTACCTACTCGTTGCCACATTCAGCTTTACTTGTTTTCCTGGATTACCCAAAGGTTAGCCGGATGAGATCCTTTAAAGGGATAAGATCGCCTTTGTATGTACAGTCACCAGCAATAATATATCATCAAAAATTGGCTGCAAAAATGTCTGACACGTCTTTATTACCTACTAGAGGTATAAGAGCGTGTCAGATATTTTTGCGCCCAAAGTTGGATAATATTTAATGCTGGTGACTGTACATTCCTATTCTGTGTAAATATTGTAATTGACTTTCTGTATTTTGTACAATAAATGTTTACATTTATACATACATACAAACGTTGCAAGTTAAAAAAGTAAACACAACAAAGTTGCTGCTAAGTATTGTGAAGAAATCAGTAAGGCTCCAATATTAATTTTTATTACCATGCAAACTTAGAATCATGACTATCATGAGAGACCCTCACCGTACTTGCCCTAGGCTTGCTTTCCTCATTGTCTATAACCAAGCCCATGGCCGTCGAGTCTCAAACTGCACTTAACAAGTGCATTGGGCGGCAGTCAATGCACCGGCGGTCGATAGCCATGCATATTGTAAGCTTCAGCCGACGGATAGAGGTCATTGAGGAGAAAGTATTGAACAACTGAAAGGGATCATCTATCAGCGTTTTGTCCCTGCAAGTAGTACAATAGGGAATATGCAGGTTTTTTTTACAGCTTCAATAAACGCTGATTCATGTAACAATATGACAAAAACATTTTTTTAATTAGCTATAAAAATAACCAAGATATAAGCCAACAAAGTTCCTATCTCTTTCTAGCAAAACAGAATTTTACGTGGAGTTTATATGGCCGAACTGCACAATGACGTCACCGGTGCACTTCGGATCTCTCTGTCTGCCTGTCTAATCAGCAGTTTAAAATGCTTGTATCATCCGTATTTCTTGACCGATTTTAATTTTAATTTCACTTTCTGTGATGTCTTTTACGGTATTTTTGTATTTTGTTGACAAATTCGATTTAAAAAATCCATGCATATTCCTTATTGTACTTTGCAAATAACTTAAGTCAATGTCTTATATAGGTCTACCTACTGACTTATGTAGGTATTCTTAATTTCCCTTAATAAAATCGCATAGTTTGTGAGGATGTTTGTCTTTCCATCACTTAAGCATAAACGGTAGAAGAGATTAGGGTGCAACGCAATCAGGAACACAGGAAGTCCATGTTCTGGGTCAGAATTTACTTTTTATTCTATCAAATTTGAAATTTTCAGTTTTCAGTAACGTTAAGCGTCTTGCGCGGAAGAAGTGGCGTTCAAATACTTAGTATACTTACCTACCGTTTTGATACTTTAAAATCTTCATAAAAAGCGAATTAAATTTTTAAATGGTAATTTTTTTAAACAATCTACGAAGTATTTTTCTTCTTTGTCTTAACAACTTCTTAAAAATAAAAATAATGGCGCCCAATAGTTTTCCAATTTCAAAATTCTTACCGTCTTCGAAATAAATTAGATGGAATAAATTATAGATAAGGATGAGTAATGCGGCCGGGGTGACGGATCGGGCGGCGGGCGATAATGTTATCGGCGTGTGGAGTTATGACAAATTGGGCTTGACGAATCTATGAGATGATAGTCAAATTATTATGGTTGTATTTGAACGGTCTTATTTAACGTAATTGGTCACAGAGTTTAATGAATAAGAACGTCACAAATTATTTTTACGTAGTATAACTTAATGTACACTTAACACTTCTACATCACGACAGAAAACGTAACACTCATTCAATCACTTTTAACTTACACCCTCTTGATTAACTTGTATTAATCATTCAGGAAATGTCATGAACTGTACTTTGCCTAACAGTTGGTCACAGAACTCACAGAACAGTTTAAATTTATATTATAAGTTATACTAATTTGTAAAAATCCTAACCTGCTTTTAAGTACTTTAAGTTTATTGGAATCTACGTCTTTGGTACACGGGTCGGTCTCGTTCTACACCGGTTTTCTCTTACTCAGTTCAAATGATAGATACTTAGTATCCGGCAGTTGATTATGCTTGCCAGCCCTCCATCACTTCAACTCAAACAGCGTCCTCAAATTGATTTAACTGTATGATCTCACCCGTGAGATGGCGTTCAATAAAACAACCATTTGTCTCATTTACAGCTAAATCACGTTACCCTTGCGCCGGCACACGTGGGTGTATGTTCGAATAGATTGATCGCAACTGACACCCAATCATATGCTACTGTGTGCGTTAATATTGTTCTGAATCATTGATGTGTTGGCTTCACTACTACACGCAAAAACCGCGACCCTTAAATAACTTAAATCAGCGGAAGGAAAGATAGGGGTTCTTGGTAAACGTTAACGAATCTGTTTTTTTTTCTACATCTTAATAAACTGAACTATGACGGATAACAGCAATATTTTTGCTAATTTAGACAACTAAAAAAAACGGAATTAAATAGCAAAGATAGAGATATTCTAACTTTGTAATCAGTTCCTCAAGTTATAATTGTCTAAGGTTAAATTAGAAATATAACCTAAATTAATGAAGTCTATGGCAAACAGCGACCTTTATGGTTGCAAAAAGTTGACATTCTTCAAACCCCATTTAAAATCGCAGTCAAACATAATTACAATTTAATGTCTCAATTATCTCAAGGCATAATTATTTCCATCCTTAAATTATCTACGAATTCTGAACGAAAACATTCTTAATTTAAAACCCTCCAATTCTCAATCAATTAAATCTGGCATTTAATGTATAATTGCGTACGCTCATAATTCTCTGGCAAGGCTCATTGTCCGTTCAAAAACGGGACTGTTTCGACTTTCAATGCACAATGAGCAATTCATTATTTCTGAACGCGAATCGCTCAAAATGTTGCCATTTAAAATGTTCCAAGATTGAAAGTTTTTAAAATGGAGGCGCATTGAAATAATGAAAATGTTGATAAGCGTTTTGCCTTTTTCATGTGGCTATAAGTTTGCGTATTCATATGTTTTTATTTGTGTCAGCATGCAGAAATTTTATAAATAGATGTCAATCGTTACTGTGTGTGTGAGTCAAAAAATTCTCAGGACACCTACCTATTCCACATTCAAAATTCAAAATTCGTAATAATTTATTCATTAAATTGACCATATAAAGCCTCTTTTACACGTCGGTAATATGGAGTGAATCTTCTATGAGGCGCTTCGGACAAAACTGTTTTGCAGAGAAGAAGCGCCACAAGAAATTCTAGAAGAAGGTAATTTTCTAAAAAGTAAGTAACATAGCATTAGTCCATATTAATTCGATATCGTCATCATATTGTTAACGTTATGACAGCTCTAATTCACTTGGCACTAAGAGCTGTCATAACGTCAGACAGAAGTAAGATAGCGACATCGAAGCAATATGGGCTAAACATAAGTGGAATAAAGCCCTAAAAAATTGTATTGGCCTGGATCTAAATTAAAAAATCCCATTTTACCTACCTAAAATAATAATGTGTACTTTACAAAATGTATATTAACAATACAATGATATTTGAATGTGCCGTTAAAAAAATAAAGGTGAGGTGTTCGTATGGTTTGACATTTGACCCTGTCTGCTTGAATTTTGACAGGTTTTTTTGAAGACCGCTATCTATGACAGGGATGCCTACTTGAGTTGTAACTTATGGTGGGCCGATGAACTGCACTGTTAGTTTAACAAAATAAGGTAAACCTACTTATAGTTACTTATAGAAGGAGTTTAGAGGATTTTATCGTTATTTCCTTGGAAATTAACCAATTTTGACTTCGTTTTCCAAATTCGACCGGTTAAGTCGAACGGTTAAGGTGTTGAACAGTGAACACGAAAAAAAAAACATTTTTTCGCATCATGGTAGGTAAGAGTATATCGCACTTTAAATCCAATAGTGAAACTATGCAAAAAAGTAACTCATACAAATGTTAATTTTCTTTTTAACTGCAATAATGTCACTATTCAAATAGTATTTTTCGTTATTTAGTATCACTGTTGGATTTAACGTGCGATATGTAAGAAGAAAGAAGGATATTTAGTTTACAACTTTAATACGCTGAAGTAGCCAACAATCGCAGTCCTCAAGATATTTAGCTATAATTAAAGATAAAATTATGTACCATTAATAACTGACAAACGTGGGTGATATGAATCCAATCCGTGTTTTAAAATAACAAAGATATTGTTTATCGCCTCAAAACTTCTAAATATCATAAAGAATGAATCCGTTAATTTCTCCATAAAAGATAATGCCTGAGATAGATTTACGAGGTGTTGCCACACTAAATTCCATGCATAAAGCTGGGTGCACACTAGCTTATTATATTTTATGTGAAAGGTTATGGACTGAGACAATGGTGTAGGAATTTACTATTTATTGGACTTTGGTTCTGTGCCGTCTCAAAGACGTATTTTTATACTTCCTACAAATCTTGAATCATTATCATAGTCAATTTAAACTCTGACGTGTATTGCTAATTTTAGGATGATGTTTTATTTGCTATACGTATACGTAACCTTAGGCTTGAACTATGAGAAATATTTTAAAAAAAAGTCTTCAATCGAAAAATTACTTTCGGAATTATAAAAATTCAGGGCTTCGATGTTTGCGACATTTAAATCGCGGTTCGAGTATTGTCTTGTCCTTAAGCGCTATAAGATATGTACGGTGAATGTAAAATAATAGTACTTAGTCTTCACAAAATAATGATGTACAAAGGTGACCTACTAACCCTATTAGAGATCTTTTCCAGCTAGTGCCCTTAAACACCAAGAAAGTATTTTATAAGTTTAAAAAAGAAACTAAAGCACTTATTGTTTGTAGCCACATAGTTGAGTAGAGTAATAATTTGTAGCACATTAACGCGATCCATTTAATTTGACAGCGGCCTGAGCCCATCATCTCGCTATTAAAAGTCATCTTTCGTGACTGGACGCTGCGCCGGCGCTGCTATGCAGTTGGCGTTTGGTAGAAGGGACAGGACATAGCGGAAACACTTTTTTTTTTAAATTTAATCTTAATGGGTCGCGATTATCACTCACCATCAGGTGGCCAGCATGTTCACCTGACTTCTTATTTTCATAAAGAAATAATCGTGTAGTATCTGGCCGGAAGAGGCTTTGAATCGGGACTCATGTGATCTAGGGAAAATCACTTAGAATTCTTAACAATGAATTCTTAAGAATCTTACACAAATTGACCTAATCCCAAAGACCTAAAAGCCTCCATTATCAGGAATCGAACACGGGAATGCTGCTGCTGCTTCTGTAGCCAGCGTCGCTACCAACTATACTAATATACTAAAACTATATAGAAATGTGCCTAGGCGAATTTGACTTATAATAACAAAAATCTAATACAAATTGACCAAGTCCCAAATAGATATGTGCCGTGCCCGGGAAAATTGCCCAGCGTGTGAATATTGCCGTAAATGTTGCCGGCAATATTGCCGGTGGCGGTATTCCGGGAATTCGGGAAATTGGCAACGGCACATCACTACTTAGTCCCAAACAAAGCTCGAGGCTCATGCTATTAAATGTATTTCAGTTAGTTTACACATTTAAATAAAATAGGTCAGCGATAATTACAAAAAAAAACAAAACCTCTTTTCTCATGAACATAATCCCTAAATCTCTATCGCGTGCCGCCTACGCCGGCCGGCGGCGTTCGCACCTCCGCCTGCGCGGGCGCTGATCGACGGATTATCGACGCGCACGATGCAACGATCTACTACTCTACTCGTACCCAGGAACCAACGTCTCATGCCCATCTCAATATTCACGCAATTCCAGAACATATGAAGCTAATAAATAGAACTACAATTGCAAGTAACCAGAAAGACTTAAGACAATTTGGCTCTAAAAGGCCAACTACTGATCTTCTTATTACAAATAGTAGCATTTGTCATGAAACTCTCATCGCACGTACTTATTTATTTATAAGAGTAAAAGGTAGATACGAGTATTTCTGTGGCTATTTAGTGACGAATGTATTCTTTTGAATTAGAAGCAGGTCTGCCCTTTTTGGAAATAAAAGACACATCAGCTGTTATTTATTTGCATCTTGTCACTTTATTAACAAGGAAGGAGAGTTGAATATGCTTAAGCTTTTAAATTGTGTGTATGACCTTTTGAATGATGGATAGATTAAATCGATTCGCACTTTCATCACTCAGGAAGTGCTTAACAAGATGTTACAGTTACGAGTTTGTTGATTTATATTTTATATCTTTTAATTGAAGTAAATATGATTATCACATTAATACCTTAAAGGTTACTAATCGCTAGAGTGACTATTTTCAGTTGGTACGATTGAAATCATAAATGTAGACGTTTTCAAGACTTCAAAAATATTTACATGCTGATATTCCACTGACAATAAAAACTATATAAAACTATGCCACCGCCAGCTTAAGTCTGTTACGGCAGTCTATAACATTCAATTAAACAATAAAATCTATAACATTCATTAAACTTAGCTAACAACATTTAATAAAAAAATATTAATTAATTTCAACATTCGGTACGTCATCCAGAAGTGAAATTACCAACATAAACCGCTCCATAGCTATTTGTGCAACTTTAATTTCGGGCATACTTGCCTTTGTGAGTGTCCATGTTTCCGATCCGTACGTGGCGGGACCGGGAGGACACGTTGGTCAAAAAATTTAGTTTTTAGGCATTGTGGGAGATTTGCTTTGAAGACTATTTCTAGTTTATTTAGTTTACTGGAGTATAGTAATACTTATTTTATTTAATTTTGATTTTACCATCAAGCAATTCATTGTGTTTTAAATGTTTAGTATAACATCCCAACCCCAATAGCGGTTATCTCTCGAATCTACCAGATAGCACGTAAAGTGGATAACATTGTTATCGTTCAAATGAATGGTTGAGATAACGAATGATTATTCCGTATTGAATGAAATTCTTCAATTGAGTGAATGGGAACTGGATCAAGCTATGCGGTTCGGATTTAATTAACATTAAAATTGAATTATGGTGATTGAATTGAGTTTGTAGAGTAAAGTGTGCTTTTAGTTTTTAAAGAGGTTAAAAGGATTCGTAGTATCCCGGTTTGTTCTCGTCAAAATAAAAAAAACTGAGCTAAGTATTATAAAAACTAAATCAATCGTATGTGCCTCACTTACATGTATATTATGACATTGTGTGTAAATAATCATTAACAATAATATGTGTTTCTGTGCGTATATCCGTCTGTCATTTGTTTTTTTTATTGCAGGTGGTTTATTTTCATAACTTTGTGAGGTTCAAGAATTATTAACTCTGAAACGAGTTTGTATGTTTGTAAGAGTTTTTACTGGTTTAAGTCATAGATCTGTAATGTACTTAATTACAAAACATTACCAGTTCGTGAAACAACAAAACAAGAGCATTCATTCCGCATCTTTACTATGTTTTGGTGGTATTTAGTGAACATTACAAAATGTAGTAAAACAGTGATAAATTGAGAGCAACGACCTTCGATCAACAAACTACTAGATTCAACGTTACAGCTCTGAAAACGGCCAAAGAAATATGAGCACAAAATAAGTTTGTGCTCATATTTCTGACAGTACGCGTCAACCACAGCCAACGTGAGGACGTGATAAAATGCCACAATGTGCTTTTAAAAATTGCGGAAGCACCACCGTAATACTAAGGTTTCGGAAGGAATATCTTTCTTTAGGTAAGTACAAGTCAGTATTTCATTTAAAGTACGTAAAAATTAGCAGTTTACATTTAAAAATCAATAATTTATTGTTTGGTCAACCATCTTGCCAATAATCGGTGGATTTGGAACAAGAAATTCATGGAGTAGTTCTCATTTTAGAATAAAAAAATATTTTTTATTTTTTGTAGATTTCCTAGTGATCCTTTTTGCTGTGTGGCATGGATATCTATTTTCGCGAAAGAAAGAGAAGAAGATCTTAATAGGCCTTTCAAAAATTCGATTATAATGTTCGATTCATTTTGACAAATTTGACAAACTGGAAATAGCCAAAGGCGTAGAAAACAGCGATTCCCAACTTGCAGGTACAGTTACATAACACGTTTAAAATAATATAAGATTAAGTGTAGTGAGATGAAGCAGAGGAGTTACCACTTCAGTCCAGCTATATTATTAAGCCGTATAATATTTATAATATTGCCGTTAATTGCAGATTCACGTCAAAAAAAGAAAGTGCAAGCAGCGGTATACAGAATCGACGACGTCAAATCTGGTAAAACGTTTACCTATGTTGTCTTTTTGTAAATCGTGACCAAGACCAGAGGCCTTAGCACACTAGGCTTTATGTCGGCGATAAAAGGCGAGTGTGCTAAGGTCTCAGGCAATATGAAATGTACAGGTACTCATATTTTGTAAATTAAGTACAAAATACTTCTATAATAAACAAGCTCTGATTATGATGTATGTTCATTATTATTTTATTAAAGATAGTATTTACATCTTTGCAGGTTGCATCTATAACAAATATAGAAGTTCCATAGCAAAATGTGACATGAGTCAGGCTGATTCCACTTGTTGCAGTTCTCCTGCTGCTTTAGTATCGGGCCTAATACCCTTATATATGACAGTCCTAGAACAGGATATTTAAAAAAAATGTATACGTAAATTTGTTTGTGGTACTTATATCTCTATCAAATAAAAAAAATGTCTGTCTTATATAATTGCGACTCCATTATTACCCTGTTCCTAAAATAGAATGACATGTTTTTGAAACGAAGAAAGTTCTTTTGTTTATCGAACGCATGTTCGTCTTGTGACGAAACGTGGTAAGTGTTTTAAACAATTATTATTATTTGGATCTTTGTTGCTTAGACTTAAGGTATAGTTCAAGTTAATTTAGAAGGTTCCACAGATATAGCTTTAAGTATAAGCAACACGGCCACTTTTTCGCTTTGATTTTGTATGGGACCTTGAATCTAGTAGTAATTGTTGATCGAAGGCAACGACTAACTGTTTATTGGCGGTTTAACAAGCTGAGCTTATGAAGCTTTTATCGGAGTCGTAAACACGTTGCCAGACTTGAGAGAGGATGCTGACTGTAGTCAAGATACAATAATTTGCACATACTCATTGGTAAATCTTTCGCAATGGACTAAAACCTAGACCAACGGTGGCAGGACCTTGTTTTAGTGGTGGTAGGAACTCGTGCAAGGTTCGTCCGGATCCAGATGGCTAAAACCGTCTTATGCTTTTACCTACCGCCAAACAGCAGTGTTCGCATTGTTGTGTTCCGGTATGGGAATAAGACAACCGCTGAAATAACTAGCATAGAGATATTCCATCTTAGTCCTCAGGGTGGGCAACGCAATTGGGTAAGGTCCAAAAAGTTTGGCATGCTAAGTCACACAATTAAATTTTCTATGAATCTTTTCCGTTGTAACGTTGTGAGTTGTGACACGAAAATTAGCCATATAATTGTAGGGTTACTTTCGTCGCACGATAAAACTTTTTTCGCCTCCATTGTCTGTACGAGTTTGGTTAACTACGCTTAACTATGGTCCAACTTTTTGGTCCTCAAACATTTGCGGTCTTAGGATTGCAGTCTTTAGATTGTAGTTTTAAGAATGCAAATGTCCATGGGTCTCAGATTTACACTTACCATCAGGTGGGAGTCCACCTGATGGTAAGTGTAAATGTCTGTGGTACATTGCCTTCTCTATGATATGAAAAAAAACCGTTTTTGTATCGATCAAATAATAACTAAATTCACATCGTCCGATCTATAAGTTAAGTGTTCCATGGAGTCCAATCTAAAGATTATAACAACCATAATGATGCCTCATTTACTCTCGGAACTATCCATAATCGCGAGATATAAACTTTAGAAAGGTGCATTATTTACATAAATTTAGAAACGGTGAATGTGAGCTCGGATTGGACCAATTCCAATAATGCCTTTCAGTAGAAAAAGGCAGTGTAGTATTAAGTCAATAATGGTCTTACTCCATTTTGTGTTTCGGGCGGCTACAACCACACGAAAGTAAATCAAACATTAATTTACACGGATTTCTATTGATAAATGTATCCCTGACCATTATTATACACTTGGAATAGTAAATGTTGAAGCAGATATATCAATTATTTATTTCTATTATAATAATTATTTTTTAAATTAATACTTAGGCGTACTTAATGAATCACTACCTTCCGTGATGTATGAAATAAAAAATTGGCTTATGTACTATTTAGAAGAGTGGAGACATCATTCACGGAAAATAGCGAGTTTATAACTTATTTGTATAACTTAGCCAAATATAGAATACTTTAACATTTAATCTATTCTGTGAAAAAATTAACAAGTCAGGTGAGGAAGGAAACGATCTTAATCCATAATCTAACCCTTACATGCATAGGTTAGATTTTGGATACCAGACCAAAACCTTTGGAAACTATCTTTTTTACTCTTGTTTCGATGTAGATTCAAGAAAAAGGGACAGTAGACATTATTATACAAGTTTATTTGTCATTTCTCAGTTTCGGTTGTTCTCTCTCTCTGGTCAACTGGTGAACTTACGTTTAATTTAAATATAACACTATAAATACAAGCGTTAACTATTTACTACTACTAATTCAACAATCGTATGCCTATGTCTTCAGATATTCCATGATTTCAGATCTTGATTCGTCTAGCAGTAGGTCAGCAGTTCATCAATGGTACAGGCTTTTTCACAGCATTCGGAGACGACTTGCCTCTTGCCCCTGCCTCCGTGGATTCCATGAGCCTTCGCCGGGACAACCCTGGGCCAGTAGTCGGGAAACCATTCAGGCTGCATGCTGTAGTGGTTCAACTCTGACCTCTTCACCAGATATTCGCTGGAGCAAAGAGCCCTCAGGATATCAGCGAGGCGGCGCCCGCAGTAGACTTGAGCAGGGTCCTGGTCTGCGACCAAGGAACCGATGATAGCCAGGAGAAAGACAACGTGGATTTTCATGACTAGTGCTGATGGCTGCGGCGATGGGAGAAGTGTGAAGCTGGAGGACGATCTAGCCCCTTTTATAGCCGTTAATTAATTCATTAATTTGCATATAGGTGAGGAATATATTTTAGTGGAACGCTACCCACACGTTTATGTCATGTGAGTCATGTCTTAGGGATGTTTATGAGTTGACAGGTATTTAAGCTGCGTTTACATCAACTGTACTTTATACTTGATAGTAAAATGTACTGACTATTGTAACTACGGGGTCCATATTGGCTCATATAAAATTGGTCTTTAGATTTTTTATACAAATAACGATTTGTGTCTATACTCATCATTTCTTCGAAAAATTTTGCTCATACTTCATTTCTTCGAAAAAATTTGCTCATACTTATCGCAACTCATAATGATTTTTTTTAAGAAACTGTTACTTTTTGAGGATTGTTATAAATCTAACCTAACCTAACCTAATTTTATCTACACGTAAGATATTTAAGAAATTCTGAAAAGTGTACGGTTCCATGAATATTGGCGTTATAAGTTCAGATGAGTATGAGTTCCGATCATTAGTATAAATATTTTTTATGAAGAGTATGAGGAGTGATAATTATGATGTAAAATGTTATAAGAAAAATTTTCGGAGTTCCAATAATCGGAGTTGCAATTTTATATGAACTTTGGCGCACCCGTAACTACGAGAACCGGAAACTTTTACTTAATAATAATGGCGTCCGAGTTAAAAACAATAAGATGACATTTAAAATCCAAGTAGGGTTCACCCCAATATAATAGAGCCCCTGTTGTATAATAGCATTTGTGTCATTAACAGAGGCCTTTTTTTTCTAAAGATAAAAAAATTGCATAGGTACATCTACTTAAAATATAAAATTTGCTGAATTGGTATATTAAACAAGCAATAGCAATTTTAAAAAAAGTTAATTTTTAATATTTTTTTTATTATTGATTGTACTAGACTGAAAATTTTCAGTCAACCTATTCGCCATATAATAATTAAGGTTGATATAAAATACTTTTTATGGAATAAACAGCTGGGTGAAGGTCGTCTCCAATTCGGATCTTAGACCATAAGATTGAGAAACGATGATCAAGTCCGGTTGCCGGGTTAGAATAGTGGCACTCCATGTCTTGCCGTGGATGTCGTAAGCGACTAAAGGAATATAGGCTTGTAGTACTGTTAGGCGATGGGCTTGCAACCTGTCACTAATACACTGTTAAACATCTTAGACTAATTGTGCAAAATGTGACAGTATTATTAACCAATTTTTAGAGTTGTTGGTAATTCTGAAGCTCTGCTTACCCCACTTTGGCAATGGATTTGGGTTTTTGTATGTCTGTATGTGAGAAACATTGAAACATTTTAATAAACTTTCACATTTAATACTCGTAATATCAGAATGAGTAGCGTAGGGGGAATGGGTAGGGTTAGGAAATAGCAAGAACGAAACAGTGTAAATGGAGCCTTAATCCTTCACTTGTGAATAAACAGCCCTGTCTAACTGCTTTTACGTGTGAAATCCACTGAACGCGTGTAGGACATGATTTAACGCGAAAATGTTGTTTAATCGGCCGTAAATAAGAGCATACATTATTTAAGATAATTTATGAACTAACAAAGATGTAGCTTTTCACCTATTTACTGCGTAAAAAGTTTTTATTTGTTACGTTATTTTTCTTACAATTTAACTTGTCGATCGTGCCGTCGTAAATAAATAAATAAATATCAGGAGACAATGTCACACCAATTGCCCTGGTCCCAAACTTAGCACTAGGCTTGTACTATGGGTACTAGACAACGATAATAAATATTACATAGAGAAATATATACTTATAAATACAGAGAAAACATCCATGACTCAGGAACAAATATTCGCGCTCATCACACATAATCTGCCCTTACCGGGATTTGAACCCAGAACCGCTAGCTTCGTAGGCAGAGTCACTACCAATTATGCCAGCGATTCGTCAGCGCGGCGTGGATTGAAAACTGTTCATTACGATTTATCAAACAAGACAAACTTCAGTGGATCTAAGATTCTATACCACTTTAAGCTTCATCCTCGGATGAATATTTAGATAGTAGTTTATTAAATGATTACCGGGTTTACATGTGTTTGCCGGCTTTGCCGCCCAATACAATGCAGAGAACTGAGGGGCTATTGTCTAACGCACTCGCAATCGCCACCGGCTTCAAAGTGGAGCAATTGTTTTCATTTTGTATGCAGACAAGCCTTCGATTTTCAAAATGAAAACGATCGTGATTGCGAGTGCGTTAAACAATAAGCCCTCTGATTCAAAAGTATGACAAGATTTGAACTTAACAAAAGTCTTGTGAAATAATCTTGTGAATAAGTAGAACCTTTGGACAAGTAGACACGATAGTAGGCAATTCAGAGTAAATACAATTTGATACTAATATTTACTTCTAATCGCAGTTTCTACAAACAGACAGTATTCTTTCTATGTACCTATAGGAGGTTGTGAGCCAAATGGAATGGAATTTTGCATAGAAAATTTGTCAAAAGTTAGGGCAGAGGATATGTTCTATTCGGGCTAAATCTAGTTGCTTTTGACGTTATATATCGTAATATTAACGTTGTGATAGCTGATAGCTCTTATTTACTTGACAGGTAAAGCCAACGCGCCTTATTCTACATTATTTTTATCTGTTTATTTTACGACAGCTATTATTAACATTATTATAAAACAAAACAACATAATAATCTAACGTAGACCCCTGTTTTCAGTTATAGTTTGTAAAATACACGAGTCTGACGTCTCGTCATACTGCACTGTGCAAGTAAATAAATAGTCGCTTTTACTAATTTCTAAAAGGTCAAACTTTAGGTGCCCAGTATTCTAATTCCATACAAAACTGGCCCCACTTTGGGTCTTTGGTAGTCAAAGTAGTGAAGAAAGCCTCAAACTGTCTATCATATCTGCACAAGCATTTAGCATAGTCATGCACGTACTGACTCGCCATTTCTACTTCAAATGATGATTGATATTTCTAGTCCAAGAAATCGCTGCATCATCATTATTATCGGTGTAAACGTTGATTAGAGGCATTGTTGATTCAGGCTCTCATCAGTCATTGAGATCATTGCAACGGTTAAGGACATAAGGATACTTGAAGTAAGCTCCAGTTTTGCAATTTTTCTTTTATACGTAAAAGATTTTTGTAGGGTAGGTATGTATGTTCTTATATCCATTATCAGTCATGTAGTTGCTTGTTATTAACTCGATTTGCTGTTTTAAATATGGAGGAGCTGCTTGCTAATTCTGTTTAGTGCCTCGTAAATACCTATTTATACCTATTTTTTAATGTAACTGCATATAATTTGACTTACATATACTGTGTTATATTGAGTATTAAAATCTGAATATACCTTATGGTGGTTCGGATTACAGTAACATAATGTAGGTCCTGAAAATTGTAATTTTAGGCGTATAACACGTCTATGCCGGAGTCCGCTTTACCTTATATTTTTGCACAATTAATATTAAGATATCCCAATGGGATGTTCAATTGTAATTATCATCGTGAATCATAACAACTCCTTTAAGAGCTAATCAACAACTGTCACGTCCTGCCGGGTGGCAAAGAAAACTCTAAAGCCCGCCATACACGGACTGCTATTGGTCGGTTTGCACTATCTAGAGCATTGATACTGCAAATCGACCAATAGCAACGAAGTGCAGTCGGTTCCTGACTGCTTAAAGCAGTCCGTGTATGGCGGGTCTAAGAAGATTTAAGAATTTATTTCAAGGTCTCCGGTAGCGTAAGAGAAGAATGTAGGTAAGAACACTTTCCTCGATGTCTAGTGGCGCGAAGCAGCGGTGGAAGAAACCGTCGGCAGCCCAACAGAGTGCGATGTCAGGAACTATTACACAAATAAACAGATGATTAACCTTTATGGCGCGAAAGACGGCAAATCACATCATCAGAAATCCGTGGCACTGACGCCAAACGTCGGCAATTGCCGTCAAACTTCAAGCGCCACAAGACTCTGTGTCGTCTGAGACACGTCGTATTACTTCGCTGTTTGGCGTTTAAATAGCGTCTGTAAAAGTGTACCTACTCAATAACAGCCGGTAAGGTTTTAACGGTCTTTGTAATTGATTGATAAAAGTTGTACCTCTTCCAAATTTTAAGCATCTATGCTTTCTACCCACACTCTAATCCTTTCAGGTGACTGAAGAGCCCTTGTCATCACACATTAGTGTCAGAAATCACCCCCATTAACATACAAATTATCTTCACATATTCAGGATTAATCAGGTGTAACAATGCCTTTGAATATTGATGAGTTTCATGGTATAAAACGGGAGGAAACCCCACTGAGAAAACATTCCACGATCACCTTCCAAACGAGAAACATCTACCCTTCAAAGACAAGCAGCAACCAACTCTGCAACATGAGGATCCAAGTGATTATCCTTCTCGGCTTCGTGTCGCTTCTGGTGTCTGGTCATGGCCAGAAGGACCCTCAGTTCTACTGCGGGAGGCGTCTGGCTCAAACCCTGGCAATGTTCTGCCAGAGTGACAACTTGGTGAAAAGGTAGGCTTCTGAAATCTGTACTAAGCTTGCTTGTTCATGAAACTTATTATCTCAGCCAAAATATGTCCACTGTTGGACATGGGCTTTTGTCAAGGAGGGTACTGATTCTTACTCATCGGTTTCCGACAAACTTCACTTCTTTTTATTCTCGGGTCTTTTTCTTTCAAATCACTTCGTAGATGAACAATCGTTAAAATAACTATAGCATACTTAGAGGCATTCTATCCAGGTCCACCTATTTACAGTCAGGTGGTTTTTACCATTTCTATGCCGTAAAAAACAATATAACTAGGCATTAACTTCGCCTTTTGTATATTAAGATAATTCTTTTGTGAGTCCATCTGTTCCATATTATTTCAACCTAGACATGCTTAGGGCATCGGAACATGATTTTGAAAAATTACAGTTACTAATTAGACAGCCATTCAATTTGCCAACTTTTTACAAATGCTAGACATTCAAGGATCGTTTCCAGAAAAAGGTCTGTTTTTTATATTATATTTTCGGCAAGTTATTCGCATTATTAAGTATATTACGAAAGATATCAACGGGTGCCATATATAACTACTTGCAAATAATAACACCCGTGTGGTGGTATACCGAGTATAAGCGCAGTAAGGAAATCATAGGATCTTTGCTGTATTTAAACGTGGAGTTTCCAAGTTTTAACTCGTTACATTGGTCTCGAAAAAGCAAAAAAAGTTTGCCACTAGAATTAAGTTTTTTTTAAAACATAACGAATATAAAATGACGACCCTTGTAGCCTAGTTGATATTTAAAGAGTGATCGTTCCTAAGAAGCTAGCGGTACCGGGTTCATTTCCGATATATAAATATGTGTGTGATGAGCGCGCTCAGTGCCGAAGTACCAGAATTTAATACCTGATTCTTAATATACAGGAATCCTAAAACTTAACATTTAAATTAATGTATTGTTCGTCATCCTTACCTTATATTTCGATAGCTAGTGTTTTTGGAATCTGGTAAAGAAAGTAGTCTGGTATTTTGAAATTGTGGTATTTTGGGAGTACCTAAGTCTTGGATGTTTTCTATGAACATATATAAGTATTTATTTCTCTATATAACTATTACATATGTTTATCATTGTCGAGTACCCATAGTCTACAGGCCTAGAGCTTAGATTAGGTGTAGGTACAGTACAACCAGTTTCTTTTTTATATGAAACATGAGAGACAAATGTACTGTGAGCTACGAGTGCAAGGGTGATATCAATAGATGCCGAAAGCTATTAAGAAGCCGGGAGTACTGTAAATGTATGTGAAACGTCTGCAAATTTTGTAACATTCCCAATTATTAACAATTCCAGGTCAGACTACAATGCAATCCAATTCGGCTACGAGCCTGAGTTCGGCTGGCCCTGGATGGCGGCTGCCAGGGCCCAGGGTCTGGCCGGCTCGCGGGGCAAGCGCGACAAGGGCATCGTCGAGGAGTGCTGCGTCAAGCCGTGCAGCATGGAGGAACTGCTCAGCTACTGCAACTAAACGACTACCCAATGTCGACTATGAGGTATAATAAATGTTGTTGAATCATTGAATTTCGTTTTGTTTATCATCCTATTGTACTTCCTCTCTCTCTGTCGACTTCAACCTGTTGATACTCAATGCTGTGTGTAGGTCTCTTCTAACGCTAGCAATCTTTTCCGATCTTAGGTTTTAGATTTTTGTACTACCTACTTCCTAATAATTTCTAGTATTCCTATTTCATAAGATAATAAGGATTTAAAAAGTATATTTCATTGCTTGTAGATTACAGGAAAACCTATAAGAATTCTATCAATTGGAAATGAAGTGGTAAACTCAATATAATACGTTCACTTACGGAAAATTGTACGGATCCCTCTCCACACGAGTTCAACTCGCACTTGGCCGATTTTTTTACTCCAAATAACAAAATCTGCTCTGATTCTGAGTTTAACAATAGTACCGAAATGGGACAGTCATTCTAAAATAAGTACACAATAAGTAAAAAAAAATTATGATGATGAGTGAAGGTTAAAAAATCCTTTAAAAAAAAGAATAATCAGAATTACGTTGCTATTTTGTTACATTTGCATACTTTCAATAAAATCTTATTTTTACAAACAAAACGTGGAGCGATCACTAGCATATGGAAAAAGCATCGATAATTGACTTTATCGATATAGGCAATCCCTAGCTGTCATTTAATTTTGCCCCGTATATTCCTAGGTCTGCCAATCACAGTAGCCAATTTAGATACTATAGCTGTATTAACCATAACTACGGCTAGACTGGATATTACTCTGATATTCTATTACTATTATACCCAATAAACAGGCCGCTATATCCGACGGAGACGTAGGTGTAAATTACATAATGTGTAAACGGTCCGCCGTAATAGAGCCTTCAAATAAATTAGAGGACCCCGCTGGGATCGGCGCGGACGCATGTTATAGGCGCAAGGAGATAGTATATAGCGAGGCAAAAATAGTTTAAATATAAATATAAATATAAATATCAGGGGACAATGTCACACCAATTGATCTAGTCACAAACTAAGCTCTAGGCTTGTACTATGGGTACTAGACAACGATAAACATACTTATATAGATAAATATATTACTTAAATACATGGAAAACATCCATGACTCAGAAACAAATATTCGCGCTCATCGCACAAATATCTGCCCTTACCGGGATTTGAACCCAGGACCGCTAGCTTCGTAGGCAGGGTCCCTACCAACTAGGCCAGCGCGAACTATGAACTATGTCGAACTAATGTAAAATTATTTAAGATCTAACTCGTACAACCATATGTATCGCAAATAAAGAATCTAAATCTGAATTTGAATCTGTCTGTAAGCTACAGCAACTAGCGGCAAGTTAACGAGTAAAACGGTAGTAACGATCGGGCTAAATAAATGCTTGTTGTAGGTAAATTAAATCATTGGACCTAGCCTTTTCTGCAATCTGATTTAACCTGCAGCTGGGGTTCCGAGAACGGCAGGAAAGGCGAGAAACCTCTTCGTATAAGGGCCGATCGCTCATTGATTCCATGCGTGTGCAGGCTGTTCTCGCTGATAGAGTATCGGACAAGTTGACGTCGTCACATCGTCGCGTCGTCGTCGGCAAGTTTAACGTGGGGCCTCGGAGAACTAAAACATTTTAAAGTAACAACCACCACCATTAACAACAGTTTTACCGAATAATTAATTGGGTAATGTTTCAATTTATTCAAAGATCTGGAGGCCTTGACAATATGTGTAACGCTAGCGTTAATAATGATTCTACTCTTCTTCTTCTTATGGTGCATCTCCGACTAGCGAAGGTTGGCAGTCAGCTCCGCATACTCCTCTCTATTCCTCGTGAGGTGAAACAGTTGAAGGAAAGAGATCCGTGGGTCGCAGGAAGAAATCTTGGCTTAGGAATATAAGGGAATGGACAGGAATTGCGAGTGCTGCCCAACTATTTCTCCTCGCGAGGAATGATGATTGAAAACTGTCAAAATGTATGAAATTGATCTAAGCGCTCGACGCGACCTTCCGACAGCGACAGCTTACATCAACATTTTCTATAACGATAGCGTTCGCGCCCACTGTTCTGCCAAGCTAAAAATCCGGAATATTATTATTTTACATTTTCTAACCCTACACACAATAACCCTCTTTCTGACACAGTCGGGTAAAAAGGGTTCTTATGTGTTTTTCTAATTATTTTCTGGTTATTTGATATGCTAACACCCGTATTCATAAACAATACTTAAGTAAATAATAATAATAAATAAATATCAGGGGACAATGTCACACCAATTGACCTAGTCCCAAACGAAGCTGTAGGCTTGTACTAAGGGTACTAGACAACGATAAACATACTTATATAGATAAATATATACTTAAATACATAGAAAACATCCATGACTCAGAAACAAATATTCGCGCTCGTCACACAAATATCTGCCCTTACCGGGATTTGAACCCAGGACCGCTAGCTTCGTAGACAGGGTCACTACCAACTAGGCCAGCGCGTCGTCAAGTCAAGTCAAGGCACGTCGTCGTCGTTAAGGGATCCTTCAATGAGTAAACGCACTGCGTTCAATACAGCTTCTGATTGGTCCTTTTTGACCGACCTTTTGTTTATGAGACGATTTGAACTACCCTGTGCGTTCATGAGCACTGTGAGACCTCATAGTGACGTTTCTGAATACGGGTGTAAGTGCAAAACAAAGGCACTACTTAAACATACTTTTTGAACTGAGTTCAGTTCATGAGTTAACCTTTTCCGCTCCGCTCATCGCTGGTCGCCTATGAATTGTCAACAAAATATGGCTTCGGAGTGTTTGGAAATTATCTACACTTTTGTTTTCGTATTTTACGTTGACAGCCGTAATAAATGGCGTGTTTCGTTGAAACATTGAAGAAAGTATAGAATGCCAACGGCCTATAGTATTCTTAGAGCTGATGGGGCAGATAAGAACACTGCAACTGTTAAAACAACCTTCGGGTTTGTACTTCTGTTTCACTCGCTCACGTAGGGCCTTATAAATAAACTAGCTTCTGACTGCGACTTCGTCCGCATAGATTTCGATTATCGTGATTCCCTCGGGAACGTTTAAAATTTCCGGGATAAAATGTAGCCTATTTGTTAATCCAGGGTATAAGCTATCTCGATTTCAAATTTCATCCAAATCTGTCCAGCCGTTGCAGCGTGAAGGAGTTAAAAACTAACACACACACAAACTTTCACATTTATAATATAATATTAGTAGGATTACTAAATAACAGGGGACAATGTCACTCAAATTGAACTACTCCCAAACTAAGCTCTAGGCTTGTACAGTACTCCCAGCTTCTTTATAGCTTTCGACTGGCTATCGCTATCACGCTTGCACTCGCAACTGACAGTATATTTGTCACTCGTGTGTCATAGAAAAACGAAGATCGCCGATGATATTAAGAAAATAGTAGCACTGTACTATAAGTACTAGGTAACGATAAACTTAATAGAGAAATGAGTACATACTTATTTATACTTATAGATAGAAATCATTTAAGCAACAGAAATTAATACTCGTGGTCAAGACACAAATATCTCGCCTATCGAGACTATACCAATTTAGAATAGGATCCCAGATGAACGGTAAATAATAGATTATTTACATATCCATCATATTTCTTCTGAGGTGTCTATTATTCCCGTTTTTGTATTGAATTTTAATAATGTAGGTATTATTTCTAAGCCAGATAATAGAACCATTCTTAAAGAAACAGCGCTATACGATTTCTACCAATTATTCTACTTTTTTTTAATGGCATTGTGAAGGCAAAAAACTGATGGTTTGTGGAAACTGTGACCCATAGACATTCGCATTCACAAGACTGCAATCCTAAGACTGCAAATGCGTTGCCAACCCTGAGGACTAAGATGGAATGCCTCTATGCTAGTAATTACACCAGCTGTCTTATCCAAAAAAACCGGAACACATCAATGCGAACCCTGCTGTTTGGCGGTAGGTTAATTGATAAGATGGTGGTAGAGATCCGGACGGACCCTGCACAAGGGCCTACCACCTACCTACCAGTTTCACATTGTTTAATAAACTCAATCAGGGGCTCTATTCTACTCGCAAAAACCATATTGCTTATAATTTGTTATCATATTATTTTTTAATTTCGCTGCCATTACTATCAAGTCAAGGTAATACGAGCTTTTATAATGTTAACAATACGATATCATATCAAAAGCCATATAGTTTTCCGAGAAGATTAGTTATTTTTTATTGTTTAAACCAAAGCGATTCCAGGGCGGGGCACTAGTGTTCAATAAAGTCAATCAGCTGCCTACTCATAATCTAAACTGACGTCTAAAAAGGTCGCTTTAAACCGACGCCAACTTATCTCTGCACTTAAAGGGCCTCTATGTTCGTTTATGGCTGAATTAATAAGCAATATTATTGGTTATTATTCCTTATTTTCCGATTATCATGCAAGTATATAGCAGGGTTTCCACTGCGAGCGAAGCGGGCCCCGTTGGACTCGGTTTAGCATACATCGGTGACTTCAAGTGTTTCGGCGAGGAAACCTTTTAAAGGCACCGTTGTATGCTAAACTGAGTCCGTAAGGGGCCCGTTCTGCTCGCAGTGGAAACCCTGCTTAAAGAAGCATGAAGAAGTTGAACGCAACAAGATAAACTAAATGGTGAAATAATAGGCACAACGATGTTCTCTCACCGTTCGTAAAATACTTAACTTTTTTTTAGGAAACATACGTAATTAACAGTTGAGTGATTAATCATTATTAATCAATATATTAAGTACATTGAAAATCAACCATATACCCACCTACTAGTATTAAAGATGCGAAATAGAGCTTGCTAAACAAACTAATTCATGCAACGTCCAACATTTTCCATAAATAAAATTATAGGTTCCTATTGTTTCATCTCGTCTATATTTTGTACTTTAGTACTTGTCTATTGTTTGCTACAATTTTTTTTTCTAACTCGCCCAAAGTTTGAACAGTTCCCTTGAAGGCATAAGTTCACTTTGTACGAGTAGTTTGTATTTCTGTAATTTTAATATTTGTGTCATGTAATTGTTAAAGTACACATAAAGAGTGTACATACATATAAGTACATACATAAATTAAATAATTAAATGAAAAGCTAGTTTTAAATGCCCGATTTTTGATTTTGTCGTCGTTATTGTTAATAATTGACATTTTGCCATTGTTTTTATTTCAATTTTAACAGTTTAGGTTTCCCATGTCACCCGGGATAGTGAAAAGATTCGAACGAAACCACACACATCTAAAATAAATCGGCTCAGGCATTTAGAAGTTATGGTGGAATAAAGAATCATACAACATACGTACACATGAACCCTGAAAACATTACACTCCTTTTTTTGGGCAGTCGTGTAAAAAGGGGAGTTAAATATTTTTAAAACGTTCAGGTTTTTATTTATTTCATGAATTGTGTTGTACATGTTCTTTTAAAGACAAATGGGCCAAACAGTTTGCCTGAGAGAGTATTTCTCTAACAGCACAGTTAAGTTTGTATTGCTATATATCCTAAACCAGAATAACATGTGGACAGATTGTATCGCCATATCTTATATTAATATTTCTCGGAGCCGATGGCAAAGATAAGGCCTAATAAGAGTTGACTCGATACTTTATATGTTGTTGAACCGGATTTTTAAATGTTATAGATATTGATGGGCAAGATAACGTGACAAAAAACACCGTAAAGCTATGTTTTTATACGTTAATTATAATATATAATTATAGTTCGGCAAATTAATAACAATTTATAAAAGTACAGGGTGTCTTTTTAATGAAGTTTAGTTTTTCGACCTTTTTTCTGAATGACTTTTTTCACACTATTTTAATTCGTTTAAAAAATAGAGTAAATAATGTATAACATAACTTCGCGACCTCATTTTGTATTCTACAATCAATTTTTTCATTACACTGATTAGACTAATAAATAAAATACAATTATATACGAAGTAATTCGGATATTGTGATTTCTAACAATTACTAGATTTGTTTTCCACAAAATTGAGATTTGATTAAGAAATTACAGTCCAGTTGTTGCGTGCTTTAAAAAAATCAAATAATACTTAAACCGACGAGGTCAAAGCAATTTTAATCAAGCCCTATACAACGGTAAATAATATCTCTATTATTTATTATTATATAATAATCATCGGCAAAACCAAGGTAAAGCTCAAGCACGACCATTTATTTGAAATTTTCTGTAATTATTTCACCATACTACAGTCACGATTGGCCCTTCAATCAGCAATAAACGGCCAAACTACCAACCCATAAAAATTAAATTAAACCTTTTTGTTAAGTAAATAGAGCTTGTTTTGGCGTGAATGCTGGATGTAGTTAGAATGTTACAGTTAAAGGTGTAATTAGTGGAGGCTTCGCGTAGCTTCAAATAGTGATTTATTGAGTAATATTTACGTCCGTGTTGCCAGATGTACCGGCAATTCGAACTTCAAGTTAAAACCTACAATATAACATTGTATTAACTACTACTACAATTATACAATGGTGATATGACCATTTTTAATTGTGCCATGATACCTATGTTTTTTTACAGTGTAATAATTAAAAGTAAAATACAGTTACAAACTCTAAATCGTAAGAATTGAACTGGTAAGAGAATTCGATATTATTTTTGAAACCGCCTGTGTACAAATAGACTTATCATTCTTATCAAAGGCCCAATGACAATTATGAAATAAACATGGCGATTTAATGTTTGGCAATTTCCTTCAGAACAGCCAACTTGTTTTTTCTTAATTCTTTGTTCTAACCTTACATAGCTATCCTATTTTACCAACTCCCAATATGGGTACAATAATTGTCTTTTAACCCTATGCTTTAGCGTAATCTCCTGTGAATTTTAAGTCAATTTCATCAAGGTAATTGACAGAATAAAGCCTTCCTGGATCAGCCAATTTTAGAGAATATAGGGAACCAAAACATGGTGTAAACCTGCTGCATTCGCTTTGTTGTCAGAGTTTTAATTACCTACAATATTTTAGAAACCATGACGTGGAAGGGCTTATAAGACGTATTGCACTTCTGCAAACGCTGTCGAATATATTACTCATAAATACTGTTCCACTTTTTAAACTCAAACACGCTTTATATTCAACCAAACATGTGTTACCATATGCAACATTAAACTACTATACAACCACAAATTTCATAACGAACCTTATACACATAACTTAAGAGTCCATTATAGTTAGTCACTGGTATAAGGTCAACTATGTCACCTTGTATTTCCCTCACGTAGTCAAAACAATTGTAACTTTTTTGTTCATTTGTTCAAATTACTGCAGCATACAAATTACATGTTAAAAATAAACTGAGTTTTACTTGAAATTATTCTAAGATATAGTTTTACAAGATTTTATCTTATTTCCCTTCGTTTTTGCCCATCTTGCTTCATAATTATATAGTAGCACTTACTGTCAAGTGAACAAGAGCTACCATAAAGCAATTTTTTTAAGATATAGAAGCGAGATAAGAGTACATTAATGAGTCAATAGTTCCATTACTCATCACGTGTATGAAAAGAAATAGGTATTTCTTTTATATTATTCTCTCAGGTATTTACTTAAATTAGAAAAACATATTGGTACATATATGGTGGCCACTGGGCATCGATCTTGGTACCTTGTAATTACAAGAGCACACCTCAATAAACCACTAAGCCACCAAAACTATTCTACAAATATTATTAATAATATAATTTCAAACCTGAAGTTCTGGTCCTTAAGAAGTTGTGACATACCTGAAAAAAATAAAAAGACCTATTAAAAAATGTAAAATTAAGTAATAAATTGAAGTTTTCTTGAACCTCAACTAAGTCCTTTTAAAAGCAAACTTTAAAAACCCTACCATAAGTTTATCTTTTTTAAGTTAATAAATAGTGTTAATACCCATTTTACACATGGTGGAACAAACGAACAGGACATGGAGGGGAATAAAAAAATCCTTAAAACATACTTTTATAAAGAAACTAGGGTAGGTAGGGTAGGGTAGGGTAGGGTAGGGCTTCGGTTTATGTGAGTTTTCTGTAACACCTGTAAGTATATAAACATTTATTAACAATATCAAATATTACATCTTGTTGAGATGAAACCAATCTCCGGACCCCAAAGCAAGCAATAGCCTAAATAAATGTTAAACCTTTCTAAAACATATCTAACGATTTCTCGAATAAGATGTACCGCCGTAATGGAGGTCATGGGATATTCCAGAACAACTCGGATATCTGAGCGTCTGTCTATTCCGAACTAGCTCCGAACCCTTCCGCTTGTGGAGTACAAGGGGATAAGAAGCAGCGTATCTGTACTAATACTATTGTTACTAGAAGCTAGCGGTCCAGGGTTCGATTCCCGGCCAGGGTAAATATTTGTATGATGAGTGCGAGTATTTGTTTCTGAGACTTAGCTTAAAGCCCATAGGTTTTGTATGTCTCTCTCACTCGCTCTGAATATGGTTTCTACGCCTTTTAGATTAATCCATAACTCATACACAGATAGTAGGAAGCTACTTACTTACGTAATACTTTCTTATAAATAAACACATATCTATCCATATTAATATTAACATTATACATTATTATAGGTGTAATTTAAGGGTTAATACATTTAATATAATACAATTAAAAGTTAAAACTAAACTTATTTAAATTAAATTAAAACTAAGCTACTCAAATATTAAAGACGTAAATAATAAACACCACTATAAAAAGAACACCCCCTCTAGCAGGTCCGCTCGCGGCATGGTCCCTATGACACTGGCTGCGTTACCTCTCTGGATAGCTAGCCCAATCCTTTGGGAGAGGTAAGCACCAGCTGTAGGATCTCCGGAGGTGTCTATGAGCCGGGATGACAGGGCCTTAATAAAACTTTTCATATCAGCTGACCAAGGTCCCATGGTCTCCACTGCAAGCGCCACAAATTCATAATTATTTAATAATGATGAATATTTGCGGCGCTTGATGGTTTGGGCCTGATCAGCTGCTGCACCGGCCCGATTACGGGTTGACTGGACGTGGGACAGGGCGAATGTGTCAACACACGTCGCGTCCCACACCAGTGCCCTACCCAGTTTCCACGGCACCAATGTAGCTCCGTCGTCGCTTGCCATATTAATTATATTTTTATTTTCTGTGCGTGTAAGTACCTAAGTTTTTATTTTATAAACAAATTTTATCCGCGCAAAATTGAAACCGTCACCTGTGTCAATTTTTAGCCGGCTAGACTTCCAACTTTATCCGTGCATAAGATCCTGAAGATTTTTTGATATTAGGTACGCTGGGGGTCTACCCAAAACCGAAAAGAAATCTAAGTGATCTACGAGACAACAACTTTGGGGACCCTGGACTAAACGAACACCCTGGATAGTAGGAAGTATTATAGAAAAGTAGGATTATAGTGAGATTAGCAGAACTAGTTCCTCTTAGCTTTTACAAATACGCATTTTAATTCAGCATAATGGGTTCCAGATAGCTTGTACCACAGACCTCTATGGAAATGAGCTATTTAGTTTGTCTTTGATACTCGTCGACGTCTGTTGTTTATGGTCGGGCTGCTAAATGGCGGGAAATGGCCCGTTTGTTTTGTAATGTTATGTTATTGAGTATTTGCAACGTTGAATTTATGGTTCAATAAAAGATTAAGTAGTTAATAGGAGGATTATTCGTAGTTGCGAAATGGTGTGCGTGGGTATTCACAGAGAGAGTAGAGGTTAGAAGGAGTGTTTACCTTCTACGGCCCACCACACAACGAAATTTGTCAATAAAATATGAACATCTACGATACGATACGATACGGTACGATACGATACGATACGATTCGATCTTTGCACTAGCGGGCCTATGTGCGGGTGTTTATCGGCGTGGATAGACGTGGATAAAACATCTGTCACTTTCTGACCAGTACGTAAGTGCGAGAGTGACGGATGCTTTATCGACCGCGATAAAGGTGACCATAATACGGGCCTAGATCTTTATTTCAATGGCCATATTATGTACCACTTTTAGTACAAAGGACCTCAGGAGGTTAAAAGGTCTAACAGCCGCACTCAAAGTGACTCACTATTCTGTGACGATTAAGTTTCATAGTAATGATTTTTCATATACAAGTTTGATTAAATGAAAAGCAAACTTTAAAAACCCGACCGCTTTTTTATTATTGTTATTAAACCCGTTTATGAATGCTACTATATTCTTATATATATTTGAGATGGCCACATTAAGACCTTTCAATAAATGATACCTATATTGTAATAATTAGTAGATTTTTTTTGTTGACATGAATAATTGACATTTTGCGATTGTTGTTATTTCAATTTATATCTGTGTGTTTTACTTAAGCATTTTAGTTTTTTTTTTGTTTTAAGCCCTTTTATAAACTTTCTGATTTCCATACCCAGAAACAAAAAAAAACACAATTTCCGTTCACATTTAGCACTCGTCAAATCTGTTATCTAAAATAAATATCGTACTGTGATGGTACCCTTAAAAACTCAACCCAGTATAATCTTGATTTTCGATACCGAACGATAAACACAACTCCGGGGTCCAACGTAGTACCTATTAGATTTTACGCTGACATACGCCTCGGAATGAATGGCCTTTGTCAGATCAAATAAAATTGTTAATACTGATGTTATTTTCCGGCATTAGCTGGGTTCGGATCCCGGCACTATGCTCGAGTCTAATTGGGACGTTGACATAAGCCCAAGGGTGTTATGCTCTCAACAACGACGAACGGACGGACGAACAAGTGAATGTCCAAGCGGCGAGTTTAAGTAGTCCCATCTGAGCGAACAAAACACTTTTTAGCGCGTGTATTCAATTTGGCAGCATGGCTTCTCGAACGTATAAGGCTGCCTAATTGAGAATGCACGCGCTAAAATGTGTTTTGTTCGCTCAGACGGGATTTATACTCGCCGTTGCCGACCGACCCCCGTTTTTAAGAGAATAACACCCCAGGACGGCAATGAATGGATTTATAGACTTTGTCAGATCAAATGAAACTGTTAATTCTGATGTTATTTTCTTTGTTGGCTGGGGTCGGAATGTGTTTAGGGCGTTAGGCGCTATGTTTGATACTAATTGGGAGGGTGGCTCGCCAATGTTAGGTTGCTGCGATATATCAATAGAATACGGTGAAACAAGTTTAACTTCACTGTCGATCATGCCTACAGTCGACTTACTTGATTCAGCACGGAACTATGTTAAAGCGACGCGACGTTCTGATTTCAGGCTCTCGATTGATACCTTAAATCTCAACTTGCGTTAAACACAAATATGATGACAAAAAAACCGGTCATGTGCGAGTCGGCAAATCGGCGTCCCCAAAATCTAGGAAAATGACACCCATAACGACTTTTTCAAAAAATATCATGGCCGCTATCTTGAATTCCAAATTTAATATTATTTTCGAAATCTGCGTCCCTAATCTAAAAAAATGACACCCATGATGTTTTTTTCAACAAGCATCAGACACATTATCGTTACTCGGAAACTTTTAAATTTTCCGGGATGGGATATTCCTATGTGTTAATTCAGGGTATAATCTATCTCCATTCTAAATTAGATCCAGCGGTTTGGGCTGTGCGTTGATATATCAACAATCAGTTTAAAATTTCATATATACAAAAAAAGGGAGGAGAAGGGAAAAAGATGAACGTTTCTGAGAATATTTGGATGACTGTCATCCAATTGAGCATAATCGGTTAAACAGATTTTGATGAAATTTGACACGCCGAGAATCAATACACTAAATTAGAACGAATTAAAGTTTTTCCCGAAAGTTCTAGTGGAAATAGGATTAATAAGTCAAGAGCAAACGCTATTATTCAATAAATATAACATTAAAGTTATTATTATACTTTTCAATCCGCGAACAGCCTGTCTCCAATTATGCAATTTAGGTGGTTATTCTATAAGTCGACGATAAAACGGCGTACTTTATCGCCCACGCGAGATTTTATCGCGCGAGTTATGCGCTTGCGCGGGGTGGCTACCTACAGCTCCGTACAAGGACGGAGAAACACCGACGAAAAAAACTACTGTACGAGTCACTATAGAACTTCTGTCCGCGTACAACTAGTAGAAAAAAAAAAGTACCCTATGTCCATCCTCGATACCAAATTTCAATGAAATCGGTTCAGCAGTTTAACCGTGAAAGCGTAACATACAGATAGACTTTACTTTCGTATTTAAAGATCACTGAATCCCGGCAACGAGGCAAATTAGCTACGTTTTAAATAAAACTTGGTCCTTCAAGCCGGATACGAGCTAGCCCATCGTATATTTGTATGTATGAACTCCTCGTCGCAGTAAGCAGGCAAGGGCACTTAAGTCGGCATTCATTCCCTTTCATACAATTTGTTACGCTCGGAGAACTGACTGGGAATTCATTATTGTATGAGATATAAAAGCTCGTTAGCTTTTTTTATTTATAAGTAATGCGATGGCATGTTTCACTTACACTATTTTTAATCGTACAATTTGTGTCGCTGTAAGTTATAAAGGTTTTTTTTCGCTAAATTGAAACAGAGCCACACAAATTAATACATAGTATACAGCGTATAGACTGGTCGTCGGTTTTATTTAATACTTACTTTCCAAAAAATTATAAAATTACTGCGAACAAAAAACACTCTTAGATTAATAAGGGTAAATATTTAAAAGGAATTGACTATTTCTATGTTTTCTCTGTACCATTACATGTATTATTTTTTTGACTTAGTCGTTAGAAAAGCAATGCAATCAAATTAAAATCAAATAAACATTTTCCAGCTACTTTAGCCCATAGTTAAAACCCTCACAGACTAAAACATTAATTTCTTGTAAAACAAAAACATTAAATTACGACTAAATAATTATGAAAAATATTTCAATTAATTATTACCATGGAATTATCTAAATAAATGTGACCGTTGGCTGGTTTGCTAACAGCGCTGTATTTCTTCAACTAGAACCTCCCTGGGTTTAAAAAAAACACAGTCGAGAGCCTGCCGGCCCCTCACTTGTCTGCGCCGAGTATTTATTGTGTCTGGGAGCTTTAGGCGACCAATTATTTCTAATTACGGCCCTGCAGGGGGGGCGGTAAGTAGGCGAGTACGTCAATTCATTTTGCGACACTACCGACTGCGTTGGAAGCCTGCAGGACTACCCTCTTAATTGTCATAAGTTGTATCTGTGGCATAGGTACTGAAGGAGGTTAGACTCTTTAGGGTTTGAAATAACGTTTAATATTGAGAAGGGGTTTTGTATCTGTTGCGCTTTTTTTCTAATTAGCTTAAGAGAATGAGATAATTTCAGACACTTTTTTTTTACCCGTTGCATTACAGAGGCTTAGGTATATTTTGTTTATTTGTGCGTGTACGTGATTTCTATGTTTAGGGTAGGAATGATGGAATAATAGCGGACTCACCAATTTGAGAGATTGAATCTGAAGTAACAAGTGTTACCGGTCTTAGACAATGATACTTAGAACTATATTTTCTATTGCAAGTTGCCAAACACAGATTAGCAACAAAGTTTTGAAAAAAAAACGAAGAAAAATGTGAACAGTGTATATTACGAATATATTACAATAACCTAATGTTCAGTCATTGTTTTGCTCGTTTTTTAAATAGGAATTTTACTAGGTTGATGAAATGTTCCAATAATTATAACAATACGTTCTTTTTTTTGATTATTCAATTATTTTGCCTTAAAATTCTGCGTTCAGTCAGTTTATCTTAGAAATATAGATACATTTATATTATCAAATTAAATTCACACCCAAACCGAACTCTTAAATTTGGTACACCACAGGCTGGTATTATTTGTACATCTATTCCTAACAGAGCCCTAAAACAAAGTAAAAGTAAACGTTAAACAATCGAAGCACGTAGCGACATTAAGCAATAAATATCTCTGGTTTATGACAAACTCGGCAATAAAGGGAATGAGCAGCAACGCCAGCACGTTTAACGACCATATTTGTTATTGCAATCAGTCAATGATTTTATACATTTGGTTCATCAAAGTGGTCCACTTCTGGACATATTTTAAGTCTTTAGCCTTCCTCAAAGTATCTCCATTATGGTCACCGGTTTTTTTTCCATTCTCATCTATTGGTTTCCCGCGATCTTCGTCGATTCACCTTGTGAGACTACCACCACTACCTACCTACCACTACCTACCACTTCGCTACAACTTTACCGCCCCAGAAATGAAGTAATATGCCCCTACTGCCTTTTGAGCATTGAAATTCTCTGAGCTATATCCGTAACTTTTATTCTTCTGCAGATTTTCCTATTTTTGATTCGATCTTGCAACAAACAGTCCCAATTACTGAGAACATGCTCTAAAACATTTAAGAACACTAAGAATGTGGTAATCCATAAAAAAAAACTTGGATATTACCGAGAATTTTTCATTGAAAAATTTCACGATTTGTGAAAATTATTGAAGAAGTACCATTTAAACTGACTGACTGACTGACGTAACTCTTTCCATCCCATACTTTTCAGTAATTTTCTTCAGTTAGCTTTTGACAATACAACTAATCTGGGATTCGATCTTTATCATTTCGTTCCTGCTAATGCTGCTAGTCTATAGCCTGTGTCAGTTGAAATTGCAGAAGATGTAAACAAATTAGCACTGTTTGACACATGTCATAACCTCAATTATTCATCAAGCGTGTTTTTTTATTATCTTAAACTTAATGGGAAAGTAAAAATCAAGTGCATAAATCATTGCTCTTTAAAAGCACAAGATTATCGAATTATAATGGTAAATTTGTTCGTTTGGTTGTGTTTACGTCTTTGCCAGTTTCAATTGGCACACACTATAAGGGCCGTATTAATAAACTGATCCCGACTGTAATGCTCATCTCAAAATGCGTTCAATTACAGTTTTCTATCGCTTATATTGTGACGGGCATCTCGGTCAAGATGAGTTTAAATACGGCCCAAGGTCCAACTGGACTTGCGCCTCCTTGACTCTCACTTTTTTACACACTAACATTTCCAACGATATCGACGTTGAGTGCAAACGCTGGTTTGTTCAGGACTTTATCGTTCCCGTCGAGCGATATTTTAAGCGTGACACGGTACACGTCCCGTTATACATCTACAACACTTAACGCGTTTTATTGCATGTTCTGCCATTATGAGAAACGCAGGCGGAGACTTTTGAAAAATAGGTAGTTATTACTCCCTGATGAACTATCGATGACGTGCAAGAAATCAGTGCGATTTAGACCACTACAGCTCCAATTGGATGTTTTAAGATAAATAGAAACATTTTCTTCTTCTATATAGTTCGTAAAAACATCAAAATACATACATACCGTCACGCCTTCATCCCAGAGTGGGGTAGGCAGAGCTACAGAATTACCAACAACTACGAGTATAACAATTTGTTGTTAATTCTATAACCACATTTTGCACAAACATCAAAATAATAATATTAATAACTGTATTAACTTAAGTTAACCTAACATACTGTAACTAACATTGTCGAATTTAATAAACATTTGAGTATTGAGTATTGGAGTACTAACTTGTACGGTCAGCCTTATAAGAAGCTGCACACTTTAGTGTTTTGTCACTTTAACGTCATGTTTGAACTGCTGCACTAATCTGTTAAAGGCGTTAAAGCGATAAGGTACAAAAAGTGTCCAGCTTCTTATAAGGCCGACTGTACAGGGGCCAGTTTCTGGAAACTCACTAGACTATTAATATTAGTCCATGCGGTACATTTCAATAGTAGACTTGTAGAAAATCGTACTGAGTAAACTAATATTATTACTATTATTAGTTGAGTTTCGAGAAAGGGGCCCCCGCACAAGAGCCCAACTCCTCCTATAAGTCTTAAACCTAAGAAGAATTACCTCTCGATCTTTTCTCTAACGTGTGTTTTATGCCTAGAAAACAGCAAACGATCTCAAAAGCCAACTGATTTTAATGGACTAAGATAGGATGCCTCTCTGCAAATCATTTCACCCGCGGCTTTCCTAACTTCACACTGGAACACAACAATACGTACACTACTGTTTACCTGCCTCCATGCAGCATAATTGTTTGTATCGCTGTCTTTGGTTGTTAAGACTGTCTTAAAGAAAAATCGAAAGCATAGGCGCATTCCATCTTGGTCCTCAGGGTCAGCAACGCATCCCAATCTTAAGATTGCCTAATATCCATGGGTCTAGCAGCCCACATGCCATCAGGTGGCCTGTGTGCACGTTTACCTTCTTCATGCCATTAAAAAACCGGTTAAGTGCGAGTTGGACTTGCGCACCGAGGGTTCCATACCGCCGATTATTTTTTTGATTTTCTTTAGGTATGGTTTGTATAATAATTATACCAAACTAGAGGACGCCCGCGACTTCGTACGCGTAGAATTAGTTTCCCGCTTCTCCCCCATTTCTTCCCATTAGGGGTCGGTTTTCGGAAAATCCTTTCTTAGTGCTCACTTACATCATGAATGGAACCCCTGTACCAAATTTCAAGTTTCTAGGTACAGTAGTTTCGGCTGTGCGTTGATATATAAGTAAGATGGTTGTATGGTATTACCATTACCGTTTTGTTGATAGAACAAAATCAAAATAATTTTGAAAAAAGACTTCTTGTATATATGTGAAAGATTTGTGAATTTATATTTATATCCCAACATTATGACACAATCTTAAAAAAAACAACTGGCTATCTATTACGGTTCATCGTTTGAGCCCTCTAAAGTTGGGACTGACGGACGGACAATTAATGCTTAGTAATAGGTTACCTTTGGCACCCTCCTCTGTCTGACTAATGATGAATTTGATTTGGTTTGATATGATTTTAAATACAGAACCCTAAGAACTGAATACACTAAACCATAAACCTATACATAAATTGGATTTACATCTTTTATGACACCATCCGTATCTCCAGGCCAAGAGGTCATCTGAGAACTTGTAAATAAAGCCAAGAAAGTCCCAAACCAGTTCCCGAAGCGAAAATAAAATGGATGGCCAGTTGAACGAGAAACAACGGACATAAATAAAAGCTCATTGTGTGGAATAATTGCTTAATTTGTCATGGATCGGTTTTTGTAATTAATTAGCGGGATGACAGGCTGTAAGTTGTATTAATCGGTTTCGGTTTAAATGTGGAATCGCTAATAGCCTGTACGAGGTAAACCTGACCTGCGGGTCTAGTATGGTTGCGTTTATGGTGTGACAGAATGTGGATAAAACATCCGTCACATTCTGACACGTATGTATCTACTTAAGTACGAGAGTGACGAATGCTTTATCCACATTTTGTCACGCGATAAACGCACATACTAGGCCCGCTGAGTGTCCAATAAGGAGGGTAAATTATGGAAATGAAAACGAGGTGTTGGTAAATTCGACTTTCCGTCTTCGTAATGCTAGTAATTTAGTAATTTCACCAGATGATCGGATAAGATGGTGGCAGCGATTCAGACAGCACCAAATTCTACCACTTCATTATAAACAAAAAAAAAGTTTTTATATAAAAAAATTGAAATTTAATAATATTACCAAAGGGGTTTTGAAAAAAAGATCTGTTAGACGTGGTATAATGACTACAATGAAATAATACAATTATTACACTTTTAAAAAGTGGGTTATTATAGTAAGTTTCCATTTTGTACTTTGAGTAAAATCTCTAATTCAAATAATGAGTAAGTCGGCATAATCGTCAACGAGTTCGATCCCAGTAGCGGCCGCGCCATGTATTAACATATTTTTTTTACTTTGTACCATTTATGGTAACCAATGCTTTTATGTTCGTCGTGGGAAAACCTGAACAAACAAGTAGGTACCTAACTGAATTTGTAAGAGGGGTAATTTAACAAAATATATATTTAATAATATTTATAACTAGATATTTTTTAAAGCATTTTGGAAAGCGCCTATCTGTATCAAACCAAATAAGATTTGGCTTCCTTTTTGAACAGTCATCGGTCATCACATAAAGAGGTTCGGAAAATTTATGAAACTATACACAGTTAAAGAAACTCTAGGGTCAGGGAGGGAACAGTAGCTCGGTGGGAACAGTGGCTCGAATGTGCTGTACTCGAAAGGGAAGGAGCTTTATGTCTGTCCTCTACATCAATCGGAGGCGTTCGGTACCCGATCATGCTCGAACTAGTTAGTGAGTCGCTCCGGCGCCATGCGGACGAGTTACGATGCCTTTTTGTTTTAACCCTAATAAAACTACATTGTCAGATAAGTTTCACTCAATTTTATTCTTATTTCGTACGAGATTTTTAATTAGTTATATTTTTGTCTAAGAGTGTGTCTAATCGACTTAGTAATGGCTGATAATTCAAGGCCCTCAACTTTGGTGTTTGCTTCTAGTTTGATCTGAAATCCAAAATGGCGACAGGGTCAACAGTAGTTCGTTTCGGAAAAGTACACAGTCGCTCTTGAACCACTGTGTACATGCAACTCTTTACATTACATTATATTAAACCAAAAATGTAAATTTTTTGTTACTGACTTTATATAGTTATATTTAGAAGAAGATTGATGTTCTTTTAATTTTTGCCTTTAGAGGTATGGTTGTAGATGTGCTAAAACGTGATTTAATATTTGTGTCAATTATTTCTAAGTAGGAAGTAGATACCTAAGCATTAAACCTTAGGTAAAAAAAAAACCAATCCTAATCAATTTTATCTTTTTCCTAAAGATATCAGAGACTATTTGTTCATTGAACATCAAAACGTAGCCACTGTGTACTGTAAGAACCACTGTGTACTAGGGAGTGTACATAAAGGGTCGAGCCACTGTGCACTGTTAGAATCACTGTGTACTTGGGGGTACTAGTGACTGTGTACAGGTCGTAGTAAACAGTGGCTCGATTCCCATTTTTTTTAAAAGACTGGATATCTCTTTTTTGGTAAAAGTAATAGCAAATCTATTTGCTATATATGAAACTTCAATATTGCACTGTGCTTTGTGCTTGGCATAACTATTTCAGGGATTTATATTTTTCATGCAGCAGCCTGTTGAAAAAATCCTAGCCACTGTTCCCTCCTTGACCCTACCTGTCTGTCTGTCCGTCTGTTTGTTACGTTTTTACAGCTCAACCGCTACACCGATTTTAATAAAATATGGTATGGAGATAGCTTGAACCTCGAGGAAGGACACAGGATACTTTTGATCCCTGAAAATCCAACAGTTCCTCAAGGAATAGCGGTATTCTACGCGGACACATTCGCGGGCATCAACTAGTATTCTAATATGTTTGTTATGTTATGCCTTCAGTGTTCTAAAACTTTCCCTTGTCAGACATTGTTCTGCCGTTTTCCTATTGTACAAGCCTTCAGAAAACGCCCCGAGGCATTGTCTTAACCGCGCGCAAGATTTATGAGATTTATCATTATGTAAGCCTGTACAGGATCCACATAGAGTATAAATTTGCTTGAAAAGAACCTTATTTTAAAAGGTTTTGCTTAAGGTTTTGCCAGCAAGATATTATATTTTTACAAAGTTCCATTAGTTCTCAGATTTATTTTTTAATCTCGTACTTTAATTCGGTTTAAAGATCTTTATTTTATTATAATTAATCTATCTTTGTTTGGCCATTAGACTATTTCTCTCGCATATAGCACGACCGTTAAAAGGTCTGCGAGTCGATTTTCAAGACTCAAATACTCAAAAAAATATTTCCAAAATGAATGTGAAATGGTAGAATTGTTATTTTTAACACATTCACTGCCAGCAACGCATATAAGCGTTCTCCTGGCTTCCACTCAGTGCCCTCAACGCATATGTGCGTTCTTACAGTAGGCAAGCTCCGTATAAAACAAAAGATGTCTCACCTGACGAAAGTTCGAAAAACAGTACTGGCAGTGAATGCGTTAAATTTCGGGGTTGATTGTGACTGACGGTCCGTTGCATGACATTTATATACTTTCAAGTGCTTCTGAACTCCTGCTAAACTCCTGAAGGTTTGGTGATCCTCATCATAATGATTGTTCAAATTCAAATTTCAATAATTTATTTGTTATACGTATTGCTGGGTAAAACAGATGTTACGCTTTAATATTATGTACCACTACATCCCGCCGAAATATTTTACATGTTTAACATGCATCTTTCTTTTATACCTTACTAGTGACCCGCCCTCGCTTCGCTTCGGTTTGTGCGAGTTTTCTGTAAAACCCGTACATAATCCAAAATGTTCTATACATAAAAACCTTCCTCTTGAATCACTCTAGCTATTAAAAAATCGCATCAAAATCCGTTGCGTATTTTTAAAGATTTAAGCAAACATAGGGGGGACAGACAGCGGGAACCGACTTTGTTTTATACTAAGTATGTAGTTTTTTACGTCACGATTTGGGTTTTCTGAATAGAAAAGACATCAACGCACCCAAACTATGGAAAATATTGAGTCCGCAATAAATAATGAAAAAACATTGAAATGCAACATAATATAATATTGGTTTACTTTTTATACAAACTAAGTTAGACTTTTTCAGATGTATCCCGATTGTATTTGTGGTAACAAAAGTGATACCTATAAAAGTGGTACTTATTCGTATTTTAGTCTTTTTCTACAAAATATGAAACATAAATAGGTAACAGATAAGATATATTATTTGTTCGTGACCGCGTTGGGTGGTATGGCCGGTTTCCAACTATAAGGGTGACACTATAGATTAACAAATTGCCACAAAACCCTAAAAGCAAGTCAACTCAATAAAAACGTTAATAGCGGTGTTAAATATTACAAATAAAGTAGGAAACAAATGTAAAAATGGACGCGTGTTAACAGCCTTTCAATATTATTCGTAAATTTCGTAATAAATGTAATCCTTCACATTACGCCCAAATAAACACTGACCATACGCCATTTGCAAAATTCAAAATGGACGCCAGCTGTCAATTGCAAATTCCAAATTCGATTCGTCGATTATTCTATTGTAAGCATTACAAAGTTAACTTAACAGCCAATAAAAGCGCTGTCACCAAACGTTTGTATGAATATAGAAGCAAAACATTTTAGCTCTCGTGTTGCCCGCTAGCAAAAATAAGTTTGTAATACGTTGCGGAAATTCTTAATTCGAACGTGTAATTTTATATGAATGGTAGTAATTAGAGCATTTATTTATTGTATCGCTTTCATTGCAGGGGTGCGCCCTGCTGGGGTGCGGTAGGGCTGCCAACTGTTTGGATTGCGATATTGTTATTTATTGTTGTGTTGTAAAACCCCCGGCTCTGCTTGCGACTCTTTTAAATTGTACAACTTATCTTGGAGTAATTTAATACGCGTAAATTTTTACTACTTTCGTCTACTAACTACTGTGCAAAAAAAACGAAATAGAATCTATTTGTCACTTTTTTCGGCTATGCCTGTTAATAGATTTCGTTGACATTCGGTAGATTCAAACATACATACATTAAATCACGCCTGTCTCCCAGAAGGGTAGGCGGAAACCACTTCTTTCCACCTGCTACGATCCCGACATTCCTGGCAGATCTCTTTCGTTTCTTCTACATTCAAACATCGAATCATGCATGCACTTAAGATTCGGCCCTTTTCCAGTATTTCTCCTAGATTAGATTCATTATGTTGGTAAAACATCCAATTGTTATTATTATCTAATCTATCTAAATCTTTTTAATGCATTTATCGTGAATCTAAAGCAAATGGGGATAAGGAGCCAATGATGAGATGTACGATAACAGAAGCAACAAGATGTAAACTAGTCTTTCTCATTTTACAAACAATAAAAGACGCAGAGACGGGAAGTCTCTTTTCAAGTCCCCTGTGCGAAAAGAAACACCCAGTCATTACGAAATAAGTATGTTTTTTAAGAATAAAATGACACTTATAGTTTATTTAAGACGAGAATTAAGTAAAAGTAAATTCGTGACAGTAAATAGTTGAGTAATAAAATATATTGTTTAATTCGGGTGAAAGTATTAATTACTCACTTAAACTATACTATAGATGCGCTTGCGGCTCGTGCAGCCTGAATATCCTAACTTAAATTTCATCCCTTTGTTATCAATCTATCTTTAATAATCTAATTTTGCAGGCTGACTTGCTTTAGACCTCTATTCTCTTCTCTATTCATCTATTACTAAAGAATACTATGATATAGGGGACATGCAATAGTCACATGACACAAGCATAGTATAAGAATTTTTAGTTATATTTACTTGTACATACAAATGCACCCTGTATTCGATTTCGTCGTCTTAATAGGTAGTGCTATTTTTCAAACTAAATCAAATGTCGAACACACTCGCCACGTGTGCTTTTATCTATGGCACGCCCACTCTATGGTTCTATTTTTTATTCCAATTCAAATTCAGCCAGGATTAGCAAACTGCCAAATTTAGTTAAGGCGAAGAGCTCCCATCGTTTATCACTTGGGACGTTAATTTATTTAATAAATCAGTCGAGACGGCTATTAGTCAAAGCGGGGATTCAATACGGATTGCCCGGGGCAAGATGGCGGCACGTATGACGGAGATGGATGGACACACAGATGAGTATTGTTTTGAGTTATGATTTGAGGTTTCACGGATTAGGGTTTATTGAGTTAGACGGGTTGAAAGGGGTGTCACTTTAGATAAATAATTCATAGTAAATTTGACGTAAAGGACAGCGTTACGTAACTATGTATATATATGTAAAGCATTTAAGAAGTGTTTTCTGGATACGGGCCTAATTTTTACCGTTTAATATTGCAAATATAAGTTCACTTTATTTTGTAAACATTGTATTTGGATTTTGTGTTTTGTACAATAGGTAAAGTGTTCATTTTCACAACTTTTTAGATCTACCAAAGCTGCTGTTATCATTTTTAAAATGTCTCACTCTAAACCTTTATTTTTATTGTGACGTGGAGAATCAACTGTTCAAAAGCACCGAGGTTTTGCTACAACTTGGAATAAAGTCTCATGAATGTTTTTATACGCTTAAAAATACAAATACAAAACCGCATCTCACACTGGTTAGAATGTAACCAGTTCCCTCTATTTTTACCTGGCTGCTTCAGCGGAAGGGTTATGTTTTTCGAGTGTATGAATGTATGTCTATTTCTTTCGAACGCTCTGCAGCCTAAACGGCTTGATGGATTTTAACATGATGTGTGTCGACGATTCGTCTTAGTTGTGGGAGTGACATATAATAATATTTTAATTAAAGTAGTCACACTACCGCACCCTAAATGTTAAGATTAAATTATAATTAAATTATGTTTAAGTTGGTGATGGTGCTGTGTGTGAGATTGATTAAATACTTTCATTTTCATTTTTTAACGAGAGGCGGTTATTTTTTTCAACATAATATAATATACACGACCATTTAAAATAATGCAGCCGGGTTTTTAAAGCTTGCTTGTAATTATTCCAGCAGAGAGTTACTTTTTTGATACAGAAGGACGCATCACACATGTTGCAGGATTAAAAGATGCGCTCTGCTGGACGTAGTTTCCAAGGATAAGACCAGTCCTGCGCACGGTCATTGGCCCACCTTGCAGAACACCTACCTACGCTGACTTCCGGTCTCTAGTGACAGTATATAGTTTCATGAATTTGGCTGAAGGTTCCTAATAAAATTTGTGGAAATACGGTGTTGACTTCCAAACGTTGGTCAATGTAGGTTCTATTTAATATTTGAATTAAAATATGATCTAAAATATATTTTTTACACCAAATAATCCACCTGGAGCTTGGTTTTGATACCTTTCTACTTAAATTACTATTTGAAAATGCTTGGGCATTTTGCTAACTTTCAATACGGGCCAATACTTGACAAAGTGAAACTGAAATGATGATTATAATTATTTCTTTCTCCAACATAAGATAAAAAAGCAAAGTCGACAGTAATTGCAATATGTTCACAACAATAACATTCGATACAATAATTTGAAACCGTTTTAATTACACGAACAAAAACTTTCGATTCTTAATCGATTAATTTCATCGTTCAATCATCGAGTCATTAGTTAAAAAAAAAAACAAAGCTCGCCGCCTTAAGTCGGTCGCGTCGACGCACACGCCGCGAGGATTATACACACAAAGGCAGCGGAAGCAAACATTGTCACTGCCCCTTAACAAACCCACGCATTGCAATTACAACTTTAAAACAACCCATTAAAAGCCAAATTCGAATGCGACACGAATTACGTATGTATAAATTAAAAATTCGTGTTCGATTTTCGAATATGTGTAAAAGTGGCTCTATATTCTTGTGCATATTTGTTCTGTTTTTCTTTTGTTAGAATGTGAGTCTTATAAAGTGGGTGTAGAGTACACAGTGGCTTGCGGCGGCAGCTGAATAAACAGTAGAGCGCGCGTACGCGTGCCTACGCATAATATCATTGGCACACACTTTTATTATTGATGATGAATTGTCAACTTTGTTTTACCTTACTATTTTAAACCCTATACTGATGTGTTAAAATCTAGATTGGCTTGTGTGTTTGTGTTTTTTGGGAGCTAAACCAAGAAGTTGTTTCACGGCCTCTTGGCGGGATTTGCTTCCATCTCGTGGATGTATGTAATACGTGCCTAAACCTGATTTTTTGCCGGTTTTCTAGTTTACAAAGTTATTAATGTTTGCATATATGCTTGTTTTTTTCTGATATAAGTCCTTGCATTCTCTATAAACACAAGAAAAGCTACAAATAATTTATTAAACATAACACAAGGAATAAAATCAAGCGTAGGTCTTAATTATTCAATATGTGTACGGTACGAGTACATAAAATGAAAAATCACTATATTAACACACTACAATATTTTTCAAGGTACTTAAACCTTTCCTAAAATTTCCTTCTAGTTACTTGAAAGTTAAAAGTTACTTTGATTTCTTCAAATTTATTTATTTATTTTCATCTGAAGGTTTTGTTCTAAAGTCTGGATTCCTTTTCATCATACTCTAATATATACCCTGATTTCAATTAATGTAATAAAACTTTCACGCGTCACTGAAATATTACCTACTTCAAACTTGTAAATGTTACAAAAAATATATAAACTGAATTAAATAGTCCAACATTGTAATTGTAACATCCCCTTAACGTAAAAGCATGTAAACTCCAGTTGCATTCAAGAGCCTCATTTCCCCCACTTAAACTTCAATCAAAAATTACGTTTTAAAAATTAAATAAGGCATAATTCAAGACAAATAGAACAAAGCGCCCTCAGAGACGGGAGCCTGAATAAATTACATCTCCTTTGAAGCCATTTTAATTTCTGTTTGAGTATTAACTCGTAATTTAGAATTTTTATTATTTTATTATCCACGGGAAACGTATTTACATCCGTCGTAAGATCGACCGACCTACTTTTTTTTATTAAAGTCGTAATGTTAAATTAATTAAATCTTTTTTCAACATTAGCTGTAGCCCGTGACTCCGTCCGCGTAGAAGTCGTTTATTGCGGTTACAAATTACCATATATCAGTACAGCGACAGTTAAGTCCTTTGTTTTTATTTTTAATTTATTTATTTACCATTTATTGCGCGAAAAAAAATCACGAATTGCAGACAAATAATCATACAGAAACTTTTAACAAGATTTTTAAAAGAGGGAAGTCCAAAAATGTATAACGTGTTTAGTTTTAAGATGTATTTACTAAAGCGTTTAATATTTTTGCTAGCCGAATATAGACTTTTATTTTGACACTGAAAGTGAGTATCGAATTCAAATCCTTCCCCATTTTTATCTATACTCCCTTTCCCTATTTTCACCTAATTACACCCTTTCTCCAAAAAATATCACGAAAACCGTTAAATAAACAAACAGAAAAACGTGTCACCTTTGCATTAATAACACCACTAATTCTCCGTATGTAATATAGTCTTAAATAACCCCATCACATCGCTAGTAACCCGAGTATTCTAAATATACCTACTAGCGATTATTCATATTGCAGGATCGTTCCATTCACGGCTAAAAACGTCGTCGTTCGAAACTCGTAAATCGTGGGTTAAACGCGTTTAGCGGGGGCTAGAACAGTCCCACCAGTTACGGCGTTTTAGTCGGAATGTGAAAACATACGGCTAAAAATATATAGTTTGTTTTTAAAAAGGAAGCTTTACAAAACTGATTGCATTTTTTATATTGATTTGTATTGACGACGCGTTGTCCTATTCGGTAGTGACCCTCCTACGAAGCTAGCGGTCCTAGGTTCAAATCCCAGGAAGAGCAGATATTTGTGCGATGAGCGCGAATATTTGTTCCTGAGTCTTGGATGTTTTCTATGTATTTAAGTATATGTTTCTCTATATAAGTATTTATATCGTTGTCTAGTACCCATAGCACAAGCCTAGAGCTTAGTTTGGAACTACGTCAATTGGTGTGACATTGTCCCTTGATATTTATTTATTTATTTTTATTTATATATGTTTCGATAGGTTCCCATTAGTGATGAAAATGGCGAAAGATACATGTTGTTTTTTTCGAAACTTTGTATCTTTCCTATAAAATACATGTAACTTTCGAAAAAAACAAATTAGAGGTTCGCCTGAAAAATACAATCATACACGTAAAATACTTGTTTCATACTGTATTTTTCATATTAACAATCAAACGGTAATTAATCTTGCTTATTAATATTAATTGGACATTAATGTACTATATGTAATCGAATCAATGTCTCGGTATAAATAATAATGCAAAAAATACATCGTAAAATACACATAAAAAACTTAAACTTGCGAAAGATTCAACCGAAGATCCGCAACGAAAGATTCTGTATTTTATTGAAAAATACAGGGGCGTTTGAAAGATACATGTATTTTACGAGTCATTTTCAACGCTAGTTCCCATGTTATTTAATACTAAATCCGCCATTTTTTTATAAAACAGTGATTCACGCAAAGCATCACTGGTCGAAATCGGGCCATCCGTTGCATCCGTTCAAACTTTTACAAGGGAATAAAGGCCATACATGCCGGTCAAAACAAATAAAGTGAAAATCATAAACAAACTGAATGAAACCGTAACTAAGGCAGTGTAGGACTAAAAATGGTCAACGTCATTCAACCATTTGTTCATCGCTCAGGGGGGTTATTATGACATAGCAATGCAGTTCAGTTTACGCTGAGAGAAAAGGACAGAGCTATACAACTGCTATAGCTCTGTCCTTTACGCTTGCCGTAAAATGAACTGCATAGTTACGTCATAATAACCCCCCTGTACAGGATTGATCATGGTGGTGGTCTTTGGGAAAAGCCTATGTAGACCACTGAACTGGTTTCGAATAACTGATGCTAATGAATTTCATCGCAATATTAATTCAAAGTATGAACAAAAATGAAATGCGCGCTCAACCATAGACAAAAGCTGTCTCAAACAATTATAACAACGTCATCGCAGGCCTCTATTAACGTAAGCGACGTGTGGACGGGTTAACGCGCTGCCAAAAGAACTAATATTTCATAGCTAATGGGACATTATAATAGAAGCTTTGTTGCCGACAGACTTGTATTAGGACGCGTTTATTTCATAACTACGTGTTGAAAGAATAATGTGAATACCTTCTCTGTTTTTGTCGTTGTATTAGTTCATTACGTTTGTTTTGTTAAGGGCCCCATACACGGAACGATCCGTCGTTACGATCGATCTGAAACGATATCGTAACGATTCATACTTCTATGGAAATTTACATGCGATATTGCCACACACGTACAATCCATCGCTCGATTTCAGTCTGAACCGACGGATCGTAACTACGGATCGTACCGTATGGGGCCCCTTAAAGTGATGACCAGATTTTGATGTCTATGGGTGACAGATTCCACTTAGGTATCATCAGGTGGAGTGTATTTTAGCCTTGCTAATGCCATAAAAAACAAAATGGCAGACGCGATCGGAGAAGGATGTCATACTTATTGAAATCTGCAGAATCGATAGGTTATTTAAAGGAAAGTTAACTTATATCTGAACGATATCGAAAAGCCGCTAAAATATCAGTCTAAAAAATCAAAGAAAAAGAAGAAGTGAAGAAAGAAGAAGAATAGAGACAGAGGGAAGAAGCGTCTTTCTTGGTCTGATTTAAGAGATTCGTGTGGGAACGTGAGTAACATGTTATGTTGTAAATTAAGATAAATTAATGAATAATTGAATTTTATTCGTTTTATATTATTTAATTACACGCCAAAGACATTTTGTTTGTTCCGTATGAAATTTGTACCCCTTATTTGCTTTTGCTTTGTTACTGGTTACCTTGAGTTTCTGATCCCCAAAAACTAACAAGCTCTTACCCCATCAGTCACCTTGCTTTCACTGAAATAACTATAATTCCCCCAAATAATACATTTCCTTAAATATCAAAATAAAAAGCCCATCCATCTCCTTTACAAGCTTTACCTCAAAACTACTACTAACTTTTCATAGAAACAAACTTATATTTACCGTTGAAAAAGTAACCATCGCGTGCTAACTTCTCTGTAATTTTCAATTTAGCAACTGTACAAAATAATGTTGTATTACGCAATAAAACAACTTTACATTAACCGTTGGGAAAATCAACATCTCCTGTAACTCGTTAAAACTCATCTGTTTTCAGAGTGTATTGATAAGTTTGCGCAACAACTAAATCGGGAAGTCACAGGTCGTTCGAGAATGGTTCTCGTAATTGACAGATCGCGTGAGTGAATGAATAAAATTGAGTGACCGGAATTATTTGTTTTCGTTATTACTGCTATTAGAGAGTTGTTTTTTGACATATTTTAAGTCTTAAGTAGGAAAAGCCATTTTTTTATCTTAATGTTAATTCACACAAATCACTGAACTCTAATGTTTTACATAAATTTGTCAAACACGCACAAATCTTCATCTACAATTCGTAAAAAAACGGTAGTCATTTTTTTCGTTAGGCCATTGAAATTACTTACAGTGTACGTCACTAATTTACTCATTGATCAAGGAGGTGTGTAGATATTTTTGTAATTTGGGAGCATACATTATTATCCTAATAATAATAATAATAATAATAATAATAAAGTCATTTATTTCAGGCAAGTGTACCCATACATCATTCCAATTTACAAAAAGTGATTGAAAAATAAAACATTATGCTCGCTCTTGCGCGGGATTTCGTCCGGGTAGAAGTCGTTTATCGCCATTCCACCGAATTGTTCAGGAAAAATACCGAATTTCACATCGATCCAATGGTACGGTCACGAGCGTTAATTTAGGACCCATTTCAAGAAAAATATGCTTGAAGTCGTCAATGTCATTAGAGATGTCAAGTCATTTGTAACTTTTAGGAAACTCAACCTTATTGTTGTGGAATGTCAGATTGACTTTGGACCTAAGGTGGGTACCAAATTAAATCTCGTGACTGTACGTGAATTGAACTCAAAAAAAACCAAAGGCACTTTAGAATTTCTAATATTGGTAATTGTTAAAGATGTCTCCGACCGTAAGGTTTGATTATAATAATATGTATGTAAGTATATCAATAATTATCCACCCATCTTTCACAGTTATCAGTACAATTCTTTTAATACAATGTAATAATTAGATTAAGTTTGTACTTCCGTTTTAGGACGAAACAATCAGACCAATCATAGAAATACACGACTTGATTTGTATAAAATATATCTATTTACACTTTAAAAAAGACAGTTTATTCACCTCATTTCCACGCAGGCGGCCGATTCTCAACTCCGCCCTAGCTAACGATGTCGTGTACAATTTGTCGCATACATTCTACCCGTGACAGCTGCGACATCGCGTTTGACACAGCGACAATCTGTTACCAAACGTAATAACCATTCGGAATGACAAACAGTGTTTAGAGAGCATTATCGCGGTTTAGTTTTATTATCTAAATCCGTGAGTTCATGAGTTCAACTCGGTTGCTGTTTTTGTCACGACATCTAGTGGATAAATTATGTAATCTAATTTGAGACGGTGGAAGTTTTATTTGACTTCACGATTCTTTGTATGTTTACTCTTGAGATATTATATAGGTACATAGTAAAACAAGAGGTAAATAAGGATTCGTAAATGTATATCTTGCAAGTTAATTGTAATCCAGTTCACGTTATTGGAATAGGCTAAAATTGGTAATACATACTTAATGCTATATATTATGGTGTCTACGAGCTGATCTGATGTTAAAATCGTAAGGTAGCGCCAGATCTCCGCTGTGTTTCACGTGGACCACTGAAAATGGTCTTAATAAAAAAATGCAGTCTGCTTTGTCAGCAATAAAAACCTGTCTTAATCATGGACTTCAGTATATTTTCATATGTGAAACAATATGAACTATAGCCAATTGCATTTCATTCAGTTGGAGCTTCAATTTGGTGCGCTTTTAATCCTACAATCGAAAAGCAATACCTTTTGATGAAAATTTTAATGTTTGTGGTGTTTTTTTATATATAATATAATATAATATAAAGCAAATATTTTTGATCAATATCTATTAAGCAAATAAAAATCGCTATCTCTTTAACGGCAAAACTGTTTTGTATGACTCCTAGCTAAGAAAAATCCCGATTAAACAAGCTGTCTTTAAAAAACTGTAAGTATTTAATTCGATTGGTTTGGGAGTTACGATACCACAGACAGCTTAGACACGCAGATATACAGTTACTCAGACACACAAATACACAAGGTCGGGTGAGTCAGGTTTTATTTTTTAATTTGGTTTTATATTAGCCTGATACATAAATACAGTCGAACCCTATTATACAGTCTTGATCAGTTATCTGAATCGAAATTAAGCAATTCCCAAAATTATAATTAATGTAAACTAAATACACATCCGAAATTAAATATTCTCTCATTGAATACCGTATTATTTAATATTTCAGTATAATGTAAACTGAATAAATAATCCGATAACGATATTTTGCACAATTAATAATTTGACGGAAATATTCAACAAAGTTTAACATTAATGGGTTGAAAAACATTTAGCTTCATTATAACAAATTCATTTAAAAAGAGAAAGTACCACATCTTTTTTTCACCAAATCAATTGATTTTGATAAAACCTACATTTTAACATAACACTTTAAGCATTTTTTTTTGAAACTTGAGGGGAACCTTCGAATAGGAAAGGCGCGTTTTTGAGGGAAAATAATTTGTAAAATCTTTTAATCTTGTAAATATTGTTTATTCTCTCGTTTCATATAATTTTACCAGATAAGGTTGTAAATATAATTATTTAGAGGTAAGATGGGAGGCGGGAGAACCAAAAAACGAAAAAAAGATGAGGGAAATGGGTCTGCCTCGGAAGACTCCGATCAGGATACCGAAGTTAATAAGTATCGGCCTTTCAAGGTAACCAATTATTCCAGGAAATATCCCGAAACATCGCAAAGAAAGGACTTCGTAGTATTCCTTGCTCACCAGACCGCAAATACGCCTTTTTCAGATAACGACAAGGTTTCTCTATCGCAGGCCATTCGAAAGTATGCCGTGTCAGGTGTGTCGCATCTAAGGCCAATGAACAAATATAAAGTTGCAATTACTTTTGATTTGTCTAATAACGCAAATACTTTCTTGGCAAATAGCAAACTGTTAGGTGAACTGGGACTCTATGCATCTATTCCTGCAGCAGATACTGAAGTGACAGGGGTTGTCAAGTCAGTTCCGGTTGGTATATCCAATAAACAAATATTTTCTCTGATCGGCAGCTCGCGCAATGTGATCCAGGTCCGGCGGTTCATGCGCAGAGTGAGGGCAGATGGGGGCGAGGTCTCGTATGTTCCTACGCAGACTGTAGCGGTAACGTTTGCTTCCACTCAGTTGCCTCAACACGTATTCCTGGACTCTTGGAGACATGAGGTAACGCAATATGTTCCTCCTGTTAAGCAATGTTTAAAATGCCAGCAGTTTGGACATATCGCCAGTTTCTGTAAAAATAACGAAGTCTGCTCTATTTGTTCCGAGAATCACAATTTTAAAGTTTGTACAGCCGATAAGGAAAATCCAGTTTGTGCTAATTGCAAGGGTAAACATATTGCCATTTCTGTGTCTTGTCCTGTGAAAAAAACCAAAATTGAGGAAAATAAAATCAAAACTCGTTCTGTTGCATATTCCGACTTATTTAATGAGAAGTCTTTTCCGCAATTGGCTGCAAGGTCCGCGGAAACTTATTTGCAAAATATGTTAAAAAGCCAGTCATTTTTGAACATGATTACCCAAGTCATAATTAAATTGGTAGCCAACCAAAATGAAGCGCCTATTAACACGGAATCGATACGAGCGGCATTCCAAAATACGATTAGTGGGAGTACCCATCCTAAAACATAATGGATACTCTCAATGTCGTTCAGTGGAATGCTCAGAGTATTTCGCACAATAGGCACTCATTTACAAATTTTTTATATGATAATGACATACATATCGCAATCATCTGTGAAACCTGGTTGAAGCCTCATATGAGGCTAAAGGTTCGAGGGTTTAATATAGAGCGCAATGATTGTGGTAACAAACATAACGGTGTATGTATTATGATTCATAATAGTATTGCTTATAGTAAAATTAACACATTTTTCGATGACTCTCTTCAAAATATATGTATTCAAATAACTATTAATCGCAAACAGATTAGTATAGTGAGTTTTTATAGTCCTACTAATTGTAATCCATTTTTTAACAAAACAAAATTTGAAAATTTCGTTCAATCTATACCCGAATCTATGATAATCTGCGGGGATTTCAATGCTCATCACACTTCATGGGGTTGTTGTTCCACTTCGCCACGTGGACGTGCTGTCTTAGATGTTGTCGATGATAATTATCTGGTATTATTAAATGATGGAACGCCCACCACCGTCGGTTCCATGACATGGCGTCCAAATGCGTTAGATTTGTCTATAGTTTCTCCTTCGTTAGCCCCCTGTTGTAGTTGGTCGGTTTACGATGATCCTCTTGGTAGTTATCATCTACCTGTAATAATTAATTTGGTTCTTAATTATAATGTTCAAAATAATAGTAATAATGTAAATAATCTTGTTAACAGTGTACATTTGCCCATCTACCCGTGCCTAAATTTTAGGAATGTAGATTGGAAAGTGTACGCTGAAAAGGTAAAACATTTGTTAAATGATTTTCAAATAGAGTCGTATTCGCCACTCGAGGCGTACAGTTTGTTTTCAAAAAAAATATTGGGTGCTGTCTTTCAATCCATACCCAATCGTAGAGGAACTTCAATAAAAAGTTCTAATCATTTGTCTTCTAATAATAAAAAAGCTTTTAAAAAAAAACATAATCTCCCATGGTGGAATAATAAATGTTCTTTAGCTGTTATAAATTGCAAACAGGCGTATATTGCATTTAAACAAAACTTTAGTCTAGAAAATTATTTGGAGTTTAAGAGACTGCAAGCTATAAAGAAACTGGTTCTTAAAACAGAAAGACAAAAGTCTTGGGCTGATTTGTGCAATTCTTTTAATCGCTTCACCCCATTGTCTGTTATCTGGCGCTTTATGCGCAAATTTAATAAAACCTATGTTCCTCAACACTCTGTTGATAATAATGAATGGATTTTAGACTTTCTACAAAAATATACTCCTGATACGGTGGAAAGTGAAAATAGTTTTTCTAGTGACTCTTCTTCTTACATGCATAATAATTTCCTTACAAAACCTTTCACTCTTGAAGAATTAAAATCTGCAATTTTTTCGCGCAGGGACACTTCGTTTGGTTTGGATGGAATACCATATATGATGTTCAAGAAAATGCCAGATAGTTGTCTTATTATTTTATTAAATATTTATAATGCACTTTGGATAAGAAATGATATACCGCCTGAATGGAAAACTGATTGCATTATTCCTATATTGAAACCAGACAAACCTAGGTTTAATCCAGACTCGTATCGTCCTATAACATTGACGTCGTGTGCAGGAAAAGTCTTTGAACAGCTACTAAAACAGCGTCTTGAGTATTATGTAGAACATAATGGTCTACTTCCAGTTAATCAGTTTGGTTTTCGTAGAGGTCGTTCAGCTCGTGAAAGTATTTCTTTGTTTCATTTTGATATACATAAAAGCATCAGTAGTAACAACAAACTCATTTCGGTGTTTTTTGATATTACCGGCGCTTTTAATAATGTAAATATTAATATTTTATGTACAGAACTTTTAAATTTAGGGTTTCCAGTTAAAGTTGTGCAGTGGATTCAATTGTTTTTATCTAGTAGAAAAGTTTATGTTAAGCTTAATGGTGGTTTGTTTGGACCTCGTCTGTCATCTGTAGGTGTGTGTCAGGGTGGAATTTTATCGCCTTTGATGTTCATTTTATATATACGTCGTATAAATTTGATATTGGGACCTAGTATAAAAAATTTGCAATATGCTGATGACCTTGTTGTTTATTGGTCAGGTAATAATTCTAATCTTATTATAAATAACATTAATTTAGCATTAATTAAATTGCACAATTACTTTTCATATTTAAATCTTGAAGTTAATCCATCAAAATCGAAAGTTGTAGTCTTTGGTCAAAATTATTCTGCTATGTTGCCATCTTTATTTTATAACAATACCCCTTTGCCAGTTGTCTTACATAACAAGTTCTTGGGTGTTATATTCTGTCACAATTTGTCCTGGAAAAAATACACAGATCATTTAGTAATCAAAGCTAACAAAGCTTTCAATATCCTTAAGTCTTTGTGTGGTACTAATTGGGGGGCCGACCCCAAAATATTACTTATGTTATATAAATCTTTAGTTCGCAGCCATTTTGAATATGGGTTTATGTGTTTCGCTTCTGACTTAAAAATTGTAGATATTTTGGAAAAGATTCAAAACAAGTGTATGCGTATAGTTACTGGAGCTTTTAGAACCACTCCAATTGTTTCTCTACAAGTGGAGTGCAAGCTTCCTCCAGTTGCAATAAGACTTGCTTATTTAAAAGAAAGATTTGTTTTAAAGCTTCATTCTCAAATCAACAACCTTCTTTTAAATCAGTTTTCTAATAGTAATACTCGTATGTTATGTAACTCAAAATCTTTTTACATTTTACAGGGTTTATCTGAATTTATTGATTATCTAAATCAGTTTAGTATATTTAAAAGCAATAATCACTTACCTTATTTTGATGGGTCTTATGATAGCAAATTCAGTCCTATTAATATTTCAATTGATAATGATCTTTCCAGAAAGGAACAGGTATATGAGAAATTAGCTTCATGGAATGGTTGTAAATTTATTTACACAGATGGATCAAAGAATGAAACTAGTGTATCTTCTGCAATATATGATCCTGAAATCAAAATGGGTCTTGGTTTTAAAATAGACAGACAGGCTAGTATTTTCACCGCAGAGGCAGTTGCTATCCTTTGTGCGTTAAAGCACATATTGAGGCAAAACAATGGGTCACATAAGTGGGTAATTGTCAGTGATAGTATGAGTGTATTAAAGGCTATCCAAAATAACAAAATCAATTCTAATACTAATTACATAATTTTTTTGATTAAAGATGTTTGGTCCGATCTCTATTTAAAACATCAAACTGTTGTTGATTTCATGTGGACTCCATCTCACATAGGGGTCTCTGGTAATGAAAATGTGGATTTCTTGGCTCGTTCTATTTCAGATTCTCCTCAATCTATTGATGTTAGTTTTAATCTCCCACTCCCATATACTGATGTTATCGCAATATTGAAGCAAAGAATGTACGATAATTGGGGAAAATATTGGGATTATGTTGTGCAAAAAGAAAACAAGGGTTCTTGGTATGCTGCCTTGGATATAAACTTACAATCTGTATCTTGGTTACGTAAAGGAAATATCTATCATAAGAGAAGCTTTTATAACATTATATGTCGGCTAAGGTTCGGTCATTGTCGTCTAAACCATCACTTGTATCGTATGAAAATTGTTAATGATCCTCTTTGTGACCTGTGTCAATCAAATGAGGATCAAACAATAGATCACATACTATTTCATTGCTCGTCCTTTGGCATTCAGCGCCTTGTGCTGGTGGACGAATTAATCCGTATCTACGGAGAATCACATCTGGTCCCGCGATCTGTTCAAGAATTGTTGAAAGATCATTCTACTTATGTGCCACTTTACAACTTCATTAAGTCAACGATAAAAGAAATTTAATTTTTCTCATGCTTGTAAATAGGTGTAAATATTGATTCTTTGTGTTTATATTTTATTTTTATTCGTTTCAGTCAGTATAATTTAAGTTAGGTTAGAAGAAAGTTGTAAACAATACAACTGACAGGTGTCATTTTTCAGGATATTTTGCGCACGTTACAGAAGACGTGCGTGGCAAAATAATTATTATTTTCAGAAAATTATACTTTTCTATTACTCAGATATGACAAAATGATATGAATACGACGAATATTGTTACTCGGATATGACGAATTCTTCTCGGACTATACATTTACTGGAATGGATTACAACTACAGAAGTTTTATCGGATTTGACGACATTTAATGGGAAAAAATTAACACTGAAGAAGTTTTATCGGATGAGACAACATTGAAAGAATACTTTAGACGTTCAAAATAGCAAAGAATATATGAAATGATTTCAACTTATGACGAGGCGATATGGTCTTTGATCTCAGCCTGTCCAAACGGACGAATTATAAAAAAAAAAAAAAAAAAGCATTTTTTTTCCTTTTTTTAAATCACAAGATTCTATTCTTCTTTTGTCTAATTTGCAAAATCTTATGAATTAACAAGTAGTGCCAACAAAACCGGGCACATTAAAAACATACACGATAATCACGTAACGCGCTGAGTATTTTTATTTACTCCAAGCATTTTTTTTTCCAGAACACAACATTCTATTCTTTTTTTCTCTACTTGGCTAAATCTTATTAATTAACAATAGTGCCAACAAAACCAGAACAACAAAAACATACGCGATAATCACGTAACGCGCGGAGTATTTTTACTCTACTCGTTTAAAAAAAGAAAAGTCACAGATAACACATACAAGCGTGTTTATTCGTTGAGACTGGCCACTTGGCAAACTGTCAAGTCTGGCGTCTCTATTGTGGCCGTGAGACGCGGGAAGAAAGGCAATCGAAATTCAAATTTGGAACGCTAGCCAAAGGTAATGGCAATAAATATTACAGACTAATATCTTATCTATGGAGTAAAAGGTGCGTTGTTAGAGATAACAATGCGGAAATAATTCGTTTTATTTTATGGTTGTACGTATTCGTCTATTTTAATCCAAGTAATTATTACCAGTCAAAGCCACTCAAAGCACACCTAACCCTCAATTCACCTACTTATATTTGTCTTCCAGCGACAAAATTTTGTTTAAATAACAAAGTTACAAGCACAATGTACCTACTCTTGTGTCAAGCTAGCTGTCATACGTATTATGGTTGCCCCCTGCAGCTTTCATAATTCAATATCGATAAATGAGGTGTCGATAGATTTGTAGACGTGTGGTGAAATGCGTGACGTAACAATCACAACACTTTATTAGGGGCAGCATAAAAGGGATCCCCTTGGATAGCATAATTTGTTTTAGACTATTATTGTTTCGCATAATTGTTTTGGCATAATTTCTATTGGCATAATAGTACTGTCGCATAATAATACTTTTGCATACTACTTTTTTGGCATATTACGCTATTAGAATAATTTCAGTTGACCTAATTTGTATTAGACTAATACACATTATGCATATTATTGTTTGGGCTAATAATTATTTGTTATATCTGTCATTAACCATAATTTTAGTTTTCTAAACAGTTTCGTTGTTACATATTAGGTAATGTAAAATTAGGTCACGTTAGGTACATTAGGTTGGGTTAGGTTAGTATGATATCCAGGCGCGAAGCGCCCAAGCAACCCAGAATAGGAGGTCCGCGAAGCGGACCTCCGTCGACCTCGCCTTAGTTCCTAAATATATAATATAAACACTAAACTAACCTTTTCACGTAGTATTTCTAAGACTTTCGCTATAGCAATTTTATTACTATGTGCCATTTTTGTATATGACTTTTTTTAGGACAATATTGTTATGCATTTTATAATGATGCCAATTTATTATTATGACTTTTTGTATTTATGCTATTTGATGTTAGTCTTCATGACGATTATGCTTTCTGTATTTATGCTTTTTAATTTTATGCGTAAAAAATTATGCGTAAAGATGAGTATGCCCATCGCTAATTCGGCTAAAAGCAATAATGCGTAACAATAATATTACCAATAATTTTATGCCATCCAATAGGGAACCGCATAAAAAGTAGTGTCCTGTATTCAAACATAACGCTCATTTTAAAGCTTAAAAATATTCAGCCAGTATCAATAAATATTTAAAAGTCAAAGTATTGCCGGCATAGAAACTTTTTCTATGTGAGCTCATTAATAAATTACCGAAAAGGCATAAGCAATTAAATTTAAGATCTTAATTCTATTTAAACAAAACTTTTAGTTCGATACGGCCCACGGAAGCTATAACTCATTCTTTTATTTACACAACAAACTGTCAATGTAGCATTGTCCTTTTATGCCAGTAACAAATATAGATTACAAAAACCCCTTACCCTTTAGAAAATAAAGCTTTGATCCGTATTTTGTAAGTGCTAAGAATGACTTTGGACAGTTATTGATTGGGTTTAACTGTAAAGTTATAATGGTTTAAACGTCATTGTCAATGCCGATGGAGGTGGCACAAATTGACATGTGTCAAGATTTTCACCGCCCACCAACACGACGGAATCGACGCGGTAGAAAACAAAACAAGAACTATGAGTTGACATTAACACTTATTCACGGCTTTATTTTAAGTCTATGATTTCATGTAAAAAGCGTTCCGATTTGGAAATAGGACGTTTTCTTATCTACATACAACAAACTTCGTTGAAAAACAAACCATGTATTATAGAAAGATTTTTTTAACTGGCAACATTCAAAGGAATTTCTCTTAAACCCTCAGGTTAGACTATAATTAATTTACATTAGGTTTTACTTGAAGGTTTCACTTAGCCTCCATCTTTGAAATTCCACATTCGTTAATCATTTTTAGAGGCTCAGGTACAAATTATTCAGCCAATACTGGCTCTATAAAAAATGCAAATTCCCTTACAAACCACTACAACAAAGCATAAATTGGCCTTAAATATACTACAGTTTTGGTACAAAAATATCGAAATGTTTAAAAATATTTATTGCCAAGGAGCGCATAGATATTAAAACATCATATTTTTTTATCTGAATTACTGATTTCTATACAAGTGATTCCTGTGCTTATTAAAGAGGCTTTGTATGTGACGAGTAAGTGCATTCTGTAATCTGTGGCGTTATCGTTTATAATTAAATACTTTATGGAGTATGAGGTCAAGTTCAAGTAGGTATTAAATAATCTTTTTAAAAAATAACTTTATTATTTGAATACTGATTGATATTAATTACTTTAAGCAAACGACAAAATATTATAAAGTATGGTCAGCAGTATTAAGATAATAAACATTATCATTACAGCCTTTATAACCTTTATGTTGCCATGCAGAAATAAGAATCTGCCATGCCACTGAATAAATTGGCAACATGTATTTTTTGGACGTCTGTTCTATTACTAAGTCTGGGAGACATTGCTAAGTAACAGTAAGACCGCCTGTTCTCAACATTAAAAAAAAATGTTATTTAAATGTTACTTTTTATGGCATGGAGAAGGCAAACAAATACAAAGGCCCATAGACATTTGCGGTCTCAAGACTTTTGGCACTTTTTTTTTTATTGTTACTCTCTGTGGTATGCATTACAGAGTATATTGTATTGTACCTACCAATTTTGTCGCTGGCTGGCCTTGTTCGCAATGCCACGAAGTCTTGTCAGGTGTATAGCGCCCTATCCGAGTCAACAAGGACTGTTTATCTTGCATCTCTGTTTATTTGTACGAGTGCAATAAGGAACCCCAGAGTGGCTGGCTTCAGGCCTTGTGTAAATGGCGTAATATTTGAGATGGTATTTATTTTGCTAATTAATTTAAATAAATATCCGTCTTCTACTTCGTTTAAGTAGTAGTAATTAAATTTGGTACTCAGTTTCGACTCTGACCGTACGCGTGGCACTCTTTTGCCAGGTAGGAAATAGCCTACCTAACCTAACCTAACATCAGCTGTATAGGTATAGTAATATGGATATTATGTTGATGAATTGTTTCCTACAAGATAACCTATCGCAAGTCCAGTTTTATTTCCTGACTGTTTTATTTGGTCGAAATTTCACAAAATAGATTTCTTTGTTTTAACACAACATTTTTTAGAACCTATGGGTTAGGATAGGTGTCTTTTTATAAAAATCCAGAAAAGTTAATCGATATCAGAAAAAGTGCGTTACTATTATAAAAAAAATAACAAATGGAACGTTTGAGAACGTTAATTCGGACTAAAGAACGACGTTATCGTTGCCAAAAATAACAAAGAAAAAACGAATAATTTAAACGCCAAAGCTCCAAAAACACTTAAACTTCTACAAAAACCCGGACTAGTCCAACTATTTTATGGCTCCATTCGCCCATAAAACAATGTAACACATTTGTCCCTAATATCCATATTATCAATCTCCCACACGGCCAATAAAATAAATCAGATGCGCGAGCGCCGGCTTACACGAAATCCAGTCATAAAACAATATTATCTCATTGCATCTATGTTTTGGAATGATAAACCAGTTTTGTTTTAAATAATTATCTGTAAAGTTAGGAATGATGACCTGTTATAAGCAGTTCGGTTTCGGTCAAAATGATAATAATCTAATGATCTATGTTTGTATGAAATTCCGACATTATTTTGCTTCGTCACGAATTGAAAGCAAAATGGGACCAATTCGGATCGATTAATAAATAAATATCAAGGGACCATCTCAAACTCAAACTGTATTCTTGTTGACTAGAATCGAGTTTGGCGTTTATAAATTTACTCCAATATAACTAATGTCCAATAATAATCATATTATCATTATGTGGATATCAATGCTGCTGGACATAGGCCTCCCCCAAGGGTAGGCCTCCGCCACGATTTAACAATAATTGTTATAGAAAACAATCACAAAATTTCGTTGACTTGATTTTGCCACTTGAGGTGTACCACAAGGGTCCCTTCTTGGCCCTAAGTAATTTATGGCATACTTTAGTAACCTTCCGCATTTATTAACAGTTAGTATATAGTTCACCATAAAACAATGAAACAGACGTTTAGAGATGAAATGGCCAACATTAATCTACGGCTGACAACAATAGTCTAACAGCTGATTAGGAATTAACAGTTCGTAAAATCGTCCGTTTACATCCGTCATAAGAATTCCCCAAAATGGAGACGACTGACACAACCCTATTCCATAATAAAAACAGCACAACAACAATGTAAACAAACTCGGAATATGAGCACCGCAATTTCCGATCTCTTCCTAATATCCGCCAGGAAATAGACAAGGATTTATTATCTCCCAAAACCTGCGACAAATAACATTCAACTATATAAACGTAATAAAAAAATCAAACTGTCAAACATAGCTGCATTGTTAGTCATTGAATTATTTGTGCGGTTGAAGCCAAAATGCTGGAAGTCAAGGCAATTTTGGCATAGACAATTTTTGGCGCCTTTTAATTTGCACAGCTATTTATTTATGGTACGAATACGAATGGATAACTTATCTGTAAACGGTAATTACTGCAGAAGAAAGGGCATTGGCATTGGCTATGTGCAATGCAACATTCATTTGTTAATTTTGGATAATTTGAAAAGTTAAAGCAAGATCAGTTACAACTTACGGCCCAAAGATATTAATTTAACTTCTAGAGTTTCCAATTTCAACTTCTTAGTCCTGCCATTGCAAGTGTCTATGATCCTCAAAGCCATTACGAACCATATTATTGTCGCCATAACTGTCAAGTAAATAAGAGCTATCGAAACGTTGACAATACGATAACAATTCAAAGACAATATGGTTTTTACCCAGTAGAATTGAGGCCCAGGTTGCAGCTGTGCCAAAAAAACTTTGCGCTAAATCTCAAGTCTCCATTCATTTGTTTTTAGTTTTACCTATATGGTTAAAAGGTTACGTTTGTTAGGGATATATCTGGTAATAAGGTCAATGTACTTGTCTAGACCAGACAATAGTATTCTTTAGATCTTATATTTGTCTTTGTTTTATCACAATTATAAATAAGACTTTGAACAATGGTCGACTGATTATTGTAATGCATTGAAGCGTAGTGTTACGCGACAACACACAAATGTTATGAATAATCTTAAAACATTGTGTTCTTGGAAAATTATCCCAATTCCAATTGATTTTTTTTTAGGAAAATGCGAATATGTATTTTTTTTTACTGAATTTTAATTTAAATGGTTCCACTGATTTGTGATGGCACATACCGATAACTACGCCATAGTAAATTAAATAATTAAAAGTCAATTTAAAAAAACTGGATTGCAGATCTGAATAAACAAAAACGGTTTATTACTTTACTACTTTTCTTAAGGTTTTGCATAAACATTCTATAAGAACTCTCTCTAACGTAGGAATATTTTAGTCTATTCTAAACTGACAGGTCGATACGCCCTCAGCTAACAAATAATACTTCATCTACATATAGTTGGTAAAAGCCCTTGCAGTTTTCTATGATTTATGATCTTGACTCCGACATTATCATACAAAATGTAGCCGACATCATCTCAAACAAAAGCACAGTATAAACAGTAGTTCATCTTCAAACAAAGGTATATCGCTTGCTTGCATGTGTGCGTGCCTTGACCGTACGCGTTGCGAGCTACCACAAGCAAACTCAACAAGACGGACCGAGCTGGTTTACTCAGAGCCGTGCCATCGCCGCGTTTGGTTGCGTGTGTATTAAGTATAACCGACGCGCTTCGACGCAAATATGATGTCACGTAAATGATATACATGCACCACCCTAGCGCCCGAGCGTAAAAGACAGAAACTCCTGAAAGGCCGTTGAGATGACCTACTTTTCTATTTAGACTATGACAAAAGTTATGGTTAGTTTTTATGGCGTGGCGATGGTAATGAGCCAACAGGCCACCTACCTCATGATAAGTTAGCTCAGAGGCCTATGCTGCCGTCCAAAAGAAAAGGGCAGTATAAGCTTATGAAGCCCATATGCTCATACTACCTTTTTGTATTGGTTGGGGTATGGACATTTTCAATCTCAACGTGTTGCTAACTGAGGACCAAAAACAAGATTGAGTACCTCTATGGTGGTAATTTCAGCGGCTGATTTACTGAGACAAAACAGTGCGAGCACTTGTGCTTGTGATAACCAGCTATAAAGCTTGACTATAAAAAAAATCTCCATCGTTGCTGGTTGGTATCTCCTTGTAACGTTTAACGCTCTCTGTGTGTATCGATACACCCTTATTATAAGTATGAAAGGCCATTTTTCTATGATTTATGATCTAACGTATTCTTTACCCGGCTTTCTGAATATGAAAAAAAATGTATCCAACTTAAAATAAAATATTATAAAGGTATAATTAGGGTTGCCACACGTCAAAGGTTTTTATAGAGCCGTTCTAGTTTTATTTAGGCCGTCTGTACGGCTTTTTTAAGTGTCTGGACAGTTTACCCGACCAGGCAGCTTTGTCTGGGCTGGACTGAGATTGCTATAATTCAATCAATCATATAGTTTATTTAGTTAGTTTGTTCTCGACTTTAAAAGGATTGTGAGACGAATCTTAAATTGCCTATCAATTCTTTTTTCACACTTTAGCTTCGGGTGGTAACATTTCTCTCCCCCTAAATCAAGTCCCATTTCCACGATTTTTAATGTGTTTTAGTTATAATGAAAAACTAGGTTTGTACTTTTCAGTTTTTTTTTTAATTTTCAAATTGAGTTTGTTTTTATCCAACAATCCAGTATTATGTTTTTGAAAGTGTTTTGCAGTTGGGCAATATTTTGAATATTTTAAATGTTTAAACCCTTGATTTTGTGATGTGCATTATTGTGCATGGTCGGAAGTGATTACTTGCCACCTTAATAATTTGCATGCTCATTTGCCCCCCTCTTATAAGATCTCATAAGGCGGAGGTTGACACAGAATGAGTCCGAAAAATAATCTGAATTACTGATTTGTAAAGTTCCTTTTTAGATGCTATTGATTAATAGAATTATAGGTACAAGTACAACTACAGCTCCACGAACTTTTAAGCACGACTCAAGGATGTATTTCACACTTTACATCCAATCCGAAGTTTCAGCTTTATAGTCTCATAAAAGTCTGATTTATTTCGCAACTATTAAACGTTATAATGGCCTTTACGACTCAAGTACAGTAACGATATCGTTATAACACATACTGGGAAATTAACTTATTATACGAGATTAGGAAATTGCTTTGTTTTACATTACTAATTACAAAAAAAAAATAGCATTCCAAACTGATTTTTTTAAACATAATATGCAGGAGCTATATTTTACTCGGTCAACCCATATTGCTTTTTGCATGTGACCGTATTTTCACGTTACGATAGGTCTTATTTACTTGAAGGTACATACATACATAAACATACATACATACCTTCACGCCTGTCTCCCAATGCGGTAGGCAGACACTATGGAACGCCAGGTGCACAGGTCTAAACATACAACTTTCGCTTCCTCTACATTCATCAATCTTCTTACTTGAAGGAAATGATATGTAAAAACAATACGATAGCATGTCAAAAGCAATAAGGTTTTGCCGAGTAGTATAGAGCCCGTGACCGGCACATTTTGTATATTGTTTCAAGATATGAAGTAAACCCTGACAAAAGTCATCCCAGTGCCCTTACCATGAGTTACCATTACCGTACTCGCTAACGAGTCCAATGATTTGTCCCTCACAGTATTCTTATAGAGTGCGAGGGACAGAGCATTCGACTCGCTAGCGAGTACGGTAATTGTAACTCATGGTAGGGGTACAGTAATACACAGATCATCATTCTGCTGATAGAAAAACATTTTCAATGATCACTTGGAACTGCCAATGTTGACACTGGCAAAGTTGTCCCAATGGACAGTAGCCATATTATAAGAAAGATAACTTTAAATGCAATGTGATTATTTATTATTAAATAATAACACCTCAGTGCAGGGTCGGCTGCTTAGGAATATACTTAGAATAGAATCATTTATTTAAGGCTGTTGCTCACATACTTTGTTACTTACAGCGTACAGAGAGTGCAGAGATACTGGCATTTAAAATAACGTGAATATTAAATGGTCAAAAGTCGACTTTGTATCTTAATAATATTATTTTCTCCTTCGAATCATACCTCTTATTAAATTAACAATTGTAACGTTAAATATAAGTGTGTACGTCTTACATGCCGTCGCCGACGGCTAAATATGTCGAACTAATGTAAAATTATTTAAGATCTAACTCGTACAGTCGGCCTTATAAGAAGCTGAACACTTTTGTACCTTGTCGCTATAACGCCTTTGACAGATTAGTGCAGCAGTTCAAACATGACGTTAAAGTGACAAAACACTAAAGTGTGCAGCTTCTAATAAGGCCGACCGTACCAACCATATTTATCGCAAACAAAGAATCAGAATCAGAATTTAAATCTGTATGTAAGCTACAACAGCAACTAGCGGCAAGTTAGCGAGTAAACTGTGGTAACGATGGGGCTAAATAAATGCTTGTTGTAGGTAAATTAAATCATTGGACCTAGCCTTTTCTGCAATCTGATTTAACCTGCAGCTGGGGTTCCGAGAAAGGCAGGAAAGGCGAGAAACCTCTTCGTATAAGGGCCGATCGCTCATTGATTCCATGCGTGTGCAGGCAGTTCTCGTTGATGGAGTATCGGACAAGTTGACAAATTGTTGACTGGTTTTTACTACTTTTTATATCATATGGGTAATTTGTCGCATGGTTAACGGTACGTGGTATTAGAATTGTGATATGTTTGAATACTGAACGAACAAAAAAACGGTGATAATGTATATTTTCAGTATTTACGAGTAACTATATATAGGTTTTCGCTGAAATATGTATTTTTTTTAAAAAAAAAATGTTTTGTTTCCAGGAGGTACCTATACAAAAAGCACTTTTTGCGTCGGTAAGGTTATGTTACTACATAAGGTTATGTATAGGCAGATGATAAAATAGATTTTTGGCAAATGAATTTTAAGAATTTATTAAAATTATGTTCGGGGAATAATATTTCAGCCAAACGGCTTGGATATGGATGATACATGATATTATATAAAAAACGAGGAGATATGTAAATATGTATGTTAGTTAACTCTTTTTTGCAAAAACAGAAAATAACAAACTAAAAAAAGAAACAGAAACGCAAAAGGTATGTACAAAGACGAACTTATCCCCTAAAGGGATCTCTTCCAGTTAACCTTCATATATAATTTTGTATCGAAATTCTTTACGAAATGACCTGTTATTTTTTGTGTATAACTTTTTAGATATCATGAGACAGAAGACCAAAAAATACAAATACGAATACATAAATGAAACATATATTTAAGGATATTTTGAAAATCCTATTTAAGTTTTTAACCCCATAATGGTTCATAAAAACTCCATGAAATAAAAGTTGATTTGTCCAACCATATAAACTCATGAGATAGATAAACAAATTACTTAATTGTGACACAATTTGGTTAAAACTAATATAGCACGCTGATAAATGTTTATATACACGATGATAATTTTAAAATTTGAAGTTCATTATGACAAACTAATTCGTTTGGTTTACTTTTGTACTATCTTTAAAATAAATATTTATGAGGGAACAATCTCACACAAATTGACCTAATCCCGAAGTAAACTCAAGGCTTGTACTATGGGGTACTAGACAACGATTAACTTATTTCTATAGAGAAATACATACTTAAATACCTGTACTTTGAGAACATTTTGATGTAAATTAACGCGGTTTACATACAATATGTAATACGGTGTTAGGAGATAAAGTTCTATAGTGATTCAACGGTTATTCTGTGACCGTACCACTTTTAATTGGCTGCATGGTGTCCGTAACACTGCTATACAAAGGAGTAGTAAAGATTAAAAGATTATACAGGAGGCGTGGTCTCCCAAATTCCAATATAATTGATTTACTACACGCTGTATCACTCAATGGACTTTTACGACGGGCCATAATTTTATTAACTCGTTAAAATTCAATAACTGGGTAAAGTGTTGGTATGGCTGTTCCGTTCCTTAACTCTGGAAAACGAGAACGTCTTTTGGAACTCTATTAACACAAGCACTTATACTAATTTCGGTTAACTTCGTTGGTACTACCTGTATGAAAATTTAGCCTATGCGAAGTTGAGTGGGCGCGGGTTCGATTCTAGCTTAAAACAACTATTTGTGTGATGAGCATGAATTTTAATCCTAAGAGATTTATCTATGTATAAAGATTATTAACAAGGTTTCTTTTCAAAATAAAAATGCTTAGTTTTAATGACCTATCAATATCTTTTTTTTTCCTTTGTTTTTCTACAACTGAAAAACCAATCAGGTTTATATAACCAATTCATAGTAATCAAAAAGAAAATGTTCAATATCTACTCGATGTAAATCCATTTAGTTTGAAAATGCACTGGCCAGCAAAGTCACCAGATCTAACTCCTTTTGTTTATGTGCCGTTAGAAATTTCACATACAGCCATGAATTACCTTACACACCACTATACGACTATCTTATATTATGAATGTGCATAATGATGCAGTTTTCACTTCCTATATGGTACTAATAAAGTTCAACTTTAGCCTCGCCTTAAAGACCTAAATCGAACCCCATATAAATAGTAACACCCCATAATGAAAAACCAATAATCGGCATCAAATTAATATTTATTTAATGCGATATGAATATAAATCTCAAAAATATCGCAGAGCTTTTCGTATGCGTAGAATTAGTTGTCCGCGTCTAATCTATATACCCGTATATTAATACCCTTTAGTGGTCGATTCTTGAAAAAACCTTTTTTAGCGCCACCTAACGGTACTCAAGGATTATGTTCTTTAAATTTCGAGTCCCTATATGTGGCGTTGGGGACGTTATTGTCTATGGCGCTTACGCCGCACTGCGTCACGCGACGTTGTATTTATATCGGAGCATCGTTAATAATGGTGGAAGCGCCTTTCATAGATAACGCCACATATACGTTCAGTGGTTTAGGCTGAGCGTTGTATGTCTGTCAGTCAGTCAGTTTTATAGACTTCAGTACCTTGTCACTTTAATCGCAGTGACAATTCATATATGCCAGTTTAAACATGACATTAAATAGACAAGGTACTACAGTGTACACATATTTATGAACTCGACTGTACCTATCTTTAGTTTTGTGTACCTATTATATATGTTTTTTATCGGTTCATCCTACTAATAGTATAAATGCGAAAGTTTGTGTGTGTGTGTTAATTTGTTATTCCTTTATGCTGCAACGGCTGGATTTGGATGAAAGGACCCCGACAAAGTTGTTAGGAAAATGTGTTTGACAGTTGATGTTTATCAAATTAATTTAAGTCCTGCTTATATACAGGACAAAATGCTCATGGACAGTACCGATGTGTTTGATTTTGACGAATTGAATGAGCACGACGTAGTACGCATAAGATTACGTTCGCGTTTCCGTAGAGCAGTCAAACACCAATTATGGATAGCGTTCCAACGCGTAACAAACGAAGAAGATCCAATCCTGGGGTACAATTGCAAGTGTAAGACTGGCGCCAGAACAATTGGTTGTTGTGCATGTTGCCAGTGTCATATGGTACCTAGGTTATGCACGACATCAAGAAAATGTCAAATATCCACGCACGGCATTATTGTATGTACTTGATTGTGCCAATAGGAATGACCGATAAAAATAGAACTACATGTTTAAGTAAGTGTGTATAGTAGCTAGTATAAATAAAAACAATAATTGTCGTAAGTAAATAAAACGTTAAAGGGTGATTCTTCGAGCGTTTCAACCGCCTCATTTTTCGGGACACATTTTTGTAGAAGTGGCTGCAGATTCCGATTTCGTTTCTGGTTAGGTATCTAAGTTTACCGGAAATCTAACAAATATCCGAAACGACATCAAAATATACGCCCAATTCTTTAAAAATATGTCCACGTAAATGAGGCGGTTGAAACGCTCAAAGAATTACCCAAATTTCGTCATTGCGTGTGTGTGTATTTTATTTATTTAGGTCAAACAAGCCTTTAAAGTTCGCTGTGGCAGACAAACGTCAAACCGATCGTCAAATTCATAGAGAAGTGGACTGGTACTCGAATCTCAGGAGCACTGTAAGTAAGGTATCTCGGGAACGGATTCGGAAACCGTGGTAGCACCCGAAGGGACTTTTGATCAGGGTAGTGATTCTTTCAAAAGCAAAGGTGAGCGAACACAGGAGTGAATGTCCAAGAGGCGAGTTTAAGTAGTCCCGTCAAAGCGAACAAAACACATTTTAGCGCGTGTATTCAATTTGGCAGCATGGCTTCTCGAACTTATAAGGCTGCCTAATTGAGAATGTACGCGCTTATATGTGTTTTGCTCGCTTTGACGGGACTACTTAAACTCGCCGCTTGGACATTCACTCCTGCGTTCGCTCACCTTTGCTTTTGAGAGAATGACTACCCAGGGCACTTAAGTCTATAACATATCTAAATTTCATGAAAATTTAATGAAACCACATTTTCCTAATAACTTTTTCGGGGTCCTTTGAAATGGTGATAGCTTATCTTATACCCTAAATTAACCCGTTCATCCCGGAAAATTTAAAAGTGCCCGTGGGAATAATGATAATTGAAACCGACGCGGGCGAAGTCGCGGGCAGAAGCTAGTAGTTTATAATTTGCTTTACATATAATTTCAGCTTTGTAAAAGTTAGTTTCTGAGAAAAAGCGACTATGGCAGACAGAAAGGTATACTATGACATCTTCAGTTCAACATAATATTTAAAAAAAGGTTAATGCGCTTGCCGATAGTGGTCCTTAAGAAAATTACGAAGCTAAGGATGGCTGCCAAACCCCCAACAAACATGACGTTAAATAAATAATAATAATATTATTATAACAATTGTGTCCGCCCAAGTCATTGACTTACGAGTACAATGTTATTATTCCTCAGTGAAATATATTTCCGAGCTAATATTTATGTAACGAGATATCTTTTCAAATAAAATACGCGATATTAATGTAGGAAGAGCCCAGATTTATTTGTTATTACTTGTTACAATTCGTTGGTTTCTCGGTACGTTTTCCTGTTAAATTATTTTTTTACAAACCACAGAATGGAAGAAACGCGCACATCCTATAATATCAACTGTCAAAATGTTTTTTGATGCGCTTTAAGAAAACCGTTTTGATACTTATTATTTATTTATTTAAACTTATTTGCACAAAATACAATAAAGTACAAATGGCGGACTTAATGCCTAATGTAATTCTCTACCAGTCAACCAATAGGCGAGACAGAAAAAACTAAGGTCGGTCGGTGGGAACAGCGTTGAAAAAACACTGTTTCAATAAAAGATATACAAGATGTATTTTGGTTTTTGGATCGGAAATTATAAATGAATCAGCCTGTGAAACGTTTTGCATAAAATGATCTTAGTCCTCACGGAGTCCCCATATGCATAGATAGGCCTCAGAAACTGCACTTAACTTCAAAATTTGTGTGCTCGGTTAGGCCATTCTACTTTTCAATGTACATCTTTTGTTATCGTCCGATAAAAATTTTATATTTTTTAAAGTATAGCAAATTATGAATCTGCTTTTAAAGAAATGTGATGAGCGCGAATATTTCTTTCTGAGTCATGGATGTTTTCTATGTATTTAAGTATATCTTCTCTATATAAGTATTTATATCGTTTTCTAGTACCCATAGCACAAGCCTAGAGCTTATTTTGGACCTAGGTTAATTGGTGTGACATTGTCCCCTGATATTTATAAAAAAAAAGGTTCAAATTTCAGCACTTTCCACTAATGGGAACGGGGGGGTTATTACGACATAGCTATGCAGTTCACTTTACGCTGTGAAAAAATTACAGAGCTATATAGCTGCTATAGCTCTGTCCTTTACGCTCGCCATAAAATGAACTGCATAGCTATGTCATAATAACCCCCCAGGTTTGAAATTGACTTGCAAATTTTGAAGCGGACAACTTTCTTACGAACAGTGTAAATTAAATAAAGCTTTGTAAAAAGCTTTCAAATACACTAATCTAAACACACCTACAAATTAATCTATTTTCCATCTTTTATGACATGACACCTCCGATCTGCAACAAAGCTTACCAGCTGACAAGTTTTTCAAAGAAATAACTTATAGAATACTGCCAAGTTTTATAGATAAGGGATGCCTTACCTTTGCCACAAAAAACGTCAATGCTATTTTTTGGGTTTAATACCAGCCTATACACCTGTCTCCATTATTTGCAAACCGTGTCTAGAATCTACGTGTCTGTGTCTATTTCCATCCGTATGGTACCTTAAAAGCCCAGTTTAATCCTTTGACCGGCAACTCAAAGGGCTGGATACTAGACGCAATTAGGTATTTAACCTCTGTTCTCAAAGCGTGCCTTCGCAACATTGTGCTGCAAAACGGAACAGTGAAACTTTAATTACGGCTTGCTTACCTAGCTTGTTCTATATCGTGTAAAGGATTACAATTTAGCAATGTAATGAGGCGCCAACCAGATGGCTAAGCCATACGAAGTGGTAACGTTATCATTTCAAAACGGCACATCAGGTTGAGCTGCCTCTTTGCCAATATAAATATAATATTGATTGGAAATCGGCTCGCAGAATTTTATGCACCACCTAAAATTCTCTGTTTTTTATCTACTCAGTTTCTTTCATTTACTCATTTATTCATATGGCGATTTCTCCCTGAAATATTTGTTTTTTTTAATTTATTGGCTAAGATAACATGAATTTTAATATCCGACATTTTTTTCACCTTAATTTAAAATGGCGTTTTGCAAATAAAGCGAACTCTCTGATTTTTCTGGTAAGCAACCTCGTTTTGACGCAAAACTAGCGACTTCTTAAGTGTACTTCAAAATATTTCTTTGTAATCGATTTCAGATTACAGATTTATTACTCAATATAATGTAAGAGTACAAATTACATGGCATATCATTATTCAAGATTCTATGTTTTATTCGAACTAATTAGCTGTAAATAAATATTATTGCTATGGCAAGCCAGTGGCTGCGTACTGCGTAGACAGTAGAAAGTTTCCCAATTTAAAGGACCATTCAAATAAATAAAAATTATATATTTAACTTCATTCCAAGTACATGGTATTCAAACTTTTTGTAATTCTAACTTCAGTAGTTCAAGCTGTGCGACGTCTGTCAATCAGTATCAGAATAGTTTGATATTTATAGATAGAGCTATGTCGACCGATTTATGGGCGTAACATGGTTGTGTGTAACTTTTTATTACACTTTAAAAACGTCAAAAAAGGTATTTTTAAACTGAAATATAAACAGATTCCTATTTAGAATTAAGATAGAGTTTAGAAGTGAATTATCTTTAGAGCGATTTATAATAACTTTAAATGTAAGTGGAGGGTCAAAATGTTTTAGTCTCAATTAGGCGCCAACATTAATGAACGATTTAAAGTGAACAGCTAATTAATTTTCTTTGAATCTATGAAGGTGGTCTGAAAAAGAAAAAGCTCATCCTTTCTCTGCTGGAAAACTAAAAATTTACAAACTACGTGGTGTACCAAAACAGGACAATCGACTTAACTTTATAAGGCTCTATGAAAGTACAAAACTAAAATTCCTTTAATTGAATTTATCGTAAGATATTTCTAAACCTCTAAGTTAAAAGCATGCTACAAGAATATACCTACCTCGATTAAAAGTAAGTAAATGATAAAATACGACTACACAATTACCGGTTTTGTACGCAGAATAACTAAAATTACTTGTAGCATTATAAAACGTAAATCTTCCAACCTTATGGTAACTTAACCCGCGTATTAAAGCTACAAAAACCTTATAAGGAGCCAAATCATTCCACATACCTTTGCATTCGTTCGCGTCTCTCGCAGTAGCTCGTCCCCACGGCCGGTCGAAGTGGAAGGGCTTGCATCTCTCGCAGTCCCTCCCAGCAGTGTTGTGCCGGCACTCGCAGGCCAGCTGCTGCGAGGAACCCTCCTCCTCCTTCATGGGAACACACCGAGAAGCGTGCCCGTTGCATTTGCATCTCCCACCCACCGCAAAGTCCGATACCGCGTAATGCTGCGTTCCCACCGCCGCTTGCTTCTTCGAATCCTCCTCATCCCCTTCGATCACCATGTGCAAACGGTTGAAAACCACACGGACATCCGTAGCGGTCACCCAATCTTGGAGAACGGGGGATATGTCGAAGTTAGCAGAGCTTGGACGTCCTTCCAAAGTGCTGAAGGCTAACCTAGCACCGCCGCCGCTCTCGCCAGTCAAGCGATGAGAGTCAGAACACCTAGCTTCTTGCTCGTTAGCCGAAGTCACTGTGGCTTTATTAGGCCTTCCGTAAACACGCCGACACTGGCTCGAATAGAACTGAAAAGGTTGCCAGGTCATGCCATAATCGGCGCTTTTATAAATCGCTACAGAATCCGGCCGCGCCGCCTTAGGGCAGAATTGGAGGCTGACGTAGGTTAGTTCATATTTTTTTCCAAGGGATAGGGTTAGAGAGACATTATCAGGAGGGGAGTCGTAAGCCGCAGGGGTTAAGGCTGCGGAGCGCCAGCAGGTGGCGTCGTGAGGGTTGTTAAGGTCGGTGAGATGGTTCGGTGGATGTCGGCGGTCGGAGCGGGCGGCGTCGCAGACTCGGCAAGCGTTCTCAGGGGTCTGGTCTCCAGGCGGGTCGCAGAGTCGTTCAGGACCGCGTCGTCCGCACACGGAGGAAGCGGCGACGGTTGCTCCGAAGGCGGCGTTGACGAAGTCAGGGATGCAGCGGCGGGGGCGGCCTTCCTCGTAGCAGGGGTCCGGCGGGCCGGCCGCGAGGGCCAGGGCCGCGGTGGCGAGCAGGGCCACTGCGCGGGCGGGCATCACTCACTCACTCGCGGGAAGTTTGCGCGCGGGCGGGACGGACGTCGACACGTGTGCGCCGGTCGGGGACCGCCGGCAGACTGGCGCGCGGGGCGCGGGCGGCGGCCAGTGAAAGTTCTTTTCATGGGTTCTTTGAATTAAGTTTAGGGTTCGTTTCGTGCTGAACTTCAGTAGTAAGTACAGAACTATGTATGCGTTCATTCATACGGACGATAATTGGTTTGTTTACAAACAATGGTGTAATTGTGTGGTTATTTATATTAGGTCCGGCAAATTGGGCTTTATAAATACTTATTGTTTTTTTTGTAGTTGTACTACGTTAATAAGGGTGAACGAACCCTGGTTTTTTAGTACCATCTACCTGGATAGAAGGGTTTTGTTTATGTTTTTTTTGGGGGCGCCGGTTCACCTTTTTTTTTATTTAATCAATCACATCATTATTCACTTCACTTAGTAGCAATTATTGTTTAAGTAGGGTTACTAAATTATCCTTTACAATGAATAACTATTCAAAACAACACGAAGTTTTATTCGGTATCAAAATATTAAAAGGTAGAAAGTTTTAGATAACTGGTCTTATCTATTTTACATTTAAATAAAAGAAAATCTTTATTTGTAGGTACATATCATGCAAACAACAAATAAAGGTCAGAAAATAAGTAAGATTTGAAAAAAAAAAAGTGGCTAAAAAAGCCCCATAGCTTCAACCATTAAAAAGGAAAAGGTTTTTACAGACAGACAGACAACTAGTACATCTTAGAAGGGTTCAATATTTTCATTATTGTGTACGGAACCGTACGCAAAGCATATCTTAATTATTAGCTGTCAAAATATATACCTCTCGATTTAAAGCTCCCTCATTGCTTAGTACACCCTGTATCACCAGACGCTTCATTAATAAGCAGCAAACTCCACGCGTACTTGCTAATTCACCCCCTGTATGTCATATACATACGCATATCGCAGTCAATGGGAGCTTTCCGCCTCTACGTATTCGTAACATTAATGGATGACGATCGCAGCTGATATTCAATATATCACACAAGCAGTAAAATGCGAATTTATAAGATATGTAGGTTTATATGAGTTTTCTGTAACACTCGTTCATAATCCAGATTTTATAAAATAAATATCAGGGGACAACGTCACAACAATTGACCTAGTCCCAAACTAAGCTCTAGGCTTGTACTATGGGTACTAGACAACGATATAAATACTTATATAGAGCAGTATATACTTAAATACATAGAAAACATCCATGACTCAGGAACAAATATTAGCGCTCATCACACAAATATCTGCCCTTACCGGGATTTGAACTCAGGACTACTAAATTTGTAGGCAGGGTCACTACCAACTAGGCCAGCGCGATTATTATTCATATAAACCTTCCTCTTGAATCACTCTATCTATCTATTATATAAAACCGCATTAAAATCCGTTGCGTAGTTTGAAAGATCTAAGCGTACAAACAGAGGGACAGACGGCGGGAAGCGACTTTGTTTTATACTAAGTATGTAAAGATAGTTAAGAATTCACTCAATTAAAAAGAACCATATTTTTCCATGTAGCGACGAAAATTTTATTAAATATGTTATCACTTTATGACTAATTTTCGTTACGGAATGGAAGAAAATTAAAGCGGTCTCAATTACTCCTTAACTCTACATACAATATTTTTGAAATCCGGCCAAATGTCGCTTTAAGTTGCACCCGGTAAATAAATAAAATAAATTAAAAATTAAATTAAATTAAATCACAAATTGACAGGTTTTCTTAATGAGACCTTAGTTTCTCATTACGCTCTGAACTTCCGAGAGGAAGTAGGTACGTAGACCAGTGTCAATCAGAATAAAAGTCGGTAAGAATACATGTTTATTTACTCACAAAGTTTTCCTTTAAATTTTTACATCAAGCATTTTTCCGCTGTAACATGCCAATGAAATTTTGTCTTCATTTATTACATTCTAAAAGTATAAAGGGAAATAAATAAAATCCATTGTTTGAGCTTTGGCTTTTCAATTACACGTCGTCATCGAAATCATGACGAGCCTGTCTGTCAGTGTGCATATGCTAAATGTCCCGCATATCTTTAACAATGTTCATCTGTCGCTTAGTTTAAGGAAGCTCTGCTAAGATCAGAAGTACCTTACGCCGTTTAATATCTACGAGCGCACAGGTCGAGTTATAATGGTTGGAATAAACGACGAACAAGCGACTAAGGTAAAACACCCCAGTTGCAAGAGCTTTTATCCTCTCATCATTGAGTACCCCCTGTATAAGTGTACAGTCACCCGCAATATGATCCAACATGGAGCTCAAAAATATGCGACACGTCTTTATTACTAAAGGAATAAGAGCGTGTCAGATAATTTTGAGCCCGTTAATGGGTTACATTATTGCTGTGGACTGCACCCAGCGCAGCAGTGGGATGCATTAAAGACTGTATGTGGAAGCTTTTATTCACGATGCAACATTTGTAGATCAGCAGGCTTATTGCACGCACCCGCAATCGCAATCGTTTTTACTTTGACAGTCCGAAGGCGAGTCTGCATACAAAATGAAAACAATTGTTCTACTTTGAAGTCGATTGCGATTGCGAGTGCGTTAGGCAATAGGCCAGCGGGGTTGAGATTCTTCACGGTAAAACCTTATTGCTTTTGAGATGTTTCCGTATTGACAACGTTATGATAGCTCTTATTTACTTGACAGTAATGGCGGCCGAGTTAAAAACCATACCATACTTACACGCAACCTAGTTTTACCAAGTTTAATAGAGGCCTTGGCTGGCTGAAGTATTTCTTGTAGACAAATAATCTTGTTTCAGATCACGTTCGATTCCCGCTCAGAATAAAAATCTTATTACATGTTATTTGCATTTGTATTGGAGTCTGGCCGTTCAAAAATAGTATTTTATGTAACTGATACATAAAGAGGGTCCTTAAAATACGAGTGTGGTTTTATGAAACGAGCTGAAGGCTAGTTTCATAATAAGATCACACGAGTGTTTTAAGGCCTAATTATGTACAGTTACATACATTACTTTATCTACACACATATTATAAGTACCTACTCTAAGATGCGTTCAGTAGGCGGCAGAACAAACATGGCGGCAAAGCTAACCTGTGTCACGAATATGAATGTTTTTTTTATAAATCATAGACAAACTAACAAAGTCCCTATTCTAATGTCATTCGAAATCAAAATGGCGTACGACACTTTACTTCAAATATACCGAGTCGACGTTCAATTGATACTAGAATTGTTTGAATTTTGTTGGTTTTGGAAGATGTTCCAAATTTGAACAACATTACATTATCAAAAGTTGTATCGTAATTTTAACTTTTCATTACAGCTACAGATAAGAAAACATATCATAGTAAAATTGTATCAAGTAATGCTGGTCATTGTCTACGGATTCTGAACGCATTATAGAGAACTTATGATATGAGTGTAGATAAAGGAATAAACAACACTACGGACAACGGCTAAACTAGGATGTATCTTTCGTAAACACACAAAGACCGATATCATTTGTTCGCACAAAGCGATTCGCTGCTTCTTTTTTTATTGCTAACTGCTAGAGTTTAATTCGATCGCTTCTTTGGTTTGTATTATATATTATGTTAGATTAGTAGTGTATGTTAAATTAGTAGTGAGTAGGCTTCTACTGAAACAGGGAGCTTCATCTTAGATCTCATCATCATTTACCATCAGGTGATATAGAGGTCGCTAACAATCGCTGGTCAGTACAGAATTATTAAAAAAACCTCAAATTACACATTATTCGTGCGTCATTATGTATAATGTATATTAACCGACTTAAAAAAAAGGATAAGGTTTTCAATTCGTCTTTATTTTTTGTTTTGAAGTTACTTGATTTCTTCACCCAGTTGAGGATCATTTATAGTAAAAAAAAAACAATCAATCAATCAAGTGTTTTTTTGCCAGAATTTATCAAATATGTCAATATGGTAAATTAAAATAATAAATGGCGCTATAATACGAGTAGGTACATAATTCATTTACAGTAGGTAAATTCTAAATAATTTAAAGATAAGCAAGCCTAACCCATTCCCGTCACCTCCCCGACGCGTGGACATCTCAGATTGATAGCAATCAGGCCCCATCCGTTACCCTATCGATGACAGAAGGGTTGGACCCGGTCGTAAGTGGACACGGGTAACTACCCGGATAACCGGGCAGGGTAATGTAAGTAGGATGACGTAGCTAAAAATGCTACGTGACTGTCGCAGAATTTACAAGTTTAACAAAATGGAAGCTTGCAAACTCCACTGCATGTTTCATATTGTTGTCTATGTATATAGGACACCCTGTATGCTAACCCTTGTTATTTTTTAAACCCTTTAAGAGCAATAAGAATAACTGTTTTTTAAGATAGAACTTGTTCCTTAAAGACATCCAGCTCAAAATATTATATTTATCAATTCTCATGGAAACAAGTTTTAAGATAAATAACTGGTAGACACTGCTATTAAACATAGGTTCAGCTTTTGATCTTGAGTATTTTTTTTCGGTAAAATAATTATAAAAATAAATAGGTACTTAAGTAAACAAATATTTAATCCTTACAACTTACAACTGACCTCGTCAAGCACCGGTAGCCTTTGTTGTTTTAAACAATCGTAATTGGCGAACAAAGAAGCAATAACAATATTTCCTGTTAGATTAGATTACCAGTTGACGGTGAAATAACTAGCAAAGATGCCTCTTCCCTTAGTGAAATGGTTTTGTTTTTATAGTAAAATGGCCACATCAGGGATTTTTTACACGTCGGTAATATGGAGTGATTCTATCAGCTCTTTGGACAAGACCACTGCAGAGAAGAAGAAATTCTTGCAGAAAGACATTTTTTAACCATAAAATACAATCATGGTTCTCTGCCGTTTCACCCAACAACGTTTCCCAAACTCCAAAACAATGCTTTTTTTTCTAAAACTGTAAATATTTCAGGATTTTTTAAAACTAAGCTATCCTAACCTATACACACGACGGTCCTGAAATAAATTCTGAAATATTTACAGTTTCGGAAAGAAAAGCTTTTGCCCAAATGAAACAGTTGGGAAATGAATCAGTTTGGGAAACCGTTGTTTGGTGAAATAAAAGGACATACTCAAAACTAAGTAACATCACATGGTAAAGTAATAAAAAATATTACTTAGATAAAAATTATCTATAATATAAAACTTAATCCCTAAATGTGTTGCTAAGCGCAAATCTCGAGAGCAGCTGAACCGATTTCGCTAATTCTTTTTTTAGAATATTCCTTGAAGTACGAGGATGGTTCTTACGGAGAGATTTTTTTTAAAAATTCACCGGGACAGTCAGAAATTTGCAGCGGGGCGAAGCCGCTGGCGGGCCGCGAGTTAGAAATAAATTAAAGGCCTGTTGAAGCATCAACAAATATCCCAGTCCTCAGGGTTGGCAACGAATTTGCAGTCTCACTTAAGATTGCGGTCTTGATATTGGAAATCAGATCCCGCACTTAACCATTAGGAGGCCTGTGAGCTCTTTTGCCATTCTCATGCCATTAAAAAGACAGGATCAATCAACAACCTGGAATATTCCTTCTTTGTACGGTTAACATTAAAAATATTTACAAGTAAATTACAAATTCATTCTCGAGTCATCTCTATTCCAGAAACGTTTTGTTCCGGCCCGGATATTCCCATCGGACCCGGCAATAACCGGATAAGACAATTACCCGGGCGAGCTAACTGCAGAGCTGGTCCTTTATTAGCTACTGGTTAAAAGTTAACTTGTGTTTAAGAGGATTTGGCAGGGGAAGCTGACGTGTGTTCACTTACAGGGGTAATTAGGTAATGGGACAAAGTTATGGGGAAAGACATTTTACCCGGACCTGTACCTATGTATGTTTATGTGTACTTATTGTTCTCCGTTCACTCGTAATGTCGCTCTTATTTACTAGACAGTAATGGCGGCCGAATTAAAAATTAATAAATATCAGGGGACAATGTCACACCAATTCACCTATCCCCAAACTAAGCTCTAGGCTTGTACTATGGGTACTAGACAACGATATAAATAGTTATAGAGAAATATAAACTTAAATACATAGAAAACATCCATGACTCAGGAACAAATATTCACGCTCATCACACAAATATCTGCCCTTACCGGGATTTGAACCCAGGACCGCTAGCTTCGTAGGCAGAGTCACTACCAACTAGACCAGCGCCTCGTCAATACGATAATCAACGTCATACTTCAATACCAAAAACAATACGATATCAATACGTGTAGAGATAAAGTAAGATATCTCTTTTGTTTGTACAATAAAGTGTTTACATACATACATACATACATTAATATCAGTAGGATATGATAGAAAGAAATTAATCTAGCATTTCTTGAATTGTGTAGTGCGATAAAAGTCTAATATAAGGTTGTCTGGAAGCTATTTAGCGGTAAGACCGCCTGTTGTATACTTATAGTTCAAATGTACTGTTCCGTGTTTTGTTTTTCTGGTGTTCTATAAAGAGTATTTGTATTGTATAAGGTAACCTATCGATGCATGTTTCGAAAAACTTTTATCTGCTGTCTCGTTGTCGGTTTTTCGGACCATTATAAATATGGATCTAACAAACTTACAAACGATAAAACATAATGAAAACGTTTTAAAAATGACGTTATTTTTATGCCACCGACTCCTGGACCAGCGCCTATTAATTTTCCGCCTGTAATTTCATTCGCAATTCAACCTGATTAATTTTATCGCTTATTCCTGTAAAACAAATGTTTCCGTAACTTCCACTGCGAAATGTTTTCCAAATACCCGATAACAATGACTGATTTATTATTAATTCCCTTATCAATAGCCGGCCCTGGATGTAATCTCATTGTGTGATAAGGACGTTGACAGAAAGGCATTAGAAATTCATTGACAAAAAATTGCAGCTCAATTGTTTTGATATTACCACTATAAATATAAAACCGATCGACCGACCGAAATAGTAACCGATCGACTAATTTGTCAGTTCCTGAAGAAATAGTGATGAGTGCCTTCTACGCAGACAAAGTCGCGAGCAATAGCTAGTATATTCTGCAACTAAGACTCAAACATCATAGATAAAGACAAGGTTCTGCCCGCGTCTACGTCCGCGTAGAATTAGTTATTCGGCCAACCCATGTTCCGGGGATATCGATTATAGTTATTAACTCGGGAACTGTTACAATTTACGGTATGAAAAGTATCCTATGTGTACGCCCGAATCGAAATATCCTATGTGTACGCCCTGATCTGACGATGGAGTCGGAAGGTGGCACCACGATCTCAGGTTTTATAAGCAGATGAAAGAGCAAAAAATGTAGAGCCTGCAACAAAAGTGTCCCAACCACTTTTTTAACAAAATATTATCTTGCAAAGAAGAGGGTCGCGCTTCGCTCTCAAAAGTAAACATACATTTAAAGTAAACACTTCCTTTGCAAGATTTACATAATTCATCACTTCATTAATTAGCCTATTGTTTAGAATTAACCCAATTAAGCTAAACGAAAGTATCAAGTCGTGTGCGCAATAATTAGGAGATAAAGCTGCGACACACTGTCGCGTTAATTAATGGACGCCATGCGGGACGCACCCTAACTAGGGGGTATTAACACCGGTTTTATTCGTTTTTTATGGATTATTTTGGTTCATATAAGTCATTAATTGTTAGGTTAACGTATGTTTTTGTTTCATATTCAAATTAAAGTGCATTGCAATTTTGTAATCTCGATTGGTCTTTGACAATGTTTATTCCTACAGCTTGGAGTTAAATTACTTGTTTTTTTTTACATGTCTATATGTGTGTTTGTTTTGTTAAAAATAAATGTTTTAATTTAAATACTAGCTACCTTCCATTTCATGATCAGTTATTTTCTAGTGCTTGCTCTTTTACATTACTTCATAATTATAGATATACTAGCGACCTGCCCTCGCTTCGCTTCGGTTTATGTGAGTTTTCTGTATCACCCATTCATAATCCAGAATGTATTATAGGTACATAAAAACCTTCTAAAAACCTTCGAAAATTGCATTAAAATCCGTTGCGTAGGTAGTTTAAAAGATCTAAGCATATTTAATCAATCATCAATCAATCATAAACTCACGCCTTCCTTCCCAGAGTGGGGTAAGCAGAGCCACAGGCAGAGCCACAGACTCACCAACAACTCCAAAAACTTGTTGATAATTCTGTGACTCACATTTTGCACAACCAGGCTAAGATGTTATCCAGTGACAGGTTGCAAACCCATCGCCTAACAGCATATTTAATAATAATAAAGATTTCAAAATTCACGTTTCGCATCAAATTTTTTACGCTGTGCCTTGTCCGTCAGTAACGGATCAGGTTTACATTAACACTTCAAATCACGCGCATGTTTCAATCAAGATCTCTCTATTATTTCAACAACTTATGAAACATGCGAGAGATTCCTGTATAAACGCCATCAAGAGCCTTGAACCCAGGTTCATCTGCGCAAGAGTGCCATTAGCGACGCCCTAGGTCGCGCGCGCATAATGACACACATTACTGGTACACATTCAACGTTGGCTAGCACTGTTGTTTGATTTATCATTGTTTTGTTTCTCGGTGGGCTTTATTCTACTTTGGTATACACATCTTGCTTCGATATCGTAAGTAAAGTGTTAAGTATAAGGGGTGCCATAATGTCATCAATATAAGTTCGATATCGAAGCAAGATGGACTAATAAAGTGTGGAATAAAGTCCCTGATCCTTATCCTGCATCCATTTCCTGCATCGTTTTTGTTATTTTAAGGAAATTTATTTCACTGATCACTTATTTAACACATTCAAATTAAATAAATTATATGTAAACATTGTTACCGTTAACCGTTACAATATATTTATTAACCGTATTATATCCCCACGAGACGGGCAATGCCTGGTGTGGGGGTCAGTCTATACTGTAATTAGTATGTTTAATTTTTGGAAATAAACTATTTGTTTTCCAATCTCTCAACTCCGTAAATGTTTGTCGATGTACGTAATTAAAAAAATCCATCCAATCCCTGTTTATAAAGACAATGCGCATTTTCAAACCTGCATGTCGACTCTTTCTCGTTACGTTCAATTCCATGCTGAAACACAAATTGGTGTCGACGACACGAACCAACTCATGCATAATTGATTTCATAATGGCCCTTCATAGGTTCTTAGTGCTGTAATGTCGCTCATTTCAAACCGAATAATTTAACTGACTCGCACTTTCGCCACCTTCTCTAACAAGTACAACAAAACATGGTTGAGGGAGACAAAAGCGATATACGCATCACCAAGGTCTATTCCGAACGTGCTTTTCGTGGGGTCCAAACTGTTCAGTTTTGCAAGAACTTATGCATGCTAAGGGTAGCGACGTGGTTAAGGGACGTGATGCGGGAAACTGATAGATGCAAGTGGCGCAGGACAGGTCCTTGTTACAAATCTTGGGGAAGGCCTATGTCCAGCCGTGGGCGTGTTTCGGCTGAAACGATGATGACAATGGTATAGTTACTGAATTTTTGCGCATTGTCCTTTGCATATTTAAATCATCATCATCATCATCATCATCGTCATCATCATCATCATTATCATTATTATCATCATCATCATCATCATCGTCATCATCATCATCATTATCATTATTATCATCATCATCATCATCATCGTCATCATCATCATCATTATCATTATTATCATCATCATCATCATCATCGTCATCATCATCATCATTATCATTATTATCATCATCATCATCATCATCGTCATCATCATCATCATCAGCCTATATTAGTCCACTGCTAGACATAGGCCTCCCCTAATCTGCGCCATTTTACCCTGTCCTTGGCCTGTCGCATCCAACATCTGCCAGCAGCGTTTCGCAAATCATCACTCCATCTCGCCGGAGGATGTATATCAATTTAGCTGTTGAGCCTTCAACAACCTACTCGTTTACTACGATTATTGCTATCTTTACATAGTATAAAACAAAGTCGCTTCCCAACGTCTGTCCCTCTGTATGGACGCATAGATCTTTCATACTACGCAACGGGTTTGAATGCGATTTTGATCAATAGATACTGATTCAAGAGGAAAGTTTTTAATATGTACTAAAAAAATCTGGATAAGTACGGGTGTTATAGAAACCTCGCATAAACGAAACGGAAGCGAAGGGCCAGAATTAAAAAAGAACTTACTTACTCAATGGTATTGGTACATAATCGTCATTGAAAATCATACAGCCGCGGCGCCATAAGCCAGTTCCCGCTAAAAACGTCACAATCCATATCAATGACATAACTAGCCGCGAGCGCATGTCCACAAGGCTGCGCAAAAACTGCGCGGGCGCTAATCGGTGCCATTATCCGTGTAAGGACTCCGCGGCACAGAGTACAGAGGTGTTGCTCTCAAACGGCTCCTTATTGAGCATGCTTTAGGCTTTTAAATTGAGAATGTATGTCCTAAATGTTGTTTGCAGGCTCTGATGAGACAACTTAAACTCGGTGGTTTATAAATTCATAATAAGTTAAAATTGGTTAAGAGTAGGCTGTGTATCGGTATCACACTCGCAATACGCTCGCATCTGACAGTATACCTACCTATTGGTCATTCGTATTTCAAACCAGCTAAGTGGAAATTGGACTCGCGCACCGATGGTTCCCTATTATAATCAGGTTATTTTTTTTACTTTTAATGGCCTAATTGCTTACAAACTGTTCTTGCCCAAATTACACATTGAGATAAGGGGGGAAGGAACGGTAATTATTTTTTGCTGTGCCTTACTTTAATTTTTAATCTAACTTTATTGAACTATTTTCGAAAACTGAAAATAACGACAGTCAGGTATTTTTTTACCTAAGATAGATGAGGGAAGTAAGTTTTACCAATATCTATGCTAAATTTCAAGTTAAGGTAACGGCACCCGGTGGGAGTTAAGGTAGTTTTCAAATAAGAGCCAAAAATTAAGGGTATCAAGACACCCTAACGACCGAAAAGATTTTTTTTATAATAGTGTATTGATTGAACTATGTAATTTGCACCTTTATGGCCTCATTTTTGGTGATTATTTGGGATAAAATAAATATTAAACCCAAAAAGTCGGGTTCTCCTATTACCGTGGTATTGGACGGGCTTTGACCCTATTACCGCGCATGAGGCTCCTATTGCCGAGGGTAGAGGATTAATGTATTTTTGCTTCCATACATTTAATATGTAACATATGTTTTTGTTTAGTAAGACTACTTAAATAAAACATTTAAAAGAGTATAAAGAATAATTATTTAACGAATAAATTGAGTAGCTAAATTCCTAATTAGAACAACTTTTGAGCTTTTTTGGATCCATAATATGTATATACAAATAACCGTTTCTAATTTGCAACACACCCACGTGCAACGCTAAGATACGTTTGTATATATGCGTAAAATTGTTATTTCATTTACTGTCACACGGTAATAGGAGGAAGTATGGGATCCTAACTCCTAAAAAACTACTAACCTACTACTAACCCATAAAAAACCTAAATACCTCGAAACTAGGTTCCCATACATCCTATTACCGAGGGTTATCTTTTCCTACCCTCGGTAATAGGATAAATTCACGGTACTATAAAACCTAATTCCGACCCATAAAAAAATAAAGTTATTGTGACGTTGGTTAATCGAATAAAAACTTAACATTTTAATCATCTAATAAAACCAAACTCATAAAACTAATAACAATATCTTTAAATATATCTTTATATTTAAACGACTCAAACATTTAAGGCTTTCTATGGAAACAAGTAATATAGTGCACTCGTTTTTAATAAAAAATAAGGCCTTAATTATTTTTCATACCACGGAAATTGCTCTTTAACTGCTTAGATAGATAAAGTTTTTTATAACACTAAAAAAGTAAATAACCGACAGCAGATATAAAAAATAAAGGCCGTTGAACCTTAAGTACCATTTTAGCTATTACCGTGGTATACCTCGGATTTAGGAGCTATAGCAAAAAACGGAACCGATTACCGCGGTATTTAATATTCTAATTTTAACGTATTTCCAGACAAAAATACACAAAAATAGTATTCGGTAGTCGCAAAGAAAACTACAATAAATCATTTTAATCAATTTCAAATCTTAGCATTAGGTTAGTCATTACAACTATTACGCAAATCACTAAATAAAATGTGAGTTTTCTTACGTGTGGTGTCTCGCGTTTCTATGGCACAACCTGCTCCTGCGCCGGCGTCGCGGATATTGGCGGTTTGCGAGCTGTTTATTTGATGCATACACACAAGCACCAAAAAACCGGTTGTCTACAAACTGCTCTTTGCACGTGTAAAATAAGTTTCTTAGTGCGTAAATCGACTTGCTCATAAAACGCATTTTTTAAAATACCGCGGTAATGGGTGCCGTTTTTGGGGGGGGCGGTAATAGGTGCCCTTACCTTAATAGCTCCTGTAGTTGCGGCTCCTGGAGATACACTATGTGTGTATGTTCTCTTAGAAAACTTCATCACTCACGTCTTTGATTTTACTTGACCTGTCACTACGTACATCCTATATGCTCGAGCGGGTCTTGGTCCTTAGTCATACGAGCGCTTCTATATCGCAGCACCAAAGTCGTAGATACTATGCGTTTCTAACGTATTTAAATTTAGAAATCACTTAAAGATGCGTAGTTTATCATTTAAAACCTCATTACTGATTAATAACTTATCATAAATATCTAGTAACTCTCTAAGTACCAAGTTGGCACATTTTACAAGCCTTAAGCGCTTTCAAGCGATTAAATTAGCATAAAGCAACGTAACTTGAACTTAGCAGTTAATATCGGTTAGTTTATTACGCGATTACGCCCGACCTTCTACCTCCGACGGCTTCAACAAATCAACTTTAAGCCAAAAAGGATGAATTAATTCGCAGTAAATTTTTGCTGGTGAACGGAACTCCCTGTAGAAGAGATAGGTTTAAAATTTCATCGAAGCCTAATACCATTGCAAACCGGGTTAATAATCCACAGATTAGAAAAACCTTTTTTTTAAACTAGCTTTTGTATTTTGATACCCCGCGAGTATTATTATTATATTTCATGTCCCAACAAAAGTTATGGTACCTACCTAAAACGATGCCAAGTTTGGCACAGTCAAACCAATTCATTGGTACTAAATACATATTGAATCCACTGACATACTTTATAGAAAACCTCCAATTTACAATCTTCTATATAGTATCCGTAAGAGTCCGTCTCTCATAGCACATTGACTGCCAGCTACGAGTAAACTCGTAGCTATATAAACAATTGACTCAATTGTTTATAACTACGAGTATACTCGTAGCGGGCGGTCAATGTGATGGAGTACTTTTTATACCGAAAAATCGAACTTTTTCCAAGGGATTAGCGATCAATTTTTGCGCAAACGGAATGGCGTGTTTAAGCAGGTAATCTGCCCTTTGTTTGTGGCACCGCTATATCAATCATAGCAACAAAAAAAAAACGGACAAGGCGAGTCGGACTCGCCCACCGAGGGTTCCGCACATGATACGGTCAACTCAATTCAAAATTTTCACCGCCGCCATTCCTTGCATAAAGACCCTGTTTTTTTTGTGATTTAACTAAAAATGTACAGATTTCAGATTTTTTCCTATACTTGTAGTAAAAGACGGTGCTACTTGCCAAATTTCATAGTTCTAGGTCAACGGGATATACTCTATACATTTTGATTCCCTCGAGAGTGTCGAAATACCCGTTTTTTGCTACATAAACGCCTGTATCTTTTTTTATGTAAGCGTAGAAGTTTGATTTTTTCACAGCTTCAAGGGACTGTAGATTTGAGTATATGGTTTGAATTTCAACTCGATACCTTCACGCGTTCCCGAGATAAAGGGTGTTGACACACGGACAAACGGACAGACGGACAGACGGACAACAAAGTGATCCTATAAGAGTGCGCGTGAAAAATCCATGTCTTCCCAAACCCCTCTGTCCCCTTGTACTCTGCTCATCTTCCCTCTCACAAAAAGCGCGTCCCTCTCTGTTTAGACGAGAATACTTATCTTGGGCCTGTGGTTTGATTTAATTACGCCAGGCTAAAAACCTGATGTTATGACGTACGGTTTAATTTTACGGGCTGTATGATGACGGATAGCTATTGAGCAGTATGGGTTTTTATGGCTAAATGTGTAATGCAAAAAGTACTTACTGGAAAATGTCTGCAACGCGAATGACTGAAGCTCCTAAGAATCGTCTTACAAAAGCTACTTTTGTTTCCGACTGTCCTTTTTTTTTGCTGTCATTATTTGCTTATCAAAACCAACGTGTAGTGACCCTGCCTACGAAGCTAGCGGTCCTGAGTTCAAATCCCGGTAAGGGCAGATATTTGTGTGATGAGCACGAGTTTAGTTATTTGTTTCTGATTCTTGTTTGTTTTCTATGTATTTAAATATTTATTTCTTTATAAGTATTTATATCGTTGTCTAGTACCCATAGTAAAAGCCTAGAGCTTAGTTTCGGACCAGGTCAATTTGTGTGAGATTGTCCCTTGATATTTATTTATTTATAATTTATTTGTTTTTAGTTTGAGTTTGGGTTTAGTTGAAATCCTATCGCCACCTTCCGAATCCATCATCAGATCAGCTCTTACATACCGTAATTGCATTATCATCGGCTTCGCTTTTGACTAACGCACTCGCAACCGCAACCGGCTTCAAAGTGGAACAATTGATGTCATTTTGTATGCAGACAAGCCTTGAATTTCAAAATGAAAACGATCGTGATTGCGAGTGCGTTAGACAATAAGCCCTCTGCACACGTAAAGTTCGGACCGCGGGAAATGCCACGCGCCGTTCCAATCTTCGTTCCGAACCATACGTGTAAATGCAACTGTAATAGTAAAATAGTAAAAAAAATTCAGTTCGAGACGAAGATTGGAACGGCGCGTGGCGTTTCCCGCGTTCCGAACTTTACGTATGTAAAGGCCGCTATTAGCCCCTCGGGTTAACATATGACTGTGGTCCAAATTTCATCCCATTCCATTAAAGGAAAGTGGTTCAAAATTGACTTGCAAGATTTGAAGCGGACAACTTACATACCTACATACACAAGTAGGTACAAGTTAAATAAAAACTTGTAAAAATAAGGGTATTACAAATCAATAGACTCACTAGTGCCAGTATCTCTGTTAACACAGCGCAGAGGGTGTTAACGTGCCACTCTACCCGGTAGTAACACTAGTGTCCCGGACGGGCCTGGTTATCCCGGATTATTCGGCAGCCGGGATTAATAGCCGCGTATAGCGTGGGTATCGTATTTGTAGCGTGCGTGTCGTATTTGTACTTTGATCCTACGTGATTATTAGAGATCGGATAATGGGAGCTAGTTTTAATATAAATTAATATCTAGTGGTTATCGTCGGGTAAAATATTGTTTTTTTTAGGGTTCCGTAGTCAACATAGTTTCGCCGTGTTCGTCTGTCCGTCTATATATTTTTAGATTTGGGGCAATTCGAATCGTTTATGAAATATTGAACTCGAAAAGTGTCATTAGAGTTGAGTGCAGAAAAGGCAAAACTCCAAGTTATAAAAATCTGAAAATATTTTAAAGCAAAACTATACGTCTCAGAGGGCTTGATTGGTGCCTGCCTGATATACAGGGCGACTAAAGTGTTTATACCTATTGTACAGTCACCCAATAAAAATGTTGAGTATACTTAGAACCTTGTCATAGTGAATGTCATTGTCATTGTCATGTGTGTCATTTGTTGTTCTGTTTGAAGTTTACTATGACAACGCTATAAAGTGCTTAACATTTTCGTTGGGGTACTGTACCTTCTAAAAATAATTTAAGATAGCACCAAATGTAAATAAGGTTCATACATGTTGTTTCTTGAGATAGTCTTTGTGTTTAGTAACGGCTTTGGAACACTACACTAAGCATGGTCCGACATGTGCTTGCCCGGTTTCTAAATTGGATACGGAATTCCGGGTATAATTATTCATACCTTATTCATACACGTGAATTTACTCAAAGTTTCTAATAGTTTAGCTTAGATTATGGCAACAGGGGATGTTATTTTGACACAGTGAAGCCAAAATATCCTATAACTACGGTGTGAAATAAAAGTATAAAATTACCCGCATGAAAATTATCAGCCATACGCCATACGGCTGATAATGTGGAACAAGGTTTATTTTTAGGGTTCCGCACTTAAAAAATAAAAAACGGAACCCTTATAGGATCACTTTGTAGACCGTCTGTCCGTCTGTCTGTATATCAAGGCCCTTTATCTCGGGAACGCGTTAAGGTATCGAGTTAAATTAAAACCATATACTCCGGTGTACAGTCCCTTGAAGCCGTGAAAAAATCAAACTTCTACATTTACGTAAAAAAAAGATACCTACGGCCATTTATGTCGCAAAAAACGTGTATTTCGACACTCGCGAGGGAATCAAAATGTATAGGGTATTTCCCATTGACCTAGAACTATGAAATTTGGCAAGTAACACCGTCTTACTACAAGTATAGGAAAAAATCTGAAATCTGATTTTTTTTTATTAAATCATGGGAACGGCGCGGTACAAATTTTGAATTAGGTAAGTTAACCGTGTCAGGTGCGGAACCCTCGGTGGGCGAGTCCGGCTCGCACTTGTCCGGTTTTTTAAATCATGCATCAGAAGACCAACGAGCACACAAGCCACCTGATGGCAAGTGAACTCTAAAGGCCATTGAGATTGCAATCTCAAGACTGCATATTTTACGATGACAATCTCAAGACGGCTGCATTGCCATTTTTTTGCACATTTGAGGACTTAGATGGAAGGCCTCTAGTAGTCATTTCACCGGTTTTGTTATCCCCACACCGGACCACAATATTGTGAACACTGCTGCTTGGCACACAATAATGCGAACAGTCCGGACGGCCCTGCAGAAGGTACCATAGTAATATTAGTAATATGGTTGCTAAAATACCCCTAAACTTTCCCCTTTTAAAATGCATCACTAATAGCTCAATATTGTCAAGTGACCCTTGCTTTTAGTCGGAGATAGCCACAGCCGATAAGCAGCCATATCACCAGGAATGTTGTAAAAACACGCGGAAGAATGACGTAGCTGGCCGCTGCTCCCGTTTAGAATGTATACATTCCCTGATATGCTAGTAAGATGAGATGCCTCTATGCTAGTAATTCGACCAATTCGACAAGTAATACGACAACACACTTGGATTCTAAGGATTGCATTATCTTGAGATTACAGTCTTGAGATTGTAGTCTTGAGAATGCAAATGTCAAAATGTCAATGAGTCACAGGTCCCACTTACCATCAGGTGGCTAATATTATAAATGCGAAAGTTTGGTATGTGTGTTAGTTTGTTACTCGTTCACGCTGCAACGGCTGGACGGAATTGGATGAAATTTGGAGTGCAGATAGCTTAACCGTGGATTAACACATACGCTACCTTACATCCTGAAAATTTAAAAAATTGCCGTGGTAATAACGATGATCGAAATCTATGCGGACAAAGTCGCGGGCAGGAGCTAGTTTTGAATATAATTTATGCTGTAACAGTTTTCCTACCCATACAGCCACCGAACCCAAACGTTCAGATGTCGGCCAAAGTGACATTTGTCAATTACGTCATCGGAGGATAACTCGATTGGACCCGAATCAAGCGCTCGCGCGATGTCGGCTGAATTGGTAATCGGACACACGCCTAGGCAAAAAACGTTGAAAATATACCTTATCACGCGATAATTTTTCAATAACTTTTTTAAAACAATGTAATCAAACAGGTACTACTTACATAAAATATAATAATAAATATCGATTATCTTGGCTAGGGCCTCTAGTCCCAAACTAAGTTCTAGGCTTGTACTGTGGCTACTAAACAACGATAAACTTACTTACATAGAGCAATACATATTTAAATAAGTACATAGAAAATATCCAAGACTCAGGAAGAAATTCTGATAGTGGAAATAAATGTATTCAATATCTTACTATTGGATTTGTAAAATGAGGTTGAAGCGGTCCTTGATAGTTTCAGAGTTTTTAAGTAGAAAAAGATAGGTAACGAGTATTTTTTTATTTTAGTTTTTTATATATTTATTGCACCAAAATACGAATTTGGTTACGGAAGGTTGACTTAATGCCTAATGGCATTCTCTTCTGGTTGACCTTTGCACAAATTAGAAAATCGTTAGGTGGTGCAATATTGTACCACAATCAAAACACAGGCAATACAACGAAAAACAAGTACAATGGCGAACCTATCCCTTGAAGAGATTTCTTTCAACTAACCTTTACAATATATTGTATATACGAACGAAAACATTAAGCGAAAAAAAGTTCTTACGCAGCCAAAAGCCAGTATTATCATGAAAGCCAAATTAAATGCCATTTTATCGCTTGTTCAAACCAAAGGTTTCTCAAGTCCTTTACAAAAGACAACCCTTTTCGTACTTACACCCTATAGGTACACCAAAATATGAAAAACCTCAGCCTTCAGTAAACTCACTTAAACACCATCTTAATAAAAACATCTCATTATGAGACCACAAATTAAAAGGCTAACCTCCCCAGACACGATCGTTAGTCTGTCTGTGTGTGCGCAGCTGTAAAGAGGGGAGATGTTGTTGTGGATTCCAGGGAAAAAAACGGGTCACTCTACGTACAAAAATTCGTATACCGTGACCAGTTTTCATTGATCTCAAGTGTACTAAGGACATAAAGTTAGACATAATAAAATGCGTTTTAGCACTCTTAGCTCTAGACGCATTACTAAGGGTTAGTTAAAGCGCCATCTCTCGGGGATTTCGGGTTATTACTTTAGGGTCGATGTAGAATTTAGAGTAGGTACAGTCAATGACTTTAATTGTTATGCCACTATGGAACCCTGTCGCATAACGTTAATCATTAATTTTGGCGTAATTTCTTTCATGTGCGGTTTGACGCTGTCATTATGACAGGGTTCCATAGTGGCATAACAATTAAAGTCGTTGACTGTACACAATATGTCATATTATATTATTAACTTACTTATGCAATTCTATGTTTAATATTAAAACTCTCTGTACATAACGTAATTAAATAGATAAAAACCATTTTAACAATTTTGGGGCTCGGTAGGTAATATATTTAAAGAGACGGAATCTCCATCAATAAAAAATGATTGAGAGCCGTTGATCTAGTCAAAAGGTAAGCTACCCTTTATTGCGTTTGTCGAGTCTTCACTAAAGAACAAGAAAACTGCAACTCATGCAAGAAGTGATTAAACTATCATCCTTTTACTGAGCTAACTAGCGTTTGGCAGCTCACGGCGAATAATTGGCCATCAGCAAGAGGTGTTCTAGTGCCCGGGGCTGGCAAACAGCCAGGCGGCTGAAAAAGCCGGAACTCGAACACACCTGCGAAAGCGCTTGACTACATATTTAATCTGTGACCGTCGTAGTACTTTTGGATGATGGAGCAGTCTCTTTAGATATACTCTTTCGGTAGTCTTTGTCACGCGCTGCTGTCAACAAGGCAGGTACCTGAAGGCAGTGGTGGCGGGACGACTAATGCCGATACTACACGTTGGCGGATCATGGGCCAGCGTAAGGGACGGAGCAATACGTAAGAGTGACATGCAAGAATATGTTGCTCTAAGTTATCAATGCGTTTCTTAAATTGGCCCATGAGCCGCCAAGGTGTAGTGCCGGCATAAGATTCTCATGAAACCTAGCTAAAAACTACCGCTAGATAACCTGCTTTCAAATAAAAAAATCCGCATCCAAATCGGTTAACCCGTTTAGGAGCTAAGATGCCACAAACAGATACACAGATACACACGTCGAACTTATAACACCCCACTTTTTGCGTCGGGGGTTAAAAAAGGTGTCTTATCTTGACTTATCTTATTCACATCCATAAGTTACCTCAGAATATATCGTGTATTCACGTCATGACGTAAGCATACCGGCGATTCTTAATGACCCAAGTTTCAACCCTCTAGGTGAATAGGGGCACACAAGAGAACACGAGAACTAAACAAGCGAAAGAACAGTAAGTATACAATTCCGATTACAATGCAACAGTAGTCGGCAAAGCTAAATATAATTGTACAGTCATTCATAATAAAATGAAATCAATAAAGAGCAGTCGCGCATGGTAACTATTGTTAGTACAGTTTGCGAGAAACTCGCTGAAATAGACATACACACAATGCCAATAAATAACAGTTATGATTACCTGAGAATTTAAGTTTACTAAAGGTATTATAAATATTGGAATATTTACTTAGTTTTCGAATTAATACCGTTCCAGTTAGGGTTCAATGTAGTTTGCTCTGGAAACGTTTGTTAATGTCTTTGTCCATTGCACGCTTGAATCGTGGGGACTGTTGCCTATTATTTAACGTTACAACTGTATTATTGGACAAGACAGAGCGGGCGATGGCTTCAAGACTGCATACGTAGTATCATCTCAGTTTACTATTTAAGCTCTTTTTCCTAGAAATTATTATTTTGATTATATTCTTTCTATTCATTCTGATAATAGATATTATAGATGTTATATATTGATATGAATGACATAATTCTGTGCCCCAATGTGGAGTAAGACAACCGCTAAAATGACTAGCATGATCGTAGAGGCATTCCAACTTGGTCTCCAGGTTTTGCAACGTATTTGCAGTATTTAGATTGCTTCAGAGCCCACTTAACGAAACGTTAGTTAGCGCAATGCATCTTGGCAGGGCCCTCATGAAGCATGTATGTATGCTCATAACGAAAATATCAGCCCTTGCCCGGGATCGAGGCCAGGACGACTAGTTGCATAATCAGGTCTTTACTCTACCGGACTTTAAGCCTTAAAATAACATAATAGGTATTCTCTACCGGTCAAACAACAGGTCAAATAGAAACGATGCAAGGTGGGTATTAATTTTTAACCCCTGACGCGAACTGAAGGAGGTTTTAATGGTTTTATGTTTAACGAGTGTATCCGTGTAACTGTCTTATCTTAGCTAATTTTGATGAAAATCAGTTGGAATGCTCAAAACAAGCTGTGAAAGTAGAATATTCATTATTGCGGGGGTTTTAATCTATTTAACAAATAAAGGAACTAAACAAAACTAACGAAGTTTTCCCCCTAGTCACAGAATAAATAATTCGTCATTCGTTAGCAAGAAAAAAGCTTAGAAAGTAGCTAGCTAGTTGTGGACACGGCCAATCGCCAACGTTCATGCGAATAATGGCGGCTGTCAATACCGCGGCAGTTGGAGCAATATTAATTGTGATACGAGTGAAACATCAGAAACAGTTGTATTGTGGAAGCAACTTATAATAGCTTTCTTGGAGGGCTTTATTTGCTCTGTAGGTACAATTCGTATTGAAGAAGTAAGCAGAGGTACACCGTTTAAGTCCCGAATTCGATTCTCAGTAAGCGCATAAAACTGTGCGGTGAAGAAGAATATTATTTTCTATATGTTTAATTATTCATTCCTCTATGTGCAATTGTCGTTATTTACCGCCCATATTTAGCCGAGACCTTAGTGTGGAACTACGATAGTATGTGTGTAGTTTGCGTTTTCAATTTTTACTTTCGTTCTGAAGAAAACAATTGAATACGGTTCCCATAATATTCTTTTTTTAGATAGTAATGCGCCTATCCTCTAGTGTAACTAAATAAGTAAAGGCAGGATGTCCGTAATAAATAAATATCTTCAGTAGTTCGACTGAATATTATACTAGATTAATAATTTCAACTATGTGTAGGTCCTGTGACACACGTCATCCTAGCTCTAAAGCCGATGAGTGAGTGAGATTCTGTATAAAATCATGTTTTTTTTTTTCATTTTCATTAACTACATTCGTTAAAAGAATTCCACTTTAATAATTTAGAACAAAGCAACAACCTTCTCTAAGTAATCTAGAAAGCTATAGGCCTTGTAGTTTCCTAAATACATTCGGTGCCCACCTAACCAATTCCCACATAAAATAGACTCGATACTGAGTCATAGGCCCACCACTATAAAAGCCAACAAAAGCATTGGAACAACATACAGAATAATAAAACACCAACAAGCCGCCATTAATCTCTTGCGCCGTATATGTGTCGTATTCGGTTACAACTTTAACAGTATTTTTGCCAACATGCGCCTTTTGTATTTTATTTCCTGTTCAATGTGTTCGACGGATTAAAAAGAGATTTTAAAGTCGATACGGATTTATTTTCGAGTATAAATTGTACTCTTACAATATGTAGTACCTATGCATGTAGTGCTAATTCACGAAAACGCGTCCACCATTCAAATTGACACTGCAAGGTTCCGTCAATGCAGTAAATATGTGGGTATTGTAGGTACGGTCGGCCTGATAAGTACCTGCACACTTTAGTTAGTGTTTTGTCACTTCACTTAAACGTCATGTTTGAACTGTTGTACGAATCTGTCTAAGGCGTTAAAGCGACAAGATACTAAAGTGTGCAGCTACTTATATAAGCCGACTGTAACAGTGAAACAGTACGTAGTCAGTCAAGTTCATAAATATCGCTGTGACAATTCATATATGGCAGTCTTAACATGACATTAAATAGACAAGGTACTAAAGTGTATACATATTTGAGTCGTTTTCAAAAAAATTGTACATAGTTAAGGGCTTTAATTAAAACAAAACTTAATTGATTCCTTTGTGTAACGAAAGTTACCCATATAGTTTGTATGACCAACTTTCGTTACACAAAGGATGCGATCGTGATTTTGTTTTCATTAAGCCTTTAATTAATTATGTACAATATTTTTGAAAATGACTCATTTATGAACTCGACTGTACTAGGGTTCTATTCTATTGGGTAAAACCATGTTGTTTTTGACATGTTATCGTATTGCTTTTAACTCGGCCGTCATTACTGTCAAGTAAATAAGAGCTATCATAACGTTGACAATACGGAAACATGTCAAAAGTAGTTTACAGAGTAGAATGAACCCAAATGTAGTGAATCATTATGATATTATTTCGTCGAATAAGTTCGTGTAATTCTTTCTTTCTCAGTCAGCTTATTGACGGGCACTAAAGCTATCTGCGAAAGCAAAATGAATTCGAATTTATACGACAAAATACGATGTCGTATGTTTTTTCACTACATCGCTAGGGAAAAGGGAAACTTAAGTAAGTACCTAGTGCAGTAGAGGTACATTTATCGATCTCTATATTTTACAAATTTTATTCTTACTATAGAGGTATATCATAAAGGCGAAAGTTCGGTTGTATGTTACTCAATCACGCCAGAACAGCAGTACGGATTCAGATGAAATTTGGTACCGAAATAGTATAGTCTAGAATAGCATTTAGGCCACTTCTTATCCCGGAAAAAAGGACTGGTTCCCGTGGGATGACAAAATAACGAATTCTACGCGGATGAAGACGCTAGGAGAAACTAGTACGAGTAGGTATATATGTCTTTTGATCCAACCGTTTACTCGGTAAAACAAACAAAGTCGCTTTTTCGCAATTTACTTTAAAACAGGGTGATTAAAACCTTTTAGCCCCGATTTGCAGGGGTTTCCGGGTTGTCCCCTGGTTCCGTCTTATCAGCTAAACGTTTGTGAGATAACCGGAATGCACTTGGGAGATTAATTCTTGTAATTTTTCTTGTCTTTTATGTAGAAGCTGATATTTTTCTTGCTTAAAATAAATAGAGTAAAATTAAGAAAAAGGGAAAAAGAGCAAATGGAAGTTCAAATAGGGTTTTTGTAGAAAGTGTGCAGGAATTTTTATTCTTGTGGTTATTTTTTTTGTTATTATCTGAGAACAATATTTTAATATTGTCTTTATTTTTAAATTTACGAATAACTCTTTCCTGATGAAGGATTCCTAATAAAATTTTATAATTTTCTATAGATAATCTAATAGATAAAGATGCTAACTACACTAACGTTTCTGTTTTCGATAAACTCGAATGCCATTATAAACGTGGAGTAACCGTGGAGTAGCTAAGCCATGCTTTGTGCTTATCTGTCGACTTCAAATGTCACAATGACAGTCTATGGAGTGTATGGAGCGTTCGAAGCGATCTGTCATCAGCTTACGTCAATCCTATACATATTTTCTATTTTCGAATATCGCTCAGAGGGCCCTGCCAAGATGCATTGCGCTAACTAACGTTTCTATTCGTTTCATTTTTAAACCAATCGCGTCACTGATAGATCACGTGACTTTTCATATCACGTCATCTACCAGTGACACGATTGGTTTAAAAACGAATTGAATAGAAACGTTAGTTAGCGCAATGTATCTTGACAGGGCCCTCAGTTAGCATTTTGCTTCTTGACTAGGCCCTCAGAAAGATGTTGAAGATATTCCTAGCAGTAGAACATGCAGTAAGGAAAAGAAAAGGTAAAGGATAAAGCCATAAAATGATATCTTTAAAAATATATTCAAAAGGTACACTCTCAAATTCCCAATTTCAACGGTCATAAAAAAATCTCTTGAACTTATTCCGATCATCTATAGGAATCAAGACCATTCAATAATCAATAAATCACGTGTGTACTTAGCCCGGGGGTGCGGGATTGAAAAGCGTAAAAAAACCCGTAAAAGTCCGTCCGGACCCGAACCCCGTGAATAGATCAAATGATCAAATCTCCGGAATCTTTCCTTCCCACCCTTCATGCGAGTTGAAATGATAGAAATATTAAACAGATGTGACACTTGGTGTAAAGAAAATTCCAAGGTGATAAATAACTGGCATACATAAAAAATGGGCTATCTGACTGACAAAACTCCCTAACCCCCTAAACCGCTGGACCTAGGGTCTGGCAATTTGGAAGGAATCTTCATTGGGTACCCTAGGTAGGTACATTAAGATGTTTTTGAAAATCAGCCCCCAGCGGGAAGAAAATCGGAGCATAAAAGGAAAAGAACTCAACGGGAACAATGTCGCGACTGTCTTGTGAAACCACAAGACGTAGGCGTATTACGTAGGCTCGTCCCACGAATTTAAAATATTGATAAACTGCGCTAACTTTTGAGATATATACCATTTTGGTCTTATATAAATATTATAACCATCATCAGTGTAAAGTGTCAATGATGTGCTTCAGTAACTTAGAAAGTTTAAAATTTACTTTAAAATTTTACTTTTGCAGTTACGATGGGCTCTTTCAAAAAATTGTTACGTTATTAACATTTAGATACAAAGTTTGGGAATCACAAATTGAAGCTATTTTTAGTCAGTCTCTCTGACACTTTTCAAGTTTCGTTTCTGTCAATGTATCGATTTACCTACCTGAAAAAAACCTTCTTACTTCAGAGAACTGTCTCCTCTACCGCCATCATCACAGCTCTTAAGATACCGGCCCGGGACGGCCGACAGGCTGATTCCTGAGGATCCCCAAATTTCACCTTTTTTTTATCTCAACCACTTCCTCGCGAAAAATATTGTGATTGGGGAAATCGGCTTCATTTTTATGGTTCTATGAGAATTTATTATGGCATTCGTGAAGAGTGAAGAGTGAGTTATTAGGAAACAGTTTTTGCAAACAAATCATGATTACTAGAGAAATACGATTAATAATCTACGCCACCTTGAAAATTGAAACTATTTTGTTTTTTGGCATTTAATATCAGGGGATCAAGTCCTAATAGGGACAAGACAACGATAAATACAATATACTATTACTATCCAAATTATATATCCCACCAAGGGTTCATTAATGTAAGACTTTTTGAAACTTTCATTTCTTAAAGAGATACTTCCCGCCACATTGTTTTATATTTTTTGTGGTCAAAAGTCAAACCTAACCTAACTTATTTAATAAGCCCATGTAACCTTTATAATATGTAATGGTTTAAACACAAACACGTTTTTGCGAAATGAAAGTTTGTACAATTATATAGTTTGTCAAATGATGATTTAATTGGTAAAACATTAGTGAACCCTTGGTTGGATATATCATTTGGATAGTGATAGTATATTGTATTTATCGATGTCTTTTCCCTATAATACAAGCCTAGAGCTTAGTTTAGGACTTGATCCCCTGATATTAAATATATACATATTTATATATACATATAAACTCACGCCTTCATTCCCAGAGTGGGGTAGGCAGAGCCACAGACTCACCAACAACTCCAAAAACTTGTTGATAATTCTGTGACCACATTTTGCACAACCAGGCTAAGATGTTATCCAGTGTATTAGTGACAGGTTGCAAACCCATCGCCTAACAGCACTACACAGCCTTTAGTCCCTTAGTCGTCTCTTACGACATCCACGGGAAGACATGTAGTGGCAACATTCTAAACCCGGCACCACACGGGCAACTTAAATATAATATAAAAAAAAAACAAAATAGTTTTAATTTTCAAGGTTGCGTAGTTTGTCAAATGATTATTTGGTCAAAAGGCAGGATACGCCAACCAAGACTTACCAACAAATACTCGCGCTCATCACATAAATAATTCCACTCACCGGGAATCGAATCCGCAAAGCTTCGTCAACAGGATCACTAGTACCACTAACAACTAGGCTAACGGCGTCGTCAGAACAAGAAAGTCATTGATGTTTGTAAAACATCATTTGTGCCTATTAATACAGATGTGTAAGAAATCCCTCTGGAATAGGCGAAGTAAACTCCGGAATTAATACTAACTATATGGGTACTATTTTATTTTATGTTTAATAAAATAAGTAACACCTGCTTAATATCTGACGCTGCGTATTTATTATAAACTGAGATATTATTATGAACACGTTTTCTATAATAAAAATATTATCTTCAGATCCTTCAAGACGACTATAGAGTACTGAAACACGTCCGAACTAGGTATCCGATAAAAGCTCTCACACGCCTCAAGTATCAAAACAAGCCACACAATAATAAATCTTAATATGATCCCTGCTAAATTGAAAGTGGAATAGCAGGTCGTTCCGAGTTGTACCCTTTTTCTAAAGAGATCATTCTCTCGGATTCAGACCACGTCCCCCTAATGCACTGCTCCAAACTGAATCCAATTCTATCACATGTTTTGTTTGTTTTATTTTATTTATGTTTATGTCAAAATTTGTACGTTCTTCAAGAATTGCGAAGGCGAACACCTTAATATTTTCCTTTAAAATCTAGTGGAAATTGTGGAAAAAAAAACTTTCAGAATGCATTTAGTGAAATGGACTTATTACATAATTAATTCTTTAGTCGAAAGTTTGTCTCTGACATTTTGTTGAATCATGACTATAAAAATATTTTCAAGTTTCACTAGGCTAAGAAATAGATGTCACGTAATCACTTAAATTTACGCGATCAATAACCGCAATTCCTTGAAAGAAATACTGGAATATTTGGATAAAGTACCTACCTACGTACAAGTGATAACTTGCATCCCACTTCTAATGTTATGGTTTATCATTTTATATCTTGTGTTTAGTGAGCTGAACTTATTATTATACTCGTTACGTAAGTTGCATCTTTGGGAAGACTCGGTCTCAACCCGAGATATTACATGATATTACTAATAATAATGGCGGGTTGGAAAGCACAGCAAAGCATAAATTACAAATACTTTGTATAAGAAACAGGCACAGCCCACCATCTTTTTCTCGTGTAATTAAATGTAAATTTCACGTCACAATCTTGTGCCACTTACGTTCTTCCATAATGTTGCTCATCATCTAACATTCTCCAAATCGCAGAACGATAGAATGCATTATTCATACGGCGACAGCTCGCGTCTATCTTCACTCGAGTCTATAGTCTATTCCCATTGTTTATGGACTATATGGTTCGCCTGTGGAGTGAAGGTAATAGCAGTTTAAGTGCCTTTGAATTTGCCGCCATTTTGGCGTAGACTTTGTCTACGTGACAAGCATGAGTACTCTTATAATCTGTGGCGTGATTTGATTTTAGAACTTAGAACATGTAAGGGCTGTTTGCACTGACCTTTTACAATACAACAATACAATGCTCTTTTCACTTCTCGTGCACGTAAATTTCTTGGTTAAGCTGGATTGAAGCTGACTAAAATGACTTTTTATGCTCTAACAAGTTAATGAAATCTTGTTTTAAAGACTTACGGCCGCACTCTGAGTCAGTTTATGGCGATTTAAGTCGTTCCTTTCCTTAGCGTCGATTTTTCATACACAAGTTTGAAAAAGGAACGAGGTTATTGTGTCTAAAATATCTCTGAGTACGGCGGTAAGATCCTTAGTGTACGGCCTGAGTGAACGCTCGAGTTGAGCGTGCAGCGGGACGGGGCGTAAGGCGTGCATGTTAAACAAATAAAACTCATACTGGTGTACTGAGTGGACGCTGCACAAGTGTGGTTGACGCTTGCCCTCGACGCTGCCCGCCCCGCTTTGAGCGTCCACTCAGGCCGTACACTAAAGCCCGACCGCCAGACACAGGACAAAACTAAATAGAAATTAGAAACAAGGTAAAAACGCTACTGATGATTGGTCCGACCGATCTCGGTCACGGCGACCGTTTTAAAGAAGACCCTCTTGTCGCATGTGGCTTATGTAACCAATTTTCTTTGTGAAAGTTCTTGCGCATTACGGGAATGTGAGCTCACCATTTTGCGGGTGGTCGGACCTTGTGCAGGGTCTGTCCGAATCGCTACCACCATTTTATCCATTAACCTACCGCCAAGCAGCAGTGTTCGCATTGTTTTGTTCCGGTTTGGGGATAAGACAGCCGATGTAATGACTAGCATAGAGGCATGACATCTTAGTCCTCAGGGTTGCCAACGCATTTGCAGTCTTACGATTGCAGTCTTGTGAATGCGAATGTCTATGGGTCACAGTTTCCACTTACCATCAGGTGGCCTGTGTGCTCGTTTGCCTTCTCTATGCCATAAAAAAGTAAAGAATTGCCGCAGGTGGACGGGCGCACCAGATTCCGCCACTCGGGTCGTTTGGCAGCCTGCTTCTCCCAGCGAGACGGCTTAATGCCATTTCTTTTCATATGCCGTTTAAGCATATCTTTGTATCTATGGAGTTGTCCGCAAGATGCGCTATAATAGGAGACGGGGGGGTGGTTTGTCGCAAATACGTTGGGGGCTTAAAATCAATTTCGAGTAACTGCAAGTAGTGTTACTATAGATAATTATTAGTAATAGCGAATATGACAACGTGAAACACCGGAGATGGAATTACGATGCAGCTCTTAGTGCATCAGGTAATGCAATTAGACAAGGAGTCTGCCGCGGCTCCGTCTGAGTGCGTCGCGGTGGCTCCTTGTTATCAGGACGTCGAACCTGGCCAAGCTCCTAAAAGGATACCTACTCAAGACTTAACGTATACTTAATGTCTGCACGGTTAGCACAAGTTCCCCGCGACTTGGTTGTCGCTCGGATCTCCCTCTCAATCTAGTCAATAACGATAGAGACGCACTGAGCGACAAGCGAGAAAGTACAGCTTGGTGCTACCCGTGCTGTATTAGTATTACAGTACAAAACCGAGCGTCGCTGGGGTTCAAAACGAATTTTCCCGAAGTTGACAACTTGACAGACTTGACATCGATTTTTCGCCCCCGTAAAGGCATATAAGTATTGCAAATTTCATCGAAATCGTTAGAGCCGATTTCGAGCACATGATCCCTAATATACATTATGCATATACATACATACATACATTAAATCACGTCTGTTTCCCAGAGGGGTAGGCAGAGACCACTTTTTTCCACCCGCCGCTACGATCTTGACAACTCTCCTTCGCTTCTTCCACATTCATTATGCATATGTATACAAATATTGCTTGTTCAATAGTATATAGTATACCTACATAAACTGAATTTTTAAATTTTCTAATTTAATTGTACTATGCAAAATGAACGATCGACATCGACGACGAATTGACGATCTGATGGTCGATCTGTTGCTATGTTCCGACGTGGAAAAAGAGGATTTAAGATTAATATTTTTTTTAATGTTTTCTTCCTAGTCAGTAAATGTGCTGTGTGCAAACAAAAAACTTGAGAAACTCTTCAGGTAGACAAAATAATTATTTAAGATTGACGCAGGCCGATGAAGTGATGACTGTGATGAGAATGATGAGTGATGACAGATCGCTCGACCGCTTCTATCAACTCCATACATTTCGAGTCGATAGAAAACCGAAACGTAAGCAGCGTTTGCATCATTACTTTTTTTTGGTATTCTATGGCATTGGCGGCGGAAAATCGTTTTCGAGATGTCTTCTGAAGCAAGAATTAGAAAGGCGATTTTTGTAAAGAAAAATAAGTGTTATTTCTAACAATAAAGTAATTTATTATTGCAGCTGTCTTGGACGTTATCATTTCCACTAATTAGGTAGTGTCGCCAAAGGGAAGCGAAGCTAGATATAAATCTAGACAGGATGCTTTCTAGACATCAGATCATGAAATACTTTAGGACTTGTAAAAGTCATTGCATGACTTTAGTAAGTCAGTTTTTAACGAACAATATGAGTAATTAGAAATTATGTTACAAAATAAAACCCGGTGCCGATGCACGATTAAAGTAGCTAGGTATAGTCGAAAGCAATAATGTCTATACACCTATCGCATCAAATATTATGTATACACAAAACATATTGTCAGTAGCACCGAGGCGTAGATATTTTTGGAGTCTTGGGAACGTAGGAAGGCCGTTTTCAAAAAAAAAAAAACATAGTTAAGAACTTTAAGAAAATTAATATCCTTATTTTTTCCATTTCGTAACGAAGTTTAACCATAATGGAACCTAAATAACAATTGGCGTAAAGGACAACTGAATTGTACGGTCACGAGCGTTAATTTGGGACCCATTTAAAGAAAAATATGCTTGAAGTCGTCAATGTCATTAGAGATGTCAAGTCATTTGTAACTTTTAGGAAACTCAACATAATTGTTGTAGAATGTCAGATTGACTTTGGACCTAAGGTGGGTACCAAATTAAATCTCGTGACTGTACTGTAAAATTGTCCTATACGCCAATTGCCATTTCAACCATAATGATTTAAGTATAGTAATTTTCGTATATAATATTTATGACTGTGACTACTTACCTAGACATGTAACCTTATTAAACATGTGATACCAACAGTATAGTATTTCCGTTTCTCGAAGCAGGTTAATTATATTCGTTCGGAACCGGCGCCGGCGCAGCTTTAACGACAATGCGTCCGCTTTATTTACGACCTCGTTGTTCCACGCGTTCCTGCTCGCATTGTGAAATAGGATTACTGTTTAATGATCATTTCTAAACGATTCGACGGAAACTGGATTAAAGTTTCTTTTTAGGGTTCCGTACCAAAATGGTAAAACAGGAACCCTTATGGTGAGACTTCCGTGTGTCTGTCTGTCTGTGTGTCACAGCAGTCTTTCTCTGAAACTTAAGAAGGTGTCAACTCAAAAAATTACCGTTCCCTCCCCCTTATCTCCGAAGTTTATGGACCAAACAATCAGAAAAATCCTGATTTTAAATTCTTTATATTTTACGCGAAAAATAAGATGAAGTTGTCAAAATTTACAGTTTTGAAATAAATTACAAAAATCTTTAAAAATCTGAATTTAAATTTAGGCTAGTCAAAATGGACCTGGAATGGACCGAGAAAATAAAGTTCATAACAAAACGAGTATTTTCTTTTGCGTTTCCCAACCATATTCTCTTAAATACGGAACCCTCGGTGAGCGAGTCCGACTCGCACTTGACCAGTTTTTTAGTTAGGGTTTTGTAGCCAAATAATAAAAATGATACCATTATATTTCTTCATGTCTTTCTGTCAGTCCGTATGTCACATCCATTTCACTCGGACAAGAAACTGTAAGATTTCTGTTTAAAACCGTTAAATATTTTTTAAGAAAACCATGAACATTATATTTTAGGCTGACCAAGCACTTCATAATAAGTTAAACCAAGATGAATATTTTTTTTACATAAACCTAGTGCGTTTTTATTAATACGTCTGTAACAAGGATGCTTAAGTAATCGTGATATCAATCAAGTTTAGCAAAGATGCAAAACAATATTCATAGACGTGCAATAGTCAATAATATGTATTTATATCGCGTCGTAAAATACAATTGAAAATGCAAGTGGACAAACCGTTTAATTTAGTAGCAATAACAAAACAAAGTAACAACTTTGTAACGGGGTGACTGTGATGCGTAGGAGTTATCCATTTATATAAAACATTTTCCTTCACTTCTTTAACTTATTGCAGTTATTTTTAATGATATTAAAGTAAATATAACTCTTATTTTCCTTGGCTATCCTAGGATTTTCAGGCTGAAAGTTTTCATACATAATGCGCTAAAGTTTCTCGCCCCATAAACGTTGTCCGTTTTTTACCATTTTGAATACGTTGTAGATATTAAGAAAGACTAGGTCTGTTCATTTACCTTTCCAAGCAAATATTACTTAGAAATAACTCGCAAACCAATTTAAACCAATACTCGGCCCGCAATTGCCTACATCCCTGCCTAGGCAATAATGTACTATAGTTTATTCTAATCAAAGGGAAATGGTAATACAAACAACGTCTTACTTTACAAGCACTTCATACCATGAAACAAAACATCAAAACCACCGATTATTATGCCATTAAATAACACTTTCTTATAATTTCATAACAATGGCGGCCGCGAGCTGCGTAGTTCCGTATTTATAGTTCAATGCAGAGGGCGCTGCGAGCGACGGCCGGAAATTGCGAGTCGGAGCCTTTATAAGCATTGACGAGCGAAGCGAGCGCCTTAAGGACTTAAAGCAACATGTTTCCAGTTAATTTATTAGACTAAGATTAGGCGAGGTGAAGAATGTAAGCAATGCGAGCAAAATATACAGAGATTTCAATAAGTAGAAAAGAGGTAATTTTAGATGTTATTTTTGTATTTATGTTTAATTGATGATGGTGCCTCAATGATATTGTAAGTACTCCGACTTTTTGCAAAAATATGTGTTACAAAATTTATCGTTTCCCAACCTTTTCATTTCCCAATCCGCTTTTTCCTGTAACTGTAAATGTTTCAGATTTTTTATAGAATCTAACCTAACCTAACCTAGGGTTCTACACGATGGTAATGAAATAAATCCTAAAATGTTTACAGAATTACAGAAAAAAATCGGGTTGGCAAATGAAACGATTGGGAAACGATACATTTTGGCAAATGATTTTCGGCCAAAAGGCAGGATACCGATAATATACTATGATCCTGTTTGTCTGATGGTACGTCCCGCTGTTACAACTCAACCCTTAATTAAAAGCCTGAAAACGAACATAGTAAATTTTGTGCCATTTTTTATAGTTACTGGGGAATAATGATTAAAAGATTTTTTTAAGAATGCAAGTGGGTCAATGATCCCATTTAATGGCATGCCATAAAAAAACTTCCGTGCCATTATATTTTACACTGTTTGAAAATAAAAAATAATTTACTACTGGGTACTAACTAACTCTACACTAACCCATTAGATTTTAAATAACGTTTTTTTGACAAGGTTTATACATATAGATGCTTTAAAGATTTGCAAAATATTTTCCCTTGTTCTGTATCCCGATTCGGGGGAGAATAAGAAAATTAATTAATCACTAATCCCAAAACAAAAACTATCAAAGCTTTAAAACAAATAAAACCAGTTGTTTGTCGACAAACATTAAAAAAACTACCCTCCCCCTCAAAGCATGATATCCCGTGTAAAGTTCATGTATCACTATCAAATGTCACTGCAAAAAACGTTCAACCCTAGTCTTCCGTCCTTGTCACGACTATATCGATAAAAAGGGACGGAGGCTTTTTTGGTTGACGGCTCTCAGTACAATATTGAATAGGGCTGTCGCAGTTAATAAAGGGTAGTATTCGAAGCATTTAATTAATAGGGGTGCTACCCTTTGCCGTTTTACGTTGGAATTGCAGATTCTTTGTCGCGGAATCTGATCGTTTTGGCTCGGGTTCGGTTCCGGTTTGAGTACGCGGGCTGAGTTAATTGCGAAATTGTATAATACTCGTAAAGGGGTGTTTAAGTTGAAAGTGGCCGAAAATTAAATAAAACGTACTATTTAGCGGCCACCCCGAGATGTTTTTGGTCGAATGTATCATTTCCCAGGTTTTTAATATTTAAAAAACCGTTTATTACGTTAGTTAGTTTAACTTAGACTGGTGACTAACAGTTTTGAAGTTTAGGAAATGATTTCTACATTCGATCAAAAATTAAAACGGCAAAGGCCCGACACCCATTATTAAAAAAAGTAAAAATAAATAGTAGCAGCAGATAGATACCTACCTAACACTAATACATAAAAATAATACATTTAATGTCCCTTATCATACATGTCACTTGTCCAAAATTTAATTTGTCTGTTACCCAATTGTCAAAAATACTGTTGCAATAATAGATTTGATTTAATTAGCAACATTTAATTAAATAAAGTCTGCAATAGTAGATTGTCTATCACCTAATTGTACAAATACTGTATTTATTTTCATTTCATTTCATTGACAGACAAATTAAATAAGCGGTTTTGGTATTCCGAAAATAAAAACCAAAAATACAAAAATGGCTTTTTGGAACATCAAAAACTTGGGAATGCTACATTCGACCAAAAATATCTCGGACTATCGGCAGACTCACGGCAATTTGGAATACGTTCGACGAATGCCTATGCATTGCAATGCAAATGGGGGCCTGATTGGATGGTACCGTTCCAGCAATGTGAAAGTCAAACATTGTCTAACCTGGCAAGGACGCAGCATCTTGCTACTTACCTACTATGATCTATACAATTCTCCAAATCAAAAATACCTACAAAAAAAACTAAAATGAGAGAAATTCTTAACCAATTAATGTACATACTTACGTTAGTATATTACAGCCAGACCGACAGTCAGACACAGCCGACAGTAAATAAAAAAACATACAAAATCGTTTTTATTCGGAAAAGTTGGTATTCGTCATGCTTTCTCAGTAAGCTTTAGTTTCCATCGTTAGGCTAATTAAGAAAGCGAGACGAATAGGAACTTATCCGACAAAATACGATTTAAGATATATAGAGCTGGGCCTTTATTCTACTCGGTGATATCATATGGCTTTTGACGTCTTATCGTATTGTCAACGTTACAATAGATCTTATTTACTTGACAGTAATGGCGGCCGAGTTAAAAAACATTATGATAACATAATGTCAAACGCAAGGTAATTTAGAGGCCTTGTTTATGATGAGTTCCCATCAAAGTTGCTAAATTAATTACATTTTTAATAGCAACTTTTAAACCCATTTATTATATTATTCCAATAACATTTTAAACAGGAAACAGCAACACGTGGCCCAGCTTAAGGCCCTCGAAATAAATAATTAAAGGAATAAATTTCGCGACCCCTTCATCCCCTAACCATTCCGATTTAAGACGTTTGCAATGGACACTGTGAATAAATGAGGGTTGGAAGAAATAAACAATGATTTGTTTGTCAAAAAAGGTGTGAAATTAAAAAAAATCATGGCTTTTTAATGCCTTGGATAAGGCACACCAAAGTCATATAATATGACTTATGATACTCGTATTATACAGTTTTTCGAGATCAAATCAAGAGGGTTATATTTGTCCTCTTGTTTATCTTGATTTTATTAAAACAAAGTCACTTTCCGCGTCTGTCTGTCTGTCTGTGTGTATATCCGCTAACTCCTCCTAACTCACGCAACGGATCTTGATGCTGTTTTCACCATCGGATAGATATTTTTTACGCTGGGTTTTTTGTATAATAAATTCTGGTTTATGTACAGGTGTTACAGAAAACACATAAGCCGAAGCGAAGCGAGGACGTGTGGCTGGTAACTACTAGCATTACAGTGTAAAAGTGTAATTTCAAGAGCTATGTCACGCTATGTGCACGTACAAAAGTTTTTTAAACTTAATAAATAAATAAATAAAATAAACTTAATAAGCATGAGTAAGTAGGTAAGATGCGTTTGACAAGTATTTTCGATTTTATTAAATATTCAGATTAAAACTTGATGCATTTATTTTTATTTCAATTCAGATTTAAAATTTCTAAACAAACCTTTATTTACCACAGCTTTACGTAACCATTGAGCGGACCTGCTAGAGGGGGTGTGCTTTTTATAGTGGTGATTATTATTTACGTCTTTAATATTTGAGTAGCTTAGTTTTTATTTTAATTTAAATAAGTTTAGTTTTAACTTTTAATTGTATTATATTAAATATGTATCTGCTTATATGTAATAAAGTAATTCGTAACCATCAACATTCTATTTCCCATCAAAATCAATTTTACATAACCCGAAATCCGCTTCATTTTACAACGCAATTAATTAAACTAGATAAACATAGTTTTCTTCGTAATTGGGTGCAATTAAGTCATCAAACGCCAATCATTCACCATAAACATTTCGTTCCTCGTTCTTCCATTCACTCATTCGTTCCCAGCCGTTTTATTCGGCCACTTTATTTCGAGTTTGTTTTAAAGCCTGTAAATTTACAGCCTGTCCGGGCGCGATAACAGGCAGACAGGCAAGCAAGTGCCGTGAAATTTATCGTGTCATAAATATACGTTATGTTTATGATCGTTCGAGCTGTGATTGTAGGCGAATGAATGAATGGTAGCAGGGGATCTTTGATCAGTTGAAGTATCTCGCGTTACGACGTTTTTGCATCACATTCATGAAATTCTGAAACAAGAGAACTTGTCCCTAAGTAATATTAGCGTGACGGCACCAATAATGGACACTTTTAGTTGACAGGCACCAGTAATGGACACTTTCACTCTTAGTTAAAATTTCATACGGTCCTGAATTGATCGTTGCAAAACAAATGAATAACCCTTATCTTCTGTAAAACAAGAATCAAGTGTCCATTATTGGTGCCTTGTCCATTACTAGTTCCATCACCCTACTATCTTACTACTATTATAAATGCGAAAGTTTGGATGTTTGTTACTCAATCACGCCAGAATATAAAATGTGATATGGGAGTAGCTAAAAAATATTATACATCTGCCCCAATCTTATTTACTCTTCGACACTGTTACAAAGCGGTATTAGCACCGTGTCACGATCAATCCCGGTACCGGTGTGTCACGAGACCCATTTAGCGCTTTAAAAATAGTGACAAAAAGTGGCGCGCGCGCAAGGCGCGTTAATCCCCGCTTTCCTGTCGATTTCGCGTGTCACTGCGCAGCTGTGGAGGTGATGCAGATATTTGGTTGTGTTGCCTATTTTGTCTCACTTATGTTTCAATATTTGCAGATATGTATCATGTTAGGAATATTATGTTTAGGTAATTAGATTTTAGAGTTATCAATATTAGGACAAACTTGCTTTAGGACTTTAAATGAGAATGCGCCAAAATTATTAGGACAAATGAGTAGTATGCCATTCAACAGTATGCCAAACATTCTCGGCCAAACATTTTTAGGACAAAATACGTTATGCGATACGACAGGCACCCATCTTACTAGCCTATTATTATAAATTGCATAACCCTTTTGGTCGTAATTCTCATGGGTCTGGGTTTATATTTTTCCTAGACTTCAGCAAAATCAGGCAGCTTTTTAGGGTTTCCAAAAATATGTGGGATATGAACCTGAACCCCATCTTCTTAAGTAAGCTTATACGTAGTCAAACCTAGGCTGAGATTCTACACGGTAAGGGTCTCCCCAAACCTATCGACGCGGAATCGGCTTGAGCCGGTAAGAAAAAGTTTTATGTCCATGCAATAAGAGCGAAAACGACGTCGTTCCGTTCGCAACGCCGAAGCGAGCCGAGCCAAGCCGATTGGCGTTTGTTTTGCTCTTATTGCGTACATCAAGAGTTTTTTGATCAGCTAACGCCGATTCCGCGTCGATAGGTGTGGGGAGACCCTTAAACCTTATTGTTTCTGACGTGTTGCCGTATTGTCATCATTTTGATAGCTCTTATTTACTTGACAGTAATGGCCGCCGATATAAAAACAATACCATAACACGTCAACAAAAGCAATTTTCACCTCAGCAGCTCAAACAAGCAGGTTTTGCTGCTTAAAAACAGTGAGCAAAATTCAATTTTGCTGCGAGCGTGAGGCAAAGTAGCTTTTTAATTATTTTTTTTAAATGCCGTGAGCAGTGCTGGGTCTACACACAACATTCGATAGAATTGAACTTCACTTTGTTCTGTCACTTTCACTTCGATACGAAAAAAGCGAGAGATAGAAACAAGTTGATTATAAGTTCGATTTTCAAATTCCATACCTAGTAGGTCCTAAAAGAAACAAACAATAAAACGTTCGGATACACTTATAACCGTAAAATTGTAAAAATCTGTTAAAAACTTAAAAGTTTTAAATGTGATTATTATATTTTTATAATCGAATTAATTTTTTATAATGAAATAAACAGAATATTTCATAAAAAAATACGCAGTTAATCATGTACCCATCTACATGATTTATCGTTTTAACAATCTTTAATTTTGTTACATAAACCGCGGGTGCAGTATCAGAACGCATCTTTAAAAAATAGCGGGATTATTTTTATTGCTTTTGTTTATAGTTCTGTTACGCTATCTACTTTCGATACACGTTGAATATTATAAAAGTACTTAATAATAAATAAATATGAGTGAGTCCAGTGATGAAGTCTGCTATTTAATACCGGAAGCATTAAAGCAGAGCGTGTATAAAAGGCAGAATTAAGTTTCCTGCCTGAAAAGTCTCGCGAAAAATATCTAAAAGCGTAAGTAAGTATGATATTTTTAAGCAATGGAGACTTGCAAAGGGTGCAAACACTGTACTGTTAGCGTACTTACTTCATTAAATTATCACAATCAATGTTGAAAACCACAATAAAGACAAAAGTTGACGTGCACATTGAAACCTATCCCAAACTTATTGCATTTTTGGAGAGAATGTGTCGGTAGGGCACGAATTGCCATCTAAGGTTAAAAAGTTTTTTTATGAAGCTCCGGACTACAATTTTCTCGCTACAAACGTGTATTTATCCGTCATAAGTATAAAAATATATGTCTGTGCACACTAACCATTTGATTATGTTCTCGCTGCTGAGGTGAAAAGTTGTATGTGTCACACGAGACCAAAGTTATTTACATCTCGTGTCTTTGAATCCCTCGCTACGCTCAGGATTCTAACCTAGAATCACTCGCTACGCTCGTGATTCTATTTATAGAATCCTTCGCTTACTCGAGATTCAAAAACAACACTCGCAGCTAAAACCAACTTTGCTCTCTTGTTGCACAAATAACTATTGGTTTAACTGTGTTGAATGGAGCCCCTGAGGACTAGAGTTAAGTTGTAATAATGACTATACTAAAACGTTAAATTGCTTTAGGATAAACGTTAATTCGGACTAAGGATGCATTGGGGCTATAGTGCCCGGCAGATAAGAAATAAATCCTAACACATTGCACAACCATGGAGTTTCTAAATATTGATATTGTAGAACAACAGTTGTTGCGAGTGACCAATGAAAAAAAAAATTGTCGCTTCTAACAATATTGTGATTGTTGTGCATAGTCGTCTTGAATCCATACGAGCCTAACAGGACGTTAGACGCATCAACTAAGATGATAGTTGAATCGCTAAAAAACTTGCTGTTTTTACTATAAGTTTTGTTTGATACAACTAATATCATGAATAGTGTATTCATTTTATGTCAACTAAGAGAAAACCTCTCTTGGTTAGCTCACATTTTTTTGAGTGAAGGAATTAGTAATAACAGCATTATTTTACTGGTTCTTCAACCTGCCGGGGACTATAGTAGGCATAATGCATCTCATATAAAGGTAAATAAGTACCTATAGGTTGTGTAATTTCTAACATAGCCAACCACAAGTTCCAAATAAGGATCCTTCACGTTGCTTCTGTCTCGATCATTTCAAAAATGTCAGAAAATGAAGACTGCTTATTGACATCCGCCACTTGTCTATGCCAGCTGATTTGTATAATGTATAGTTAAGGGCTCCACAATAAGACATCAAAGGCCTGACCTGCCAGACCCTCCTACAGCGTAATAAATCTTTTAGGGTCATCCACGAGCACTCGACATGACTCGACTCTCGAGAGATCTCTGAATTGACACCTGATTGTAGTGTATTGACGTACCAACTTAGTAATGCAGCTATAAAGTCATATTCAAACGAACATTAACCTTATGCTGATTGTAATAAGATTATAAGATATTAGTGTAATGTGTTTGGTGATCGATTACAGTGTAATAATAAGCCAAGTTAATGATGCTGGTCATGAATTGATAAATATGGTGATTTAGACTTTAAGTCTGGTGATTAAGGTGGATGGTATAGTTTTGAAGGTGCGAAGGAGAGCATCGGTCGGCGTCTTTTAGGTTGCGAATGATAGGTGCTTGAGTGTGATGACAGCATCTCGTTAATTTTGGCCGTGGATGCATGTTCCGTGATGCCATATTGGGTCAATTTCGCGTGGAAACTAGGGATATTAGCTCTGAACGAGCAGTAAGTAAATAAGGATATACCTAATATTCACTCTTATGCGACTTTGTATAGAATTTAAAATGAAACAGTTTTTTGGATTTTTTGTAACTAGCAGTTACTAGCGGTTAGCGGTTCTGTTCCTAAAGTTTATCCAGATAATCTATCTATCTATTTAGGTATTCTCTTATTTCTCCAGTCGTCTAGATCATTGTCAATTTAAATAGCTAAGTTTAAAAAACCTACGCTACACCAACTTCACAAAAGTTCACGTTATAAGAACGCAATAATTATTGGTAGGATTTCCAAAATCCTTAAAGGTATTGTCGATTGCGAGTAAAACCTCCGTTTATTTGATCTAGTACTATTTAGCTGTAGCCCGTAACTCCGTCCATGCGGAAAAGTAAAACATTCACTGATACCATAGTATTTTACTGGTGGTTTTGGTGGTAAGTATTTTTAAAATCGGTCCCGATCTTTTACATTTTATTCGTTACAAACAAAAATACAAATATTTTCTCTTAATGTAGATAGGTTTTACTTTTTTCTTTAAGTAAATAAAAAATAAACGTTTCTTCTTATTAACCTTGTTTATTTTTTATTTTAAAAGTCACCCCAAAATCTCTGCCTTAAAACCACCCAATGTTTTCCAGCACTTTCGCTGCCGTATTTAAAATCCACCCCTTCATTGTTCGAAGGCATTTCGAAGTATTTCGCCAACCATTCAAGAATTCCGAAGTCACTATAGTTTCTAGTTTTTTATATCAAACTTATTATCTCCAACTAAGACAATTGCAACTTTTGCTGTATACAAATAAGATCTATGTTCAACTGACAACATTTAAGCCGAGGTATCATAGACAATTAAGTTCTAAATTCAATTTACAAAGGCGGGAAAAGTTATGCGTGGAATTTTTGAAATCATTCCAGACAATTTTAAAAACGTCCAGAAAAGAGCTTTATTTGTTTCATTATAGGGTCGTATTTTTACTGTGTTGTTTAGGGTGGTTATCTTCGAATCAGTGACCTCTTGTTTTTGCCCTTCAGTAAACATTGGGGTTGAGATTGGATTGAAGCTTTGAGACGTTTTTGTTATCACTTCGGTGTTGATAATGATACCCTTGTTTTTTAAGTTTTAGAATGTTTGTTGACAGTGACAGCACGTAACGGACAATTAAAAAAAAGTGTTGTTTATGGGCGGTATTTGGTCCTCGTTAAGAACCGTTATTTAAAAGAAACTAAGAATAGAAATGTAATAGTTACTTGGACGTAAGACGTGTGTAAGTTTGAGGCTTGGTAGCTCTACCGACTAGTTTAGATACCGACTTTTTAAAATAGAAAACGTGTTTAAATTTCTTAGTTATGTTTGATGAAAGTCAATTGGGCTGTCGCAATTTTGGTTTGGGGGCTGTTATCTATTTCATATTTATATACCAACCTGTTTATAAACCAAACATAATATGGAGAGGAAAAATCTACAATCAAACAATATGACATGTGTCCAAGGAAAAAAAATAGCATGGAAAAGGCCACCAAGCACACAGACCACCTATCCTACCGAAGTGGGATCCGTCCATAGACATTTTCATTCCCGAGACTACAATCTTGAGACTGTAATCCTAAAACTACAAATGCGTTTCCAATCCTGAGGACTAAGGTGGAATGCCAGTATCCCCACACCGGAACACAACAATGCGAACCACTGCTGCTTGGCGGTAGGGTAAAGGTTAAGATAGTGTTAACGATCCGGACCACCACTAAACCTGAACTTTTGTTCGTAGAGTGTCATTGTCTGCTTTAACACTAAATAACGCTTTTCAAGTCCGAAGCAATTTTTATTAACTACCAAATAAATCAGTAACAAAATACAACATCAATTAACAAGCAAATCGCAACTCTATCTCTAACCCGTTATGATTAAATTTTATGTTTGAATCTGCGTCGGCGCAGGCTGTGGCGCAGGACATAAAGCGTGAGTCAGTGTTACCTGACACCTTACGAATTATCCACCTACGAATGACAGCTGTTTTAAAAAGCAGCGCTATTACTCGATATACAAAACGCTGAGAACCAAATTCGCGAGCGTTTGAAACGCTACGCTTTATTGACGAAATCTTTTTATTGAAGAAGTTGAAGAAGGCAAAGAGCACACAGACTGCCTGGAGGGCTAGCACACGTTGTCCGTGACTTGTTTGTCGCTCGGGTCTCCCTTTCCATCTAGTCTGTAACGATAGAGACGCGCTGAGCGACAAGCGAGAAAATACAACTTGTGTTACCCGTACTGCTGTAAGTGAACGATGAATTCTATCCTGGAATTTCTCCGGTTAGCTTAGTCGCAAGTCGCAAGCTATCGATAAAAAGGCAGTGTTCCGGATTTAAGGCCCACAGTAAAAAAAACCATCGTCATTATTTGACGTAACTGGGACAAACAGCTTACTAGCGATTTCAAGAAAGTATGTACCTACTGTTAAACTTAGACCTGTCTATCTTAGAAACTGTTATATAGGAAATCGATGCTCTCGGCATAATAATATAATTGCGAACCAAGTAAAAAAACCAAGGCTCTCGAAAAAAACATTAGTATTGAGTAAGTATATTAGAGATTGATGTCATCGACATAATTTCTTTGAGTACCAAGTGACCTCGCGTTTCCTGTCAAAGTGGACAATCTTTAACACAGCTTACTCTATAATCCTTTACAATATAATTGTCACAATCGTTCTGCGTAAACGCGTGACGCAATTAAACGAAGAGGCTCGCGTCGCGCATTTATTTCAGTGACGGATGAGCAGGGATTACACTCCCAAAGTAATGGGAGACTGTCAGGATTCTTTGCGTAATTCAAAGTTCGAGCGTGTTCTCGAATTACGTGAAACTTTAAATAAAATTCGCCTGTATCAGTTATGCTGGCAATTTTTAATTAATGCGTTAGTTTAAAAAAAACAAAAAACCGCCTTCAAAAAGAAAAAAATAACTTAATTTAAAATGGTAGGTGTAGTACAACTGAAGTCTGCTTTTGGTTAAAATATTGTAGGACGCCGACTTCAGTTGGACTGACCTATTACCTACCATTTTAAATGAAGTTATTTTTTTCTTTTTGAAGGCGGTTTTTTGTTTTTTTTTTAACTTTTATTTTATTTTATACTTTTTAGTGATCATAATTATGCTGTTAGTATGTAGTCCCACTTTAATTAATAAGAATTAATAAGAAACTATAGAACATAGAAATTCAATCTCGCCGCAAGCAACGCCGTGGGAAAGTCATAGTCATATATTTAAACGTACATATGCTTCGTCATAGTCGCTCAACTATCTTAATCGAAATATCTTGTCGCCACCCTTGAAATATATACCGTTTAGGAGTTCCGGTGGCCATCTGTGGTTTTCATCATCAGTTCCACTTTACCAAATAGTGTTTTCCAAGAGCAAATACACGAGTTACAATGAAAAATACCAAAATCGCTATAGGTGTGCCTATAAGTTTTGAAGAGTTCCGTCGATTCCTCATGGACTCCATCATCAAATCTTAATTTTGATAAAAATGGGAAGCAACAGCTTTCAAATAAAAAAAGAATCTTCAAAATCGGTTCACCCAGTCAAAAGTTCTGAGGTAACAAACATTTAAAAAAAAAACATACAGTTGAATTGAGAACCTCCTCCTTTTTTTGAAGTTGGTTAAAAATTAGTAAAATCCTTAAATTATAGTTCAGGAAATATGAATTGGCCGTCTGTAATCCTCACTAAGATCTTTTTGTTAATATCAAACAAAAGGTAATCGTAAAACTGCCCTCGTTCTTCAAACAGCACAGCGGGTTGGAAGGTTAAGGTTAAGGTTAGGTCCGGTAAGTCTTAACGCAGAATAAAAAGATCGCAAAGTAGATAACAGACGGCCAAATCATATTTCCTGAACTATAACTCTGTATATTTGGTGTATTTTCGTGTGCAATGTAATATTATGTTCCCATTTTTTCAATATGTTTTTATCGTTTTACTTACTTAAATCATGTGGCGCGTCTTCGTAGACTGAAAATACTAATTACTTTACAGCTTACTAATTACAATGCTAGTTTGTTTTAAAATAGCACGATTTTCACACATAGGTACTAAAACAACCGTCTCGTCTTTTCGTGACTACGGCTGTTGTGACACAGTCGAAACGTCGAGGGAAATATAATTAATTAAGATATTAAGTTTCGTTTTATAGTTTTCGTAAATACTATACTTACTGGGCCCGAATTATGGACGCCTTTATCGCGGTGGATAAAGCATCCGTCACCCTCGCACTTACATACTGGTTAGAAAGTGACAGATCATTTATCCACACGATAAATACGACCATAATAGGCCCGCTGATCAGTGTTTACTTTTTATGTAACTTAAAAAACTAAAGCGCCTCTATGTATATAGGCCTGGCCAAGAAGCAAACTCTGCTAACGATGCTATTTTTTTACGACTCGATTTAAAAAACAACATTAGGTATCTACTTACATCTACATCCGCATCCGCACCTTTTTTTATGGCATAGAGAAGGCAAACGAGCACACAGGCCACCTGATGGTAAGTGGAAACTGTGACCCATAGACATTCGCATTCACAAGACTGCAATGCTAAGACTGCAAATGCGTTGCCAACCCTGAGGACTAAGATGGAATGCCTCTATGCTAGTCATTACACCTTCTGTCTTATCCCCAAACCGGAACACAACAATGCGAACACTGCTGTTTGGCGGTAGGTTAATGGATAAGATGGTGGTAGCGACCCGGACGGACCCTGCGCAAGCTCCTACCACCCGCAATCTAAGGATGTGAGTCAGTGGCGGATCCAGGGGGGTGGTCAAGTACGTCATAGCCACCCCCTTAGGTGCTCGCTTCGTCAGAAAGTAAATAGTCCACGCACACGCGCGCGCGCACTCACACACACACACACACACACGCACGCACGCACGCACGCACGCACGCACGCACGCACGCACGCACGCACGCACGCACGCACACACAGCGGGTTCTCCTGATACAAGTATTTAAATACTTAATAGGAGATCCCAACCTTATTGTGATATGCACTCCTACTGTTGAACCAAATAAACTTTATTTTATTTTATTATTTTTATTTTTTAGTCCTGTTACGTGTTTGACTCGCACTTGACCGAACTTCTGCGTTCGGCAATGACCACCCCCTAATCTGAAGGCAGGATCCGCGCTTCCCATGCATAGCTAAAGCACATTTCTACCATGAAATATCTTGGCAAACGCCTCGTGACTCCGGTGCAGAAACGATAGTGTTTAAGCAGCTCATTAGTAGTCTGCTAATCAGTCTGAGAGCTAATCATACAAGGATAAGGCGAGCTTACGTCACGCCAGATTTTGCGAGCATTGCGCAAGAGATCCAGCCAACAAAGGCGCTAATTGTACTGAAAGCGCTGTGAGGTATGGCAAAAATTTTTAGGAATAAGTAGAAACTATCTACTACTACCAGTACCTATGTATATACTACCAGCTTACACAACATGTACCAATCTACCAGATTCTATAGCAAGCGGCAATCTTTGTTTTTAGGGGATATGCTCTTGTCCGGTTTTTTCACGAGTGACAAATATACTGTCAGTTAGAGTCAGTGTGATAGCGATAACCAGACCTCCGAATATACAGGGCAAAATTAAATGACAGCTAGGGATCGCCTATTGCCCAGTTCCTATATTCAAGAAACGAATCGTTTTCCTTACGTCTGGTGAAAATTTGACATAATTACTACCTACAAAATGTGTCAAATTTTAACGAAACGTAAGGAACATAATTCGTTTCTTGAATATAGGAACCGGGCATATATCGATAAACTCAACTATCGATGCTTTTCCCATATACTAGTGATCGCTCCAAGTTTTGTTGGTAAAAATGAAATTTTATTGAAAGTACTTATGCAAATGAAACAAAATAGCAACATAACTCTGGTTATTCTTTATTTTAAAAGGATTTTTGAACCTCCACTCATCATCATCATACAAGTACTCGACGACATTGACAAGTACTGTTTCATAAGTTTCTAAGTTGGTAAGCTATTTCTATTTAATTATCTAAAGAGGTTTGATAAAGAGATGATAATAACTACTTATTTCACAGTGCAATGGTACTCATAACCTAGGGATCATTTAAAATGAGCTCTGTATGAACTTTATAACGGAGAGATGACGGTACGTTATACGACCAACACTGGACTGCGATTTTAACGTTAAAATAAATAAAACAATCAACTTTTTAGTGGCAGTAGTGATTTATTATTGTTTATTACAGTCTAAATCCAAACATTTATTGTGCGCGTGTTAATTGGTGGCGTTATATTAATCGTATTGCTGAAAATAGACACTGCAGTGACGAAAACTACCCTCGTTAGCATAAAAAAAACAATAACAATGTTTAAGTGCTCGGCCTGTGCAAAATACATGACGCGTAATGATGGTGCCGTATGCTACAAATGCAGCTGTCAGTACCATCTGGCATGTGTGGGAGTTTCTACGGCGGCGGTTCCTCGAGATTGGAAGTGCCCGACGTGCAAAAGGTCCCAGCCGACAGACAACCGGGCCGAAACGCCGGTCAAGGGTCTCCTTACCGAGACCGCCCCTGCCCTGTCCGCCGCCGCAAAGCCCGCCGCGAAGCCCGCCCCAGTCACGGCACCCGCGGAACCCGCCGCGAAGCCCGCCGCGAAGCCCGCCGCAGTTGCGGCAGCCGCGAAACCAGCGCGCGTGGGCGCGCGGACCTCGCCTGCGCCCTCGCCCGGCGGCGAAGCGGAGGAGGGACAGTCGGCACTGGGTCGCGAGATCCGGTTATTTCGAGAGGAGCTGCAGGTCGTCCGGCAGGAATTCCGGGAGTTTCGGCAGGAGTTCTTCGACATGAGGGCGAGCCTGACGGTGTTCACCGGGAGGCTCGAGGCATTGGACGGGCGCGTCGACGATTTAGAGCGACAAGTCGCGAATGGCACCGTGTCGGTGGCGCACAAGGCCATGGAGGAAGCCATCGCGACCCTCCAGATGGAGCTGCGCGATCGGGACCAGGAGCTTCTCGCCAATGACGTGCAGATCTCTAACGTCCCGGAGGAGCCTGGTGAGAGCTCTGCAAGCCTGGTCAAGCGGATCTGCTCGGTGGTTGGAGTGGAGCTGGACGCGCGTGACGTGGTTTCCGTGCACCGGGCTGGTCGGGTGCGCGAGGTGGGTCGGCCGCGGCCGCTCGTGCTGCGCCTGGCGCGGCGCGCCGTGCGCGACGAGCTGCTGCAGGGCGCGCGCGTGCGCCGCGGCGCCACCACGGCGGACCTGGGCCTGGCCGCCGCACCGCAGCGGTTCTACGTCAACGAGCGGCTCACTGCTGAAAACCGGCAGCTATTCCAGCGAGCCCGCGAGGCCGCGCGCGCCGCCGGCTGGCGGTACGTTTGGACTCGCGACGGCAAGATTTTCACGCGGCAGGCCGATGGCAAGCCGAGCCACCGTTTACGTCGCCTGTCCGATCTGGATATTTTTGGGCCCGTCGTAGCGGTCCAAAAAATCACTTAGTTGTTTGTGTTTCCCTGTTTCTATGTTGTGGAGTCCTAAAACGATATAAGGAGTGTTTATTGTTTGTTTTGCCTTGTTCTGCGTTAATAGTAATATTTGTTAGTTGTAATAGTTGTAAAACTTGCCTTATTGTTGTGGCCTTCTCGTTTGTATTGTGTTGTTTTTGGTGTGTCGTCGCGGGAGTGAATCGACCTATCATCCACGTCTTGCATTCATTCTGGAACAATATAATATTTATAAACTTAACTATGTATGTAACTATCACTTCACTCTATAAGGTATTATATCACTTTTTCTTTTCGAGTAATTTCACTTTACTTACTTGTATACAGCCATCCATTTGTTATCGTTGTTTAAGCATATTGCTTAAATCTTGTAATGTTCCATTGTAACAATTTTAAAGTTAGTTTATTTAATGCTGGTGCCCTCGGTACGGGGCACGACGAGTTGATTGGGACTATTACTGAGACTGACGCAGACATTGTTGTGATCAACGAGACTTGGCTGCGGCCCGGGGAGGACGCGCGCGCGCCCGCTGTGCCCGGCTACCGACTGAGACATGTGCCGCGCCCGGCCGGGGTTCGCACGAGAGGCGGCGGAGTCGGGATGTACTTGCGCCGGGGCCTCAGCGCCCGCTCCCAGCCGCACCCGCCTGCCGCACTCGTCGAACAAATGTGGCTTAAAGTAACAATTAACTGCAAACACTTAATTGTAGGCACGGCATACCGCCCTCCATGGCTCAATGTTGACACGTTTTTTGATGCACTGACTGACTCGATAACTTCGTTTAATCACTACGACCGATTGATTTTAGTTGGAGACTTTAATATAAATTGCTACGACCGAAATGACTTTAAATTTAAATGTTTGACACAATTTTTGGAGACTGTTAACCTGACTCAACACGTACGCGACCCGACTCACTTCACGAGCCACAGTGAAACGATGATAGACCTTGTGTGCACTGACGCTCGCGTTGTGACTGTGGACGTGAAGCATATCCCGGACCTCGGGGCACATGCTTTCGTCACCACTGAGCTTGACATTAAAAAACGGAAGCCGACGCCGACGACCATTACGTACCGACCTCTAAAAGATATTACCTTTTGTGACTTCTACCAAGACCTAGACACAATTGACTGGGACCAAATACTCAACCTTGACGATGTTAACGACATGGTGCGGCGCTTTAATTACCTTTTACTTGGACTTTTCGACAGACATGCACCTGAGAAGACGATCGTGGTGAAGGAGGCTCCCAAACCTTGGCTGACGGGTAACGTGAGGCTTATGATGCGTCTTAGAAACGCAGCTCATAGCAAGTACAAGCAAACGAAGTCTGACGCACATAAACAATACTACCTCGACTTGAAGCACCTTGTCGTTGAAGCTATCCACAACGAGAGGCGAGCCTTCTTCGATCACCGTATTAACAACGCCACTGACACAAAGACGCTGTGGAAAGACTTGAAGCGTACCGTTATACCCGACCCACACTCGCAACCCGACCTACCGACGCATTTCGACGACCCTGACTTAATAAACTGTCATTTCCTCAATACACCTGGGAAACCAGAGGTCACTATATCCGACTTGACATTTTATGAATTCAGTAGACACGGAGACACGACTTTTACTCTTATGCCCACGACTTCGATAGCTGTCAGTAAAATTATAACCTCCATTAAAACGACTGCAAAAGGACTTGACTCGATTTCTATTGACATGTTGCATTTGACTCTTTCGAGGACCGCTGACATCCTGACACACATAATTAACACCAGTATTTTAACAATGACTTTCCCGACTGACTGGAAAATCGCTCAAGTGACCCCTTTACCTAAGATACCGAACCCAGTGAACCTGTCTGACCTCCGTCCTATTAGTATCCTTCCCTGCGCATCTAAGATAATAGAAAGGGTAATCTGTGATCAACTGTCGAGATACCTAGAGAATAACAGCATCCTACCTGAACTACAGTCGGGTTTTCGTAAGGGTCGGTCGACTGCTACTGCGTTGCTCGATGTAGTCGATAACATCTTACAGGCTCGGGATGCTGGTAAAAGTACTATTTTAGTTCTTTTAGATTTCTCTAGGGCGTTCGATTGCATTAGTTTGCCCTTGCTATTATCTAAGATGTCCTTTTACGGGTTTGACGTAGCTGCGCTTAGATGGTTTGACAGTTACCTGTCCGGTCGTGCGCAGACGGTCAAGCTTCGGAAAGCGTCGGGAGGAGCTTTGCTGTCCTCTCTTAGTCCTGTGACTAGGGGAGTGCCGCAGGGTTCGATCCTGGGTCCTCTACTCTTTATATTGTACAGTGCTGACATTGTTACCAGTATAAGGAGTAGTAAGTACCATCTCTACGCCGATGACTTGCAACTTTACACTTCTAGTACGTTCTCAGATACAGTCAACGCCGTAGAGAACATAAATGCTGACCTCGATAGTGTTGCTTCTTGGTCGGAGAGAAATTGCCTTGTCCTCAATCCCAAAAAGTCCAAATATTTGGTATTTGGATCGAAGCGTCAAACCCGTAGAACTTTAGATAGCCTGGCGGCCGGGGATATTACTATCATGGGCGAACCGATAGAAAGGGTGGTGGAAGCAAGTAACCTTGGCCTGCTCATGGACAGCGAGCTGCGCTTTGAGAGCCACGTAGCTAAAGTCGTGAGTAATTGCTTTTACCGCCTTAAGGTTCTTTATAATATTCGTGATTACCTCAGTGTTGATATGCGTGTCCACCTGTGTGAATCACTTATATTATCTAGATTAAACTATTGCGATGTCGTTTATGATGGTCGTATACTTGGTCGGTCTAAGAGGCTAATACAACGAGTACAGAACGCGTGTGCTCGTTTTTGTTTCAGAGTCCCTCCCCGCTCCCACATCACTCCGTATTTGAACGCCGCTAACTTGATAAACATGGCTGCGCGGAGGCGCATGCACCTGGCGACCCTTATGTTCGGTGTGGTGCAACACATGACCCCGTCGTACCTCTTTCAAAAGATCCAGTGGTCCAGTAATGTACGCAGATTTAAAGCTAGGGCGATTGTGCCGCTGCACCGAACCGCGGCGTTTCGGGGTAGTTTCAAGTTTGCGGCGTCCAAGTGCTGGAATGATCTCCCCCCTCCCATCCAAGGAGCGCCTAGCAAGTACACCTTTAAGCGTAAGCTTAAAGGTTATTTGTTGACGCTCCAAAAATCCTAATTTCCCAACCAGCACTTTGTAAATTAGAGTTTAGTTTTCTTTTGTTTTAGTTAATTGTGCCAAATTGTCGATGCTGTATACTGGCTAAGTACGTACTCGTTTTTCTACTTTAAATACGTTTATGTAAGGTTTGGCATGTATTTTTTGTATTTATTTCGCCACTAACTATAAGTATTTGTTAAATAGTACCTATATAATTATTTATTTTTAAATTACACTTTATTCGTTTAGCGTACCGTCCGTCTGTCACACTCGGAGCTGGCTGAAAATCAGCGCTGCAGGTGTTTAACACCTCAGCATTATGCTGAGCCAGTGTCCGATTCACTGCCGCGAAGACACACCCGCTACTTGTTTATTGCTGTTTTCTGTTTTCACTATTTTTCTGTGTCTTGTGTGTGTAGTGAATAAATGTATTTTTCTTTTTCTTTTCTTTCTATAACTGTCACAGAATAGTACTTAAAAAATACACACTTACAAACAATGCTGGGGGCAATCACAAGTATATGGGACAAGCATCGATAATTGAGTTTATCGATATAGGCGACCCCTAGCTGTCATTTAGTTTTACCTCGTATATTACGAGGTCTGGCGATAACGTTCATGCTCGAGCTACTAAACTATTTATTTTCATAGTGTACCTTTGATATAATCATGAATACGCGAGTCACCTTCCCTCTTCGACGTGATGGCGCCTCTACGTGAAGAGTTATAATTAACATCGTTACGATACAGTTTTCGCTTCATTATGTTCTTGCTTTGTTCTTAAAATTGTCGAGTGGTGACGTGGTGAGCGGTGGACTAGGGTCCAAATTACAACAGAACGCGATTTACTGTAAATATACTCGTACTCGTATGCAGTTACACTTAAAACTGAAATCATATTGACAATTCACAATGTTCACGTCAGAGTTATAATTAAGAATATGTATCTAGTGATTTAGCTTAATACCGTTCCATTATTGCCTACTTATACGATATGTATATTGTATTGTATTGTAGGTATGATATGTTTAGAGGACAGGCAGAACTAAGGCGGCCTAACGATGTGGTTAGCAAGCCGAGCCTCAGCGAGGCATGTATAATGTAAGGCAATCCTCGTTTCCGCCAATGCATTAATGCTTTTCTCAAATAATGTAAGAAAATGATACAAATATATTTTAAATACAGATTTCAACAAATTGAGAATCCTTTTTTTGGGATCAGGTGGTGACATTAGTTCGTTCCACTAATCGCAGATCTTGTGTATCTGTGTTGAGACACCTTCCTGTAGGTTAACTATTAACGGTGTTATTAAATGTAAAATTGATAAAATTAATTACAATACTCGCTTCATCCCATGCCTTAGCCGTGTCACCGCGTCAGCTGCTGCTCGCAACTTACGCCGCGGTCAGGTTGACTCGTCAGCGAGCAGACTCGCCGTCTGGCTCGCTTGTTGCACCACACCGAGCTAAGAAACCGTTTCTCAGCGCTTATTAACTTACTGTGCACTTTCTGAGAGGGGTATTCTGGAGGATCGGCTGCGATATTTTAAAGTCGAACCTATTCTAGTCATGCAATAACATCTTTAACAAGAAGCAAGGTTTAATAACGCGACTGCTCCTATGTATTGTAGGATTCTTGACATGTTATGGTATTGTATTTAACTTGATCGCCATTACTATCAAGTTAATAATAATTGTCATAACGTTGGCGAGACGGTAACATGTCAAAAGCAATTAAGTTTTATCGAGTAGAATAGAACCCCTGCGGGCCTAGCATATGGTTGCGTCTATATCGCGTGTCAAATGTGGATAAAGCATCCGTCACTCTCGTACTTATTCACGTGTCAGAAGGTGACTGATGCCTTATCCACACTTTGTCACGCGATAAACGCAGCCATACAAGTATTAGGGCCCCTGTACATTGTGCGATGACTTCAACAACTATTTATTTATTTAGGTATTTATAATTTTCGAATAATTTCTAATGAATCTAATGATACTTTTATCGTCGAAATCGGGCCATCACCGGTTCAAAAGAATAACCGTACATACAAACTTACATACAGGTCAAAACATTACTCGTCTTCTTCGGCAATCGGTTAAAGAACTAAGGAATAGTTACACTTGAGATTTCTACTGTACAGCAGATATAGAGTTCCTTCTCTTTTGTTAAATTGATCAAATTAAAAATAAGGATAAAATCAGATGAATTAACATGATTAAAGACGAAACAAAATTAAATTAAATTAGGTAAACATCATCATTATAATCTTGTTCATATCCCAATCACTTGGGGTCAGCGCAGCACGTCTTTTTCTTCAAATTAGGTGAACAAAAAACAAATAAAATACGATTAGCTTTCACATTATTAGTATTTCATTGAATCATAAATTACAATACATATATTGGTACGTGATAAAAATAGCAGAGCAGTGTCGAATATAGAGTTTTGCAACTTACAGAGTTTTCGCATTGTCTAAGAAACTACAATGAGTTCAAGATAACAAAGCCGAATAATGCATTTTATACGAAGCAACTTAAGTTCCTAATAACCCTGTCTCTCGGTTTGTCTTCTGACATCCTTGATATGAGTTTCTTTGTTTTTGCGATATCACTTTTCGTTTAAATTGCTTGCAGCTTGTTTAATTTGGCAAGTTATGAAGTTGAAATTGTGTTTCAGGATTGGATTCAAGTTAATAACGGAAACTAAGATTTTAAACTTACGTGTATGCAATTCAGAAAATATTCAGTACTTTCTAGGTTTAGGTCCTTTTGAATTTATTTGCTTACGGGTATTATATGCGTAATTATTTAAGGGTTTTTCAACGAAAAATTAACTGTAATGACGACGCGTTGTCCTAGTTGGTAGTGACCCTGCCTACGAACCTAGTGGTCCTGGGTTCAAATCCCGGTAAGGGCAGATATTTGTATGATGAGCGCGAATATTTGTTCCTGAGTCATGGATGTTTTCTATGTATTTAAGTATATCTATACTATAAGTATTTATTCGTTGTTTAATACCTACCCAGCCTAGAACTTAGTTTGGGACTAGGTCAATAATTGGTGTGACATAGTCCCCTGATTTATTTATTAATTGTTATTGCCTTAATTCAGTTTTGGCTCAAAACAAAATAGGCGTAGGTAGCCAATATTCAGTCTACAGTTAAAAATAACACCATATGTTTTTTAAGCATTCCTATTTTTTTAATATTTTCATGTGGTTACTCGTAGATTCATTATTTACTTAGTATAAAACAAAGTCGCTTCCCGCAGTCTGTCCCTCGTAGGTACTCGTACTTATGTACGCTTCAATCTTTAAAAATAAATAAATAAATAAATAATGATTTATGGTTACATAAAAAAAAACATTAGCACACAGTTTCTACAGGTAGAGGTTAGAGTGTTTGTCAAAAATGATCTCGAGGGAAGAGGTAGCTAGCAATGAAAACACTGTGATTTATAACAATCTCAAAATGTATCTCCTTATGCTACTGAACTCCGTACAAATCTTCAAAGGTATCGATTATTAGCGCATGGACGTCTATGTTCTGGGGTAGACAAACGCTAGCGCGATGTAGAAAATTCTCCCGACCTAATAGCGCCATCTACCGCTTACTAGGGTAACTTAACTCTACTTAACTATCTTTAACATACCGCCCACCAAGGACAACATGTCCTTCATCATAGCCGCCCACCATGGAGTGGCTAAGATTTTCACTAAAACTATAAAAGTAGATGGCTTTGCATGCATCAAGCCTACATACTCATTTATAAAATTCAATATCCTTAATTAATCAGTCACTGGCAGGACACAGAGTTTGGAAGTTGGGCGCTTTATTAAAGCGTTTTTACATTTTATAGTTACCACTCTTGTCAACAAGTCTAGGCCAGGGTGTTTTTGCGTTATTCTGCCAAAAAGCCACTTGGTTGGAGGCATGTCATCCTCCTTGATTAAAACAACGTCCCCAATTTCAGGTTCTGGGACCTTATTGGTCCACTTGTACCTGTGTAAAAAATGAGTTAAATACTCGCCAGACCATCTTCGCCAAAAGTTTTGGAGCATTCGCTGCGTTAACTGCCATCTTTTTAAGGTCCCTATATTTGACCGCTCATAATTTGTTTCTGGCACGGTAACTAGAGGCTCACCTATTAAAAAATGACCTGGCGTTAAAGGACTTGGCTCTCCTGGGTCGCTGTGCATTACCGATATAGGTCGTGAATTCAAGCAGGCTTCTATTTGGTTGAGTAATGTTGTCATTTCCTCATAGGTTAACGTTGAGTCGCCAATTACTCGCTTAATATGATACTTAGTGGATTTTATACCCGCTTCCCACAAGCCACCGAAATTTGGACTTTTTGGGGGTATAAAATGCCACGACGTTCCGTCAGAAGCTAAACTTTCAGCTACTTCCTGAATCATGCTCGATTTTTCTATATTGAACAAATCTTTCAACTCTTTTGCAGCTCCAACAAAATTCGTGCCATTGTCGCTATAGATTTCCAAGCAGCGTCCACGCCGGGCAACGAATCGCTTAAAAGCTTCAATAAATCCACGAGAAGACAGATCGCTGACAACTTCGATGTGGATGGCCCTTGTTACCATACAAATAAATAGACACACGTATCCTTTATGTGAGTGATGTCCTCTACCCTTTGTTGTTCTCAGACTGATGGGTCCTGCATAGTCGACCCCACTGCGAATAAATGCCCTGTCTGGGGTGACTCTAGTCGAAGGTAAGGCTCCCATCAGTTGAGTCTGAATATTGGCCTTATGTCTTATACAGGGAATACACTTTGTTATATGTTGCTTTATCAGATCTTTGGCCCTAATGATCCAATATGCTGATCGGATATAGTTGAGCATGGATTGCAGCCCGCCATGCAGTGTGCGGCAATGGGCGTCTGCTACAACTAACTTTGTAAAGTGTGAGTCATGTGGGAGGATGATCGGGTGCTTGGCGTTTTCTAACTCTGTTGAGTGTTCTAGTCTGCCTCCTACTCGGATAACACCGTTTTTAATAAAAGGGGTCAGAGATCTGATTTTCGACGTTTTAAGTTTTACAGATCCTTCATTGGTGATCTCTGAAATCTCGGTATTGAACGCTGTGGCTTGACACATTTTGACACAACACGTCATGGCTTCATGTAATTCCCACTTTTCTAAATAGTCACCACTATCCTTTCGACGAGGATCACGCTTCGTGATCCACCTTCTGCAGAAGGCGATCACTCGAACTAGTCGGTTGAGTGACGAATATTTGGTCCAAATGGGTTCTTGTACTACTCCCAAATGAACCCTCACCGATCTTTCCATCTCCGTATCGTTGTTTTTTAGTTTAGAATGGGTAATTGTATCATGGTGCAAGAATTTCGGACCGCATTTCCATAGATCGTGACATTTGAGTTCTGCAGGCGTTATACCACGAGATGCGCAGTCTGCAGGATTTTCTTTGGTAGAGATATGCGACCATTGCGATGAATCCATTGTTGTTAGTATCTCCGATACTCTATTGCCCACAAACGTCTTCCAATTACTTGGATGTTTGTTAAGCCAGGCAAGAACCACCGTGGAATCTGTCCATGCCCTAATGTTAAACTTGGGTATATGCATAATTTCAGCTATTTCTTTTAGCAATTTAGCCACAAGGACAGCACCGCAAAGCTCTAATCTTGGTATGGACACCTGTTTGACAGGTGCTACTCTTGTCTTTGCTCCGATTAGAGTTACATGCACTTCTCCGATTGCGCTAACTACCCGAAGATAAACGACGGCGGCGTAAGCGACATTTGAAGCATCGCTGAAACCGTGTAGCTCTACGAGTGTATCTTCAGTATAAGTGTGCAGCCATCTAGGAAGTCTGAAATCAATAAGGCTGACCAACCCTTGACGGTAAGTTAACCAATCTTGCAATATATCAACTGGTGGCTCTTCATCCCATCCGATTCCGGCTATCCATAACCGCTGAATAAATATTTTCGCTTTTATGACACATGGTGCTAGCCAACCCAACGGGTCGAATAGACGCGATACGTCCGAGATAATTTTTCTTTTTGTTGCAGGTGGTGACAGCGGGGGCAGATTTACCGAGTACTGAAACTCGTCATTGTCTCTATTCCAGGTAAGTCCTAAAATTTTAACAATATTATCCTTTTTCAGCTCCAGATTGTTCTTCACTTCTTCGTTTCCTAGGTTCTCTTTTTCTCTTTGATTTATGGCTTGTAACAATTCTTCTTTATTGCTAGCCCATTTCTGTAACACAAAACCTCCTTCGTTCAATAAATCTTTCATTTCTTTATATAGTTGCACCCCTTCTTCAATCGTTTGGCAGCCGGTCATCAAGTCGTCCATGTAAAACTCCTTTTCCACTCGGGTTGCGGCCAGTTGATATTTGTCCTTGTAATCACAAGCTACTTGGTTAAGTGCCTTCACTGCTAAGTATGGTGCCGAGGCAGTGCCAAAAGTCACTGTCAGCAACTTATAATCTTTTATTTCCTTTTCAGGGTCTTCTCGCCATACTATGCGTTGGAAGTCAGTGTCTTCTTTTGTTACCTTTACCATACGGTACATTTTGACTATATCTGCCACTAAGCAGACTGGATGTCGTCTCCAACACATAATCAGGTGACGCAGGTCTGGCTGCAAGGTAGGTCCTGTCATGAGTAAATCGTTGAGTGATACTCCTTTATCATTCTTACAGGAGGCGTCAAAGACGACTCGTACCTTAGTGGTGCTTTTGTCTTCCCGGATGACCGCGTGATGGGGTAAGTAGATTGCCTTCTCTCGCTTGCAATCAGCTTCTAAAACAGATACCATATGGCCTAGTTGCTCATACTCGTTAATTACTTCCGTGTATCTCGCCTTAAGGGATTCATCCTTACTAAATTTTCGTTCTAATGAATGCAATCTTTTTATAGCAACCTCACGTGAGTTTCCTTCACAGGATGGATCGTCGTCGCGAAATGGCAACTTTACCACGTACCGTCCACTGTCGTCTCTTCTTGTTGTTGATGCAAAAAGTTCTTCGCACCTTTGTTCTTCTATGGTTAATAATTTAGTGTGAAATAAAGGCTCAGCTTCTATCTCCCAGAAACGTTTTAGAATTTCGTCCTCATTGATCTGCGTGTGTAACACGGTTATGCTGTCGCTTGACGCTGCAGAACCCACCGGACCAGATAGAATCCACCCGAGACTGGTGCACTGTGCTACTGGGGTTCCGTTCGGACCTCTTAGCACTCCCTCTTTTAAAATCCGGCAGTATGGCTCCGCTCCTAATAACACGTCAATCTTGTTGGGTGAACTATAGGTTGGATCGGCTAACGTAAGCTGCTGTAGCTTCATCCAGTCAGGAACCACTATTTTCTTACCTGGGAGATGAGACGTTATTTTGCTCAAAACATACGCTTTAAGTATCATGTTAAAGGTGGAATCGGTTAGCGATCGAACTTTTAATTGGACCGTATACTTCGACACCACCGATGTCTGATCGCCACCCAACCCTGAAATTATGCCCTTGATGGGGGTCTTCTTTAACCCCAAAGCTTGCACAACGGCTTCAGTAATAAATGAAGCTTGTGAGCCCTGATCTAGCAGCGCTCGAATCACCTGATAGTCCCCTGTTTTCGACTCAGCTTTTACAAGAGCTGTGGCTAACAATATCTCATCCTTCACTATCCCTTTCGTAAAACAGCTGACTATTGGTGTGAGGTCTGTTTGTGTATTGTCGGTTGCAATATTCGTAGATTCCGTGGAGTCACCTTCAGCTGCCTGAGCTACGTTCTTCAGATTGACTGCTAAAGTTGAAACCTCCTTAGGATGAAGCAGGGAATGGTGCCTTCTCTTACAAATTCTACAACTAGTGTCTTTTTGGCAGAATTTGACAGAATGATTGCTACCTAAGCAATTATAACACATTCGATGGTTGGTAACAAACTCATGCCGGGTGGCATAATCTTTACTGGCAAATTGCTTACAGAAACATAACTTGTGAGTCCCAGTACAAAATTCGCACGCTAAGGGTGATGCGTCAGTCACATGGAGTACATTTGGTTTACTAAAACTACTGGAGGACGGTTTCCCGTAAGCACTCGGGGCCTTATAGGCGGTTTTTGGCTCAATAAACTCTAAAGCTCTGTATCGGCTTGTTAAAAATTCTTTAAATTGATCGAATGTAGGTAAAGCATCTGAAGCCGAATTAGCCGCCACATTAAGCTCCCATTGCTTACGCGATTCAGGATCTAATTTTAACGTCAACAAATGAATTACTATAATGTCCCATGTGGAAACATCAATGCCTAGATTAGACAATGCGCTTAAACAGTCTGTGGAAGTGTCCATCAGATCCTTAAGAAACCCTGGCGATTCCACAGTAGCATTCTTTTGACTCAATAATCTTTTTAATATGCAGTGCGACAAATACTTCTTATTGTTATACCGTTGTTCTAATTGACTCCAGCACCGAGTGTAGTTCGTATCGGACACAGGTATGTTACGTATCAATTGTTCCGCCTCACCCGTTAAATAACCTTTTAGATATTGCATCTTTTGCACACTATCTAGCGAGTCATTGTTGTGGATCATTGACACAAATAAATCTCTAAATGTAGTCCACTCGGTGTATTTGCCAGAGAAAGTAGGTATACTAATTTTAGGTAATCTTATTATACTAGACTTAACATGCGTATTATCGCTACTAACATTGCACTGGCTATCATGAGACCCCTTAAAGGTTGCTAAACCACTTTTCAACTCTAATTTGTATTCAGTATATTCCTCTTCTGTTTGATCGTACATGTCCTCAGTAAAATATAATTGAATCTTTAAGACCTTCGGCTCAAACTTTTGCATTATTTCTTTGTGTCCCTGTCTGAAGTCAGCCCACAACTCTTCTAATGATTCTAATCTACTTTCTATGTAATCCTTACTAATGCGTTCTTTAGGAGACTTTTTAAAATTCTTTCTTGATTTAAATATGCGTGTAGATACGTCATCCTGAAAGCTTAATGCGGGTTCCATAATGAAATGCAAACGAACACTTTGAGTTTAATTAAACTATCTGACTAAACACGTAGACAAAAGCCTGAGCAGACTAAATAAAAATTACAAGTGTCTAAAACGAATAATTAACGTCTTAGAAAAATCACGAACAATATGATAGAAAAATTACAAGTGTTTAAACTATTAACACTTGGGGAAAAAATCGGGCGTGGATTCCCCGTAAGACCAGCTTTTCGATAATTATTCTAAGTTAATATAAGAGCAAATTATTCCAAGTGTTAATACAGCAAATTTGTTATAAGTTAATTTTAACTATCAATTTTCACTAAGTTAATGTCCTTTTGTAAACAAAGTTCAAAGTTTCGTGACAAATTTAAAATTACTGATGTTGACCTCAAGGTTGATATTCGCGCACTTTATATAAAAATTGATTGTACTCACAGTTGCACTCCACTCACACATACGAATGCTTCCACATTCACTGGGCCTCGTGTCTTCTCTCCGTTGAACTTTTCCTCCTCACGCTGCAACACGCGCTCGCGCAGCCTGCAGCTTAGCCTACTCGCCACTAGATGGCGTACGTAAGCTGAATCCAGGAACACTTCTTCCTTACGGCTGCAATGCGCACCGTCTGCAGCTTAGTCTACTCGTCGCTAGATGGCGTACGTAAGCAGAATCCAGGAAGCCTCCGCTTCCCTATGGACAGCAATCCACTGCCACTATGGGAGCGTCACGGCGAGTAGAAACTCTTCAAAACGCTACTAAATACACAACTGGTATTTACATCCGACTCGTAAGGACCATGTCAAAAATGATCTCGAGGGAAGAGGTAGCTAGCAATGAAAACACTGTGATTTATAACAATCTCAAAATGTATCTCCTTATGCTACTGAACTCCGTACAAATCTTCAAAGGTATCGCACCACCTCTAGTCGTCTCGATCCTCCTTCTTTGAGGAGAATGAGGAGCCGGTTTCGGGCTGGAGGCCCTCTACCGGGGTGGTCTGCGCCAGCCGTAAAAACGGCCGGGTCCTAGGATAGCAGCCGGCGCCGTAGGCGCAGGCTGCTGGGAAATGAGGTGGGAAGAGGGGAAGATTGGGTAGGTGGGGAGAGGAAGGCGTCAATCCGGGTATTACGCTGCTCGCGAGGTCGAGCCAGCCTGGGCTGATCCCTTTAGGGGGGCCCGGCTAGCGACCTACAAGCAGAGCAGCGTCTTCATGGGTCCATTTGGGTTTACGACGACGTCGCCGTGTTGAGGTCACGGGGGTACGCCTTGCCGTCGGGGGGCCGCGCATGCTGAGGCGCGATGTCCCTCAGATGGGGGAAACGCGACACGTCTGCACGCGCGAACATCGACGTGGCAAGGCGCCCAATGAAGTCGTCCAGGCTCTCGATCTTAAGGTCCCTCTGGATCGTGGCATTCCTCACGTAGCGAGGGGCGTCTGTAATGGCACGCAGGCACAGATTTTGCTGTACTTGCAGCTTCTTCTTGTGACCTGCGGCCAAGAGGGCATACCAGGAGGGTGCGGCGTACGTGAGGCGGGGTCTAATGTAGGTTTTGTAGACCCCGAGCTTCACACGCAGAGGGAGGCTGGAGTGGAGCACTGGACGCAGTAGCGCTCGAGCTGTTCTCGCGGAGGCGACGACGGTCTTGGAGTGGGGACCCATGGTGAGTCTGCGGTCGATGCTGATCCCCAGGTATTTTACTACCGGGGACCAGGGGATGTCTTGTCCGTGTAGGGAGAGTGGAGGAAGTCGGCGGATGCACCTGCTCACGAAGATCGCCTGAGTCTTCGCTACGTTGACGGTTAGCCTCCACCTGGCTAGCCAAGCTGGTAGGGCGTCGAGTTGGCGCTGCAGCTTGACGACGGCATGCTCGGGCTTGAAGGAAGATGCATAAAATGCCGCGTCGTCAGCATACAGGGCCAAGTGGGAACCGTCAACGACCGGTATGTCGTCGGTGTAGAGATCGTAACATACCGGGGAGAGGCAGCTGCCCTGGGGGACTCCAGCAGCAACTGGGCGATCTTCGGAGGAGGCGTCTTCCACCACTACTCGGAAGGTCCGGTCCGTTAAGAAGGATTTGACGACCTTCGTCAGTCTGCGGGGGGCCGAGGACAGCGCGACCTTGTGGACCAGGCCAGAGTGCCAGACCCGGTCAAAGGCCTTCTCCATGTCCAGGAGGACTGCGGCCGTGTGCTCGCGTTTATTCGCGGCGACAGCCATGTGGTGCAGAACCCTGGATAGCTGGAGCGTGGTGCTATGTTCAGCGCGGAACCCAAATTGTTCGGGGCGAGGCATAATATGGGGGACCAGTTGGGTGAGCAGCAGTTTCTCGAACACCTTCGAGATGCTCGGGAGAAGGGTGATAGGCCGATAGCTCTCAGGCTTCAGTATGTTTTTCCCCGGCTTGGGCAACATGATCACGTTTCCGGACTTCCAGTTTGATGGGAAGTTTCCGGTGCGGAGGATGCCGTTAAAAAGGTATCGATTATTAGCGCATGGACGTCTATGTTCTGGGGTAGACAAACGCTAGCGCGATGTAGAAAATTCTCCCGACCTAATAGCGCCATCTACCGCTTACTAGGGTAACTTAACTCTACTTAACTATCTTTAACAGTGTTTCATTATTCAAACTTTGCAATTTTTAAAGCATTCGCTCCTATTTGTCTAAAAGACCAGTGATCAAAATTATATTATAACTATAGTCTTTCAAACTACGCAACGGATTTTAATGGGGTTTTCACCATTAGTTAGATAACTTTTAAGGTCGTAATGGTAATATAATGTCTGGTTTATGAACGGGTGTTCCAGAAAACTAACATAAACCTAAGCGTAGCGAGGGTGGGGTTTGAACTCACTCTTTAATTATTATCTAACCTATATCATTACCATGATTGATAGTATGACTTCCCGCACCTGATTTATAAATTTGATCGATGGCCACACTTAACGCGTGTCTAACGCGATATCGCCATGAGATCGCCGTGATCTATGGCGTCGCGAAACCGAACGATTGGTCAAGCTTCTGGCGCAATATCAGTATCTAATGGATTTCGTCATCCTAATTATATTAGAGTTCATTCATACGGTTTAAAATGAACGCGACGCGACTTGAGTTGTGTAGGACCCTTGTGCAGGATCCATACTAATTGCTATAACCATCTGAATCTACTAAAATATATAATTTTACTATCATGAATTATAAGGAACCGCGATAGTTTAAAGAAGTTTTCGTATTGGTATGGGTGTTAGACAAGTGGTAAAGGATGATTCTTCAAGCGTTTCAACCGCCTCATTTTTCGGGACACATTTTTGTAGAAGTGGCTGTAGATTCCGATTTCGTTTCTGGTTAGGTATCTAAGTTTACCGGACATCTAACAAATATCCGAAAACGGCATCAAAATATACGCCCAATTCTTTAAAAATATGTCCACGGAAATGAGGCGGTTGAAACGCTCAAAGAATCACCCTAAAATGACTAAGCAGAGAGGCAATCCATCTTAGCCCTCAAGGTTGGCAGTCTAGACTTTGCAAATACCCATGGACAACAGAAACCCTTACCATCCCATGGCCTGTGTGCTCGTTTACCTTTGCCATGCCATGGTCCTTCGAGCCGGATATGAACCAACGACCTATGGATCCGATTAATAATCTGCGTACTAGTTGTTAAATGGAAACTTTTAGTATAAAAACTGATCTCCGCGTAGATTTAGACTGTTGTTATTCCCTTGAGAATTTTTTTTTTTAGGGTTTATAGTAGGCTATGTGTTGGTCCAGGGTAAAGCTATCTTCATTCCAAATTTCATCCAAATCCGTCCAGCCGTTGCAGCGTGAATAAGAAACCAACTAACACACAAACTTTCGCATTTATATTATTAGTAGGATAGTAGGATACATGTAACACAAATGAACGAACTATCCCATTGACATTTGAGACATTAATTGAGAGTGACCCATATACGCACTGTAGTATAAATCAATTTCGAATCCAATGCCCTGCATTTCTCATCCGGTCAACTGCATCCATTGGGCCACTATCATCAGCGCATCCAAACGATTCGCGCCGGCTGCGCGCGCGGTCATGCACGGTGGTTCGGACCACCCGCGGCCGAACACCGCCGAAGATACCCGAAGAGTCCCGATGCCGCCCGAAACTCGGGAATCGCCGTGTCTCATTGGCCACGGTATCTATTGAAGTTTTGACGCTTTTAAGTAATTAAAAAAACGTCGAGTGAAAGCTTAAAAGCTATTTGAGATATCCTTTTTCCAAATAGGAAAGCGTGACAGCTGGATTACTTCAAACCATGAAATTTAACGCACAGGAAGGTCCCTCTTACTCTTCAATTGAGAGAAACTTTGTGAGAGAGGAGCAAACATAGCTAGAGCATAGTTTTCGTTTTGAAAGTAGCAGACTAAATCTAGTCTAGACCCTAAAATTTACGTGAAGTCTATCTTTCTTGCTATCCGCAACCAAACTCGTAGTGATGTGATGTTCAGATGATTTAGTACAGGGTAAGGAGCACAGAACAGAAAAAACAGTAGAAGTGTCAAGTGGGCGTGTAATGTGTGGCACGGTTATGCGGAGTTCCGCATAACCTACCATACTTTTGCCGCGTGCGCTTATTTCGATTTTTCGATATTTCGACATTTCTGAAATAGGAAATAAATCCAGAAGCATGCCATATTGTCCTATTTTGGAGTGTAAAAACGATAGCCGCACCAAAAACATTTTCCATGGTGGCCTGTTGTTTTTATGATGGTTTGAGTTTGGACAACAGGTCTGATACTAAGCGAAGCTCATGCCACTTCCACTGTTTTTTCATTTCTGTGGTAAGGAGTAAGACAGTCGGTGAAATTACTAGAATAGATCCTTCTTGGTCGTAAGGGTGTGAAGGGCGTTTGCAACTTCTAGAATGCATTAATGTGCATGAGGCTCAGAGCCGTCAGCTGGACTTTTTGGAGTTTCTACCTTAAAGAAAATGACACTAAAGTGCTAAGACGTAGACTGGAGCGAAGGTGTTGTGGAAGGTGGTAGAGGTGGTAGTGGTGGTGGTGATAGTAGCGGTTGCCATGGCCCCATGAGTTGTTCTAAGTTAAGTAGACATATTCTTACGGTATAAAAAACAGCACCGGGAAGACCGCGTCGCTCGGGTTGAAAACGCATTTTTCCAAGATGACCACTTGATTGACCGATCGATTTTTCGCCCCCGCAAACCCCTACATATACTGCAAATTTCATCAAAATCGTTAAAGCCGTTTTTGAGAACCTGATTACTATTATATCCAAAAAAAACTCGTTAAATAGTATCCGATTATAAGGAAATCTGCTCATTCGAACAGTTGCGAATGCGTAAGATGGTTAATTAATTACACAAAATATCGTACCTATAAGTAAATGTATAAGGATACCTATAAAAACAAAAACCTCATTTTCAATTTTTAAAAAAATTGTCCTTGTCAGACCTGCTACATTATTTTCTTAAAAGTTAAAAAAAACCTGAAAGCAAATCCCCAGAAAACCGAGCGGCAGCAAATTAAATAAAAGTAAGACCATTTCAAAACATTAATACTGAGAGCTCGCTTCAAGTTTGCAAACAGAATTAATTCCGGATCCCGTAGGCTGGCAAACAAGGGCTCATTATAACTATCCCTCATACTTTACTCACGGGAGACAAGGACAGCAGGCCCGCTCTTGAATAGGGCTACTAGACAGTGCAGAGTTCACCAATGATTAAATTAAACAGAATGAAAAATACGTCAAAGTATTTCTGATCTAAATTTTGTATTTGTTTTGTTTATCTTGTGTATGTATATGTATGTCTTTTCATTATTTTGTTGAAGTATAACTATTTATTAACTATTAAGAGGCGTCTGTCTGATTCACCCAAAAATTCCAGGAAAAAAAAACATTCTCACATTGTTTTTATTTTTTACAATGTATCGCAGCGCAGAACCTCTAATGTATGTTTTACAACAAAAAATCGAATACAGTTCGATAACGTTAATCGAGTTAACAAATCACCTTCAGTTTTTTTTTTAATGCAAGTGTATTTGACGTTTGTTCGTTTGTTTTTGATCAAAATAGGCGCCCTAATGGGACAATTGTGCAATTAAGTGCGAATTATAAGACGAGATTCTCTTAAAAATATCAAACGATAGATCGAGCGAGTGAAGTCATACAAGCAACTTATAAGCTACATAATTGCGAAGGCACACCCTAAAATGCAGTTTATAACCTCTGACGGGAGAACTTAAACTCGCCGGTTAATAATTCGTCCGTCGAGTTGTGAGGCGAGTTGGATAATCACCCACCTGGCCTACTGTGTCTTGCATTCCGTGTACGAGGGATGAAGAATGCCGGCCATATTTCACGGCGTCGCTCGGAGGTAGCCGGGGGAGCTAACGGATTAGCCGGTACACTGGCGTGCACTTTATTGGCGGACACCAAGTGTACAGATGTGTACGTGTTTGTATGGGATGGATAGTTAAAAATCTGTAGGGCAAAAAAGCTATACCCTTTTTTGTAGGGTCCCGAAGTCAAATTAGGAGCCCTTATACATAGTTTCACCATGTCCGTCTGACTGTCTGTATGTCACACTTACATTTTCTCAGAAACTATCAAATTAACAGAACCGCGCAGTAAGATCAATGAAAATAAGAAAAAAATGTTTGGTGTACTCTCCCCTCCCGTACATTTAAAGCGAGGGTATTTCTTTTTCTTTACAACATCTTTTGATATATTGTTGGATAGCTGTTAAAAAACCATTATGGGTATATCATAATCAATTTTGAGATTTAGGAGACCGTTTAGGAAAAATCGTTTATAGAAGTTGTTTTTTGAGATTTTTTGTGTTTGAAGTAACGACTTCGGATCCTACAATGAGTGTGGTCCGACAGGCTCTTGCCCGGTTTTAAAAACTAACCTTAACAACAATTCCGAGTCAAAATACGGTTCTTTATTTAAAACTCGGTTCCCTCAGAATAACCTCAAACGTGCAGACAATTTGATCACGATCTACGACGATGTTTTTCTCAAAATCGCTAGTCAAAACTTCTGCTAGATCAATTAAGTTCACTAATTTCACCATCAAAACAATGCCAATGTATGGAGAAACAACAATTTAAAAATATAAATGCACTTTAAATGTTGGTGAACCCTGCGTTAAGCCTCTCGTGGTGCTAAAACGCTCTCGGTGTACCTGTGACGGGTGACGGCATCTGTTAAGGGGGCAGGCTACAGGGAGCGCATAAGCCAATCGCCAAAATCTCTTCACTCAATTACGAGGTGCTCCGAAACAAAACGGACTGCCTTAACAGGGATCTTAGTCTGTAACAAGCTTTAAAGTATTATATTTTGTATAAGTACATCAGTCGAACTGGGAAGTAGCTGTGCATTTTAGTACCTTGTCGCAGTAACGCATTAAAGTGAGAGTGATTTAAATTTGTTGCGAGCTGCGACAAGGTACAGTTAATTCCGAGTTTAAACATACAGTGCTATCAAATATAATGTAGCATACATGGTGTTGAAAATTATCTGAACACGCTCTACCTCCTTCAACAATTCAGTCGAGACCGAAACGCTGGCAGTTTCCTTACTCAACGAATCAGTTTAAATGCTGCCAGCATCTTTGGTACAATGCCGCAGTGGCCATTCCTAGATTTAGATTTTAGTTTATTTTTATATCTTAGATTAAGTTATAATGAAATGAACCTTAGTTTTAGTTTTAATTGTCAGTTTTATTGTTTTATACTTCATGTAGGTACCTATAATTTTAAGTCGTTTCTCAATAAATGTTATCTTTGCTAGATTAGTCGAATTTAGATATTTTAGACCACCATTTTTCAATGACGACCATTCCAAATATTTCCAAAGAAAATATTAGGAAGATCTCTTTAAAATCATGTGAACCGATGAATGCGAGTAAAAAAAACCATGTAGACAAAGATGTCTCTTGTTGATAAAGAACTACTAACTCTCTTATTCATAAACGCATAATAAACCTATGTGAGTTAAAGTATTATTTGTCACTTTCTGTGAAATTCAAATGTCATTATGACAAATAACGAAAGATCATAATTTTAAGTACACTTTAGCTTCGTATTCTTCTCGTATCGATGGTTCCTTCTTCCATCAGACTGTGCGGGACCAGAAACTTGATAGCTAACGCTCTGTCTGTCGCATCACGGAGATCTTGCTCGAAACAGTGTACTTTAGCTATTGCGCGTTTATGAATAAGGGGTAATTAGACAAATCCCCAATAAAATGGCAACCCCTAAATACTTTCACAGCTGATATCTCCGGCCTAACCGTTTTTTTTGAACCTAACTAAGATTCACCCTGACTAAACTAGCTTTCTATTTAAAAAACCGCATCCAAATCGGTCCATCCATTTGGGAGCTACGATGCCACAGACAGACACACAGATTCACACGTTAAACTTATAACACCCCTCTATTTGCTTTGGGGGTTAAAAATATGTCTTTGCATGTAAAAAAAACACCTTGTACATCTACTCTTACCGTTGCCCCTTTTAGGGTCTCTATTCTACGAAGTAAAACCATATTGCCTGGGACCCAATTCTCGTGAGTTCGAGATGATTTTTCATGCGAGATATGTCGAAAAAATTTACGCAGTTGACTTGACAGTGCATATCGCATGAAAAATCATCTCGAAGTCACAAGAATAGGGTCCTTGGAAGTATTGTTTTTAACTCGACCGCCATTACTGTCAAGTAAATAAAAGCTATCGTAACGTTGACAATACGATAACATGTCAAAGGCAATATAGTTTTACCCAGTAGAAGAGAGGTTCTGAACAACCATAAAGACACATTTTATGCGAATTGATACATTATTCCGCACCCTAACCTAATCGCAAACCAGAACATTTATGCATCTAAAAATATAGAGCTGTAAAAACACAAGCTAGAAAAATTCCGCGCTCCCATAGAACGGTCTCTTATGGCGGCGGAACACTCTCGCCAGGAAGCAAATATTATTAACCCCCTACAAAAAAGAGGGGTGTTTAACGTGCTGTATATGTGTGTCTGTCTGTGGCTAGCTTTCAAACTGATTGATTTGGAAACGTTTTTTTTTTAAAAAGCTTATTGTATTATGATAGTTTTTAGCTAGGTTTCATGAAAATTTGTTGGACTGTTTAGGATCAGCTCTCAAAGAACGCCGTGATAGTATAGTGGTTTTTATCGTTCAAATAGCAACCAAGTATCGTGTTAGCAAAATCACGTCCACGGCTGGACAGGCCTTTCCAGAAAAGCGAAATACACCAGAAAAGCTTAGTTTCATTTCTGAATACTCATGATATCTCTCATTAGCCTCTATAGTCCTTTCTCTAGCTTTGTTTTGACGTAGACTAAGATTTCTGCAAAAAAAAATGATCGCTGGTATTAGACCAGCGATTTAACCCCTTGTATGTTTAGGTAAGTACATTTCCTTGCTTGTTTAGATATCTTTTTCGTAATGTTTTACAAGCTTATTTTATTACACTGGCTTGTAATTCGAAGGCCAGAAGTCATTGCCTGCATCGTTTTTGATTTCTCTAGTATAAGTAGTAGTGACTTGCGATGAATGCAACTTATTTTCGTCTTCTTTGTGTTCAGAATAAAACCTTTAGCAATCTCAGCAAATGCGAGTATGTGGAGCTGCCAGCACGCGCCCCCACTAGTAAACGTACGATATGAAGCACGTATAATCGTGAAATATTCCCGCCCCGGTGCGATGATCCAATTTTTAATAAACCAGAGAGAATGTAGAATGGGGTCGCTATGTGGTCGGGAAATGTGGGACTGTTATTAAAAAAGCTTAGGGTTTTTTATTGGAGTTATGTTATGCTCTATCTATGTATTAAATTAAATATATTATATCTATACCTTTAACTAGTTATAGACTTTAATAAAAAAAAAAAACAACCGTAACAAGAGAGTAAAATTATTCAACACTTGCTATTGTGCAGTGGCATTGCTAATGAACAACAGGAAGACAGTCAGACAAACAATGATATTGAAAAAGTAGACATATTTTTTTTAGTCTTTACAGACTATTTTACGTTTAAAAGGTACAACTGACATCGTCGTACCCATACCAAAATGGTGTAACGTAGGGTAGATTTAAATTTTAAGTGACAATGACTCATTTCGTACGATACATTCGTATGATAATCTAAATTATATTTTTATTTAAAGGAGTTGTTTATCGGCGTACCTAATAGGTAATATAGCCCTCGTGAGTATATTTTACTCGTCTAAAATCTCCTATTACCCAAAAGAGACTATCCCCCGTTTACCCTAGAAGCGTGGTCACCCGCGCATTCCCCTAACCGCTCTTATTGTTTACATTACTGCGTCGCCCGCGCACCGCTTCCATATTTCCACGAAAAACTGCCCGTGTGCTTTGCTTTATTAGAAAAACGTCGGTTCGGTCGAGAAAGACGTATGCGCCTGTCGGTAATTTATAAGAATAAGGATGAAACGTGGCCAATTCAAAAAGGAACAAAGTTGCCGGGAATATGATTATGGTAAAAAAATGCAAAAAAAGTTGCAGCCAATTTCAAGCTTTTATTACGTTAACAATATGCTTACGATGTAAAAGCAAGATGGGCTAATATAATGTGGAATAGAGGTCTTATAAAGTTTAACGCCACTTACATATTCATGCCATTAAAAGTTAAAAAAATCCTTACTAAACTCCTTACTAGTAGATGCAAAAGTGTGTTTTTTCGTTTGTTGGTTACTCTTTAATGATTAACGCCTCAACCGATTGCAGGAAAATAACAAAAAAGAACAAATAACTCACTTGCATGAGCTAGTACCTATGGTCCTATGGTTAAGGCATAAAAGGACATGCAAAACTAAATTAAATAATCACCGCATGTGTAGAGTTTCCTTAAATATTACTTATCTTCAGATAGGTACAGTCGAAGGCTTACGGCCGAACCCTATATTCAAACCGCGGATAGATAAGCTTACTTTGGATTAAAATTTGACACATTTTGTATGGGAAAATGACAAATTTTAACCCGAAGTAAGCCTTATCTATCCTCGGTTTGAATATAGGGTTCGGCCATAAAGGGACTTAGGTCCAAAGTCACTCTGACATTCTACAGCAATAAAATTGAGTTTCCTACAAGTTACAAATGACTTAGCATCTCTAATGATATTGAAGACTTAAAGTAAATTTACGTTTACGATACAATGCGTATATTACCGTTCTCTGTTCTCTGTCCGTCTGTTCAGAATACTTTCTAAGAGTAAACGACTTTTGCTGATAATTCCGTTTCCTAGGGTACAGTGACAGACAATATAGGGCCTCTATTCTAAGCGGTAAATACCATATCGTCTTTGATCTGTTATCGTATTTGTCAACGTTTTGATAGCTCTTATTTACTTGACAGTAATGGCGGCCGAGTTAAAAACAATACCATTACAGGGGGCCTAACATGGCTGCGTTTATCGCGTGATAAAATGTGGATAAAACATCCGTCACTTTCTGACACGTATGTATATACCTAAGTACGAGAGTGACGGATGCTTTATATACATTTTGTCACGCGATAAACGCAAACATACTAGGCCCGCAGGTCACAGTCGATATGGTTTTTACTGCCTAGAATAGAGGCCCTGTATTAGTTCTACAAGAAAACGGCAAAAGCAACTAAACTCGTAAATCGGAACCTTGCCTCAAACGGTGACACGATTACATAATCATCGCCATTACATTTGTCGCGAACGACTTTAAACGGGATAAAACAAAATGTAAAACTCGACGTCGAGACACGTGACATAAATCTACTTACTTTCGAGGGATGGGGAGTTTATAGATATCGATGATTTTGTGAAAGTAATTGGAACTGCTAATAAACCTGCAGCGTTAATGTGTGTGTAGAGTTTTCAATCAATCCAAGATAGTACGCAGGGCGCGCCCTTACAGTTAGAATGACGTTACACTATTTTTAATAGTATGGAAAAGGCAAATGAACACACATGCTACCTGATAGTAAATTATGCCCATAGACAATTACAATCTTAAGATTACAATCTCAAGACCGCAATAGCGGTGCAAATCCTCTATGCTAGTTATTTCACCGGTTGTCTCGCAACGATGAACAAGCAGGCGACAGGTTGAAGGGTAAGATAGATAGATAATGGGCTGGACGCCAAGTCGGATTTTCAAAGCTTGCTTTTTCTTAAATTTTCTGTTTTTTTTAAATCATAACCTAATTTTTGACTCCAAAATTCTAAGCTTTATTATAACTTGCAATATTGGGCGCCTGTCGTATCGCATAACGTTTTTTGTCCTAAAAATCTTTGGCCGAGAATGTTTGGCATACTGTTGAATGGCATACTACTCGTTTGTCCTAATAATTTTTGCGCATACTCATTTAACGTCCTAAAGCAAGTTTGTCCTAATATTGATAACCCTAAAGTCTAATTACCTAAAGCATAATATTCCTAACATGAATTGTCCTAATAATTATTTTGCCTATTATTAAACTGGCTACAATTACAGCACCTAAACTAAACTATGGTAGGCGTGAAGTCAGAATTGTTACGTATTCTACCTTCAGGCAGGTCAGATTTCGGTTAGGTTAGGTACGACGACGAGCGAAGCGAGGAGGAGTGTTAGGTAGAACTGTGACCCTAACGAGCGAGCGAAACGCCAGAACCAACAAGTTTGACAATATGACATGACAATGTAGTCAAAACAATTGTAGCACATTAAATATTAGGAATATTACAATTATGCACATCAATCATTCGACAGTTGAATCTTAGCCACATCAAACGATAGGACAAATAATATTTAGGACAAACGATAATAGGAACAACAATTTCGGACAATCAAAAATATGCGGAACAAAGTGTATGCCATACGTTATTAGGACAAAAGACGTTATGCGACACAACGATAGGACTAATAATTGTATGCCAATCGATATAGACCCTGCAATATTTGCAACAAAAATAAGTAAACCAAGTTCATAAACATCGACATAATAGTTAGGAACATCACTAACGCTCCGCACGTCGGTGTAATCCGAGGACGCGAGTCGATCTTTTATTTGTGAAAAGCCGAGCGAAACGTTTCTTATTGGAATCCGTATATCATTTATATCTTTTTGTATATAATGGCATGGCCCTCTGCTGGCTGGACGAAATCATTTTGCTATTTTGCCACTCTGTTGAACGCATGCTAGTGATCACTTAACTTTAGTTAAGTTATACCTACGAGTGCTATCTAAAGGTTTAAAACATTTTAAAACATTTGATAACAAACGTAGGATACAATTACGTCAACAAGACCAGAGCTTCTATAATAGAATTTTCCTTAATTTTAATTATTAAATATTCAATTACTATTAATTTAGAAGACCAGTAGGAACCAGTACTAGTAAACCATCGCAAGCATATCTTTTCTTTCAGCAAATACTGTACCTACTCAACTCCTATAGTTGCCAGGGTTGCCAATCACCTAACATATAAGCACAGTGCTACCATTTTCTTAAAAGCTATCGGCAATCTTCGTTTTTCTATGACACACGAGTGACAAATATACTGTCAATTGCGAGTGAAAGCGTGATAGCCATAGCCAGCTGAAAGCTATTATGAATCTGGCAATACTGTACCTATTATTATCTATCACTCCAGTAAATAGGTACTCTACCGACTCCTACAGTTGCCAGTCACAAATTACTAACCCCAAGTTTGGAACACTTTACGTTAGTTTTGTTCTTTGTGGCCATTCCGCCCTGATTTACTAGTAAACTTTCTGAATGAATAAAGGACTAGTATATTATATAATTTATCTGCGAAGTTTGGTGTGAATCCTACGTGCTAGGAATAGTGTAGTAAATATTAAGGCAGTTAATAAATTCAGTGCGGAAAGCCCGATAAAGCTTTAATATGAAATTTAAAGAGTTTGGCATTAAATACAAGAAGATGAAAGACAAAGTGCGAAGAACTTGCTAAAGATTTAATAGGTAGGTATGATATTTAAAGAGTTTTGCATTAAATACAAGAAATTGAAAGACAAAGTGCGATGAACTTGATAAAACTTTTGTATGAAATTTAAACACTGGCACAAAAAGATGAAAGATACCTACCCTTAGAGATTTTTATATACTTTCGCGTAATAAAATGTGAGGGGAAAATATTAAAAGAATTACTGGGGTTAAACAGTGATTTCTTAACCAAACACAAGTATCACTCGGGTTAAAAACCAATTTTACTAAAAGTGACTCGATATTTCATCGAGTTTGTTAGTGCGGTTTTGTATACGCTACTAACAATATAAATAAGCAATATTATAAATATATCAGTAAAAGGTGTTGTTTCGTCTAGTATAACTTTGATAAAAAATGCCGTTTTGTTATGGCTCTCAACCTGATAAGCACTGGTTGTAAACTTTGTCGTAACCTAAAAGATAAATTTCCCGCCATTAAAAATATTGTCTATGGCAGTCAGTCTTCCCGCCATTCTCGGGGTTGCCAAGTTCAAGTCTAAATTACCCCATTACGTCGGAATTTGCATAGATTTAGGTAATCCGGCCCGCTATCTAACGAGCCCTCGAAATTGTTATTGTCATGGCTGCCGCTGCCATTTTTAATTACTCATTTAATTATAGAGTAGGTACCTTTGGACTTCTAAGGTATAATTATACGAATCTGTTTTGCTTGTTAAGGAAAATTACATCTACTCAATCACTTTACTCCCCGGGGTATGAAGTAGGTAGCAATATTTTGATTTGTCACTTTTTTTTTTGTACGGAGAAAGCAACCAATCACACAGAAGCCTCTTTTATTTTACAAAGCTGGCAGCTAAATTTCGGTGTGCATTTCGTAGCTTATAAGCGAGCGAGTTTTAACTACTTGACGACAGATTTCGCAAGCTGTAGGTAGGTACTCATTTTCAATATGGAATTGAAGTATATTTTACAGAAAAGAGTGCGGCTAGGACCGCTACAATACGAAGTAAAGTAAACATCCATCATTCTGGCGCGATACATGGCAAAGTTTCCATATGAATCAAAACAACGATTGTTATCGAATATAGTTTAGCTACTTCACGACAGATGGCGCTAGCTGTACTAATTTTCGATTTGGAATTAAGGTATTTTTTACCGGAACGGGTGCGACTAGGACCAGCTACAATACGAAGTAAAGTTAAACATAATTCTGGCGTGACAAATATATAACAAAATTTCCAAATAAATCAAAACAACATGATTGTTAACAAATGTAATTTGGCTACTTGACGACAGATGGCCCTAGCCGTACTTATTTTCGACATTGAATTAAAGTATCTTTTACGGGAACGGGTGCGGCTAGGACCAGCTACAATACTAATTGAAGTAAAAAAACATTCTGGCACGATACATTGCAAAGTTTCCTTATGAATCAAAACAATATGAAAGTTATCGAATGTAGTTCAGCTACTTGACGACAGATGGCGCCAGCCATACTTATTGTCGATATGGAATTAAAGTTTTTTTTACGTGAACGGGTGCAACTAGGACCAGCTACAATACTAATTGAAATTAAACATCATTCTGGCACGATGCAGGGCACAAATTTCATATGAATAAACAAATGCATCGACATCGGTTCGGCGGTTTAGCCGTTAAAGCGTAACAAACAGACAAAGTTACTTTCACATTTAAAATATTAGTATAGATGTATTACTAAACACTCAAAATTGAAAATAGTTCTGCGAACCATATTAAATACGGAACTATCGGTGTGCGAGTTCGATTCGCACTTCACCGAGTTTTTACTATTCATTACATTCGGATTGGATGTTATGAGAGCAGTCATTACTAAGCAATTCGTTTCCGTCGGATGCTGGCTGGCCGCCCTCCAGAGCATGCACCGAGCTACGAATAAACAAAGAGCTAGAACTAAATATTTTACATAGGTATTTCGCATATTAACCCTTTTTTCAACCCTTAAAACTGTAAAAATCAGGGAAAAGTCTCAAACAAATTCACCTAGGCTGGTCCCAAACTAAGGCTTACAACTTGTAAGTTAATGTATGTATGTACAGACGCGAACTTTAATTTGGTACCCACCTTAGGTCCAAAATCAATCTGACATTCTACAACAATAAGGTTGAGTTTCCTAAAAGTTACAAATGACTTGACATCTCTAATGACATCGACGACTTCAAGCAAATTTTCTTGAAATGGGTCACAAATTAACGTTTGTGATAGTACATAGGAAACTAGACTAAAAAAATTGCCCTTTCCGGCAATCGAACCCGGGACCATTAACTTTGTCATTTGTGGTCACTAGTCTTTACCGAGGCTAAACTTTACCTACTGTACAGCTCTTCAAACCACCTTCGAGTTTGTACATCTCTCTCACTCGTTCTCATATGCCCTTCTCTTCTAACCGACTTTACCCGAAGTGGAACTACTTTTTTAAGATCACTTGCGCAGGAGTTAAAAATTGTGGTTTCCTTTGCGCCTTGATAATTACGATAGCAAATTCCTTACACTTAGGGGCAGCTATGAATTTATTTGCAGGATAGCAAAAACTGTTTTCCTCATGCTCTCTTCAACTATGCCATCTAAGACAAGGGTTACACGATCAGTTTGGCGTCAGTTCAGTCCGTGCTCGAAAGGGACGCAGCTATATTAACATAATAGCTGCGTCCCCCTCGATCATGATTGAACTGACGCCAGACTGATGAAATACTGAGCGTGTAACCGATGTCTTACTCAATCATCAGATTTTAGACATAATATTGCCTTCATCATCTTCATCTCTCAAATGTGTTCCAAAATAATTCAGCTCAGAATATTACGGAATTTATTACAATTTAACATACAAGATTTACCTACATAGTACAAAGGGGGCGCCACCGTCAATGTCATAACCATTTTCGTGTAATAATTTTCAAGTTTAGTACTTACTTTTAGGAAGATTACTTAATCTTTCTGTAAGTACGGCACCGGTAAAAAAATGTTTCTGGTTAGGTACACTAAAATCACTGGCAAACAAACATACATTTTTGAAACTTTATAGTGTATACATATTGGTAACTATTTAGTTGTTCCGTACTCGCCATCCGAGACTCAAATCGAGAGAAAGAGATGGAACTAACGTAATTTCGAACTCCAATTTTTAAAGTAGTTTTTTGTCTGTGCCTTCTTTTGCCCTTTCCATGTCATATAAAAACTTGCATCATTTTTCCCAGTGCACTCGTAGGTGCATGTTGCAATTTGGCTCCGGAACTAGGCCGCAGGATATCTGCTGTAAATACTGCGCGCCGGCGCCAGGACTGCGTCGAGAATGGCCCCGAGACCAGCTTATCTGGATATTACTTAGTTTTATCTCTTGAACTAGCTTGAGGCCGCGACTTTGTCTGCGTATAATTAAAAATGCTCCGGGAGCAGCAATTTTTTTACAGGATATAATGGTAGTATGTTTTGATTGTAACATACTTAACTGTCGCATTTATAGTACTAATATTATAAATGCAGTTGGTAATTCTGTAGCTCCGCCTACCCCGCTCTGGGAATGAAGGCGTGATTGTGTATGTATGTACCTATATTAAAAATGCGAAAGTTTGTGTGTTTGTTTGTTACTCCTTCACGCTGCAACGGCTGGACGGATTTGGATGAAATTTGTAATTGAGGTAACTTATACCCTGAATGACCATAGGCTGCTTTTTATCCCGGAAATTTAATAAGTTTACGAGGGAATAACGATAATGGAAATCTACGCAGACGAAGTTGCGGGCAGACGCTAGTAATATTAGTTAGTGTGATATAAACCTCTGGGAACTATTTATGAGAATTCTGGCTCTTCCCGAACCACGATGGCTGCATCGTTTGACTTAATTATTTGTTAAAATGGGACTGCTCTACTTAATTCGTAAATGTTCATTTAAATATGAGCCATATGCTTTTCCTTAATTTAAAATACTGGTAGTTTTTTTGTTACTTTAAATGCCATAAGCCATAATAGTTATAACATATTCTGTAAAAAACAATGGCTACATAACAGTTCAAAAGGTACAGGAAGGACAGACCGACAAACATGCAGAAGCCCTGTTAGCATCTTAAAATAACACAACACGATTATCTTTTTATATTTTATTTAAACGTAAAAACCTTAAGCCTCGTTCCACACACCAACCACGTCACTATACACGCTACTTACAAATAATAATATTCAATCACACGACATACCGAGTACACAACTATTATAGGCACTAACTATTTGGTTCAGAAACTATGGCGTTTGTAACTGCAAAAGGAAGATATTATTAATAATAACTAAAGGGCATTACAATATAATGGCATCGAAATAACAATGTTTACAAGTTTATTCGGACCTATTGAAGTCTAAAAAAATAACTTTTATGTAATAATAGTCAGAGTAAGTTACAACAAGTTCTAATTCACAATCTCTAAATTTAATGCAGTTTTCTGTGTAACTTAATCGCCTTATTGTTGCAAGTATCGACATTCTGCCAGGGCCTCATTTTCGCTATTTCTTTAACCATCGTAATAATACTGTTACCATTAGCCGTATTGTTAACAAAGTAATAACAATATGATTTATGACAAAGCGGAATGGAGACCCAGATTAATGTGACCCTAAAATACTGGGAAAGAGAGACATAGATAAGAAATCGAAAAATGTTATAATAGGTAATTGTCCCAGAGATAAAATAATAAACAGACCATAAAGCCTACTTCATTTGTATTAAATGTCATTTTTCCTTTTCATTTAAATTATTCTCGTGGTCAATATATTAACAAATAGAAATACGTTTACATGATAATTAACTAACAGAGAGAAATACAAACTCTCAGAAAAACTTATAAAAATATTATATCAAGTTAATCTACACAACGCCTAAGGTGTGCTTCTTTCTAAATCAAGTAATAAAAAAAACACATGATAAATCAATATTGTCTTTAACAGATTACCAAAAAAACTACAAGTGGAAAAAAACAAAAACTACACCATCTAACCAGAATAAAGCTATCACCAAATAGGCATAAAGCATTTAAATTAAAATAAAATAAAAGTGGCACTCGGCCACAAAATGTAATAGTAGACTTGCCAAAAAACTTATCTTATCTTGAGCCATTTTTTAACGATATCTTACTTATTTTACTGTACCTCGTATTGCTTTACACTTCTAAATACGCAAAGGTAATAAACATGATAATTTTTCAGGCTTCTTTCTACACTAAATGTTGCCAAAAATGCACAACTATTAACACCAGAAGCGATACAAAGTGCATAGACAAAATATAATTAACAATAGGCAGAATAAATACAGTACATCATTTACCTTTAGTGTTTAGTTCACAAAAAGGGTACATGTACTCAATACTCCACACACTACTTTAACGAAGTAAAAGAATGACATAGCTTGAATAAGTTTTGGAAATCAAGGCGCTATTCGAAGTGAAATTGGCAACGCGACGTCTTAAATTACTAACGGTTACTTCGGTATTAACGATCGACCACATCGAAGCTAAAAATACGCTAAAGCTGCGTAAAATGAACCACGTCAAAATTTTGGACGTGACCACACTAGTAGAGGTGGTTAGAAGAGCCCAGATGGCCAAATCTACTGTGAAGACTTGAGAAGATACGGAGAAATAGGCATCAACCGTAAAACAAAGATTAGGCTGTGGACTCGGTCTTCTCGATCTTTCTATACGGGTGGGAAACTTCGACCATGAAAGCTCAAACTCGTAGGATTGTAATTCTACTAATTCAGTGAGGCGATTCTCGGTCGCGATTGAGATGAATTCCTTTACCAAATTCCATAGACTGTGTCATTTGATGCAGATTCACGACGGAGATTCATCTCGACCGACCCGAGAGCTGACATCTAGTCTCTTTATCGTTTGCACTCACGAGTTCTCTGCTTCTTTCATATAGCGAGATCAGGACAGCCTGGGGAAGGTCAACATCACGGCCGTATGGCAGGAAATAGGAGTAGACCACGTATGCTTATTAAAGGGACTGAGGCAATAAAGGCCGTTTCGTTGGTCGATAGGCTGGGGTATTTTCCGTGGTCCACCTATGTTGGTCCACCTATGTGGATTACGGAGAGTAAACTGAGCAAAATCAATAAGTAGGTTTAGGTTATGTTAATTCTTCAGAGGGCCCGAAGGGCCAAAATAATGTAGAAGTAGGAGCTCCGCAACAGCGGAGCTCCGTCGACCTGCTAAGGTTTGCTAAAATGCCCAGGTGGACAACATAGGTGGACCACGACCAACGACTGGATAGGCCGTGCTTGTAGCAATCCATTGACGGGTTGTTTTAACACTTTTGAGCCGAGAGCTATCGCGCAATGGAACTTTACAGCTGCAACTGGAACGATACTTCAAGCATTCACCGAGCCCAAGAACAAGCAGCGTGGAGAGCAGTGTCCATATTCACGTTCCTCAGACATGAGGTTACGCGGTATTTTCAACCCGTTATGACATGGGTACAAAAAATAACTTTTCTCTCTAATTGGCCGGCAAAGTACCGACAAGTCACGAGTTGCTGGTGTTTATGGGCGGTGATTTCCGATCAGGTAAACCGTTTCTCGTTTTCCTCCCTATTATAACAAAACCGGGAGAAGATGCGTTAAAAACGTGAAGCAGTATTTTAAGTTTCGGTGTGGTCGATCCTTTAACTTTCTACTATGTTTAGGTATAATACCTATTTCGATAACTGTAGCATCTCGAGTTGTTACACCGCGGCGGCGCTCTTCCTCCTCCGCGTGGACCTCTTGGGAGTGTCCTGCGCGTCGCCCGTGGGCTTCTTCCTGGAGGAGCGCTTGTTGGCGGCGAGGTTGTGGTCGAGGGTCTGGAGCAGCGGCGTGTGCGCGCTCTTGCGGCGGCTGCGCGTCATCACGGGGCTGCCGCAGTCCTCGGCATTCTGCCGGGAGAGTCTGGGGATTGGGAGGGTTAGATAAATTCGCGAGACTGACATACGTAAAGCTTGCTATATATCAAGCTAGGTTTTCTAGATTAACTATGATTTCGTGAGGATTACAGACAGAATGATCACGGCCGAGATTCTAGACGGTAAAAACTATAGTCTGTAACCTTTTATCGTATTGTCAATGTTTTGATAGCTCTTATTTACTAGACGGTAATAGCGGTCGAGATGAAAACGATACCTTAACAGGTCAAAAAAGATATGGTTTTAGATATCTAGAGGATAAATAAATTACAAAAGTTAAATCCCGCCAAAAACATAAATGTAAATAGGCCGAATTCTCATGTGCCACCAAAATAATTAAAAAGTGCAGATCAATTTATTGACACAAAATTAATTTAAAGCCCTAACTGACCTTTCCTTGGGTTTTTCCTTTGAACTTGTCCGGACACACTATCATAATTATAGGTATCTAAATAATATGCTCGTTTAAAACTCCTATAAATTTTACTTGTATTGAAAAGTTATCTCAACCCGAAATATTACCTAGATCGTCTCCTAGGCGTCGGTTTGTTTTCCTTCTCTTTCTCCCGCTCCTCCACCTCCTTCGTGACCTCTTCTTTCTCCGCTGCGGCCACGCCGCTCAGCTCCTTGTCATTACAGCTGGTGTAGGAGACCGGGCTGGAGTGCTCCCCGTCGGACTCGCAGAAGAGGACCGTCTTGAGTTTCTCGCTCTTCCGGGCGCTCGGCAGGTGGGTCGGCTTGAGGATGCTGCGCGCTGGGGTCGCGAACAGGTTGATAGGGGTTGGAGTTTGCTGGAACATTTAGTTCAATTAGATTGAAACGCTCGAGTGGAAGTGTTTTTGGTTAAAAAAGTTCGTATTTATCTAGTTCTTTCAGTCAGCTTCCAGAAATTCAAAATTGAGGGCTCTTTTATTTTTACGGAATCCATAGGACCCAAAATACGGTGTTGTATGATGACTATGCACTACATCCACAAAATACATTTTTTTTAATTCCAAAATTATTACTAAAGAATTGTTAGACTATTTTCCTCAAATCTATGGTTTTTGAGTTTGAAAATGTTTCAAAAACTATAAAAAATACAGCAATGAAATTTTACTGCGCCAAATTCTAATGACACAGACAAAGGGATCAAAAGCACAACACCTGTCGCTCCTCTGTTCGTGTTAGGGTTGAAAAATAACAGTACTTTTTGTTCCATTCCATGGTAAAAGAAATTGAATCTGTTAGTAGGTACATCATAGGTTTTCTTTGTAATTAAAACCAACATTCACCAGCTTAGCAAGCTATAATCATATTGAATATAGGATAAGTATGACATACCAAAAGCGGAGAGATGCCCTCGATGTCCACATGCTTGCTCATCAGCGAAGCTCGCAGCATGGCGAACGATGTAGAGTTCTGTAACAAGATTTATGCAGCTGTTTGATTATGGTTTAAGAGGCCACATGCTAAATAACATGTAGTGATAATCATGATCTAATGATTTATCGGTTATTATCTGACCTTAGATGCTGAAGCTTTCCTAGCCTCACTGGACAGTACACTCTTCAGCAGAGTGGACTTGTTGGCGGGCGTGGCGGGCGCGGACGGCGGCGCGGGCTTCTTCAGCGGTGACGAGATGCTGAAGAAGCCTGCCTCGAAGGTCTTCACTTCAGGTTTGATGGGAGATTGGTCCGAGCTTGACTGTTCGGAGGATTGGGAATCTAGCAGGTCCTTTTTGATTTTTCTTGCCGCTGAAATTTAGAAATGCTTTTATGATCTGTTTAAAGATTATTTAGTAGTTAATAGCAAAATATTTGCCATATAATCAAATTTGTATTCTTACTGAATTGAAACTAGCGCGACTCATTATATGAACAAATAAACACTGCTACAGCTTATTTACATCAAGAAATTATTTGATACGTTTCGGACTTGTTAAGAGTTTTTCATTAGTGATATTAGAATCCCATGAAAGCTGGTAGTTGCTGTTTAATGGAACTATACCGAATCCTTAGTATGTTCAAGTACTGTCATTCGGTTACGTTAGTTCGGAATTGCATTGGTTTCTTGACTGAGCAGTGTTTATTCGCTTTAGGTTCTTACTGTTAAAATTCTGATTAAATCTCGCTTAATTCTTCTATAGTTTCTGCCTAGATACTTCATTGGGAGATAGGCGTGAAAGTATGTAAGTGTATGTAAATAATCCTTAGTAGGATTTAAAAAAAGTTGTGTTCATTTTACGTTTTTTTTTAGTTTAAAGGTGTATGTGTAAAAGAAAATAAATTGATTACTATCAATGACCCTTTCGATTTGTATCATAAAATAAGACTCTATTGTTTTGTTGTAGCCTATATTATGCTTAAATTGAAGAATAAAGAACTTTGACTTGCCATATTCGACCGCAATTCGATTCCCGATAAAGGCAGAAAAAAAAACATAAATGTTGTTTTTTTTTTTTCAAAAATAAAAGTAAGTATTAGCTATTTCCGATATTGAAGGTAGTCGCCGTCCATGTGGCGTTAGTTTTTTTCACCCTGTATACAAGTGGAGTATTTGAATATGAAAACTAATATTAACCAGCAATCATCTCCCGGATCCGGCTGGCGCCCGCGACGGGCTTGGGGCGGCGCGCGGCGCGCGGCGGGCGCGGCGCGGCGCGCGGCGCGGGCGCGGGCTCGTCCACCCACTCGCGCGCGCGCAGCGCCTCCAGCTGCTTGAAGCGCATGTCCACGTTGTCCACCTGGGCACACCGGCTGATCAGATACCTCATTCTCTTCGAGAGATTCAACTTCGTCCGACCGTTCTAACATCACCATAAAATAATTAGATGCGAAAATTAGTGAATCTATTTTATTTTGTGAATTATTTTTGCATTATTAAGATAGTTTGAAAGAGATCGCTTTATAATGATAAGTCCTCCTTGTTGTTCCGTTTTAAATAAATACATGATTATTTTTTGCTCTTATCTCTATAGTCTGCAATAAAAATATTATTTTTCGTTATATGATTTAACGGTGAATAAACAATTTGTTAGATCAAAATTTACTAAAATCGTTATATCTCAGTGGCAAAATTTCCATTTTTACATTTTTTCCTAAACTTATTTTTCACAGTCATGTTTTTCCCCTAACACGTTTTTTCCTATAAAATATTTTTCTAAATCAATAATCAATTTACTAGTATCAACGGAGATCCGCTTTCGCGGAGCTCCTATTTTTCGGCGATTTGGCTCTCCGAGCCTGCTAAAAAAATTAACATAACCTAAACCTACCTCATTATTTCAACCTATATGCGATCAAAGAAATAGCCGATCTGAAAATATACGGCTGGAAAAAAATAAAATTGAAAAAAAGTAAATACAAAATTCACATCAGAAGTTTGGTAAAATAATCTAACAAGCCGAATAGACTGTACAAAAATAGCACAACATATACTATCCCCCTCCCATCCATTTCTTTAGCTCAAATACCTCCCTTCCCTGGATCCTGGGTGGGTATACCCCACGAGCCCCGCGAACTGCTGCAGCTTCTGCGACATCAGCAGGCGCGCCTGGCCCACGGCTGTCAGGAGCAGCTCCTGCCGGCAGCAGAGATCCTGGGGCCTGCAGTGCGAGCGTGGTACCTGCATGAACACCATGTCCCAGAAGCCGTGCAGGTCGGCGGGCGTGACGAGCGCGGCGCCGGGCGCGGGGCGCGCGCAGCTCTCCACGAGCCCCGCGAACTGCTGCAGCTTCTGCGACATCAGCAGGCGCGCCTGGCCCACTGCTGTCAGAACCAGCTCCTGCAACAAATTCATACGTTTTTATAATGTTCAATATATATTACGTCAGTAGTCAGTACCTCTATAAAAAAAAATGCATTTTTGTATGTTTGTCCTCTATGTGTTCCTTCACTGTTGGTTCTTCTGTATACATCGTCATGCTTGCCCCTTGTTGTTCGTGGTACATCTACGTTAGACCTTAGCAAGACGACGGAGCTGCGCTATCGCGGAGCTCCTACTTCTACATTATTTTGGCCCTTCGGGCCCTCTAAAGACCTAACATAACCTAAACCTACCTATTGATTTTGTCCATTCTACTCTCCGTAATCGACATAGGTGGACAACATAGGTGGACCACCAACAATGCCCTATGCCTGCGAGGGTTTCTCGACCAAGAAATCTATGAAAATGTACACTTTTTTACTTTACGTGGCATTACAACGCATGCCGGGTGCTGCTAGTTTCACTTTAACTGCCACCAACCTGCTAGGCGAGTCCATTTTGTATGAAAATCAGAGCTCTTGGCAGTGAAAGTGTTAATATATTTCGTACAATTAAGACAGGCAGAGTATATACAGACAAAATACTCACCCACCCGTCTTTTGCTACCTGACTACGGCAAATCCAAAAGGAGGTTTTAGCAATCCACTTTTGCGCCTAAACTAACCATCCGATTTTGACAAATGAGGTATCAATCGATTCGTAATTATGGTCTGAGTGGGTAGGATTATAGACTACATTTCATTCGAATAAAATCAATATGTCGGACTTTATATCGAAATAAGTGGAGATAACTGAATTTTATTTTTTGCTATAGTATCGAGTGGTAGGAAAAATTCTGAGTTTATAAATATAAACATTATTATATTATCTCGTAATATATATTACTAGAGGACGCCCGCGACTTCGTAGGTACGCGTAGAATTAGTTTCCCGCTACACCCCCCATTTTTCCCGTTGGGGGTCGATTTTCGGAAAATCCTTTCTTAGTGCTCACTTACATCATGAAAGGAACCCCTGTACCAAATTTCAAGTTTCTAGGTACAGTAGTTTCGGCTGTGCGTTGATACATCAGTCAGTCAGTTTAGCCTTTTATATATATAGATTAAAATAACCAAGCGAAACAAAATCAATTTTACTATATAATTTCAGCATTTATGCCATCTATAGGCAGTTCTGAATATCAATCGCTTAAAAAGAAAAGAATTAAGATCTTTAGCACACTTATTTAGTGTTTCTGTTTCTTATACATGGACATTTATTATACAATGTTATATATTACATATTATTAAATTCAAGAGATTTGTCAAGATCGTAGCAGGTGGAAAGAAGTGGTCTCTGCCTACCACTCTGGGAAACAGGCGTGATTTAATGTATGTATGTATGTATGTATTAAATTCAATAATATGCATCAAAATAAATATTCAGTGCATGTTTGAAACCGAAAATGAGTACAGCTAACGCCATCTGTCATCAAAAAGCTAAATTAAATGTTGCTACTATTTGACGATAGATGGCGTTAGGTGTACTCGATTTCGAACAGCTTCTCATAATGACGAACATTAAACCTTAAAAAGGCAGAGAGATACTATTTCAATTGTATTTTCCTGAAATATAACATCATCTATTATTACTCTTGCAATTCTATGACTGTATTTCATTTTGGTCTAGTATTTTTACTTTAATGGGGCCTTATTTAATGGTTAAATTTGGTAGAATCCAAGGCAGCAGGAATCATCTGGCCAGCAAAAATCCATAAAATTTAAAGTCATACATAGAATAATTTACTATGAACAGGTAATGTATGGATTTTTTGGGTTCGTTTGGAAGAATTACCTTTAAAATTAAAAATAATATTTGCTGGCCATTTTGAACCTAAGTAAGTAGCAACAAAATACTACAAGTTAGTCTCACATCCTATTTACACTCAAATGGCCTGAGTGTTCGTGTGCATTCTTTTTGCCATAAAAAAGTAGGAATGTTAAAAAGTTACTTACATCAACATTGATTCAGTATTTTTGAAGTTGCTCTGATTTAAGACTTATATTTGTTAACAATTGTAAGAATGATAGACGGGTGGGCTAGGTATTTTTGCCGGTGACTGTATTGCAAATGATTGTAAAATTTCGTGATATTCATTAATTGAGTAGATTTCAAGATAATGACTTCAAATCTGGTGCTTCTGATGCATGGGTTACAACAGGATAAAATATTGAATATCAGTCTGCTATTCAATATTTTTTCCTGTTGTAAATTCGCTCAACACTAGCGTTTGGAACGACGTCATTTTGTTTGTAACCGCGTTACGATTGGCGGTACGTAGCACTGATTCGTCGATGGTAGCTGGTAGCACTAGATGTGACGTAGCAGACGAGACCATGCGGCGTTTATGATGTTTATCAGGAGAAATATCTTATTTTCTCAATAAATAATGAACTAATAAATAAATATAACTCTTTTAAGTAAGATTTTGAGACAAACCTCTATCAACAGAACACCTTTTAAAAAAGTTTCTTTTGTCAATTAATTACAAGAATAATTAACAAATAAAATGAAAATCTTATCAGTATTGGTATGATTACTGTCCAATAGCTGTATGCCATTTGGGTAATTGTCATGGTCTCGATGGACATATATCAACGACGCCAATAGACCAGGTTAATGATGAAATTAATAACCTTCAAGAACTAACCTGAATAGGTTCCGGCAGTACAGTCTGAGCAAAGATCTTGTCCCATGTCTCACACATGCCAGTGAGACGCGTTATTTCTGAGTTCAGCTGTCGCCGGAAGTGGTTCACGCTGTCAATGTTGCAGCTATCTTCATCCAGTAGTCCTGCAAGTATAGAATGATACAGTGGTGGCTTTATTATAGTGACCAGGCGCGTAAGGCTCCCACGGAAAACCAAACATAAAAAGATTTAGAGTTCGTATTAAATTGAAGCAATAACAAAAACTAATGTTATTCCCATCTGATCTTTCAAACATTCAAAATTCTTTTTACCCAACATTACACATAAATAATGTTTACATTAGCTCGGCACAATACATCTCACTAAGAATTCTTAGATGTGAAAGCCATAATAAATAAATAAAACATTAAAAAAACCAAAAGTTATAAATTGTTTGTGAATAAAAAAATATACCTTCATCCAACTTCTTCTTCATCTCCCTCCTCGCGTTAGCCTTGCCGCGGGACAAGGTAACACACGGACTGATATTATTTGCTTCTTCTTTAATCTGCTCTGGAGTCAACGGAGAACTTAAATTCTTGGGTGACCGCAGCTTCTCCTCAGAATTGGATTCACTTTTCGGAACTTTGGTCTTTGGTGTACTAAGAGATTCTTCAGAAGACTCCAGTTCTGTTGATTCTTGGGATTGTGATGATGATGCTTGTTGCATTGTTATTGTTGGTGGTCCAGAAGACTCTGTAACTTGCTCCATATCACTTGAAGAGGTGCTGCTGTATATAGGTTGTGGCTGTCTAGATGCCGCACTAATTGTCTCCATTTCGCTGTTAGAACTGCTCTGTGAGGTTGATGTTTTGGCTATTACTTTAGGATTTGCTTTCCTTGGTTGTTGTCCGTAATTACTACTTTTTACTTTGGATGGTTTAGTGTTTGTTTTCTTTATAGGCTGCTCCATGTCACTACTTGATGAACTTTGGAACATGTTTTGCCTTAGTAGCGGTATTTTAGGGGATGGAATTTTACTTTTAGGTTTAGGTTTGTCATTTTGCCTGCGTGTGATCTTGCTGTCTGTTGTATTATTTACGATTGGCTTATTTGGAACTGTACGAGATCGTGTAGTTCTTGATGATTCCACCTTTTGTATAGTTTTGGGCAGAATAGGTTCAAATGTGAAGTTAGGCTTAAATTTGTTGGTCTTTTTTTTTGATATAGGGGCCAGGGTTGGGACTTTGATGTCTTTTTTAAACTGAGGTGGTTTGAAGGAGGCATTGCTTGGGGCAAATGACTGAGGCTGCTTTGAGAGTTGGTCATTCCGTTGCCTAGAAGCCTGAGACCTTGTAATGCGGCCAGACGAACTCGGGACAGGCTTAGGTGGTGGGGGCGGCCCAAAAGTTGTCTTATGTGTCACTCCAGCTACAAAAGGTTTTTTTTTCTGTGCTGCTGCTTCTTTTTTCTTCTTTTCCTTCTCTTCCTTCCATTTCTCCAATTGCTGTTTCCTGTGCTCGGTTTTTTGCTGTACTTCAGATAATGGTGGAGCCCGGGGACTTTCACATTTGGATATATTCCGAATCCTATCAAAGACTGATAATCGACTGGTTTTCCTGTTTTTTATGTTTGTTTCCAGCCGCTTTTGGACCTGAAATTTAATTTTATTCTATTAGGGTGATAGAAACCTCAGCTCCCAGTTACACGGAAGATGTGCCTGAGTCCCAAGTAATAAAGTATATAATCTTGATGGTACAACAGCACATTAAGGAATTCTTTCAAAACAAATGCCCATGTCTATGACAATTAAATCTACTATAAAATTAAATTAACTTACAAGATCTCACTCAAAACTCAAGCACTACTAATAAAAAGGCATCAAACACCTACCGCATGCATTACTACAAGTATACTGGGTATTAAACTATCACTAATTAAATGGTAGACAGTACCCCTCCGGCCACGCTCACAAACTGCGTGGGTCTTATTTTGTGGCTCTTAGCGGTTGGTTGCTGCTTGAGTAAAGCCACTAAGTCGAAGCTTCTATCTGAAAACCAAACAATCCAACTGAAAATCCTTCTACGAACAACAAATGGCTATTTTTAAGTGTAACCCTTCGTTGTATATCTTTTCAACGTCTTTAACATTAATCGTATGTAACTCATAAATAAAAATGACTGTAACGTTATATACTTACCCATTCCTGACCTGAAAAAGAACTTAAACAAAATTAGATTATTAGAAATCACCCAACAAACAACTCCATCAAAATTTTAAAATAACTGCATTCACCGTCAAATGTCAGAAAAAAGTAAGAGCATAGACAACACAGTTTTGATATTGATATGGAAAACGGGTTTTGTGTTCGTGTTCATTTTACTTCTATTTCTACTCTATTTCTTCTTACTATTTTATTTCTTTTTCTTCTTTTAACATGTGTTGAAATACTAAAATTAAATTTATTTTACTAAAAATAATTTTAGCCAGTAATCCTTTTAATCAATTTGAATTAAGCTTTATTATTTGCCATATCATATAAAAAACCCTCTTTTTAATCATTTCCTTAGAAATAATATATCGATTATTATCGGAAACGAACGATTTTTATTTATTAGAATGTGTTTAAAATGATGTGCTAGCAACATTCTAAGCAGCCATTGGCGTGGCATGGCAATCTTGTTTCCTTCTTCCGGCTGTCAGCTGATAGTCCCTTGCTTTTGCTTTCCAAAACCTATTTCGATTTTCGCAAAGAAAACGTCAGGCACCATTCAACATGGGCTCGAAATACGCGATCAAGAGCTAGTTATAGCTGAAATATTGCTCTAATTGTAGTGTTATCGTTATTATAGTTTCATTTTACATGTACGTTGTGTAACTCTTCAATTAGTCGAAAATGGATACGTTTATCACAGGATACCTCGGTTATGGCGTTTGTTGATCACTAAAAAATTTCGTTCGGTTGATATTTTTCTTTATATTTGATGTCCGTTTTTCGTTCGTGATCGTCTGTTTCGTTCGCGTTTACGTGTTTACTCGAAATGGTGAAGGAGAAGCCTAATTCGATCCGGATTTATGACGACGAGGGATTCCGACGCCGTGCGGCTTGTATATGCGTGCGTTCGGACGCCGAAACGGAGGTTAGCATAACAACCGAGCAGTGAAGCCCTTGTTCCTTCCCGGATATTAGTTTGTGTGGTAATTGAGTTGGTTGTTATTAGGTGTTGTTAGTGACGTCTTCGCGGCGGCCGGACAACTGGATCGTGCCGGGCGGCGGCGTGGAGCCGGAGGAAGAGCCGTCGGTGACGGCGATGCGCGAGGTGCTGGAGGAGGCCGGAGTCATCGGCAAGCTCGGCCGCTGCCTCGGCGTCTTTGAGGTACGCACACGAGCTAAGCACAAAAACGTAACATATGCCAACGTTGGCTCAAATTACGAGCGTCTCAAACGCTCTCATGCGGGGAAACATTGATAAACAAGTGTGTAATGATGTAAGAAACAAGTCAGGTAAGTTTTAAAATGCAGATAATCTGGGTAATGAGTGTAAAATATGAGATGTCATTTTTCAAAACTTTACTAGTCTAGCCATACCATGAAATGTGAATTTAATAAGGATTTGAGGTGAGATTGAATGATGAAATTGTATGGACAGAATTGTATTACTTTTGGTTGGCTGAATGAGGCAATAGAAATTGTTCACAGTGTTGTGAAATAAAAATCAACAGGTCATTGTAATAAACATAAACTCAAGAAAGATTTTAAATTAGGTAAATGAAAATCACTTGTAATACAAGTAACCAAATGGCAGGGACCGCTAGGAAAAAGGAGTGTTGGCAGGCAAAGAAAAAGATGGGCAGACAATATAATACAGGCGGCAAGGAAAGAATGGATGAGCATCACCACGGACAGAATTAGATGGCTTAAGATGGAGGAGGCTTTTACCCAAAAAGGGACCGTGTAATTAAGAATAATAAAACAACTGAAACACAACAATATATTTAGCGTTATACGGGAAATAAAGCTTGATAATAATAAAAAAATGAAAATCACACACTCATTATAACAAGCGTAAAACTTTTAGCATGAATAAACCTTCAATGTATTTCTTGAATACCAGTTTGCAATAATAAACTAACTCTCGGTACTAAAGATAAAAGGTGCCCTAGGTATATTGAAATGACAACGAAGCTTTTGCTTAATTGGAAGAAACTTTTTAACATAGTTTTAGTTTGTTACATATGCAATAATTTATCCTTATACAGCATCCTGATTTAAAACATTTTACGAGTACTAAATCAGATGGAACAGTGTATGTGAAAGGGTACTTTTATATTTATTTTTTACTTTTCCTGGTACCCTGTAGCACATCAATTAATCAATCATGTGTATCTGAGAATTTAACACATTCAGTGCTAGTAACCTGCTAGTTGCTTTCTCTGTTTTTAGGCGTCTTATGCTACAAAGCAGAAAAATGTGGGGATCAATTATGAGCATAGCACTTTGTAGCAGCACAAATGTGTTGATTGTATTTGCTATAGTATGTTGCCGGCGGCTTTATGATATACATAATTGAACAGGAATTTTTATTATGAGAATTTAATTAAGTTATTAGAACCGTTTCTTAGACATTTTGATGACAAACACATTCATTTGTTTTGTTTTATCAGGAGTATTTGCTATGCATGTGTTATGACATGGTTAATTATCATACACCTTATCTTGCAGTAATATTATGTTTTATTGCTTATGTCATATTGCACATTATTCCCATACTTCCTTATATTTATAATATATTGCAGGTATAACACATTTTCACTGTTATTTCGATAAATATAAGTATTGATTCACACCAAGGAAGTTAATTATAAAATAATAGTATAAATTAACTCTTCCGTGTCCCACAAGCACAAGCGCTGTCATTTTCAGCTTGCTTCCTCTCCACTTTCCTGCCGACACAACATTTTAGCACGAAACTTAAATGAAAAACATAGCTCATTTGCCCTCCAATTTGCAATTCTTATAACTTACCAAAGCACAGAATAATTATAAGTGAAAGTAAGGCTATAGACTAGTTTTCCAGAACTTTTCCATAGAGTATGAATATTGAATATTGATTATTCAATTAAGAGTTCTTCCATGAAAACATAAATGTACACTTGTTTACTTTATGATTTCATGGTGGATCATCACATTGGCCCTTCAATTCACCTTGTTGGCGAATGAAATGTTTGTTGATAAACAGCCTTTAGGTTAAGGCACTTGTTCCACCACTGACGATGAGCAGGAAGCGAGTAGAGCCAACGATCATCTATAGGTATATGTGTCTCTTATATTGACACACAATCTATATCTTTTGTTTCGACAAACCAGTGGAGAGAGTTCTTGCTGGCATTGTGAACAGCCAGTTTTGTTCATTTCTTGAGCAAGAAAATACTCTATTGCTAATCGCATCCCCATCGGCAATGGGACAAGTGCCTAATGAACAAAATAAACACTGCTATGGCTATAATTATTCATTTAAAGAAACCTTAATTTGCTAGACTTCGATAATATTAAAAAAGATTTAATTTAATAGTTAAACATGGCCCCACTAAGGGTATAGGTCTCCTCCAACTTTCTCCATTCCTTTATAATCTTTTGATGTTTCCATCCAGTCCTTGTGAGCATATTTTTTGGGATTTTATTGACCCAGTGGTCTTTAGGTTTCCTCACAGATAAACGGCCTGCGCTGCCCAAATACTAAAGAAGGCAGCTAACTGCATAGTAATAGAATAAGTACTATGGCACTCAGGGCCAGATTTAGGGGTGTGGAGGACCTTGGGCATCAAAGGAGTGGAGGACCCTTGGCCCCAAATTATTCTACAAATAAAATGGTCAGTTTTTTTAAATTGCAAGTACTTATCAGGGCCATTTGAGATTTTGATATTTTACTGATTGGAGTGAACAAATATAGATCTATGATTTCTGTTAATAGTTACTATGTTTGTACGAAGTACTGTAAGTAAAGGTAAAACGCGAAAAAAATATCAAAGGAAAAGTTGTTTACTAGTGTAAATGTTTTTTTTCCGAAGTCTATTATGGGGGCCCCTCTTTTGTGGAGGCCCCGGGGCTGCAGCCCTGGTTGCCCTCCTCTAAATCCGGCCCTGATGGCACTTAACACCTTCTTTGGTAATATGATAGTGCAGGCCTATAATGGTCATGTTTATCAATGTAGATAAACGTGGATAAAACATCTCTCAGTTTTTGACGAGGCCCGTATTGTGGTCGCCTTTATCACGGTGGGTAAAGCATACGTCACCCTCGCACTTGTATATTGGTCAGAAAGTGACAGCTGTTTTATCCACGTTTATCCACATCGATAAACACTACCATAATAGGCCCGCTGGGATGCTTTATCCACCGCTGTTTATGAAGACGACCATAATATGGGGCTGACGTATTTCGGGCTCTTTAGCAGTCCTTCATCATGGAGTATTGACATTAATACTTGAGTAACTCGTAGCAGGGTTTATTTTGTTTGTACAGTGACTCACGCCAGTACTGTATAAAAACCTAAGGTTGTTTATTATTTAGTTTCGCAAAGACCCTGTCTGAGAGTTCAGTCATTCTAAAAATAAAATGTTTGACAGTCTTGTTTTTGTTGTCAGTGTTTTGTCACGCCTGTTAAGGTAATTTGCCATTTCATTGCAGTATAAGTACCTATTTTTAGGTCTAAGATCGGTCATCCAGTTTGTTGTTAATCGCGCCGATTGCGCGGAAGGTAATGTAGGAAGTACTTTTCCCTGTTGGGTTTCCTAAATTAGCATTGGTGTAGTAATTTTAGAATATCTGACTTTTTTAATGTCTTTCAGAAGATAGACTACCTGTGTTCCAAATTAAATTAAATTTGTTTTAGCTGTTTGATTAAACCACAAACGTAAAAAACATACATACAAATTTTCATTATTTATAATATTAGTAGAATTAGTAGGAAGTCCATTTGAGAGATTGGAAAACCCAGGGGAGACAGCAGCAGGTCACAGCAGGGCCCCACTGGGGACTGGTCGTATAGGATAGAAACCAATGGAAAATGATGGAGCCCTTCACCAATGGGCACAAACATACATAGACACAATACGTAGTCATAGTACATAATATCGCACCTTCGGTAGGACAAGGGCACAATTGCCCTTGTTGTCATATTGTACATTGTGCCCTTGTTCTACCAAAGGCAAAGGTGCGATATGTATCCTTACATAAAATGAGTTTAGGATAAAGGGCTTATTGATTTATTGATAGTATTTATAGTCGGAATTAGTAAGAATATTAGTAGGATTATGTGTAGAGTGAAAATAATGATATCATGAACTCTGAACAGAACATATCACATTGCAGACTGCCTTGATTACCCAAACTAAGACATTCGGTCTGCAGTGGTGGATCAGTGACGTAGCAAGAGTAGCAAATGCTACGGGCCCCGCGCATTGGGAGGCCCCGCGCACCTACGTCTCCCTGATTCCAGGTTCTATTTTATTAAGCACTCTAAACTTAGGAATAACCTAAAACAAACCAAGGGCCTCTTTATACAATTTGCTACGGGCACCGCGTTTGCTTAATCCGGCACTGCCTGTCTGTGCTAAATGCACAACTATAATAATATACAAAAAAATGTATGTTGTTTTAGATATATACACTTATTTCTATTTATTTATTAAATTCGAACATACATTCCATAGAAGATATAAAGTTCTCTTAAAACTATGTTATTTACCTACTTACTATGATAATAAATTGACAATTTCCCCCATCTGGACTCGACATGAATGGAGTTCAAGTGACGAACCTGAGGCCAGTCAAACCTGTCAAGAATGGCGGTTATCTAACTTACGCAGTTTGCCCCTCGCGGGATCCGAACCTGCAGCACAGCGCAGATGCATCACCACTGAATGCCCGTATCTCCTTCTAATCAGCATTTACATAGTATGTTAATTGACCTTGCGTGAAACTTTGAAAGTCAAATGTAATCTGGTACAATAACAAATTGGTTGAATTAACATCCTCGTAACAGATATATATAACTAAGCTAAATAAGCGAGTACAGTCGGTGTGATATTGTTTGTCTGATTGTTAATATTACCGGTATTCGATTGTGATCTGTACCCCTACCATGAGTTACAATTACCGTACTCGCTAGCGAGACGAATGCTTTCCCTCGCACTCTAGTGCCCTTACTTATAGTAACCATGGAGTAGCTTTTGCCATGTTTTGTCCTGACATTTGAATTCGACGGATATGGACAAAGCATGGCATAGCTACTCCATGGTTACTCCACGTTTATAAGTAAGGGCATAGGTATAAGAATACTTCGAGGTCTGCGAGCGACAGAGCATTCGACTCGCTAGCGAGTACGGTAATTGTAACTCATGGTGAGGCTACTGACGTGTGAACGCTCTATTCAAGATCAAGTTCGGCCATCTGGATTTCGCCGCGTACAGACGCAGAGTTGCAACCTTTTTAACGTAGCGAAACGACCATTTTAACATTTATACCCGTCTATACGCTAAAACACTTAATGATTGGCTTCCAAAATACCAATTATTGGCAGCTATAGTGATTGTAGAAATATCGCCTCTAACCGCCAAGGTTGATGGTTCCAATGGTAGGGTGCCAACAAAGGGGCAGTTTCCCCTATTTTTTGGTTACCCTATTGAAAGTTTGTGTTGAGTTGGTAGCACAACTGTTTTTTTAATTGGTACATTTTTCTTTCTTTGTAAAAATATAATAATATTATAGGTAGTTTGTTACGAAACCACACGAACGACTGAACGAAATTGAAAAAAACTAGACACTTCCTGCGACTATATCGTCTGCGATATTGATATGATAAAAAATACTCCATGTTCATATTAGGGGGTACTAACTATTTAAAGGCGTTGAACACTGAAGTGTACAGTCGACTACAAAGAGGTGTATTGTATCCACTTTTTCACCTTATTGCATCGTAATATACATCTTTATGTAGTTATGTACACAATATCACACATAATTACAAACTTTCTAATTTTAAGTTTTAATCTACAAGATCGTATATAATGGCGACTGTACTCAATACTCATGTACCTACCTATCAGGTCGAACGGAAGCTTAAACGAGCAAACTCACTATGTAAACATATATAGTACGTCGTAAAAGGATTCCGTATCCGTATGGTGAGTCACTCTGTTATTCGCGCCTGTTGAACTCGCAACCCGCTAACCATTATACGGTGACCCCTCACTTCATAGCAGCTGTTGGAAATTGCAGATTTATATGCTGGTTTTAAACTAACTAGATTATGGTGAGCTCGGAGTTAGAACTGATGCTAGGGTGGGACAGGTCCAGAGTCCAGAAGCATATACAAAAGGCTTAAGTTACTCAATAATGTAGTATTTCTTTCTTCTTTCAATAATTAGGTACTGAATGGGCAAAGGTGATTTAAATTAGCAATTCAGTTTTAATTCAATAGAAAATGACTAAAAGTTATTGCTCTCTATTTCAAAGACCCAGTACGATGTTCCACGGTAGGTGAGTGCCGTGACTCACAATTGCGCCAAAAATCCGCCAAATTCCTTAGGCGATTGTCACACTGCCGCCGCATCCCGTTGCGGCGTGCGTAGCGACGAATTCGCATGCGGCGACGACGCACCACCGTACGGATTTGCTCCATATCTCCGTCCGGAACTGCGGTGCACGACGAACCGCATTGACAATGGAGCGGAGCTGATTTACTATGTGTGGCATACCCTGCGTCCCGCACTGCATCGCCGTCCGGAAGTGCGAACCGTCGTGCGATTCGCACCTCCGCACGAAGAGACAGAGCCATTGTGACATACAGTGCGATTTTTGCGTACAAATCAAGATTCTACAGTACCTACAAAGTTGCGATGTGCGGAGCAGTGTGACAACCAACTTAAACGAAAAAAAATCTTTGTTGATCAAATATTTATCTTTTCAAACGCGTCCTCGGACAAATTCTGACTAAGCCTAAGTTTCTGGGGTTGTTGATGACATTATTCGGCCCCAGTAGGTACTCCGTAGATCGCAACTCTAGCCTGAATTCCTTAGGGAGTCCCTCGGCGCTGAATTGTGTCTGTTAGGTGCTAGTACTTCAAACGACCGTAACCCTGGCCTCCCCGAATTCTAAATTAAATAGACCCGTTCTGGAGTTACTGGGCGCTCAATTGTCTGTAAGAGAATAAAGTAATTGTTTCATTGCGAAATTCGATTAGCGTCACCGCGGTATGCGGTCGTTGACCCCGGCCTTGATACGTGGTAATGGAATTAATTGTTTAGACTCACGTTTCAGATTAATAAGGTTAATTGATGTCTGTTTAGTGTTTGTCTATGGAAGACAAATTACTTGGCTATAATACTAAACTTTTCTGCCAATAAATATCAGATAAATAAATATCAGGGGACAATGTCACACAAATTGACCTACTCCCGCACTAAGTTCTAGGCATGTACTATGGGTACTAGACAACAATAAACTTACTTATATAGAGAAATACATACTTAAATACATAGAAAACATCCAAGGCGGAGGCACAAATATTCGCGCTCATCACACAAATATCTGCCCTTACCGGGATTCGAACCCGGGACCACTAGCTTCATAGGCAGGGTCACTACCATAGTTTCTATTTATACTGTCACTACCAACTAGGCCAGCGCGTCGTCATTAGAGTTATTTTTTCGTTGAAAAACCTTTAAATAATTACGCATACATACCCGTACGCAAATAAATTCAAGATCAAAGTATTACCTAGAAAGAACTCAATATTTTACTACCGGGATTCGAACCAGGGACCGCTAGCTTCGTAGGCAGGGTCACTACTAACTAGGCCAACGCGGCGTCAATAAACAAGTTATAATGGTGATTTTTGCTGGGTTTTGGCCTCGATTAGTGTTGTGTGAGTGGCCTACTAATTAGTTTTGTGCAATGACTCGATTTCTGAGAAGCGAACGCTCGAAACGGCAGGCGAACGCACAGTCATGCAAGAAAGTCACAGCTCACAACCAACTCCTTCGTTTTCATATTCGAGCATTAAATTTTTACAAATCTACCCGCATGTTTAAATAAAACCGGCTACATGCAATTCCGTACCATTCTGGTGTGAAGGCATACTATTTTATTTATATTATTATTTGTTGCTATAGCAATAGAAATACACACTAAAAAAATCCACTTATTACGGTTCATGAGATACAGCCCGCTGACACACAGATGGACGGACGGATGAGGTACCCGAGGCTTTATAATATGGAACCCTAAAAATGAGGTACCCAGCACAATAGTCTAGGTTGGTATAGCTACGTATGCAGTTTATCTTACCCGGAGTTATTCGATTGGCTAATCCATCATCTAATTCTCTCGTTTTACTATAAACTACACATGTATATCTAAACCAAATTTCACATTGATCAGTCGAGGTGTTAACCGTAAAAAACAGAACAAAGTAACACACTTACGGATTTATAATATTACCCCCTTACTAATAAACGTTGAGTAACGGTGGTATAGCTATACAATGTTTTGTCCTTATGTCTCATTGTGACATTTGGATTTGACAGATAAGGACAAAACATTGTATAGCTATACCACCGTTACTCAACGTTTATTAGTAAGGGGGTAAGTAAGGAATTTGTGGTTTAGTAAATTAGTTGATCCGCTAATTCCAATTCTGCGCATTTTCATCTAAATCTGTAAACTGTACGCTGTTGGTAATTTGGCCGTGAGAATTAAACAAACATAAGATAATTAAATCTCGGGATAATTCGGCGAGTTATGGTGTGGTACTGACGTCATTCGGTATCCTATAGCGGAAGCTAAACATTAACCATGGCCACGACTTGCGGGTGTGGATCGTGCATTAGGCCATATTAATCCATGCAATGCTGTCACTTATCTCTTATTAAGTGCTTATGCAAATGTGGTCGGATCGGAGGATGCGTCCGTTTAAAGTAATTACTATTTATTACCAGCATTTGCATGCGACTTTGTCCGTGTACAGTCGGCCAAGAAAGTGGTCTATCAGTTTTGACAAGTTTCAGTGAGATTTAATCGCTAAGGTCACACTTGTCACTGTCATAATATTATTGCAAGATAAAATCGAACTTGTTGGATCATGACGTGCAAATGAACTTCAACCGTAGGTTGGTAGACCATATTTTTGGCTGACTGTATATACATACATTTAGCGCTATTCTATATATATTATATATGCATACAAGCGTGAAGATAGGCAGAGCCAATGGACCGCCAGGTGCACCAGTCCAAAACAAAAATGAACATATCTTGGCTAATTATGTGTAGTTCTTCGTATCATAAGCTATATGACGTGCATGAAACGCTAGGCAAAACAAAACTGTATCTAGCTTGGTATCAATGAAATGTTTATATGCAGATACCGAAAATACAATACTGTGTCTTTATGGTACTTAAAAAATAAACAATTACAAATTCCAGAACCGCGAACACAAGCACCGCACAGAAGTGTACGTGATGACGGTGACCCAGGAGCTGGCGGAGTGGGAGGACGCGCGGCTGATGGGCCGCAAGCGCCAGTGGTTCTCCATCGACGACGCGCTGGCGCAGCTCGCGCTGCACAAGCCCATCCAGCGGCACTACCTACAACAGCTCCGGCGCAGCCGCAAGGAGAGTTAGTCGCGCAAGGGCTGTCCTGATATGAGAATAGGGTGCAAGGAGTCAATTGGCAAGGTGCGGTTTGATTTCTCAATTTTCTGATAGTCGTTCTAGGAGTCTTGTCACATAGACTTACCGTCATTGGTTATTCTTTACGACTGGTTCTTGCAGAACATACTAGTGACAAGTATAGGCGTTTGAGTTTTGACTTTTGTATTTGACATGGTATTCAAAAGTTCAATTAGACTTATTATAGGTCACAGGTCTCACACTTGTTTGCTTTGTTCGGTGTGGCTTGCCTCTCAAGATAACATTTTACTGACTCCGTGTCAATTCTGTGATGAGCAGAAGCAAGTTGGATATAAACAATCCATTGGCAAGTCATGTCGATAGAGTTCAGAGAGTAAAGGCAAAGGATCGATATTATTCACTGTTTTGGTGGTGTATTAATAATGTTTAAATACCATGATAATTCAGTTCTCCTAAACCCAGCGACGGCAAAAACATCTCCAGTACATATGTGCAAATTTTGCATCCAAAAATCCTTATTACTAACGGGAGATTAAAAGATTCTGCTTAAGCTGTTGCATTATACATACAGCTTCTTGGCTTAAGGCTGGGTAGAATACTATTGAATACTAGTATAAGGCTGTAATTGCATAAGCAATAAACAGCTGCAAATATATCTAACAGCTAGCAACTTCTGAAAGAAATTAACAAAATTACGTGGAGGCATTTCATCATATTCCTCAGGTTCAGTAACGTAATTTAGTCTTGAGATGGCACATCTTCAGAGCCCACTAACCATCATGTGGTCTGAGTGAAAAGAAGAGCTGATAATCAGCTACTATTTGCAGCTTTTGATTGTCGATGGAAACATGCCCACAAGCGTATCAACCTACTTAATAACGGGTTGCAACTGGGAATAGGCTGGTCCTTTTCTTACTCCAGAATTTTGAAGAGCACCAATATAATGTAATTATTGACTTCTTGCACTACGCAGAATGTTTAACTTCACTTCGTTTAAAGCGGAAACTTGTAATATTTTATATCTAGCATGACGCGAACTAAGAGTTCAGTTCGATCCAAGCCATAAAATGCTATAAGTAACCTCACTTGTTTGTATGTAATACCTTACAATTACACCCAAACCCGTTGCTCCAGTACTTACGGATAACTCTCCCTTCACATTAATCTGTCAGTTTGGTTTGAAAATGACACCTTTAGATATTGCAAAAACGCGTATTTAACTCCAATATTTCCAGGATTTCCTATTTATTTTATATAATTAGATTCACAACACACAAAGAAGGTACAAATGGTGTCTAACTTTCAATCGTGATTTTTGGTACTACAGTTTTCTATCACATACTAGATTATTGAACTCTCGAGCAAGTGGCCATTATTTTCAAGGGTCTGATTCTCGTTTTAGGCCACCCTGGCAGATGACGCCCATAACCTGAAAACCTAGTGGTGCTTTGAAGTACATTTCAGCGTATGTCGTAATTTCTAGTCGAGTGAAAGGGATCGCATAATTAGAAAGAGACAGCAATGCCAATGAACCTTCCAAAAGCGTGTGAAAGAGATACAGCGATTGGAAAGGAGACTGCATAACGTGGAACCTTCCTAAAGCTTGGGAAAGAGATATCGTAATTATTTATTTATTTATATATTACATAATAATGGCTTATTTAATTGAGAGAGAGGTAGCAAATAAACCTTCTAGCAACGATTACTCTAAGTCTAGATTGTTCCTCTGGTGGGTCGGGGAAGGTTTTTCAACCCGAGCGACGCATAGCCTCCCAGATATACTTACTGGTGGACACCCGCGACTTTGTACGCGTAGAATTAGTTTCCCTCTACTCCCCCTATTTCTTCCCGTTGGGGGTCGATTTTCAGAAAATTCTTTCTTAGTGCACCCCTAGACCTCATAAGGAACATACGTGCCAAATTTGGAACCTCTAGACGCAGAGGTTTATGCTGTGCGTTGATATGTCAGTCAGTTTCTTTTTTTATATATATAGAAGACTAGAGGACGCCCGCGACTTCGTACGCGTTGAATTAGTTTCCCGCTACTCCCCCCAGTTCTTCCCGTTGGGGGTCGATTTTCGGAAAATCCTTTCTTAGTGCTCACTTACATCATCAAAGGAACCCCTGTACCAAATTTCAAGTTTCTAGGTACAGTAGTTTCGGCTGTGCGTTGATATATAAGTCAGTTTTGCCTTTTATATATACTATAGATAGATATTAATAGTGGGCTTGCTCATTACTCTAATTTATTTTTGTTTATCTATATCTTTTCCACGGGTTTGTTGGTTTATTAACATACAAGTGAAGTTATATACGAGCAGGTTAAAAAGCATATACACGGCATCATACCTTACTGTTTCAGCTGATATGCACTTGATTATAAGCTTATTTTAACTAGTCATAACCTGATTTTCAATATATTTCGCATAGAAAAAACATCAATTGACTCATCGTATTGTATAAAACTCATTTAATTTCTAATCGAATTAATCCTTTTCTTATATCAGGATAGTGAGTAGACTTATTGCAAGATATCACTTTTGAAGATTCAAGTACCATTTTTTAATTAAACTGAGGTTGACATCAGTGTTTTTTGCCTGTAACAAAGTTATTTCTTGCAATAACTAATGGTAATTTTACTATAGTGATTGGCATACCTATTTAAGTCTGATCGATTCAAAGGTAAAAGCTATGTGACATGCTAAGGCTCTCTTTATTCAGCCATATAAAAGCATGGTAATAAGCAATAACGTTTTTTAAAAACAGCCTTGAAATTTGACCTAGGGCACCTGTTTTACTAGAAGTGAGGCGAAATAGATAACTTTGAAAAAATTTATCATATAACACCGTTGTAATAGATTATTTTGAATTGAGGTCTATAATATCATATTGGTAAATAATTGTACTTAAAAAAGAACAATGACATCTTACTTAAGTTAAAAGATAATTGGAAACATACATCACTTTTGTTTGTGCATGTATCATTCGCCTGTCGCTTTTTATTTCTTAGTCTGACAGGTGCTTGGAAGAGGTCTGAAGCTGTCAAAATATGTGAGGAATCCTCACGTTTTTATGTTTTCAGAGTTTCCGCTTGGATATTGGCTTTATACTGTATAATATTTTGTAATGAGCACATGCAATATCAGAAATGTGACATGGTTAATAAAAATATGTGCTCAATACTGTAATTTTACCTTCTGATACTCAAAAGGGTCAAAAAAATCCTTATATAGGACAAAAGAACCCAAGGAAGCCAAATTCACGCAGGGAATTTGAGAAACTCTTGTTCGGATCAGTTTTTACCCGCGTTAAAAAGCAATTTATATAGGATAGATGACTTATCGACCCGTCATTTGATTCAGATCGGATAGGTTATGCTACACTGGACTGAAACTCGGCTAGGAACCTTCAGTGTCATGCACACAACTTGGACTCTTATCCGTAACATTATAAGAGCCACTGTTGTATCGCGAACGAAGTAGAACAAGAAAGGAACGCACGCGCACATTTTAAACGTAAGGGTTATACGAAGTTGTAAAGTTTTTTTGTCTTTGAAACTATTTGTAAGGTGACAACCCTGAGAAGAAATAGAGCGAGCGAATTTGGTATTTATTTTGACGACATTAGAGCAGTTTTGAAGTTTATTTTTTACGCGTGCGTTTTTTTCTACAGGTATAACGGCGGTATAGATCGTCGCTACGGTAAACCCTTCTTTTCTACTTTTACGTATATTTTTATACTACGATGAAATAAATGTTAATTTCATTTTGTTAGCATTAAAACGAAAAAGACATCGCCGATATTTTTATTTAAATTAATTCTTGTTTTTTTTTTAAGTATCCTGGTATAGTTTTTAATAATAAATTTATATTGCTCTTCTGTAAAGAGTTTTTGTTTGAAAGCTGCCTCCAGAAGTGTTTACTATTATCCCAAAGAAAATAATACAAACCAGAAAAGTAGCTACAGAACCTGGAAAATGCTGCATTCCATGCCCTTTCATTCCACTCAGTCCTACTAAAAGAGCTTAGTTCGTTACTAGGTGAATTTGTGTGACATTGTCTGTTATTTATGGGTTACCTTTGTTTCGGCGAAATATGTTTGCCAAATGTATCGTTTCCCAACTTTTCATTTGCCAACCCGCTTTGTTTTCTGTAACCGTAAATATTTTAGAATTTTTTAAAAACTAACCTAACCTATAGGGTTCTGCACGATGGTACTGAAATAAATTCTGATTTTTTTATATAATATTGGGTTGGCAAATGAAAGAGTTGGGAATGGATATTTTTTTTGGCAAACATATTTTTGCCAAACAGCAGGCTTCCGTTATTTCTATACAAGTTATTATCTGTTTGCACAAAAATATGTAAATTAGTTACACTTCGCGTTTCTAGGCGCAGGGGCCCTTCGAGTAAACAATAACAGTAACATAACCCAAACCTACCTCTTAAAATTGGATCAAAACCTTGGGCCTGTTTTATAAAGCTACAAATTACAATTTACAGGTTACAAGTTTCCATTTGACACAACCTCGACCAATGACGACCAGCCATTTGAGCAGTGTTGCCAGTTTAGACCTGTAAAATTGTAACTTGTAGCTTTATAAAACGTGTCCCTGCTGGCCTATTGTGTAACGCACTCGCAATTGAAATCGACTTCAAAGTGGAACAATGCTTTTCTTTTTGTATGCAGACTCGCCTTCTACTTTTAAAATGAAAACGATTGCGATTGCGAGTCCATTAGGCAATAGCCCTCCTGTTTGTCCTAAAGGTTTCGTCTAGCCAGTACGTATAACTTATTGGAATATTTTTGTCTTTACAGATAATAGCACTACTAGTATGACTGAATGGAATAAACTAAAATGCCGGCATAGTGGTTTTAGATGATAAAGGAAATCTTGGAATGGGACATAATAGATAATTATTTAGCTAACTATATGTATTGTCTTTTAACTTACAGAAAATTACATTCAGTCTTGAGAAAATTCCTAACTACTCACATGTCCAGTTAAGGTTAACTACATGGAAATCTGGGGCACTATTCCACTCTGAAAAACCATGTTGCTTTTCACATGTTATCTCATTGTTTTTAACTTGACCGCCATTACTGTCTAGAAAATAGAAAAGAAAGATAATAAATTTATAGGCCGTGACAGAACAATGGTCAAATGATTCAGTGGCTCTACTTTTAAATCCGTAATTCGAACTTCGTCTATTGCTATCCCTATTGCTCTCGACGCGTCAGTTATTCGCAAAAAAGTGACGGGGCGATCCGAAGTTCGAATTACGGATTTCAAAGTAGAGCCTCAGATTCTGGTTATATTAGCCAAGAACACCCAGACGCTGATGACGTTGTTAGGGTAGCTGTACACTTCAACCCCCAGCGCGAACTCGGCGTTAGGGTCGCCGCTGACGTGCACCGCTGTCGCTTTTACAGTGGAAATTACGGATTTCATGTTGATGTACGTCATGTTTAGAGGGAATCCGAACATCTGAAAATTGAAAATTAAATAAGTAAACGAAGTTAATTTAGATTGGGGATGGAACTTGTATTTATATCTGGGCAAAAACAGTTTTGCGCTTTTGGGACAGAACAAGGGAACATGACCTGTGACCATGATCCACCTGAACCTCGTTTTTTTTTAAATCATGTTAAGAGGGGGGAGTTGGTTTTTTTTTTGGTAATCGCCTGAAGGGCCAAAGACAAAATTCCTTGCTTTTTTAAATTAATTACTTTGAGAAAAAGAAAAAGGGCAGAGGTGAAAATCCCTTCCGGAGACCTGGGAATGGAGGGCCCAGGTACTGCCGGGCTCGCACCGGCTAAAAACACCAATGCCCCTATTGAAGGTGTTTATTTACAATCATCAGCTAAGATGGAATACACGTGAAAATTTAACTGTGTCAAAATAACTTCGCTATCATTAAAATAAATATTGGGCATGTGAGTAAATTTAAGTGTAAGTATTTGTCATTACGACCAATGCCAAAATTCTGGTATTCACTAAATGAAACAATATGTCATTAAATTTCTTCGAGACCGGCATCGCATTGATGCCGTCTCCGGCGTTGCAAATCTCCATAAGTGGCGGGGCCCACTTTCAATCAGGTGGGCCGTTTGCCTGTATGTCCATCGATGGCAATAAAAAAAATACCCTCTCGAATACTTCAGGAAAATTAACTCCAAAGAATCTGATTTCTAGGTCCAAGTCATTGCGAACGTTCAACACGCGAAGCGGGCACGGCCAAAGTGTCAGATGAAAAAAACTTGCTAATTAGGTACTTTACCTTATGGGTAACCATCAGCTGTTTCAGCCGCTGGCCGAGCCCCGGCTTCTGCTCAGTTGGGTTGAAGGCGTGGTACTCCCAAAACGGCAACACTTCTCGAAACAAGGTGCTGCAGTATCTGCACCGACAGTTATGGTATTAATCATCATGTCTGCCGAAAGACAGGCAGCCAGCAGCCTCCAAGAATCACGTAAAAAGTTTGGATAGAATGAGGGCGCTTTTCGGTGTATACTGGGCAACATTTAGAGTTGCCACTCGAGAAAACTGAAGGGTGTCAACCTGTCACGATTCGGTATACATTGCAAAGTCAACGAGTTCTCACGTAACTGGGCTTCCTATAAACTACGCATTGTACACTGAATATTACCTACACTTGGTTCAGTCTTGAATAATCTCTGTTACTAGTCACAGTCCAACACGTGTTGCACTAAATAACTACTACTAGGTACTACTTTTCTTTACTTTTCATAAATAGATAGGTACCTACTACATGAAAAAATAATACGACCGAATTGACTCCTTTCGGAAGTGTACTTTTTAACTAAGTACATGCCTTGCTTACGAGCATAAATCTGGGGTCCTAATGAAAAAGGGTATAAGTCAGATCAAATGAAAAAGAGTTTGTCTAGTATACTCCGTTCATGTATATACCCTTTTTTATTACGAGTTAAGTCGACTTGTTCCCTTTTTTTTCACTAGGACCCTAGAAATCAGACTGAACTCAGTGTTGCTGGTTGTACGTTTAGGTACACACTCGCACCACCCCGAGACCCTGTCTAGTGAGACTTCAAGAAGCTTTTTCAGGGCAAAGTCACCAATTTTGGAAGAGAGGACCGAAGTCCATTGGGATGAAGTTGGAAGTTGTTTATATATCAACAACTGACTGGAGAAACTTCGTTAGCGCGATGTAGAACCTTTTAGTTACGCTGTCTGACGTTGGTGGCGCTAGCGAGTTGGCGAATTGGTTCATACAAGTGTGCGCTAGATGTCGCTAGGTCACCACAAAACTACTTGTCTATTCATTCGGTCTGTGGGTGTATTTCGCAGTTTGTACACCCGGTATTACAGTTTCTTCTCTTACCTGTTCCAAATGGTCTTGACATGGGGACGCCACTGTTGAACCTTACTCCTTATCTTAGCCTCTAAAGCCTGCCGCAAGTTATCCACATCGGCCGGTGCTGAGTACAGACTTGAGTCAGTCACTACTGGCAGTTTCATCACGAAGATGGATTTGTCAAATACCTAGAAGGGACAGAAGTGTAAAACTCTTCACACTTACCGACACCAAATTGCGTACCTTTGTTGTGAACCGTTAAAACATCCAGTAAAAACATGACTAATATCAACCGCAACGGGAACGGGCGTAGATCGAAAATATATCTTGACTAAGAAAGAAGCAGCGTGGTCTAATTTTCACCCAAAAATTCTGGTTAGTGTCGTGATAGTTACTTAAGAATATTGCAGTTCCTTCTGTCAGCACATCAAATCTTTTTTTTTTCAATCTACATACGTAACAATGCGATTTGGCTTCGATAAGTGTGGGAGACCCCTAACTTTTTAAACGCCATAAAACCAAAGCACCACGTCTTCATGTGCTGACGCAAAATGTATCGAGCCGTATCATCACAGTATTCACCGCCGTATTCACTGAGAGGCGTAGGCGTCCGAAGGATAAACTACTGATATGTTATGATGTCTTTGCGAGTTGACTTGAAATGGTTGCACGGCAATCTAGAATTCGATAAAAACAAGCAAAGAAGATACGTACTGGCTGCCAATCCGAAGATCTGTTAAAATCAAAAGACACACTCTCGCAGTCCACAGAAGATTGCATGTTCACCCAAATCTGAAATCAAAGTCAACTAGTAATCCTCAGCCCTCCCAGACATAAAACAGTAAATACAACATAATACTTACATTTTCGTTATCAAAAACGTAGTCCACAGTTTTCAAGGGGCAACTGACATCTCTCAACTCAAATCTCTCCCCATTCACAGCATCATACACGTACCATACAACCCCCTCGTTCCTACTAAAAAACCCCCTGCTCCTGTACTGGTCATTGGCTAGGGCAATCCTGCGAGTATTCAAATCGTACTTTGTTAGGACGTAGTGGCCTAGACCTCTAGGTAAGCTAAAGCCCGTGGCTATGTAGCATTTGAGCCCTAAGTGGAGGAAATAGCTGGCTAGTAATATGGTATGATCTAGCGGAGATCCGTTTAGGACTTTCAGTAGTTCCTGAAAAATAGATTATTTTAACTAGATTTTCTTAGCTTCCAGGGTCAAAAGGTTTTAATAACAGTTAGCAACGTGAAACACATTTCCGAAAAAAATACGCCGTGTACGTTTATTAGAGAAAAAATATATAAGTTGAGTATATTTCCTAGTATTATCTAAGAATATATTATTATTACAACAGCAAATAGTCTTACCACTCCCAGCAACGTAACAACATGGCTTTCTACCACCTCATAACAAGGTAATAGCGATACATATCTCACGCACGCGTCCATAACTCTGCTCAACCCGTCCCCTTTGCCACTCAAGCCACTATAGGCTGACCCCTCACTCCTTTCCTCCTCCCTTCTTCTGCTGTTCGAAGAGAAACCAGAACTCTTCGACATAGCAGATCCACTCTTCGGATTTTTCGGAAAACACTCGTAGTCCGGTGGCGGTATGGGTTGGAGGAAATGTGTCACAGATTTGTTCCGGCCTGTGCTGTCTATGTAAGTAAGAGAGATGTGTCTTGAGGGGAATTCATTTGTGTATTCTGTTACGAAGGAGTTTAAATGGCGGATTATGTAGTCCTCAGGGTCGGCTGGAACGGGTTGACTGTAGCCCTAAAATGGAAGTAATAAAAAAATCAGAAAGATATACAAAATAAATGTTGTGTTATGTAATTCTACCGCATATAGATTTTTGGAGCTATTAAGAAAGAAAAACATTGAAGGACTGAATAGGCAGAAAATAAATGTAGTCAAAAAGGTCGCACAAGTCAGTTTTATGCTGGCTGTCATTAAAGTCAGCGACGCTATTCTGTTACGGTTTATAAATATTTACATCTAAAGCTGCTGTTAATTTAGGTCTCCAATTGAACCACATTTTTTATTCGCGTGGAATCGACAGGGCAGGGGCTCTACTTTGAAATCAGTAATTCGAACTTCGGATCGCCCCGTCACTTTCTTGCAAATTAGTGACGCGTCGAGAGCAAAAGGGATAGCAATAGACGAAGTTCGAATTACGGATTTCAAAGTAGGCCCCAGGCTGTGTGACTGTGGCTCTATATATCGATTTACTCACCTGGCTTCCTCCCAAATGCGACAGACTGCTGCTTATTTGCAGCGAGACGAAAGCAGATTCCTTCTTCAACAACTGCGAAACTTCTGGAATAAGGGAGTGTGAACTTGTTTGTGTGGTTTCGTAGCCCAAAATAATAGGGGGAGAGGATATCTTGAAAGTGCCTTTGATCTGAAATGGAAAATGGACGTCGGATATAATAATATTTAGTGAAGCAGAGGTTTATTTTGGTAAAGAAGTTTGAAAAACTAATTATTTCAACTCAGCTGCCTGTTGAAATCCTCGTGCTGTTTTTCCCGTTAAGTTAGTTTAGTTTAAGGAGATAGCTTAAGCTCTAGGAAAGGTATAGGATATTTTTTATCCCATAAAGATAAATTGTTCAGGGTGAAATCGAAAAATAAGTTCGACGTGAACGAAATCGAAAGTAAAAACAGGTGCAACCAAAAGTAATACTTTACCGTTCCCATATCTAATACGGTTTTAACTGGGACCTGCAAACAGCCCAACCATTTGTAATGACACCGATACTGCAAAGTCCCTAACTCTAGTCGCTCAGTCATCGGCACTCTCTGTTCGTCGAAGATGTTCACTTGAAGATTAGAAAGAGGTGCCAATCTGAAATATAAACTTTACTTTGGCATTTGTTCATTTAGGTAGTAACCACAACGTAAAACTCTTAAAATCAAAATATAATAATCTTCTGGTCCTTTGAACCGGATGTATGAAGCCACATACTTGGTTTTAATCTTCAAAGTCTGGTTCCAAGTGGGATGGCATCCGATGGCCGAAGTAGTTTGAGCTGAAGACTTATGGTAAGACACGCGGACGAATGGACGAAGAGGGCGGATTTTGTAACCTAAAAATAACGTAAACTGATAGGCATATTAAAGTGTCTCGGTTAATTAAGTTAAGTATTTAAATTCCATACAGTACCTACCTATTACGTCAATAAAAGCTTTTCTCTAGTTTTTTTAATGGAACATTCAAACAACCCAGCAGTAACATACCAGCAATTTTTTCGTCATCGTCTTCCTCATCATTATCCGTCACAATGGCACTCCGATCCTTCAGTCCGAGCGCTCTGAACACTGTCACCCGTAGCTCTTGCTCCTGACCTAAGGACTCCACCACGCGCTGTTGCCTGGTGCTACTTGACAGAGCCAACGCCAAGGTCGACTGGTTTGAGAAGAAACTCCTGGAAATTTAAATGAACGACGTATTACGAGAAAAACAGTGCATTAGGTATTGTTAAACTAACTATGTACCTCAAACTTAAATCCTTGAAATCTCGCACAACATCTTTATGGGTCTTCTTCAAAAGATACTCCCTCAAATTCTTTAGCATATTCTTATTTAACTTCTCCACATATTTGGCACCTATAAACCTCTGTATTTCTAGAGGGTCCATGTCTTGTCTGTCATAGAATTGCACCTCAAATTCATTCTCAGTACTAGCTTGGAGGCAACGAAGTTGCTCAGTAGAAATTTGACTGGCCAGTAGAGGAATAGTCTTGTCTTCTACATTTGTGAAGCCGCCATTATTTCGTAAATGTAATAGTTTAAGTCTGTAAAATTCAGGACTTTCTTCATCAATAGGAATCGTATCATCAACATAGACACCCATTTTGCAGAGATTTCGTAAACTGTTGATAAATTCTTCATCCTGACTGACGTCTGTTCCATAAACGTTTTCTATTATATCCTTTAATAAATGCATGTTAGGTTCCTCAACACCATGCAATAACCGTTTAATCTGTTGTCCTACTTTCATGGAAGATTTAATTTCTTCTGTTTGGTTTCCACAGAGTTTTACATTCCAGCCAATTTGTAGACTTGTTTCACAAGACGTATACAAGTTTGCTTTAAAGACATTGCTGCTCTTTAGTCTTAGTTTATTTGCTGCAGCTATTTCTTTGATATTGTGTCCGCTGCCAACATGATTTGGATTAGGTTCGACTATGTTATTGTACACAAATGTAACAGTCTTATACTCGGCATTTACACTAGTATTTTTAACTTTATTAAGATCAAATTTTAGACATGACAACGAATCGTCCTGTTCACAGAGCTCTATAGAAATTGTAGTGTTATTAGGAAGGATCTCTACTGAGAACGATTCTTTAAATTCTATGTTATATTTGTCTATTAAATTGCTTCTGTACGTCTCAGATTCACACACGAATACATCATCGACGTAAATTTTGAAGCTGTAACTTCTCAACATAGTTATTGCAGAATTCCTTAAATTTAACATCTTTTTATCATCTTGTCTTAAAATAATACTTATTCTATGTTTAGTAATTATTTTGTTGGCAATAGTTTCAGATTCATTTTTTAAAATGTCTTCGTCAAACTCCAACTTAGGTTTAGATATTTTTAGATCAATTTTGCCAGCTTTGGCATTTTTATATTCTAAGTAGCGTGTGACATAATCGTATTCTAGTCTATCAAGTTTATCAGCATATTCCGTATTAAATACCTCGGCCCATTCCTTTTCGAAGTCATCGGAGTCTTTTTCAATTTTTTCAATGTCTAAAATGTAAGGTGTTTTCATACTTTTTGATTTTTCTCTCGCCAGGATTACATCTGACCATAGCGAACCAATTTTATGCATTATCTCTTTTCTCATATCAACGACAATCAAGTACTTATCCTTCAATTTAAAAAGTTTCATCGTGTATTTTCTCACTGTTTCGTCAAATCGTATGTTTTCATTATTAACTGATATTTTCACTATATCTTCTTTGAGACTATCTCTTGTTTCTCTTATGACTGTTATATCCCTTATTAATTCGTGTGCTGCATTTTCATTAGCAATATATTCATTGTAACATTCAACAAGCTTGGTACACAGTAATTCTTCTAAACAAAAGTCATGGTGGTGTAGGACTTTTATATTTTTTACCGTTAAATCTAGGAACTTGCTCGATCCATTGTCAGTTTCGTGTCCTGTCACAAGTTCTTCGAATTTAGCGGCCTCAATATATTGAACAGGAATGGGTTGATAGTCGGATGTGGTGTTTTCGAGAACTTTTGTGTATACTGGGTTTAAAACAGCGGTTAACAATTTGTCTCCGTACCTAAAACAAAATTTATAGTTAAACTGGGAATTATTATATACATACATACCAGATTACTATTTTATGATACACCAGAATTCATTTAGCGTTATCCCCATGGGAACAATACAATTTTCTACGATAAAGACTACCTATGCCAAATTTCTTCCAAATCCGTTCAGCTGTTGAAGCGTGATTGAAAAACAAAAATTCAAACACCCGCATAAACTTTCATTATATTTAACCGTACTAATATTATAAATGCGAAAGTGTGTTTGTTTGTTCCGTTTTGGGGTAAACGGCTCAAAAATTGGAAAGAAGTATATAAGTAAAGTAAGTATGACATATCTACTTAAGTTATAACTTATGTCATGTGTTAAACTAAGACTGACATAGCATACATTTTATCCCGATGTTCTATTAAGGATTTTCAGAAATCTAAAAATTATTGATTGATACGAGCCGATCCACCTCAGGCCAGACGCAGAGGCGCGTTTACTATCGTCGTCTTTGTATTTATGTCAAATTTTAAATCCTATACAAAATAGGACATGTTTCTAAAAAATATTTTTTAATACTCCTTCTTTTTTAACTGCATTACTTAAATGACTTTTTAAAATTACACGATGTTCGTAATGATCCAGTATAAATTTTCCATTCTAGGGTTGCTTACGCCACCTCTTGGCGGGTAGCCGGTAACATACGAATTTGTTGTTTTACGGTTGAGAATTAATTAATATAGTACATGAAAGATTTGATACTTTAATTGATTAAAAAAAAACATAAGTTGACTGATTTTTTTTCAAATGTGAATGTAAAATTGGTAACTTAATTTATTTTTTACAAAAATATCTCAGGAAAAAATCTAAAGCTACTCCTCAATAGATGGCGCTAAGTGCCTATCCTTAAAAACACATATTATGTTATCAAAGCTGTCATAGTAATTACAGTAGGTTGTTAGTTATATGTTATCTGAGATTGTATTTTATTTAGGAGCCAACTTTAAACAACAATTATAACTTACCCATTCTCTGGTAGGAAACCAAAAGGCTTTTTAAACATGTTGCGTATTCCTGAGTTCTGCAAGTAGATACTCCGCTGTGCCATTGAATAATCAACAGTCGTTATTACTAATTCTTCGGTCACGGGTAAGGAATCGCACGCCAGCTCAGAATTTATGATATCCATCAAGTTAGACGAGGTTGCCTTCTTTTTACTGTGTTTTTTCTTCCCTGGCCTTTTTTCTGTTGATTTTACGTCATACTGGATGAAGAAATCGTCTTCTGTTACGGATTTAGAGCGATTTTTCGAAACTCTATGTTGCAAAGCATGTTTTGGTTCATGAAAAGCCTCCTCTTCTATCTCATGATACTCCTCGATGTCATCATCTTTAGCAAAATTTCTAGAAAAATATTTCAATTCTATATTATCAGTCATTATTCTTTTTCAAATCGATTTTTCGAAATGTATTTCACGGCTCTTTGTATTCATAACTTCCGCCATTTGTTGCCATGGAAATACAGCAGCATTCAATATAAAATTATCAAATACCTACTATGAATGCGTTCACAATTTATTCAAAACACGAACTGTTTTAAAATGTCTCGAATATTTTGCTTTTGTTTTACTTTCCTCCGCTTGGCTGTCGTAATTTAACGACTAATTATAAAAATATAAGCACTTTGCGCGGGAATCATGAAGAAAACTATAGCTGTAGGACAGGCTCTGTTCCTTAATTATAATTTTTTCGGGGCCATTATTGTTATAGTGTGGTGGAATTAATATTATAATGGAAAACACTAGTAAAAGTGAGAGATAATAAGGAGATTTCTTTTATGCAGAATTCAGATTTAAATCTCCACGTAAATCTCCCTTAATCGTTGAAAACCTCTCATTTAATGAGTTAATACAAAAGACTAAAAAGGTAAGAATAACAAATAAATACTTCACACAAAACATTTACTTTGTAAAAACAATTTACTGGAGACGCGGCTGTATGAGCTTCGATTCCTTTGCCTACCCAGAATTAATTAATTGTAAAAAATAAGTGTGTCAATTATACGTCAAAACAAAAATAAGAAACTTGTTTTCTATTTTATTTTCTGTTTAAATGAGCAATATTGTTTAATAAATATGTCACATTTCTCCCTAAAAGACAGTGATGAATATTATTTGGCGCTCTCTGAGCAGCCCAAGAGATTTGATGCCGATAGCCGTGTTACAAATGTGTTTTTCGACGACACAAATGGGCAGGTAAATTCACTTGTATTATGCTTTGTATCGATGCTTTCTATATAGGTCAATTATCTCTAAATGCCTGTTTATTAATATAATTTATGGTATCGCTAGCAAACACCAGTTTTGCTTCACTAGTGAAACTCAAGTATCAATATCGGAATTTTAAGTCAAAATAAATAAATAAACTTTACAAATGTTTATTTCTAGGTCTTCACAGTCCGTTCAGGGGGCGTTACTGGCGTCACAGTTAGTGGAATGGACGAGTCCAAGTCTACAACATTCAGAATGGAAGACAGGGGTCCCATAATCTCCATAAAATTCTCCCCGGACCACAACATTCTGGCTATACAAAGGAACATAGATAATCAGAGCGCAAATGTTGAATTTGTCAACTTTAAAGATTTAGCCCCTACTAATGTGGAGTACTCTCATACTTGCAAGTGGAAAAACGCCAAGATTTTAGGCTTTGTATGGCCGAGGGTCAATGAGATAGCGTATATCACTGATCACGGAATTGAATTGCTTCAAGTGTTTCCGGATAAAAAACTATTAAAAAGTTTGAAGAATGTCTCGTTCAGGTAAGAATCACACATAAATAATCGCTTTTGTACTTTACATTCCCATACGAAATTGACAAAGAACAATAACAACAAATAATGATGGTTGACGTATAACATTCACTATTCCTACCTGGTTCCATAGTTAAGTTATTATTAAGATGACATTTTTAATGAATGAATAAAGTTTATATCTTAATTTGATTCATCTCTTATTAGCATTTGCCAAAAGATGCAGATTAGGTAGTTATTATAAGATTAACGTTAATATTTTTTGTCTCCATTTTTATTATCTGACTGCATAAACAAAAATAAGTGTTATGAGTTTATCATTCCTTAGCTCGGGAACTAACAGACAATTTTTAATAAATGTACTGTCCGGAATGTGAGAGTATATGTGTCATCATAGGCTGTATAAAAAATATGAAGGCATTCTAAGAAGCAAAAAAAAGCATTGTCAGTGTTTTGTGATGATGAAACTGATAAAGTACCGAATTTAACAAAAGATGTATTTAATGAGTACTCTTACAAACGATCTATTTTGATGCAAAATTTCATGGCTCTAGCTCAAAAGGAAAATATCCTTTGTGTTCTATTCTTTTAGAAATCAGTGCAGCTAACGCCATCTATGACTCTTCTGTGTTACTAAGCTTTCTAATTTTAATTTTAGATCTACTTGCTACTTATTTTTTATTTGTATCACTGTAAAATAGTCCAAACATTTATTACTGATTTATCATTTTAGAAAGGTAGGCATTTTATTTCTATCATCTGTTGTTTGTAAAGAAAAAATGAGGACAGCTAACACCATCTATGACTGTTATGTGCAACTAAAGTTTTTGAATTGAATTCCTTACAGCGTACTTGTTTTATACATATATTATAAATTTTGGATTTATTAATTTACTAGTATGATATCTTACCTTCTATTACTACGAGTTAACTAAAACCCAACTGGTGAGTTAAAAGTAATAAATGAAAATATAAAATAGACGCAGGCAGAGGCCAATGAATGAGATCAAGTAAATTTCAACCAATATTATTTTTATAATCCATAGACTGAGATATATTCTCAACCTAAATATACCTACTTACATATAATAATTATCATTTACTATCTTTATGTCATGAAAAAATCTCTCAGGTTTTAGTTCAAAACTCATTTTTTATTCCTGTATTTACCTAATCATAGTTATTTCAATATCTATTCTCTTTTACAAAATGTGACGGTTATTTCAAAAAATGCATTACTAAAGCAATTCAGCTAGGTATATCACACAGGTAGGTATACAAAATTTATTTGGTCAACATATTTATTTATATTTGTTTATTTTTTTTATTTTTTGCTTTTGTTTTGTTTGTTTTAAATTACTTATAATTAATGTCTGTATCACCTTCCATGTTTTCACCGAGCGGTCCCAACGGAAGACCAGCGTTGGCTCCACAGCCAGCACATGCTGAGTTGGAACCGTTTCGCAATAATTTCTCACTTACGCTATCTGTCGTTTGTTTTCCTTATTTTTTGAATGTTTTATTTAAGTGTGTTATTGTTGTGAATAAATGTTTTACTTACTTTTTTTTACTTACTTTTTATTTCAGCGGAGCCTGGTTCTCGTGGTGTGCACAGAGCAACATAGTGCTGCTAGCTGGAAACAACGGAGCCCTGCTACAGCCTTTCACGTTGAACAACTCAACGATAAACAAACTGCAGAAATTAGAATGTAAGAAACATTTTTTTTTCTATAAAGTGTAATCTGTAGGAGTATAAAGTTGTGAAGTCTTTAATTTATTAATATCAGGATTTAAAGACAAACCCTCTTAAACTTAAACCTTCATAAACAAATAATAATAAACAAATAATTTGACGTAAAAGTGCCCGTGAGGCCTACTTACTTAATAAACAACTTTTGTCTTTGATCTTTTTATCTTATAAACCAATTTATTTAAAGTTTGCTTTGTCTCTTTCTGTCAAACTAAAATATCACCATGAAAGATAAAGAATATTTTCGTTTATGAATAAGAGGGTCAGGGTTTAATCATAGTGCATCTTCAGATTCATGAAGTAAAATATATTTTACCCAAAATATAATTTTTATGTGATACACCTATATTTGATGCGATAGCTGCATTGATATTTATGCTTTTGACTGTACAAGCCTAGAGCTCTTTTGGGACTTGGTAAATTTGTATGAGTTTGTTTGTATTTGGTATAAATACAAGGAGTATACATACCATACATACATATAAGAAGAAAGAAGAAGAATAAAAAACAAACAAGTACAATGACAAATTTATACCTTTCAGGGTCTTCTTCCAGCTAACCTTTGAAATCTCCCAGTTTTTTTTTTGTTTTTGTTTTTAGTGGACGCGGACAAGCCGGTGGTGGAGCGCGACGTGATCCTGCTGCGGCTGTGCGGCGCCGCCTGGTGCGCCGTGTTCCGCCACGGGAACACCACCTCCGTCATGGTAACTAACTTTTTATTTTTTTATTGTTCGTATAATTAACACTAACAGTCAAGCCACACATGTTAATCGAATCATGGAGAAACAATATTTACTAAAATCTAGTGATTCATTAATGTTTCAAAGATATTGTCCTTTAAATAAAATATTCCGGAATAAACGTGCGATTATGGAGCAAATTGAATGTCGTGCTGTTATAAAGTTTCTGTTAATCTCCGCAATTAATTGTTTTTGAAATGGAAGCTGTTTGCGGGCATCAGTGCCCTGGTAAGATCATGATTTATAAGTGGTATAATCCTATTTCAAAAATTGCAGAGAGTCAAGTTTAAGTTTTCAGCTTCATAATCCTCTTAACTGATATCGTTACTACTTTAGAAAAAACTCGTATCTGATATTTCTACATGTATCATTTTGAACTTAATTCTCTTCACGTTTAAGTTTAAAATCGTACTTCACGAAATATGAGATACGAGGTTTTTTTCAAAGCAATGACGATATGATGATTGTCATGATGAGTATGTTCCAGCTGTTGCCGATATCCGGCGGAGGCGGCACGCGGCACACGCTGCGCACCGGGCTGGCGGGCCGCTTCGCCGTCAGCGTCATCGACCACCTTGTGGCCGTGCACCACCAGGTACAGGCCTGACAAGCGAGTGTAACACTTGTCCCGCTACCGGCCAATAATATGCCGGCTAACATGGCTGTGTTTATTGCGTCACAAAAATGTGGCCAAAACATCCGTCACTTTTTGACACGTGTATTAGTACGAGAGTGACGGATGCTATACTAGGCTGCCGGAAGCGATTAGCTATCGAGTATTTTCTCGCTCAAGAAACTTAAAAAAAGATATAGTTCCCGTGTTAATAAAAGAAAATATCATTAATAGTTGCCGGCGAGGACTCTCGCTACTAGTTTATCGAAATAAAAGATATATAGTCTGTGCCAATTGAAATTGGCATAGATGTAAACACGACCAAACGAACCAATTTACCATTATTATATTACTCGATAATCACGTGCTTTTAAAGATCAAGTGAGGTTTTAAAAATAATTTATACACTTTATCTTTACTTTCACATTAAGTTTAAGATTCAATAACAATTAAATACGCAGGTTGTCTGGAAGAGATCGCTATTTAGCGATAAGACCGCCTGTTGACTCACTATGTAGTCTTTTTAATTTTCCTGTATTTCTGTTACTTGGTGTATGTGGTGTTTCAATAAAGTGTTTTGTATTGTATTGTATTGTATTGTAAATATACGATATTTTAAATAAAACACTCTTGATGAATATTTGAGGTTATGTGTCAAACAGTACTAATTTGTTTGCATTTTTGGCAATTTCAATTGACAAAGACTATAAATCCCGTGTCAATAAAAGAGACACATATATAAATAGTTGATCGCTGGTTCTACTCGCTTCCCGCTGACAAGTGCCATAGGGACACGGCTATATTGTAGGAAGAACCAAGAGAAAGCGAACTGTTACATATGTTATGCTGAAGTGTACTCAGATCAAGTTGAAAATTGTGTAAAACTGGTGGCTCTATCGTTCATAGTTGTCTTCTACTCGACACTAGATGTCGCTAGTAACACTTCAATTTAACTGCTATGACAGGCGGTGCCGCCGTTCAAAGTAGTTTTTTTCTACTCGACATTAAATGTCGCTTTTTATAGTGACGCTCCAATTAAACTGCTGTTATAATGGGCAGCGCTTACGTTAAAAGCAGTTTCTTTCTACTCGACACTAGATGTCACTAGTGACGCTTAAATATGAATGCTATTTTTTTTCCTTACATTTAAATTATTCATACAAGAAACAGAGTCAATGTGCATAAAAATATTAAGTTAGTTTTATTAAGCAAGAGGGCGGAAATATAATAGTTCCGCATTTAAGCAGGCTGTACAGAGCGTGCTTAGCCTTCGGGCACGTTCCACGTGTATGGAGGCTTGTAAAAGTGATCTACCTGCCAAAACCAGGCAAGGCAGATTACAGTGATGCCAAATCATACAGGCCGATAAGCCTATCATCATTCTTTCTAAAAACACTAGAGAAACTGGTAGATAGGCACATAAGAGACGGACCTCTAAGGCGATATCCACTGCATAAAATGCAATGCGCGTATCAACCGGGTAAATCCACAGATACTGCGATTCATCTTGTAGTGAATAAAGCTGAAAATGCACTTGAGAACAAAGAGATCTGTCTCGCGGCATTTCTCGATGTGGAGGGAGCATTTGACAAGACTACGTTCGAAGCCATAAGCACATCTGCTGCTGGGCACGGCATTGAACCAACCATTTGTAAATGGATAGGTAACATGCTAAACAGTAGGCTAATAATGTCAAGCCTTTTAGGCGACGTCTTATTCGCCACAACGACAAAAGGATGTCCCCAGGGTGGGGTACTCTCCCCAACTCTATGGAGCCTGGTGGTAAACTCTCTCCTCGAGGAACTCAACACCGGCCCGCTATGCACTGTTGGGTATGCAGATGATCTCGTGATACTTATCAACGGGAAGTTTCCGGAAACAGTATCGGGAATCATGGGGAAAGCTCTGGAAAAGGTGGAAAGCTGGTGCATTAGCCATCAACTATCCATCAATCCCAGCAAAACTGTAGTAATACCATTTACTAAGAAACGGGACCTCAAACAGATTAAACAGCTAAAGCTGTTTGGCGAGGCACTAAAATTGTCAGGCGAGGTAAAATATCTAGGTATCATACTAGATAAAGAACTCACTTGGAAAAAACACGTAGACCACGCTATAACAAAAGCGCTGAGAGTGTTTGGAATGTGCAGAACAGCATATGGTAAGACATGGGGCCTTAACCCTAAAGTACTGAAGTGGATCTATACCATGATGGTAAGGCCCATAATTATGTACGGCTGCTTGGCCTGGTGGCCAAGAACAACATTAAGGACATGCAAGGACTCTCTTACTAAAGTGCAGAGGGTGGCCTGCATGGCTATAACAGGGGCGTTCAGAACGACGCCGACGGCGGCAATGGAGGTCCTACTAAACCTCCAACCACTACATATCGCCATACAGTCTGAGGCGTGCAAGTCACTACAAAGGTTGAAAGAGACTGGCCTGTGGAACGACGCAGCGCCTAGAACCAGACACACAAAAATGGCACACAATGTTGTTCTAGACAGAATACTGACGATGAGTTGCGACAAAATGCAACCCAAGTATGTATTCCGGAGGAACTTCAAAGTCCACATTCCATCAAGGGAAGAATGGAAGGATGGGTTGCACCTATCAGAGGAAGACAACTCGATATGGTACACGGATGGTTCAAAAATGAGCACCGGTACGGGGGCGGGTATTCACGCCAAATACTATAAAAGTAGCACAAGTATGGGCAATTACGCAACGGTCTTCCAGGCGGAGTTGTATGCGATAATTGCCTGCACGCAGGAGAATATTGGCAGACCTCCACAGGAGAGAACTATCTATATTCTAAGCGACAGCCAAGCGGCACTTAAGGCGCTTACAGCGCCAAAAGTAGACTCTAAACTAGTCTATAATGGAATCCAAGCCTTAAACAGGCTTGGCAGGCACAATAAAGTGAAACTGATGTGGATTCCAGGACACCAAGGCTTTCCCGGGAATGAAGCCGCGGACGAGCTGGCAAGGGAAGGGTCCAAGGGCGCATACGTCGGACCTGAACCATTTGTGGCACCCTCACTGGGCACCATAAAAGCAGCCCTGAATAACAACGCCCTAGAGTATCACCAAAAAGAGTGGAAAACTACTATGGGCTTAGGGCATGCAAAGCTCTTCATAGAAAGAGTTGACCAGTGCTGGACCAGGAAACTCTGGAAACTCAGCAGAACACAACTCCGATACATTATCGGAGTGTTTACTGGGCACTTTGGAGTTAAACACCTCCTAGCAAAGATGGGCCTTTATGACAACACAGATTGTAGAATGTGCGGCGAGGAGGTGGAGACAATGAAACACTTACTGTGTGAATGTGATGCCCTCGCCGGAGTAAGAATGAAAATCCTCGGTTGTGGCTACCCAGAACCGAACGATTTCAAGGCACTGCCATTGCACTCCACTATCCGCTTCTTGGAAAGAGTGGAGGCTGCATTGGATTAAGTGCTAAAAGAGGGGTAATTACACAAAAGATCCCATAGGGTCGAAGTGTATCCGTAAGGACCCCACTAACAAGATAAGATAAGATAAGTTAGTTTTATTAAAATTTACGAATAACTTACACTTAACCAAAAAATATACAATGACAAAATCGCTACCACCATGTTATTCAATAACCCGACACCAGGCAGCAGTGTTCGCATTGTTTTGTGCCGGTGTGGGGATAAGGTGATATTAGTAAAATAAAAGCATTCCATAATTCGCACCGCAATTTGAATAAATAAGGGTAAAAAAAATGGACGAGTAAAAAACACTAGTGCTCAAAATTAAACTTTCCGCACGATACGTAGTTACAAAAAGTACAAAACACTTATTGGAAAAATTTAACTTTCCGCACGATATACAGTTTCAAAACTTGGTACTTTTTGAGCAACTGTATTAAAAAATGTTAATGTAATAACAAAATCGTATGTAGTACATTCGACATATTCTCCCTTCGTTTGCAGTCGTCGCAGACGTCGCAGCTGTTCGACATAATGGAGGAGAAGAAGGCGGAGGGCGGCGCCGTGCTGCACGCGCCGCTCGTGCCCGCCGCGCCCATCCGGCCCGCGCTCCTCGACGACCAGCTCTGCCCCATGTGTATCCTTTACCGGCGCCACCGGCCGAGTCGCCACCGCCATCGTCATCATCTTATCATTACCACCATCATCACCTTATCATTACCTCCATCATTATTATTACCACCACCACCACCACCACCACCTCCATCATCATCATCATCATCACCATCATCATCATCATCAATCATCATCATCATCATCATCATCTTGTCATTACCTCCATCAACATTGGGTATTACCACCAAAATCACCATTATCATTTTATCATTACCTCCATCATAATTATTACCACCAACATGTTATCATTCATTACCTCCACCATCATTATTACCATCACCATCTTATCATTAACCTTCATTATCATTACTATCACCACCACCACCATCTCATCATTTCCTCCACCATCATTATTACCACCACCACTATCATCATCATCATCACCATCATCATCATCATCATCATCATCATCATCATCATCATTACCACCACCATCAGCAACATTAGTATCATCATCATCATCACCATCCCCAGCCTACGAAGCTAGCGTAACCGGGTCCGTCTGCCCAGCCGTCATTGTCGTGTTCGCTTATTTGAACAAGATAAAAAAAAGTTGAATCTACCCCCGGTTTCCCCACCCCCCTGCTTCTATTTACATTAGAAGTTGCCGGTCGTTATCACTATTTTCGTCAAGTGTTGAATACAACAATGACAGCAATTGAAAGCCTGAATATTCGCCCGCCATTTTCTGATAAGGGGGTTAAGGCAGCTACTTAAATGATTATCATATACGTATTCCATCATATTCCTCAGAGTTGGCAACGCAGTTGCAATCAAGACCATCAGTTGACCTATGCCCTAGTCTTCCTTCACTGTTGATAAACATGTCATATTTTTCTTAACCCTGATTAAATATTAGATTCTGGGAACTGGGTGGTGTTCCAGCCCGATTACATCATTGACGCGCGGCTGGGTTGCCTCTGGCAGGTCCGGCTCATTCCCTCGGGACTGGCCCACTCCGTAAGTTATCATAAACGTTAGTTAATCTAAAAATGCGACACTCGTGTTCAAAACTTCAGAGATACATTTTTGTGTAATTTGTAGGAAATACAATTTTCATTTGAAAATAGAATAGCCTGTCTTTAACACTAGCAATTATATTCGTGATCTAATATCAAATATTTTAAACATAACAAATAGTTCAGAGAGAACTCGATAGATGGCGTTAGTAGACATCAAAACTGTACTAACAAGTCTGAGTTACAGTCTGTGAGCACTTAGAAAGTGCTTCGGGTTTGTAATTCTCTCTCACTTGCTCTTAATAAGAGCGTATGAGTGCGAGTGAGAGACAAATACAAACCCGAATCACCTTCTAAGAGCGATCACACTATAGTAGTTTGCGGTTTATTTATAAAGGAAAATCCTAGTCAAAATTGCCTGTGTCAATTTTGCCTTCTCAATTTAAACCATTTTTAAAACAAATAAAAGTGTCTGTTACGAATAAATAAATTTTAAATGAAGCTAAATTTAGGACATTATTTCTTTCAACCTTAGGTGCCAAAGGACGAGATCTCCAAAATAGTCGCGTGTCTGTTGCGACGGACGGACGGCAAAGAGACCATATATAGTATTCTGAATCAGCTGGTGTCTAATCCGGCTGCGTACCTGGTGCAGCTGTCCAAGGTGTTCGATGAAATCAACTCGGTGTACAGGTAAGCTTTGCCACTGATTATGTACGTAAAATTGGGCTTTTGCGATTTAGTAGCCATTTTTTTTGCAGTTCATGAGTCTATTGAATTTTTTTGGTAGTTAAATGTACCTACTCGCTAAAGCAAATGTTTTATTATTAGGGGAAAGAAATTAAGTTCAAATTATTTAAAGGTGTCATCACTAGTGATGGGTGGCTTGTAAATTTTAAAAGTGAATCTTTTATTTAAACTTGTTTTTTTAATTCTGAAAGTTTCAAAAATGATCTTTCACTAAAATTCTATGAAATTTTGTTATTTATTTTAACCAAAGTTTTCATTTCTGAAACTTATTATAGTTTTGACATATCATGGTGGCAACGGAAATGTTTTATTAAATTTATGTAAATTTAGTGAACATTCGCATTCGCATTCGCATATGCGAATGATTCGCATCATTTTAAACATTCGCATCGACATTCGCATTCGCAATAATCGATACGAATGTTTAGCGAATGCGAATGTGTGCATATCATGTCATGATGGAGACACTATAAGCTTTCAAACCAAAGCTCAATTGAACAATTGTTCAGTGCAGCCGGCCTTATAATACGAGCCCCTTAGAAATCGCCTCGTGGGAGAAAAGGCGGCAAAATTGCTTTTCCTGATATATGTAAATATTTTGATAAATGTACTGTTTTATGTTTTGTTTTTTTCCGGTGCTCAATAATAGTACATTGTTGCCTAGGCGCGGAAAGTAAGGGTTTTCCTGACGAGGTGCTAAAATACGAGTCAGGAAATCCTCGTTTCCGCCGAGGCATACATAATGCTTTTCTCAAACATGTGAGGAAATAATACAAATACATTTTTAAAAAGCAAGTAATTTAATTTACATTTTTGTTTGCCTTCCACAGCATAAATTAGTCATAAGTTCGGTTATATTTTTCCTTAGATTTAGCGGGAAGCAGGTTTTGCCTAACCGAGGCAGCTTCAGATTTTAATATAGGCGGTGTGGTACCTATTTCGTCGCTTTCGTCGCTTGAGCTCATTTTTTATAGTAAATAGGTATTTCGCACAACAGATAGTTACACATTCGGTTTCACAATTACATTATGCAGAATAAACGAATGTTACCGACTGTCAATTGTTTTTAAATACTAACCATAGACATTGGAATGCAAATTCAAAAAGAAACACACGCACTGTGCTAAAAAAGCGAGCAGTTACCTTGGCTGTTTGGAATTTTTTTCTTGGTCCTTTTGATTTTGTATGCAAATTGACAGCATTTTTAAGAAAAATATGGACATGGACGGAAAGTGTTTTCATATGGTTTTTTTACTCCTAGGAGTAAAATGAGGCTCTTTCCGTCCTTGTCTTTCAATCGGAAAACCGTTTTTTCCGAGCATGTTTGAGAAAAGAGTATTTATATTGTGTTGTATAATATGCATCTTTTAAACTTCGACTATTAAATTACTTAACTAAGAGTATAACAATACACTTACTGTATAAGAATTGATTAGTTGTTTTTTTTTTCATTTAAACGACGACTTAAGTTGACTAAGGATTTTTTTAAATGTGATTTCTTAACATTCGCATTCGCACATTCGCACTTTGAACATTAGCATTCGCATTCGCGAATGTGAAAAATAAGACATTCGTAACATCCCTAAAATTTACTTGTAGCGTTACTTTCAGAATCATTTCCATTTAATTATGTAACTTTCAAAAGCTGTAGCATAGTATAAATAGAGAAGTAGCTCGTCTTCAAACAAAGGTACATCGCGCGGCTTGCACGTGTGCGTTACGCCGACCGTACGGCTGTGGGCGGGGCGAACCTCGCACACGAAACTACAAGCAGAGGTGCGGGTATGGTGATTAGACGGGGTCGCGGCGTCATTGCGTTCGGTCACGTTTGGTTGTTTGTAGGTAGTGCGCGTTAACTTAAAACATCGAGCGACAATGTCTTTGTCGAAAACTAGAAAATATTGTTCAGTTTACGGGTGTTTAAATAATGGTGTAAGGAATCCGGAGTTATCGTTTTTCAACATACCTTTTGAGTCGGAAAGGTACCTATTTAGAGTTTGTGTTGTGAAGAATGCTGTTTATTTTTTGATATTTACCTATAGCTCATAGCCCACTTGCAGCTTTTGTTAAATCTATTTTATTGTCAGCGTGACATTTTCTTTCGTTTCAAAACGCCTAAACTGTGCCCTAAACCTAGCTTAGGTAGGTACTTACAACTATCCAGATTTAATAAAAGCTACAAGTGATTAAAGTAAATACCTACTCAATTAATGAGGTATTTCGTACCGGCTTGCCTATACCTATAGAATAGATACCTACTTAGGTGAAATAAATACGTATTAAGTAGGTAATTTAAGTTATTGAGTGTGACGTGTCAGTTAACATGTGACGACGTGGATGGCCTAGGTAGTTGGTAGTGACCTAGTGACTAAGTACTGCTTACGAAGCTAGCGGTCCTGGGTTCGATTCCCGGTCAGGGCAAATATTCGTGTGATGAGTGCGAGTAGGTATTTGTTTCTGAGTCTTAGGTGTTTTAAATGTACCTATATAGTAATATTAAGTAAGTATGTATTTTTCACTACATAAGTAATTATGTATCGTTGCCTAGTACCCAAAGCCTAAACCTAGTTTAGGACTACCTAGGTCAATTTGTGTGAGATTTTCCGGTGATGTTATTATTTAGATATTTATTAAATTTTCGGTAGGTAGGTACATTAATAATATTATTGTTCACATCACATTCTATTTTTTCTTTATCCATGTTGAGTAGCTATAGACTGGGAGCTACTCCATGTTTTCGTACTTTATTTATTTAAAATTAAATACCTATACTCTTGTTAGGTATTCTACTAGGTCTCGCGACTCACCGCTACGATCCTCCGGCGACCGCGTGTTCCACGGCCTTGGCGGCAGACCAGGGGGCAAGTCGGCACAGGTCACAAGTAAAATCCAGCAAAGATACCACAACACAAGTCCACAGGTGTCACTAGTTCGAAGGTACTAATTCCAGGGTGAAAGAGATAATGTTTGTGGAGTTTTAGCGGCAGGTGGAAAGTTTCGATGCTTTCGCGACGGCGTTCGTTTTTTGACTCGTTTTTGGTTGGTCCGCGCCGCGTGACGTTTGGTGGCGCTGCTGTCGCGCGCTCCCGTGGGATTGGTGCGTTCAGATTTTCACAGCATATCGCAGACCCAATCAAAATAAAGATAAAAGAAAAGGACGAAATTCCTATATTCAAATTTGTGTTGCCTTGTATGTAATACCTATCTAAATAATTATCTTAAATAATCTGTTCCAGTACGGAACATGCCGCTCACCTTAAAAGCACATAGCTGCTTTTAACGCACACAAAAAAAACTATAATTAAATATACGAAAAGAAAAACTTAAATTGACTACTAACATTAAGTTTGTAACGCTTTACTTATTCTAGGGGAAGAGGACATATTTTGACCACCGGTCGTTTACAAAAAGTGTTTCCCATTTTTAAAGTGACTACGCGAGTCACGTTGTCAGAGCCGGGATGTAGAGCGTGGATGCGCGCCAGCTTCCACTGCAGCGGCGGCAGGTGGTCGTCGCACACCACAACAACAGTGCCTTCACGGAGAGCGGAGCCGCGATCGTGAAACCACTTACTACTTTGTTGTAATTCGTGGAGGTATTCCTTACTCCACCTCTTCCAAAAATGCTGGACCGACTGCTGTATCCAGCGCCATCTCGTAAGACGATTTGGGCTCTCGTCTACCAAAGAAACATCAGGCAAGGCCGTTAAGGGTTCTCCGATTAAGAAATGTGACGCTGTCAGAGGGAGAGGATCGTTAGAGGCCGAACTTATTGCACACAACGGGCGAGAGTTTAAAACTGCTTCAATTTGACATAGAAGTGTGTGCATCTCGTCGTAAGTTTGAGTACGAGTCCCTACTACCCGGTATAAGTGGTGTTTAAAGCTCTTAACACCAGCCTCGAAAAGTCCACCGAAATGACTCGCGTACGGAGGTTGAAAATGCCACGTCAGGCCCTGTTGCAAAGTTTGTTGGTTAAGTTCACTTTGCACCGAATCTCTACGTAAGAATGTGTACAAGTCCTTAAGATAATTGTCACAACCGACAAAGTTCTTTCCACAGTCCGAATAAATATCTGTACATAAGCCTCGTCGGGACGTAAAACGACGCAGGGCTGCTAAAAACGCTTCTGTGGAAAGCTCCGAAACTAATTCAAGATGTACGGCTTTAACACTCATACATACAAAAACTGCAACGTAACATTTTATTATTTTAGCGTTGCGTATTTTATTAGCACGCACATAGAATGGACCCGCATAGTCTACCGAGGTCTTTAAGAACGGTCGCGAGGGACGTAACCTTGACGCGGGGAGCGGTCCCATGCGCGGTTGTACACGCGACGGGCGCGCGCGGAAGCAACGGACGCAGCGATGTATGCGCTGACGCACGATGTCACGACTCGACAATATCCAATATCGCTGTAAAAGCGCATATCGTACGGATTGGGGCCCGGCATGTAGATTGCAACTATGTGCATTGTCAATAATAAGATCAGTTAAAGGATGTCGTTTTGGTAAAATAAGTTGATGTTTGGAACCGAAAGGTAAAAGTGACTTATGAATTCTACCTCCTAGTCGTAGCGACCTATCACTGTCCAGGAATGGCGTAAGACGGCGCAGCTGATGGGAAGGTAATTTACCCGACGATATATTATTTATGTCATCGTTAAAAACAAATTGTTGAGTTAGATGAATAAGTCGATTCAAGGAAAAGTTATATTCGGGCACCGTGATGTACTCAGGAAAAGTTTCTTTAAGCCCTTTACATTTATTGTAGAAACGAAATATCATTGCTGTAACACGAACTAGTTTGCCGAGCGACGAAAATTGTGTAATGAAATCCACGTCTTGAATAGGAGGCGCCGTGGACGCGTTGGAACAAATAGGTAAGTTGCGTTTCTCTTCGCAGGTATCTATAATTGGCTTCTGTATAGGCCAGGAGTCGGGACTTAATTGGAGCCATGGAGGCCCATGGTACCACAAGTCGTGATGAACTAGCGCGGCGGGTAGCAGGCCCCGCGACGCGGAGTCGGCAGGGTTGTCGGCCGACGGCACGTGGCGCCAGCTGCTCGCGGGCACGCGGGACAAGATCTCACTGGTGCGATGTGAAACAAAGGTTTTCCACTCGTGCGGAGATGAGCGTAGCCATGCTAGCACGATGGATGCGTCGGTCCACGCAAACACTTGATCGAGTTGGATACGATCGCCATATATGAATATTACCTTTTCAAGTAATTTCGACAATAGTAACGCTGCCATAAGTTCGAGCCGGGGAATGGATAAACGTACTCGAAGTGGAGCGACTCGAGTTTTACCCATCACCAGGTAAGTTTGAACAAAACCGTCTTTGTCGGTAACACGTATATAGACACAACCCCCAAAAGCAATTTGGGACGCGTCCGCGAACCCATGAATTTGAATAGATTCAATATCACCATGATTAAAAATATGACGCGGAAACGAAACTTGAGATATGAGCGGTAGCTCCCTTATAAAACACATCCAAGAATTTACAATATCGACGGGTGGGGCATCGTCCCAACCAACGTTTGCTAACCACAATAATTGGATCAAATGTTTGGCGAACAATGTCACCGGAGATAATAACCCGAGCGGGTCGTATATTTTTGCAATTTCAGATAGGATCACACGTTTCGTGCATTTATTAGAAGTAACTTGCACTTTAAAATTGAATGCATCTGAATTTGGGTTCCACTGTAACCCAAGAACCTTTATTTTTTGGTCGTTCTCCATTTCAGCAAATGGTACGTTCTCCCGCCGCTCACCATGAAGATCTGGTGGCAGCACTGCAGCGAGTATCGCGGGCGAGTTACTGTGCCACTTACGCAGTTCAAACCCGGCTGATGCGCAAATACCTATTAACTCGCTCTGCAGAGCGAGGGCTCTGGCTTCTGTTTCCTCACCTGAAACGACGTCATCGACAAAAACATCATTAAGTAACACCGGCGAGGCAAGTTTGAACCGGTCAGCTTCATCATGAGCTAGCTGTTGGACGGTGCGTAGCGCGAGATAGGGAGAACAATTGACTCCGAACGTGACTGTACGTAGCCGGTAGTCACGAATAGGCTCTTCTGGCGACTGGCGCCATAGAATGCGCTGAAAATCCCTATCACCCTCACGTACAAGTATATTACGATACATTTGTTTAATGTCAGCGGTGAACGCAATGGAATGAACACGAAATTTTAGAAGTACATCTACGATGTCCAGGTGAAGCTTAGGACCCGTTAGTAGTGCGTCGTTAAGAGAGTACCCACTAGTCGACCGACAGCCCGCGTCGTACACCACTCGCGTACGGGTAGTCTCACTCGACGCTTTGACCACGCAGTGGTGCGGGATGTAGTAACTCGCGCCGGGCGGCGGCTCGCTCGCGACGGGCTCCATGTGGTTGAGATCCACGTATTCCTGGAGGCACGCGTGATAGTCGACCTTCAACTGAGGGTTACGTTCTAAACGATATTCCAGCTTATGGAACCGAGCTAATGCAATCTGCCGTGACTCGCCGAGGGGCGGGGCATCGGGCTTGAAAGGGAGAGCGACGACGTATCGCCCTGCCTCGTCACGAGTATGCGTCTTTTGGTAAAAGGATTCGCATAATTCTTCATCGGGAGTGAAACTCCGCTTCTCCGAAACTGACTCCAGCTCCCAGAACTTCTGCAGGTTGTCGTTGTCAAACGAGCTAAAACAGGCCTGAAGTGAAGTCGAACCAACTACATCGAACGATAACTTACCTAATAATAGATAACCGAATACACTATTAATCGCCATTGGCGTGCCTGGAGGTCCGGTGATAGTGTTTCCTAACAAAACGTGGGATAGTATATCCGCTCCGAGTAACATTTCAACCGGCTGAGGCGTGTGGAAATCAGGGTCGGCCAAAGTTATATTTTTTAAATGAGTCCATTCGGTAAAAGGTAGTGCCACGCTAGGCATTTTCGAAATTAATTCCGGCAAGATTAATGCGTCTACCGGAAGGACAGGCTGTTGTTTACCCCTTGGCTTGATCAAGCACGAGACTATACCTTTAGGTCGAACGGGTTCGGTATCACCAATACCAAACACAGGAATACTAACGTGGCTACGCGTCAAGCCCAGCCGTTGTACGCAAGCCTCGGTAATAAACGACGCCTGGCTGCCCGTGTCGGCAATACAACGAACAGTTGATACCTTCGAATCGCCTACGCACACATCAATCAGTGCAGTAGATAGCAACACGGTGCCAAATCGAGTCGTCGGCGCGTTCGACGCACAATTATATTGCACTGGGGTCTCATTAGGGCGCTCCTCCGTAGGAGAGAGCGGGACAACACTAGGTGTCGCAACTTCACTTACGACCGATAACGAATTCGTTGCGAAATGAAGCAAACTATGATGGCGTTTATGGCAAGTACGACACACGAAATTTGATTTACAGCTTTTTACGTCGTGTCCGACGTTCAGACAATTATAACACACGTTTTTGTTTTGCACGAAAGAATACCTATCTTGCGGGGAAAGATTTAAAAACTCTGGACATTTCATCAACAAGTGTAAACCATTACACTGCAAGCAAGGTTTAACCTTAGGGTTATGAACATTAGGTCGAGTTTGGTCTGCGGCGGAAGTGCTAGCCGCGAACGTGCGCTTTGGCTGGGTAGTCGCGCCGGCGCCGCCGTTGTGCCGCGCGGCGTGTCCCGAAGTACCTACATTTGCCGCGGATTTTTTGGTGGACTGCGTATTCTGAGTACAAGTCATTTCCTCGGCAGAAATCTCGCGTTCCAAGAAAGAAATTAGTGATACTACATCTGGAATATCGGAAGGTTTGGTCAACGAACGTTCGAAATTCTTTCTCGTACCGTTAGGTATCTTGCGCAGTAACGTATTTAATAGCATAAAACTCCATTGATCGACAGGAAAACCCATAACCTCCAATGCCTTGATGTTCTCCTGGTAGACATTTAACAAGTTTCGCATACTATGCGTTGACCTATCGGAACAAGGTTCAATGTCGAATATGCGATCGAGATGTTTCGATGCGATTATTCTTTTGTTTTCATAGCGGGAACGTAAAGTATCTAATGCAATCGAATAGTTATCCTCCGTGATGGGAATTGACTTTATCAAATTGTATGGCTCGTTTTTAACAGCAAGAAGTAGGTACCGAAGCTTTTCCGTGTTCGTGTAGGCACTGTTGCCATGTACTAGCGACCGAAACAAGTCATAGAAAGACGGCCAATTCGTCGGATCGCCGTTGAATTCAGGCAATGGCAAAATAGGTAAATTTCTTTTTTGATTTACTGTCGCGTCTGTAGAGGTGAATGACCGATTCAAGCGGCGCTGTTGCTCATCCACGGTCTTAAAATTGTTAACATGAGTAACAATAGCATAGTACAAATCACTAAAATCGTTACGAATCTTAATATTTTCGTCCTTATTGAAGGATTTAGTTTTTATAAGCGTTTTCTCGATTTTAGACTGAACTTTATTGAACTTTCTATGATGAACATTTAAATCACTAGTTCGCGAGCGGAATTGTTGTTCATTTGTCGCTGCGAGCTGTAAAATACGTCTAAGCTCGTCGAGAATCAAATCTCTTTCGAAAATATCTTGTTCACACGGCAATGAATCTTCGTCCGACATTTTGCGTGACAAAGATGGCGGGTTAGAATTTTGATTGAACGCGTGTAAAGTAATGAGTACGTAATACTGCTAATTACAACAAGACAACACAAACTGGAATTAGGCTCATCCGGTTCAGAAGGAACAAATTTTATGTTAGGTATTCTACTAGGTCTCGCGACTCACCGCTACGATCCTCCGGCGACCGCGTGTTCCACGGCCCTGGCGGCAGACCAGGGGCAAGTCGGCACAGGTCACAAGCAAAATCCAGTAAAGATACCACAACACAAGTCCATAGGTGTCACTAGTTCGAAGGTACTAATTCCAGGGTGAAAGAGATAATGTTTGTGGAGTTTTAGCGGCAGGTGGAAAGTTTCGATGCTTTCGCGACGGCGTTCGTTTTTTGACTCGTTTTTGGTTGGTCCGCGCCGCGTGACGTTTGGTGGCGCTGCTGTCGCGCGCTCCCGTGGGATTGGTGCGTTCAGATTTTCACAGCATATCGCAGACCCAATCAAAATAAAGATAAAAGAAAAGGACGAAATTCCTATATTCAAATTTGTGTTGCCTTGTATGTAATACCTATCTAAATAATTATCTTAAATAATCTGTTCCAGTACGGAACAACTCTATTTAAACCCCGACAAAAAAGAGGGATCTTACAAGTTAAACGTGCATATCTGTGTGCTTATGTGTGTATATGTATACTTAGGTACCTAACAATATTTATACTTACCTACTTTATGTTTGTGTAATTTATGAAAACTACTATGATTATAAATCATAGATCAAATTAGGTAGGTATGGTAGAGTAGGTGACCAAAATTGAAAAACATGTTCGGACAACCCTGACGCCCGAGCGGCAATAGGTATCAGAATCTCCTAAAGGGCCGGAGTCGAGCTACTTGTCTATTTATACTATGGCTGTAGGTAATTTTCGCAGGTAAGGAAAGTATTGCCATGTTTCAGAAATCACCTCAATTCTCAATTCAATTCAATTCTCAATTCTTAACACCACTTAACACCTAACACTACCACCACTTATCACTTATCTTGAACACAGACCTAAAGGACAATTACTACTATAGAGGCATTTGATTTTAATCCTCAAGGTTGGCAATGCATTTACAGTCTGCTGTAATGCGAATGTCGTCTATGGATGTCGGAGCCCACTTCCGATCGTGGTAAAGAACTGGCGTTTTTTTCAGAAAATGGGCGGATCAGGAAGTGGCGCGCAACACGGCGGGCGCGGGCGGCGCGGGGCAGGGCGCGCGCTTCCCCGTGCTGGTGGCGCAGGACGACGTGTGCGCCGCGCTGCAGCCGCACACGCAGCTCGTGCAGGTACCTACCAACTAGTTCCTACCAAATTCAAATAGCACCATTCTTGCAACATATGAAGACGACACGTTCTTACTTTCCACACATACAGATCCAATTACTCTATAAATCTCGATCTTAAATTACCAATAAACTACCAGAAAAGACTTGAAAATCATACAAATGAGCTTGTCCTCGGGATGTGTATATTTATCCAATTTTGCGACCCGAAACCGACGTACGTGCATGAAGTGATTGATGAATGTAGAGGAAGCGAAAGTTGTATGTTTGGACCGGTGCACCTGGCGTTCCATAGTCTCTGCCTACCCCATTGGGATACAGGCGTTATGTATGTATGTATGTATGAGACTGTGTTTAATATTATTAACAATTGTGTTTCTCACGATGTTGGAGAAAAGTACTATACAAGCCTCGGCTGGGAAAGACGGTTCTGGACTCGTACACATGCTAACTCATACTCGTCCCTCATCTACCTTTTTTCCGGTCTCTGCAGTAATGTACTATAATGTTATTTGCGTTTAGGTGGTGACCGCATACCTAGCGTCCCTGTGCCGGCACAGCATCACGGTCCAGCACGCGTCGGCGGCGCTGTGCGTGCGCGCGCTGGTGACGGGCGGCGCGGGCGCCCGCCTCAGGGCGCTGGCGCGGCGCGGCGCGCTCGGCGACGCGCGCCCGCTCGCCTGCCAGCTGCTCGCGCTGGGCTCGGCCACGCACCACGCGCAGCTGGCGCTGGACATGATGTGGCGGCTCGACGCTGTGGAGGTTAGCACTGTGTACACGCTAGACGGTTGTGACGGGCGGCGCGGGCGCCCGCCTCAGAGCTGACCGCGTCGTAACGGAGAGTCCTGTCGGCAGGAGATCGAGGAGGTGCTGCTGAGCTGGAACGAGCCGATCGCGGCGGTGGGCGCGGCGCGGCAGGCGGGCGCGGCGGCGTGGCTGGCGCTGCCGGCGCGCAAGCTGCTGCAGGCCGCCAAGCAAGCCGCCGACCGGGACGGCCACCCCGGCGCCTTCGCTGCCGTCTACCGGGCGCTGCAAGCGAGGAACGAGAGGCAACGCGGCGCCCCACATTTCCTAAAAGGTGACGGATTTATGACGGAGTTCAAAAAAAGTCAATTTTATGAATATCAATTTAGAATTTAAAAAAAACAAGAATTTTACAAAAGATCAAAAAATTAAGATCGCATAAAAAAAAAAACATTATTTTATAGGTTATGTTGAAAACACATTACAAAAATTTATATAAAGATTCATTGATTGGCCCTGGATTCCGAGATATAAATCTTACGGCGCTCCACCACAACAAATTTTAAGAGTTGTTGGTAATTCTGTAGCTCTGCCTACCGCACACTGGGAATGAAGGCGTGAAGGTATATATGTATAATACGTAGAACTCTGCCTTGGTCAAATAAATAAGGTGGTTTACAGTTGTAAAGCGATGCAACGCCCTTAATTTTGTACACGAGAATAAAAACAAAATATGCCTGGACTGGCTTATAATGGCTGTACCTAGAGAGAGATGTGCCATTCTCGAAAATTCTCGGGTATGACGCTTGTTTTTTAAGGAGAATTTTGACAATTCTCTGGAATTCTCAAGAATGGCACATCACTGACCTATACTGGCCGATTTTACTTTATAATTCGTATACATACGATACCAAATATTATAATGAAAACAGCACAAAGCATTTTCTTACTTAAACAATGTTTTTAATTAGCTTATGCTCGTGAGGTTTTGCTCTAGTTTCAACTAAAAGGGCCATTTCATGGAACCAAGACCGTATAAATTCAGTTTAGTTAGTTCACGTCCCGACAGATGGCGCTACTACGCAATATTTCTACATCGCGCTGTTAAGATTTCCCCGGGTTTATAGACATCCCTCGGTTAGCTCTATACAGGTATCGCTTCTCGGCCTTTTGGCTAAGATCAAAGTGTAGTATCTGTTCTTTTCAGCTTAATATCTGAAAGTTCCCTCACTGAGGGACCAGTATATTAAACTGATTTTTGTAATTCGACGGGATGTTCGGGGCTCGCTCCACTCCCGTCACGGGTCGGCCCGGCATTGCAGTGCCGCCGGGACTGGCCCACAAAATATTTGAAAATCATGTAGCTTCTATAGATTGACATAAGGAGTACTTAGGTTAAGGATTTTATTTCTTAAATATTCCTTGATGACAGGAATATATTATATTGTTTGTCTATAGGAGCGTTCATATGGTGTGAACATTGAGCGGTTCTATCTATGTCCACACCACACCCTCAACTCGACTCTACTCAACATAGCCGAGAGAGAGTGCCCGAGAGCGTTACAAAGCTTACACGCTACTCGATGTTCGCGCCGAATGCTCTCAATGAGGACTCCCTTTAAGCCGCGTATCCACCAAGCGCAAGCGCACGCGCACGTGCGCCCGAACAGTCCTGAGGCACGTCCACAGTTCCACACGGACCGAGCATTTGGCTCGCGAGGCTGCCGCGCGAGCGCGTGCGCTTGGTGGATACGCGGCTTTAGAGCTGATTTCATGGTGGCATATGGCAGGCAGGATCTCCGCTGTACTGAGTTTGATAGACCACAACCAAGTTTTGATTCGTTTGTTTGGTCTCGATAATCAGATGATGACTGTGTAACAAAATGAACAGATTCTGCAACGAAAACAATTTTTTAACGCGGTGAATTCATATTATCCTGGCGCCTGACGTAGGGGACACCGTGATCAAATAGGCGGTTCCCCCAGGGCGAGACTCTCCCATTGCACTGCGGTTGGGTTGACCCTTGCGATTATCCCTAATGTGGATAACTCGGACGCGTTATTTTTGGTAGTGGGGACTGCGTACGCGCTGTCTCCGTTCATTGCATCAATGTTTATTAGGTGGGGGTTGTATAAGTAGCAAAATAGAGATGAGATGTATTTACTGGAATAGGTTTTCGTATGGACGCGTAACTACGCGTTCTCGCGCAAACGTCTTTTATCAGCATACTGAACACAAGTACAATTTTAAAAGTACTGATTGATTTATAGATTTTTTTATGAATGTGTCTTGTTTAGGTGAGTAGATACCTCTTTTTAGTTATTTTTACAGTCAGTCGGGGATTTTGTTTTTTTTTTACTTTATTTATTACTAGAGGACGCCCGCGAGTACGTACGCGTAGAATTAGTTTCCCGCTACTCCCCCTATTTCTTCCCGTTGGGGGTCGACTTTCGGGAAATCCTTTCTTAGTGCTCACTTACATCATGAAAGGAACCCATGTACCAATTTTCAAGTTTCTAGGTACAGTAGTTTCGGCTGTGCGTTGATATATAAGTCAGTCAGTTTTGCCTTTTATATATATAGATTACACAATATGAAATCAATCTTAATCTCCGCGTGTCAATTTATGACATGATGCCATAACTCGTTATCATGTAATTACACGTGAGAAAGCTTTACACAAAACAATAGTAACTTAAGGTTTTTTTTTACTTTTAATGATTTATTGTAATTTTAATGCAATATTTAATACAAAATGTTAAAGTAGATGGTGCAGACAGCGCCCTCTCTGTGTCGCGTGACAAACTAGAAGTACAAAAAACCCGTTAGATGGCGTTAGGCGTCCATTGTTCTATCGCTAGACCAACGAATACCAACAGAAATTATCTATTTTTATTTTTACATTTAGGTTTTTTATGCGAATTAGCTGAACAAACAGCGTATTGATTAGCGAATGCATCGAGCTATCGGTAACTACGAGTTCACCGATAAGATATTACGATTACGAGTAGGTATATGGACACGTATGAGCATAGTTCACTTATGCGGTTATCTTTATAGCGCTTTTTTTACCCTATATTACGTTACGCAACAGACAATAACTAAACTCTTTAGTCAGTACACTTTTTTAAACTATCTCGGTTATTATTCAACAATAAAGAGGTTGATGAATGTAGAGGAAGCGAATGTTGTATATTAAGACCGGTGCACCTGGCGTTCCATAGTCTCTGCCTACGCCATTGGGAGACAGGCGTGAAGGTATGTATGTATGTGTACACTAGTCTATATATATATATAAAAGGCAAATCTGACAGACTTATATATCAACGCACAGCCAAAACTACTGTACCTAGAAACTTGAAATTTGGTACAGGGGTTCCTTTCATGATGTAAGTAAGTGAGCACCAAGGAAGAACGAAAATCGACCCCCAACGGGAAGAAATGAGGGGAGTAGCGGGAAACTAATTCTACGAGTACGAAGTCGCGGGCGTCCTCTAGTAAATAATATACACAGACTTCGAACGAAGACTTCAGTTATCCCGGTATGCATCGTAATCGTAGAAATATCAGGAACTCATAAATTCTGGACACTTTTAGAGTGGTTTTTACCGCGGTTAGTGTCAATTATTTTATGAGTTTCCGATATATCGACGTTGTTTGTGTCATAATTTCATAAACTCATGAGTAATAAATAACCGCAAACGTTTAAAAAGTAACTTAAAATTGATTAGTAAAGTAACGTAAAACCAGGCGATGCGTCAGGAGAGAATAGCCTAGTTGTGGCGATGCGTAAGGTATTAATATTTATTTGATTATTTGTTACTGATTCTTGGATGTTTTTTACGTAGGTATTTGAGTATGTATTTATCTATATGTATGAGTAAGTTTATCGTTGGTTGTCTATCGATAGTACCTACACGCCTAAAGCTTAGTTATTGGGACTAGTTAAATTTGAGTTTTTGTTGTAAGGGGACAACGACGATATTCACGTTACTCCCTTCTTCCTCTATCTATGTACAGCCTTGGCTAAAGGTGTTGAGCACCCACGCGTTTTTCATATAAAAGTCAAAGTTTAAAAGGTGCTTTATTTCTTTTATTAAAGATAGTTGTATATCTATCGGAAAGATTAGTCATATTTATTGACTTTAAGGAAAATTCCTTGAAATGAAACGCAATTAATCATATTATTGTAAAACCCGACTTTTGGTAGCTTCAGATTTCACACGCGAATAGCTACGAACTTAAAACGATATCTACTAATGATTTGCACATGTTCAAACACTTTTTTATATTTTACGTCTTTGTGAATTTTTTAAATTGAAAGTAAAACGTGGGGTGCTCAACACCTTTGGCCAAGGCTGTATATCTCTTTTTTTATTTCTTTCTCTTGCTTTATTTATACTTCTAGATATAGCCAATGGTTTTAATATTGATTACTTGCTTCCATAACTTACGCGTCTTCTGCACTAGCACTACTATTACCATGTATGTAACACATAAATGCAATAAATGATGTGACTATATGACTATGACTCCACAAGTCGTTATCAGCTGTCCAATGTCAATATGCCATAAGTTATCGATGTCGTACGATAGATATCATGGTGCAGTGACGTCATATAACCGCCATGTTGCGAAGTCGTGATTGGGCGCCATGGAATACCTAGGTTTTTTTTTATATATAGAAAGAGATGGAGCTAACAAAATTTCGAACTTCGATTTTCAAAGTAGGGCCTCAGCAGCAGCTGTCGTTACCGAATTTATCAAGAATTAGGGGCAGACAGCACCACAAGCTTGTCTCAAAAATATGTTTGACAGAAATTTATTCATTCGACTTAAGTTGGAGTTCTTACTTCTTTTTTTAATTTGGCATAAGTACTTGTATTTATGAAATTTTGATGACCATTTGTGATGGTGGCCATAGAAACTCCTCAATGGCTTATAAGATCCGTCAAGTTTGAATCATATGACTCGTGTTTTGGTTAATTTATTTTCAGTGCTAGAGTACCTAGGTATAGTCGGCAATAAACTGTTTCCATTTGGACAGCAATAAACTTATACTATAACGCGGATGGAGACATCTGGCTTACAGGACTCGAGGCTTGTCGCCATACCGTACTACAGACAACAAGCCAAATAATGCTATTGTCTTTGATTCTGTTTGTTTTTTATTTTACTGTCAACAAAAGAGGTGTTATGAGATTTGGTCTTTGGTTAGTTTATAAGTTAACTTAGTAGGTATGTCTACCACTTACAGTAAAAGGCAGATAAGAAGTCAATCCTGAGGACCTATTTTAAAAATCGATGTTCGAAGTTACCATCCCTTTCTCTTGATTTTGTCTCGAATAACGAGCGACAAGGATGGAGCTTTTCAAAGTAGGGCCTCTAACACCTGTACTCACATTACAATTAACCTAACTATTCTTGGATTTGAGGTTGTAATTTGTACTAAAATGACAGCTGTCAGAATTGACTTCTCATCTGCCTAGTACCTAGTACTATAGTTATTTTTCTTTCTTTCCTTTTTCTTTATTTTGTGTGTTTACGCCTATATCATTAAACTTTATTATTTGTTTCAGGCGAGCAATGCGACGCCTATGTGGAGTATTACAAGCAAATCATGTCGGAATAAATCAAAAACCAGGGTTGGCAGCACATCACTTGTGTAATGATAATGATGAATAGAAGCCGGGTACTCGTTATGGTTCATTAATGTATCACCAATTATCATTTTAATCAGCGAATCGTTTTAAAAATGATCATTTAGCAAAAACTTTTTTTGTGGTCACAATTCTTATCGTACTTATGTACCTAATAAGTATGTTAAGATTTAAATACATGTACCTTTCTGAGAAATGAAAGTTCACCAAACGTACTTTTTTTTTAAACGGATACCCGTCAGCGCTTTTTGGGGAATTTCACTGTGATCGTTATATTTATATGTAGTAGGATCATCCAGGTATTCACGAATACAATCGTCAACTACCTACATAGACGATTTGTTGACTGTACGTACAGTGGACCAATAATCTTCGTTTCTTTTTCTATTAAATAAAAATATCGCTATTGACCTATTTTTATAGCGTCCAAACTAGATTAAACCTTATTAGCTGTGTAAATGCTACCAGCGACGGCGGACAGTCGTCTATAGATGAACTGGTAATAGAATGGTGCAATACCGCGCAACTAACAAATTCGTCAGTCAGTTAGGTACGCCTTACTTGCGTTGTCATTCACGCGGTAGGTATAAACAGGATTATGAGGCGAAGTTTTAACTCCGGGCAATAACGTATCTCATACCCTAAATCGAGTCGAGATCGAGATAAGTTTCTATGTTTCCGTTCTTTTTTATGTTATTTGTTTTTTTCCAAGAACTATTTTCTTGGAAAGGAAACGTACAGAGACCTAATTTTTTATAATATCTACGACATATTCAAAAATCGCAAAATCGGATTAGATTTAAGGTGAGAGAAACGTTATTGCATTTTGTATGAATTTTATTAGCTTGACAATCCTCTTAAACTAGCACCGACGTTATATATTAATTATTTGCCTAAACATATTAATAATATCCTTAAATCAAATTGATCTGTGATCTTTAATGTATAGTCCAGATGATTTTTAAATGTTAATGTATAATTTGTAAATAAACACATTTACTAATTCCATGTTTTGAAAATTCAAATGTTATAATGTTTTAAGTCATGTGTTATTCTATTTGTTGTTAATATTTTAACTATGAATTATGTAATGTTTGTAAAAACTATGAAATCTATATTTTAATGAAATGAATTGTGTGAATAATAATCATTAAAGACTATCGCATTTTTACATTGCTTATCCGTAGATAAGTACACCTATCAGATGACGTCACGCAGAGGTTGAATATTTAAATGTTTTAACCTTGACTTTGGCTATTGTCTCCACAAAGCTTCAATTACTTTACAGGTTTTAGGTAGATAATGGATAATCCGTGACAAATTATTTTTAAAATTTATGAGATGACAGAATAGCCTTTTTTTAAAATCAATATGTGTTTGCGATTGACCTCAGTCTCACCTGATGTTAAGTGACGAGCCTGAACAAAATAGTCAACAACGGTGCCTTTTACTAAGCTAAATTAAGTTTTTCGGAACGCCCTAAGTGTCCCCTATCAGCAGGTCATGGATTATTTATGAATTACCTAACATCCTGTATGTATCTGGGGCAGACAATTCGACTTTATCCATGGGTTTAATTTAACTATCAAAAGATACGGTTGAATAATTTGTTATGTCGTTCTAGGCCCTGAGGCTCTATTCTACTGCTTATTAAAACCACATTGCTTTTGACATGTTACTGTATTGTCAACATTATGTATGATAGATTTTATTTACTTGTAAGCAATGGCAGCTGATTTAAAAACAATATGATAACATGGCAAAAGGTTTTAACAAGACAATAGCCCACAGTTTGCTGATCATTTTCATAGCCTACTGAACTTTATTAGTAAAAATAATAGAATGAAATAAAACACAAGAAATTATGAATAATATAGAGTATTCTTACACCAAAATGCAGTTACAAACTGGTATCAACATAGAAAAAGGCTTAACAATTACACGGAGCAGTTTAGAAATGGACCACAGCACGGATGGACTTGCCGGTGTGCATCAAGTGGAATGCTTCGTTAATCTCTTTTAGAGGAACATCATGGGTAACAAACAAGTCAATAGGCAGCTTGTTGGTAAGGTATTCCTGAACAAGCTTAGGGACACTGTCACGGCTCTTGTAGCCTCCGAAAGCTGTTCCCTTCCATGTACGGCCAGTGACAAGCTGGAATGGGCGAGTGCTGATCTCTTCACCAGATGCGGCAACTCCAATAACTACCGACACGCCCCAGCCTTTGTGACAAGCTTCAAGAGCTGCTCGCATAGTGTTTACATTACCAATGCACTCAAAAGTGTAATCAAGACCTCCATCAGTCAAGTCAACAAGAACTTGCTGAATAGGTTTGTCGTAATCCTTTGGGTTGACAAATTCGGTTACACCAAACTTTTTAGCGACCTCAAACTTGTCAGGGTTGATGTCAACTCCAATAATTCGCTTGGCTCCAGCTGCCTTGCAGCCGAGGGCAACAGCCAAACCGACAGCACCAAGACCAAAGATAGCACAGTTTGACCCAGCTTCCACCTTTGCAGTGTTCAAAGCAGCTCCATATCCAGTAGGGATGCCGCAACCGAGTAAGCATACTTTATCTAACGCGGCGACCTCGTCGACTTTGCACAGAGAAATTTCTGCAACAACTGTGTATTCACTGAATGTGGAGCAACCCATAAAGTGGAAGAGCTCTTTACCTTTGCAGCGGAAGCGGCGGGTGCCGTCGGGCATGAGGCCCTGGCCCTGCGTGACACGGACTTTCTGGCAGAGGTTAGTTTTCGGGTTCTTGCAGAACTTGCACTCGTTACATTGAGGCACGTACAAAGGCACTACATGGTCGCCGACCTTAAAGGCAGTGACACCTTCTCCGACGCTCTCGACGATGCCGCCGCCTTCGTGCCCTAAAACCACAGGGAACACACCCTCAGGGTCCTTTCCGGATAAGGTGTAGGAGTCTGTGTGGCATACGCCGGTCGCGGTGATCTTCACACGGACTTCGCCCGCTTTAGGAGGATCCACTTCGACAGTTTCGATTGACAGAGGCTTGCCCGCTTCCCAGGCAACCGCCGCTTGGCACTTGATCACTTTCCCAGCTGTAGACATGTTGACCGGCTTATTAAACTGTCTAGCGCACTGGCCGACGTCCAAATAATAAGTGAGTGAACGGTCAAGTTTCAGACGTGCCTACACCACTTTATTGATAACCAATTAACAGATACCCGTGCACATGTGATAACAAGGGTGTATGAAGTGTATAAAGAATAAAATGACTATAAATAGGTGATGTAACACCGGTTGACGACGATAAACCGCGACCTTGAACATGAATCCATTACTTAAGGGTACAGTTAGCAACGCTGGTCACCAAAACAAAACTACATAGGTAGGTTGCATGTTCCAAACTGATATCAGCAAACTTATTATCAACTTTCTTGACTAGGGGCATGTTGCCATTTATACAATCATAAGTTACATCTGGTTAAAGTTGACATTCGTTTATTAAACAACGAGTAAGGATACGCCGTGAATGGTTGTTTTCATCCTTTTATAGTAACTTGAGTGGGTGACTGTACAGCACCTTATTCGAACCATTTAAGCTAGGGTGTAAAACGCAGAATGAAAACAAAAATGTAATGATATTAAAACTTTGACTTAAAATACATCTGTAAAGTGTCATTGGTTTATTTATAGAGATTATTAGGCAGTATGAATCAATGTCCTTTGCCTTTCCCTCTGGGATAAAACACGGGTTTTTTTTTAAATAGTTATTGGTATTTCTGAACGAACACGAATTGACAAGATATGAAATGAATGAATGACAGACAGATCTAAATGAAAACAGCTCAGTGTCCATGTGGTTTTATTTATTGAAATCCATATTCTTCGTTATTTATTGAGCAGAGTAGTGATTAAGGATGGCCAAATTGCACAGTTATTACGTACTGTGCCCTCTCATTGACCAGAAGAGTTTCCTGGGAGTCGCTGACGATAAGGAGGACGAAACTGTTATTGTTACATTAGGCCGAAATGTGGTCAATAAATACAGAGTAAGTAAATAATCCATTAGAGTTTAACAACCAAACAAACTAAAGGGTGTAGCGGGATAAGCCTTCAAAATTTGCCCCCAAAGCTTTGAGTTCAAAACTACTATCAGTTGATGCCCCGTCAAATGAAAATAATTCATACCAATTTTTAACCCTCTACTGCCACCTGGAACCCCACGACATTCATTTAACCCTAAAACGTTTTTATTTATTTTCTCAAAAAGTATAAAAAGGAGAATTGTCAAATTTTGCACAAATGTTGATGTGATCAATATAAACTATCAAAAAAAAAATGAGCCCTCTACTTACTTATTTTCCTAGAAAAAAACCTAAATTAAAAATTAAAACATCCTGTATAACAATTCAGGCTCGTTGTACTATCACCATTTTTTTACTAAATATTAACCAACTACCTATCTACATAATATGTAAGTTTCATGTAATTAACAAAGGTGGAACAGTGTGAAAATATAGGTATTGTTCAGTACGTACCATGTATGTAACACGCTTACGGTGCGGTGACGACATTAGTAAAAGATATCGGCCCGCCAACCGGGAAGCCATCCGTAATCGAACTTTTTTTAATTTGCTAATGTCGAATGTTTAAGGAAGATGAATGAAACTCATTAATACATATTTGAACGGGAACACCTTAAAATCTCGAATTATTTAATTCCGAATTTGAAAAAACCGAATTTCATAATTCCGAATTTTTACAATACCGAAAAAATATAAGGCCGAATATCAAAATCTAGAATTTTACCGAATATTAAAATCACGAAAACGTTTTTCCGAATATTATATTTACGAATGTTGACGATTCCGAATTTTCTTTGTACGAAATTTATAATTCCGAAAATTCACAAACCAGATCGATAATGAAAAATTTGAAACTAACCACTTGAATTGAATTGAAGTCTACTTGAAACAAAAGTTAGGTGAGATGACGAGCACATAACTAAACTAGGTCATCTTACCTTGATAGGTTAGGTTAGGTTAGAGTTGCATCAAGGCGCGAAGCGCCTGAGCTACGTGGAACAGGATCTCCGTCGACTTTGTCGGACATTTCGTACAGTTTTTGAGCATTAAGCATGCTAAACATCATACAATATTTTATCAGGCGCTTATTTGAAATAAAAAATCTTAGAGAATTCGGGGTGCTAAAATTTCGGAATAATGAATATTCGGGATTCGGAATAGCAATAATCGGAATTGTGATTTTCGGAAAAATATTTTTCGGGATTTTAATAATTCGGAAATGTAAACATTCGGAATTTTAACAAATCGGGATTCTGATACTTCGTGAAAATAAAATTCGGAATAGTGATGATTCGGTAATTTCAAAATCGGAATTCTGAAATTCGTGTTTATCAAATTCGGAAAAAAATATTTCGAGATTATGTAGTGTACCCATATTTGAACAAGTGTTTCTGTTTATTTATTTTTAGTAATATAAATTCGAGTTTATGACAACAAACTAATTATAAGTAGCTAACTACTAACTAACCTAAAATACATCCTATATTTAGTCTTCAAATAAACTTACGTAAAATGCTGAGTACCCTAAGTAGTACCTTTTTGCTAAACGGTAAAGTAAAATAAACAGAAACATTTGTTCAAATATGTATTAATGAGTTTCATTAATCGTAGCAAATTAAAAAAGATCGATTACGGATGGCTTCCCGGTTGGCGGGCCGATATCTTTTACTAATGTCGTCACCGTAAGCGTGTTACATACATGGTACGTACTGAACAATACCTATATTTTCACACTGTTCCACCTTTGTTAATTACATGAAACTTACATATTATGTAGATAGGTAGTTGGTTAATATTTAGTAAAAAAATGGTGTTAGTACAACGAGCCTGAATTGTTATACAGGATGTTTTAATTTTTAATTTAGGTTTTTTTCTAGGAAAATAAGTAAGTAGAAGGCTCATTTTTTTTTTGATAGTTTATATTGATCACATCAACATTTGTGCAAAATTTGACAATTCTCCTTTTTATACTTTTTGAGAAAATAAATAAAAACGTTTTAGGGTTAAATGAATGTCGTGGGGTTCCAGGTGGCAGTAGAGGGTTAAAAATTGGTATGAATTATTTTCATTTGACGGGGCATCAACTGATAGTAGTTTTGAACTCAAAGCTTTGGGGGCAATTTTTGAAGGCTTATCCCGCTACACCCTTTGGCTTTAAAATGTTACCAAAGCAGACGCAAGCTTAGATTTTGAGTTTTATACAGTTTGGCAAACAGGTTATGTTTACAGCAATTTCGGATTTGTTTCCGTAACTTGACGCGTTCAAGAATTCGGAGTTAAGTGCACATTTCGAATTCACAGCTGCAGCTAGATACAGGCATCTATAATTTGCCTTCCTGATAAAATAAATTATAATAATGTTTTTTTATTACAGCTTTCAGATCAAAAGCAGACTGGAGGATGGACGTCAAAGGACCACATTACAGCACCAGTCATTTACGACAAAATTAACAAGCGCTACATAGGAGTGTTCAATAACAACACAATAAAAATGTGGGATGAGGACTGTACTAATTTGGATAAAGTAAAGAAGTATAAGGTAAAGGATATTTGGAACTCTATTACTTTAAGCTGATGTCTAAACATTGATTCTGTGACCCTGCCTATGAAGCTAGCAGTCTTATGTTTGAATCCCAGTAAGGGCAGATATTTGTGTGACGAGCACATCTTGTATGTTTTCTATATATTTAAGAATGTATTTCTCTATATAAGTAAGATTATCATTGTCTTTAGTACCCGCACTACAATCATAGAGCGTAGTTTGGGACTAGGTGAATTTGTATACTTACTTTATGCTTATTTTGCTTTTCAGTTCCCAATACCAATATTCAAAGTCCTGCCACACCTAATAGTCTTTGCCAATGGCAACTGTGCCTCATTGACATATGCAATTGAGAACCGGAAGTCTTACGATGGCAAAGCATCAATAAAAGATACAGAGGAAATAGTATCAGTTGACTGTTTTAAGGCTAAACTAAACAACATCTGTTACATTGTGAAAAGCAGTTCAAATTTTGACATTATTCATTGTCCGTTGAGAGTAGAATTGGGAGACTTGGACCGGTCTAAACTGAGTAGAGTGCAAGTTACAAGGCCAGAGGATGTTTATGTTGTCGGACATCTAATTCATGTCCAGTATAAGGTTGTTTTCATCTTATGTAAGTATATTTGATCAACCTTCAGTTAAAATTACTCTGAGGTTCTTGATTCTTCACTTCTTTGTTTGTTTTTCTGTACATTAATTATTATGCACAAATAGTTCTATGAACTCATTCATGGAGATTTACTTCAGGCAAAAAAAAGTTGTCATTATATGTATGTGTTTTTTTCATTTCAGGGAGTGACTCAAAAATGACATCATATGACTTGTTCAAGAAGACCTGGACTACTGTAGGCACAGTTCCATGGATATCAACAGCAGACAGAGTGTCTCTGACGTGGATGGGTCAAAACCACATAGTTGCCTTTGGAAGCAACATGGAGAAAGATGGCGCTATTATTGTGGCCTACAATGTTCTTCTCGGTATTGGATCTTGTCGGTATCCAATGAAAATGTATTCTAAGGATGCTAAGCTGTATTGTTTTGATGATCGTATAATTTTAGAGGCTTCCAATCATATTGGAATCCTGCCATATGTTGTAGAGGAAAGACGCCACCTATCCAGCCTGCTTGGCTCCCATGAAATAGCTAAAGATGAAACCATGGTGATTGCAGATTGGGGTTCCGCAACTTCTTTAGAGTTTCCAGTCAGCAAAGACGTTGAAAAGCTTGTAAAACAAGGACTGCCTGAAAGAAACATCTGCACTGAAGTTATAACAGAAATCTTGGAAAACATATCAAATCCAGATTGTGATATAATCATAAATGTCTTGAAAGAGTTCAAAGATGTTCCAGAATCAGTAGTTATTGTGTTAATAAACCATATATTAAAAAGGGTGCATACCGACTTTGACATTGCTGATAATGTGGAAATACAAAAAGCTGTTTCTAAATTTACGACTCAATTCAACCTCCTTGATTACCTATTTGGAATTACATTCAGTGATGCGTTGTTGATACCTCATTTGAGAAGTGGAGTGCAGCTAAAAGATGCTCTATTCCTGATGTCTTACATCTCATATCTACTGATTGAAACTGATAGAATTGTTGATGTTGAGGAAAGCAGATTGTTGGATTGGTGTGCGTTGCTGATGGATGCTTTTTATCAGCAGTACTTGTTGACTAATGATGAGAAAGTGACCATGGTGCTTGAGAAGATGGCAGCAGTAGTGGTGGATCTTGTCAATACACTCGGAGTCGTAGACAACACTATTGCTATGATGCACAAGATGCTTTACAGCAAACCTAGCAGTGATAATGAGGAAGTGTTACCATATACTATTGAATTGATGGAAATATAAGTTAATTATAAGCCTATTTTTGTCTTATTTATTTATCATAATGGCTCCAGATAAAGCCAGTCCAGTACCGTTCAATTCTCATCATGTAGAATGTTATTATTGTATTCTTGATTGACCTTGCATTGGTTAAATCATGCATTTAAGAAAGGTAATGAGTTTTACCAGTCAATGCAAGTAAGTATGTGATCAAATGCTTACGAAAAACCTGCAAATTTCAAGGCTAGCTCTCCATGAAATTTGCCGTAGTAAAAATGTAAAGAAATCAGGACAGCTAACGCCATCTATAACACTTTAGTGTTACTAAGGTTGAAAGGCAAATTCAGTTCTTTGATTTTAGTTCTACTTGCTGCTAATTTATAGTTTTGAGATTAATTTATTACACCAATCGTAGTTCTCACATCTACGCCACAATTCAAGGTTTTAATTTAATTTCCAAACCATCAAATTTGTGAATAAATGAGGACAAAAAAAAGATAAAAGTCATTTATTCAGTAAGTAGGCCGCACGGGCACTTTTACCCTCAAAAATATACCAGCGCTTCGCAAGAGACCACTGCTGAGAAGAAACGCCGCAAGAAAATGTAAAGAAATGAGGACAGCTAACGCCATCTATGATACTTTTGCATTTGCGTAACTAAAGGTTTAAGATTTAATTCTTTACTGCTACTGGCTCCGGTTGCTGAACTTGGTATAGTACCTACCATAGGCTAAAATATGTATAAAGGGGCATCACACTAAAAGCTTACTAAAAGCAAGACGTTAGTAGTAGTCCCTAAAAAGACGTCCGGTTTCATAAATTTTTACATTAGACATTGTATTTATTTTAAATACGCTTTGAAAAGATCTATATCGGTGCAAAATTAGGACAGCCACCGCCATCTATCACTCTTTCGTGTTACTAAGGTTTTAAGCACAGGTTTAAAGCATTTACTACATTTTATTTTACTTTTACTTGCATTTGAGATCTACTTGCTGCAAATTTATAATTTTTATAAGTACTTAGCTATAACCAGTATCATAGTTCTTGCTTTTATTTCATACAAGGCTCTAAACGCGCACCGCTGTATAGTGTTCACCTTTAAACTATTGTTGCAATGTTGACGACGCGACGCGATGGCCTAGTTGGTAGTCACCCTGCCTACGAAGCTAGCGGTCCTGGGTTCAAATCCCGGTAAGGGCAGATTTTGTGTGATGAACGCGAATATTTGATCCTGAGTCATGGATGTTTTCTATGTAATTATGTATATATTTCTCTATTTAAGTATTTATTTCGTTGTCTAGTACCCATAGTAGGTACAAGCCTAGAGATGCCTAGAGCTTAGTTTGGGACTAGGTAAATTGGTGTGACATTGAACCATTAAAAAAAAACAATTGGTCTGTGCAATGTGTTGTAAACTGTCTAGATATTTATTACTTAGTTACACATTAAGTATTTATCGCTAAGACAATATAACCGTTTTACATAACAATAAAACGCTTATTATGTGCCGAGAGAAAACACAGCGTCGCAATATGAAGAAGCTATGTGTCACTCACCCTGTTGTCTGCCAATACTTACTGTTCCTAGGCGTTTCGTGTACCTCATTTCTGAACGTCGCTGTCACTGTCACCAGAAAGGCGCGAAGCGCTCCTCTACTTGTCAATTGCTGTCTTCACCAGGAAGAACCTTCCTGCGACGCTGTGTTTTCTCTCGGCACATAATAAGCGTTTTATTGTTATGTAAAACGGTTATATTATGTGCCTGTCGGAAAACACAGCGTCGCAATATGAAGACGTGTTTGTTATCTGCTGGTGACTAAGGCATACACACGCATTGATGAACAATACAAACAACTATGTTTATAACTTTGTATTAGAAAAAATAAGAAGCAACAAAAATATCAACATTCTGAGATCAATTAGTAATTAATTTCTAAAATTAATAGGCTTAAACAAATAAGTAACTGAAAACAAATAGCAATCTAAATGCTTGAAAAATTGTTAAATAAATTGACTGAAAAGTCACTGCGTTCCTGTGTAGTTTTTATCTCTCGGCAATAATGCTTCGTAAATGTATTAATAGCCCTCCAGTTTCCCCTCTGTAAAATTTCCTCTATTGGCCTCCTCTCTAGCCAGGCTAGCGAGGCTACAGCTGCTCGACAGCTGCCTGGAGGGGCATTGATACCAGAGTCTCGTAAAACCGTCCTGACCCAGCCTCCAATAATTGCCTTAGAAGCTGCTTTGACTGGTCCCTTAATAGTTATAAATAGTTCCTCAATTTTGTTCCTTCTCTCCTGAATCTTAGATAAATAATGTCTTATCCATGTAACTGGGCATATTCCCTCACTTATATGTTTTCTAAGCTCCCATCCAGATTGACGTTGGGAGCCCTTGTCTGTCTTAGATCCAAACATTGGCCACATATGAATAAATTCACCAAAATCTGTATAATAAGCATCTGATACTTTTAAAAGAGTTAAATCATGGAGTCTGCGCCCTGAGGCAAGGAGCAGTATGGTTGCTGCTCGTCGTGCTGCCTCAAAAAGTGTATCGGCAGCTGGTGTGTTGGACAACCAGTCTAACACCTGCCTGCAATCCCAAATAGGGCACCTCTGAGGTGGTTGGGGTCTCGCATTCTGTATTGCTTTTAAAATGTTCCGTACTAGAAAGCTTGAAAAGATTTCTTCAGTCTGACCACAATATGTTGATATCGCTGATTTTTGTAATAACATAGTGTTATATGAGAACTTTTCCTTAAGATAGGTACTAGCCAGAAATTGGGCGACCTCCTCAGCTGTTGGTACTTTACTATCTATTTGTCTTTCCGAGCACCATCCTCTCCAACGTTTTATTGCAGGCATATAAGATTTAATTGTTGATGGCCTTCAACCTTTGCTTAAGAGGTCCTTCTCCTCTGGTGTCCAGGTGGCTATTTTTTGACCCCACCCCCAATTTTCCAGACTTGAAGGCACAGGTTGTCTATCATCGGCGGAGCACGGCCTGTTGACAGGTCTATCAGAACCTCCTGAAGATTCGGAATTTTGTACGGTCTGTCCAAGGCCCGAGACTGAAGGTCTGCACTCCAGAAGGGTTGGGTCCAATCTGGGGCCACTAACAGATAAGTGCCCCGAGCACTGTTTAGGTGGGCTAATACTCGTGGTATTAAATTTGGGGGAGGAAATAGCCAAGCCAGATTGTAGTCCCACCTTTGACTGAACGCGTCTATAAAATTTGCTCCATGATCGCATGGATCTATACTGGCGTAACTTGCCACGACTGCAGACTGTTCTGAGGCGAACAGATCTATAATGGGTCTTCCCCAATGTTTGAATACCTCCGAGGTTGCTATTGGTGATAGATGCCATTCTGGTAGAGGCTGTCTCCGAGACAGACGATCTGCCACTGTGTTGTACCTCCCTGGGAGATATTGGGCAGAGAGAGTCAAATTCCACTGGTCTATTACTGATAGTAGTTGGAATGTTAGGTTTAGCAGCCCTATTGAATGTGTCCCCCCCTCCTTTCGAACATAAGCAATTAGGGTTCGGTTGTCCGTCTGTAACAAGACATGCGAATTTGTCAGAGTCTGACCCTGATTCTTGATTGCTGACAGTACTGCGAACATCTCCTTCTTGTTGCTGTGCCAGCGCCTTTGAGACCGGTTCCAGGTGCCGGCTAGTGTCAAACTGTCTAGCTGGGCCCCCCATCCGATCTCCGAAGCATCCGTTGCCAGGAAATGATTTACTGGCGGCAGATGTATGGGAACCGCTGCAGATGTGATGGCTCCGAGCCACCACTCTAACGCTTTGAGTGTTATCACAGGAAGAGAGAGCGTCAGATGAATGTACCCTCTGAACTGGCGGGAGAATATCTGCAAATGGCGACAGTGGAGTCGCCCTCTTGGAACAACGAAGCATGCAAAGTTCAACAATCCCAGAAGGCGCTGCAATTGTCGAAGCTTGCACACCCCTTGCTGAGTCAATTTGTGAAGTTGATGAGCTATTGTCTGCTCTTTCTTTACTGTCAAGCACATCTGGTTGGAGTTGGTCTTCCAATAAATTCCCAGATATTCCAACTGTTGCGTTGGTATCAAAATCGACTTTTCTAAGTTGACATGCCAACCCAGTGACCCTAGAAGTTCCACAGCCTCCGCGGCTTGGTAAATTAATATGGATTGGTCCTGGTGTGCCATGAGGAAGTCGTCCAGGTAGACTAGAACCCGACAACCTCTCTTGCGTAGGGTCTCCGCGATCCAGCAAGTTATACCCGCAAAGAGGCGGGGGGCCGATGAAAGGCCAAATGGCAGGCAAGTCATCTGTAACATTTCTCCTAAATAGTTTATGCACAGGAAGGACTGGTGCGACAGAGCTATAGGCACATGTAGATACGCTTGGGAGATGTCTATTTTTACCAACCAGTCTGCTGGTTGTAGAAAGTCTGGAACAGAGGTTTGCGAAATCAGATGAAAAGATTTTGTTTTTATAAACCTGTTGAGACCTCGAAGATCTAATATGGGTCTTACGCCTCCGTCGCTCTTCTTTACTAGAAACATCTTTGAAAGGAAGCATGGTTTTGTGTTGGACCTGGTTTTTAAAACACCTGACTGTTTTAATTTCTGTATTTCCTGTGTCATCCTTTCTGAAGGGTTGGTCATAAATCTTTTTGTTAGAGATTGGGACGGATACACCAGTGGAGGTTTTCGGCAAAAAGGAATACGGGCTGCCGTTATAGCTCTCATTATGAATTTGTTTGCACCAAGTGCCCTCCATCTGTCCTGAAAATTTCTCAGGCATCCTCCACTGAATCCCTTCTGTTTGTCACTTGTTGTGGTCTCTGGGCGTTTGGGGAAGTTGACGTCCTTGAGGAAATGATCTTTTACCCTTTCCTTTTCCACGTCCTCTTTCACCTCCCTTATGAAAAAACTTCCTTTTTTTATACTCTGTAGCATTTTGGTATCCCGTGTCATTAAATTTTCTTTTCAGGATTGGTTTTCTAATCTGTGCACCAATGGGCACATTAAGCCATGCAGCAGGTCCACCTAATGACTGTATAGTCTGCGTCAGCCCAGTTTGATCAAATAAACATTCTGCGCTAGGAGGTATATTCCTTAGTACTCTCTGAATATTCCTATCTCCAACCTCTTGCAGAAGCCTCTCTCTCCTAGTTTCAATACACTCTGCTCTTTTTCCACAAATAACCCTCAGGTTATCCTCAACTACCTTTTCATATACCGAACCACCGGCAAATTTATTATTCAACTTCTCAAATAATGAGTTTGGGTTTAGCTCATGTGGTGAAGAAAAAGCCCAGTTTACTATCTCCTGCAGGCCCGTTTTAACTAAATCTCTCTGCTCCAAAGCAGCATTTGAAAGGCCTGCCATAACCCTCTCTGTTCCTAACAAAAAATCTTTTTCTTTTGTAAAATGACAGAGCTCCTCATTTACCTTCAGATCTATGAAAGCCGGTCTAGCAGAGAAATTCTGCAGAGTCTTAGCGTATTTCACCTCCTTCCAAGCCGGTGAACCGAAATGTTGCAAATCAGAAATCACCTTAACCCTCTCTGGTATAGCAGGTTTAATTAATTTATTTTTATCTACCTCAGTTTCTAAATTGCCAAAGTTAAGGGTTTTACTAATATTATTAGGGTTAGTTAAGAATTCCCCAGATGGTTGATTCGATGAACCAGACAGGGTTGATGTTGTACCTAACGAGCCGCCCACCATCTGAATATAATGGGAAAGGTAACCTACCTGGTTAACCAATGCATCAATCCGTGGGTCCGACCCACCCTGATGCTGCTCCTTCCGTTTGTACGGAGGTCTCTCGGACTCCGAGTCCGAGGAACTCGATGATGAGCTAGCCGGTCGCGGCGACTCGTCCTGTTGTGCTTCTGAACATTGCTCCTGGTCTGGATCATTCATCCTGCACTATTCTCACGCACTATTGCGAAGTTTTCACGCACACACACACTAATTAAAGCACAAATCACACAACTTTTACAGCAAATTAAAACTTTTAAGTCTGTAATGGCGGCGAGTTACACACGCATTGACAAGTAGAGGAGCGCTTCGCGCCTTTCTGGTGACAGTGACAGCGACGTTCAGAAATGAGGTACACGAAACGCCTAGGAACAGTAAGTATTGGCAGACAACAGGGTGAGTGACACATAGCTTCTTCATATTGCGACGCTGTGTTTTCCGACAGGCACATAATATTGCATTTTATTCCTAACACCTGTTATTCATAAAGAAATGTGGGCAGCTAACACCATCTATGGGTCGATTAAGTAACTAAAGTTTTATTCCTTATTGTTTACTTGCTTTACTGCCGCACTCAGAGACGTCAATTAAATTTAATGTTCGTTTAGTGAAGTGTTGTTTTATTCTATTGCTGTAGCAAAGAAAGTGACAGCAGCAATTTCAATACACCATTAAATGAAATTGACGTCTCTGTGTACGGTAGTTAGATCGTTTTTTTAAATTATTTAGTTACTCGTATCTACCTACTACTACAGGTTTTATTAGACGGGTGATGAGTACCTACCTTATGTCCAAGGATCATACAGTATAATAAAAAATAAAAAATAATACAATGAATACAAAGTCAACTGATAACAAAAACCATGCTGTAGGTCAAAAATAAGTCAATTTCATTTATTTGTCTCTATTTTTAAGGCACTAGTTGGTTTTAAGTTGTTAACTATATCAAAAACTAAATAGATTAGTCGTAATTTAGAAATATTTATTCAGTCTTCAATGATGCCTCGTATTAGCTTAACACAGTGAAAGCAGACCCTATGAATAATTATTGTTTATTTTATGGCAGCCTGCAATACATTCTTTAAGAATAAATATTGGGGAAATTAAAAACAACCAATCATTGCACAGTTTTATTTGCAGCCCGTGCAAACTGCACAACCATTGGCTTCTCTTTCAGCATGTATCCGTTGGTCTCGTTCAGTGCCCTCTCAGCCATCCTCTCAGAAGGGAAGGTCACAAATGCCTGTCCTTTCATTCTCCCCTCCTGCATAACTCTCACATCAAACCCTATTTGCTCTTCTTCAGAGACTCCCTCTATATATCTCCTGTATATTCTCTTTAACTCCTCTTCTGTCACTGCTTTAGCCAAGTTCTTGATGTAAAGCCTCATAGAAGGCTGCCCAGGGTGGTAATTTTTGAATACCTTCATTACTTTCATGTCGCTATGTGATATCCTATTACGTAACAGTTCTTTCTTTGTTATAGTTGGGAGGTCTGGCGTTTCTGTTGGATTCTCTTCTTGCACAGGTTGTTCTTCTTTCTGGAACTTTCCAAGTTCTCCAACTACTTCTATATCTTCAGAGGGTTTCTGTAATGCATCTTGATGGACGACTAGAGATATTTTCTTAGGCTCTTGCACAGGTGCGACTGTTTCAAATACTTCTTCTTGGTTTATGTTACTTTTCTTGGCTTTTGGTAGCACTGCTGTTTTGAGAACTGCTGCTGGTCTTTTCCTTGTTACTGGGAGAGTATGCTGTCTCTTAGTGACTGCTGGTTGATGTAGTTTTTCTTGTTCTGCTTCATCACTAGATATTTCAGATTCTGGATCACTTTCTGGCCTAATTGATACTGGTAAAGGTATTACATCCTGGAAGAATTTTCTAAAGGTATCCTTGAAGTTTTCTAAAGCCTTTTCATTCTCTGTAAAAGGTGTCGGGAGACACATTTTGTTCATTAAATGTAATGTTTGTGTGTAAAGCGGCTTATGTGACATTAAGGAGTGTATTATATTGATAATTATTTTTGGTGTAATGTCAGGGTATTTATATTTTAAGTAATTTGGTGGCGGCTGATAGAAGTCTATGGAAGGGTTCCAAGCATTTAACCTTCTTAGAAATTCTTTAACATGCTTAGTTGTAATGGAGCTTTTTTCATCATCCTCTTTAATTTGTGTTACAGGTTCTTTTTCAAATGAATACTCGACGACCAACCTTCTCTGCGCTATTTCTAGTTGGTGCAAGCGAGTGAGAGACTGCTGAGCCGTATTTACTGAAGAAAATGAAGCAAACGTGTAGTTCCTCTTAGCCGAAGTTTCCCAAACCTTTTCGGCGCCGAAATGTTTCAAGAGTTGTTCTTTTTCTTGGATTGTAAGTGCAGTGGGAAGATGCCTGATCATTAATACTTTAGACATATTAATGTAGTATATTTAATAACTTAAACTAAGTGCAAAGCAGATAAATTCTAATGCGAGTAATCTGTCAGAATCGGAACATTCGGTTTATTTATTCTCAACTAAATTAACACAAAAATCCACAACAATCGCTCGGTGTCGAAAAAATTTCGAAATGTCATGACATGACACATGACAGTTATTAAGGTGTTTTTGGTATCTTCATCATTATGTGTGTAGCCCTCTACGCACTATCCATCTGGAAAGGACAGCAGCGCACGACCCTCAGGCCCGATGGTGCTATACGCACTATCGTGCAAATGCGATTCGCTGATATATATTCCTACCGAAGCCAATCTATCTTTAATTCACGTGCCCGCCTTTCCTACCGGCTAAACGGACTATAATTACGGACTAAACAAAGCACGCCATTTGACTATATCGCGACGCTTTTATACATAAGTTAAACATTTGTTTTTTATATGGCAGCCTCAAATTTCTACTTCTACTGTCATGTCATGTCATGGTAGAACTGTCAAACGGCGTACAGTGTCCTTATTTTCAAAAAGTTTTTCATTCCTCAAACTTAAGTAAAAGAAATAATTACAAAGTGTCGAATAATTTCGTCATTAATAAATAATGGAGGAACGACCGCGAAAGATTGCTAAAGTTGTAGTATTAGGCGACATTGGACGGAGTCCTCGAATGCAATATCACGCACTATCACTTGCAAATAGCGGTTTACAAACAAACATAATTGGTTACGTGGACAGTGCGCCGCTGCCAGAGATACTAGAGCACCCGCGCATCACAGTAACTAAATTACATACTTTAAATTTTAACAGGGGACCGAAGCTAATCCAATATGGCATGAAAGCACTGTGGCAAGCCATAAGCTTGCTACTGACTTTGTTTGTAACCGGTAAATGCCACTTTCTGCTCTGCCAGAACCCGCCAGCGATACCGACGCTACCTGTGTGCAGATTTTACTGTTTGCTAACGAAAACAAAGTTTATAATTGATTGGCACAACTATGCATATTCTATTATGGCTCTAGCGTCTCCGAATCGGATGCTGTTGAAGCTTGCGACAGCGCTAGAAAGGTACTTCGGCCAGTCGGCGAATCACAATATGTGTGTCACATACGCCATGAAGGAGGATTTGATACAAAAATGGGGTATTGAGTAAGTGTTCTATTACATCTCTTGGTAGTTTTATTGGCTTCTAAAGATTAATGTTATAAAATAATTGTTACTTTATAATTATAAAATAAAATAAAACTTGCCCAATAATACCGTGTTCTACTTGCAGAGCAATAGTCCTCTATGATAGACCTCCAAGAATATTCCACCCAATATCCCTAGAAGAGAAACACCAGTGGTTCCTCAAGGTCAGCCAGCAGTACTCCGAGTTCAGCTGTCCAGGGCGAGAACTGCTGAACCACCCAGCCGGAGATATGGTCACCAAAACGGCTTTCACCAATTATGTTAACAATATGGTTGAGCGGAAGAAGGATGCTCCTGGGCTGCTATTCAGTAGTACAAGCTGGACACCTGATGAAGATTTTGAAATTTTAATGGAGGCTTTACAGGGTATTGTTTTTTAATCTCTAAGGTTAAAATCTGTTCACCTTCTTGTTAATGAGTCTGAAAATTGTGAAGATCTTTGATACTTAAGGTTCCCTGTCCACATATAAAATTGCATTTCATAATCATTCATCCAATGCTTACTTTGGTATATAAAGTTATATCAAAATTTATTTAATGAAGATACCAAACCAAAGCAAAAATACAGTGTCATTCATGTATCATTATGTGATTCATGGGGCAGGGACCCTGTTTAATAGGCAAATGCTTGAACAGATTTTGATAATGTGTTAAATTGTAAATTAAAATGAAGTCGTGGAAAACTAAGCAAACATCTTTACATAACTGTGTCAATCAATATAATAAGATGAAAATAAACACTACTTCAAGCTCCTAGGTCACTAATATCACAATGAAATTAATTTTCAGCTTACGAAACTACATTTGACCTCACAAAAAAACTGCCCAAACTCATCTGTGTAATAACAGGCAAGGGTCCTATGAAGGAGGATTATATTAAGCAGATTGCATCAAAAAAGTGGCAACACATAAAAGTAGTCACTCCATGGCTAGAGGCTTGTGATTACCCAACTATGGTGGCCAGTGCTGATCTAGGGGTGTGTCTACACACTAGCTCATCAGGGCTAGATTTACCTATGAAAGTTGTGGACATGTTTGGAGCAGGGTTGCCAGTTTGTGCGTTTGAATTTAATTGGTGGGTAAAAACATTTCATCTTTTTACAGTTCTATGTAAAATATATGAAATTTCTTGCTGAGTTACTGTTGTAAATTGTATTTTCAGCATTGATGAACTAGTGGAAAATGGAGTAAATGGATACACATTCAAAACAGCCTCAGAGCTCTCAAAACAAATTGTTGATTGGTTCCAAGACTTCCCAGACAATGAAGAGCAGAACAAAGTAGCTGCCGCCATGAGGAAACAACTGGAGAAGTTCCAAATGTCTCGCTGGGAGGAAAATTGGGACCTTAGAGCAAAGAAGTTCTTTGAATCTTGATCTCAACTTAGCTGTAGTATTAATCATTATTGTATGGGGCCAAATAATTTTATTGTATTCAATAATAAATGTATTTTGTTAATTTGTTTAAACAGTGCGTCCATTTAGAGGAAAAACTCACTAAGTATGCGTTATTTACTAACATCTTGGCGAATTTTTCCTCTAAATGGATGAGTGGTTCTTCTTTCTTTGCCTAGATATACACACAAACCTAGATTTCTTAGCTATCATAGCTATCTATGGTGAAATTGTAGAGTACTTTCCCAGAAACTGGTATATGTTCCAAGTGAGAACCATTTAAAAACACTTAGGTTTTTCTAAAGTAAGGCTCACCAATTTGATATACAAACATTAGCTCATAGTGATGCTAGATCATACATAGTATCATAGTATTTATACTATGATAGTATGATAGATCCATCTATTAACGACTTAATCAACTTTTTTAATAATTTATTACTGCACTTAAAAAAACAAGTGGCAAGACTTAATAGCATAGTCTACCAGTCAACCAAATTACAATATCTATTAGAACAGGATGATACAAATGAAAATAAACATGAATTAAAGGACAGTTGTAAACCTTTTTTTTTACAGGGATGCTAGTACTGGCACTGACCTGTTTCCACTTTAATATAAAAAAGACAAATGAAACAAAACGTAAATTTAAAGCTTATATTTGAAAAAATACACTCTGTATTCACATAATCCTACACTAAAAGTCTTTCAATTTCTTGCTGCACAGTTTGGATCTGTGGTTTCAACTGGGAGCCCTCATTAATAGTGATGGAGCACGCAACAATGGGGCGGGACACTCCACAAGCGCGGCCGAGAGCTTGCTTTGACCTAACAAATACGTATGGGACATTCTTGTCTTCACATAACAACGGAATGTGTAGTACAATCTCCAATGGCTCCGCGTCGGCAGCCATTACAATAAATTCAGCCAGACCACGGTTGAGGGTCTTGGTGGCCTCGTTGGCACCCTTGCGCAACTGCTTGTAGTTCGCCGCTTGCTGCACTAGGTTCAACATCTTGGCGGTTAGAGGCGCATCTGCTAGCGGGTACGCTTTGGGGTTCACTGCGGCTTCGGTCTCGCTCTGAAAATAGGAAAAAAGGGTTTGGAATGTCTTTTTGTATTTGTATCTAACCAAAATATAGTACCGACGCCGCGAGGAAATATAACCTCAAAAAATATGACTCAATTCCTTGTAGAAGTCTTTCATAAACATTAAAAGAAATTAGATTACTACATAGAATATAATAAATAAATTATTGAACGTTTTGTTAATATAAGCAAAAATAAACACGTGCACTTACCATGTTTGCGTTTTGAAACTTAGGTTGATTAAAATTTCAACCTCTCGGCGATTTCTCGCTTCACTGAGGAAAGTGATCGAAATGGGATAGTAGTAAATCAATTAATGAATACTCGAAGTACTGCGTTCTAGCGGAAACCGTTAAAATATGGAGTATGCTCTAAGCCAGGGGGGGCACACTTAAAACGTCATCGATTTTCGTTGACGACTGAGACACCTGGTGGCAGGGGGAGGAAAAAAATGACAGCTTGGCAGCCATTTTGTGACAAAATGGCGGACGGATCATTCATTGTCAACTCTGGCTCTCTGACGTTTAGATGTTGATGCGCTTTTTTGAGGTTATCTCTGTTATAGCAAAATTTATTGTTTTTGTTGTTCGTTACTGTTATTTGTTATTCACAAGTCATTTTTGTTGAGTTTTGTTACGTTTTTATTTCTTGTTCACAAGTCATTTTTGTTGAGTTTAGTTACGTTTTTATTTGTTACAATTTAAGTTTTTTTTAACTATTGTTTTTGTTATGAGTATGAGCCAATCTCGAAAAAGATATTGTGTTTTTGGCTGTGACTCCCTAGGTAAGTACCCATTTTTCAATTATTCGTTTACATAATACCTAACAAAAACGACCACACCGCTATGCACTTCTACTGACTTATAGGTGAAAAACTTAAGTAAATGACCTCTTCCATGTAGTTCTGTCCAAAACTAAAGCTTATTATGTAAGCGTAAATCGTTTTTTCCATCACCTACTGACAATCAAAACTGTAGTGAAAAATAGTGTGTTGTAACTTAAACTTAGGTACCTACTTATGCATGGTTTTTTCCATCACTTCCTAACCTATGTTTGTGGTGATTTATGTGAACAAACAAAAGTTTATGACAGAAAGCTTCAAATCATAGATTGTTTGAGGATTTCAATTTTAATTAGTTCACATAATCATTATTTCTTAAAATATATGTGTTTCATTATGTTTCAGTCACACTTGGTGTACCTCTACACCGTTTTCCTCATCCTGACAAGCAACCTGACTTGTTTGCTGCATGGGTGTCAGTTATTGGAGACAAACTGAAAGAAACTGATCGGAAGAAAATATACAACAATAAAAGAATATGTGATCACCATTTTGACCCCAGGGACAAGATGGAAACTGGAAGTCATTTAAAGCGATCAGCAATCCCATCAGTTCATCTTAATTGTAAGTAGAATTTAATCAATATTTAAATTTCACAACAATTTATCATGCTAATATATGCTAGAATTATTGTATACTAGCGATACACCCTTGGTTCATTATTGTAATTAATATATATCAATTAATTTATTTATATATTAATTATAGGTAATAGGTAAAGAAATTCTCTAAATGATAGTGAAAACTGCATTAAAATCCTTTGCATAGTTTAAAAGATCTAAGCGTACAGGGGGAAGCGACTTTATTTTATACTATGTAGCAGCGCGCTTAAATATTCTTATTGTTGTTACTTTTAAACTATATGTCCAAATTACATAATGTAAAGGAAAAATACCAAAAACGATAAAAGTATTTATATTTTGATAAGAATCATCATTTGAATACTAAAAAATGTGTATTTTAAATACACTCTTTTGCCAATAATGGCTTTCACAGACATGGTAGACATATGCTATGGCGGACTCTTTTTAAGAGTTTCTGCAGCGCACGCTGAAATAGCTCTCAAACGACTGGATTTTTTTCGACTTCAACTATCATCATCATATTTCAGACAACTTACATAAAATCTTGATGAATTATACACCTAAATCCTTCCTCAAGAATTTCATCATTTCATTTCGTACTTTTTAAGTTTACCGCCAACAGATGGAGAAACGAGGCTGGGGACTTTCTTTGATAAAACCTATGTGGTGATTCTAAATTAACAATCTATTTCAATCATTTAAAAAAAAAACCCACACAACCATAGAAAACAAAACCTATATGTGTGCCAAGTTTCATCCTGATCCGTTCAGTGGTTCAAGCAACAAACATCCAAACTTTCTCTTTTATAATATTAGTAAGATAACACTCTATAGTCACTATAATCAAACATCGGTATCAACGTTCAACTTTCATGGCAAAGTACGGTTTGCAGAAAAACAATTACAAACAAATACATCTAGTATTTAGAACCTTTATTTTTTATAAATAAAAAGAAAGACGCTAAATATGTATTAAATGGTTTCGAGGTTTGAATAAATTACTAAAATTTGTTCCATGGATTTTGCTGTCAACATTTGACGTCTGTTATAATATATCTATTTTAAATGACCAAATGTCATTTTCACACTAACTTATATTTATTTGGTTTGACAATTAAATTGACATTTGTTTCCTATTTGGCATATATTACTTTTCGAATGCAAAATGAGTATTAAGGTTATATGACATAAACCTTTTTACGTATAAGAACAGTATTTATATAGGTACAGTTAACTGCAGCATAATTAAATTAAAAAATTACACGGAATATAACGTTATTATACTTATATTAATCATTAAAATATTCGAATGTATTTTTTTTTTTGCTACCCTTACCGGGTGCCATGAATATTGAACGTTGATACCGATGTTTAACTATAATCAATCAATACATAGTATGAAATGAAGTCGCCCTCCGCGTCTATCAGTCTGTATTTCTGCTAACTCCTCCTAAACCATGCCACGGATTTTGATACGGTTTTCACTGTCTTTTAGAGAATTTATTCCGGATGGTTTATATGTATATTTTATTCTAATTAAGTTTTTAAGTTTTCTTACCAAGTCGTCACAAAAACGATTTATGGACGCTTACATAGCTTACGCTGGCTAAACCTTAAGAGATATATCAAAATAATGTACTGAAGAATGATAATTGTAGTTCTTCAAAAAAGCTAGAGAAAAGTCTGCGATGGCATATGTCTATCTCCTAAGGTAGACTCACAGTTTACAGTAACCATTTTTATCTTTAATTTGCGAAGCTATTTTTTCTAATTGAGTATTATTTATTCTTATCCAGTTAAATACGATAGTTACCTTGGGCATTTAATGTATATTTAAATTGTCCGTTACACTATATTATTTAAATGAATACTTTAGAAGATATGGCAGATTCAAAATTACGCGCAAGTCGGGCAACCTAAATCTGTATTATTGAAACGGTTGACCAGGCCGTATACCTAGCCGCGCATCTATAGCATCCTATAGTAACAACAAGTACATATTTCCGTCAATAAATTTGTTTTTTTTATTATATATATTTGGTTATCAATGAGAAGTTTGTTTTAATTAGTTTTTTTTTTCTTATTTTAAGGTTGTTTGCGTTGTAAATATTTCGAATATAGGTACTTACATATTTCCTGTTGTAAATTTAAAAATAAATGTTATCTTTTATGCTTTTAGCATTTTACCATAGCCTGGCTGGGCTGGTGCTAGTTTAGTATTTGTCCCATCAATGAAGCAGCGGTAGTTAACTTTGTGGATATGGGTTAATAGGTGTATTATTTGTTTTTTTTTAAGTAGAAAACTCAGAATGAATTACCTATGACGCAAAGAAGTCGTTCTAATATAGATCGTAGAACTAGGGATAATACTTACGTCTTAATGATGAAATCAAAGGAAAAAGGGAAATCAGGCTGTGTAATAGAAGAGAAAGTAATTCTTTGCGAAGGAATAGAGAATTGTCTATTGAACGTGACGTTCGTCTTAGGGCCTGTTTCACAATCGACAAGTAAAGCATATCTGCCACAAATTTAGCCCTTTTCTTTTCTTACACTCGAACATAGACAAGGAGAGAGCTAACTTTAACTGGCACATAAATTTACTTGTCGATTGTGAAAAAGGCCCTTAGAGTTGATAGGCATAGACATAGATCTCAGCGAGCCAGGGATTCTTCTACTGAACGTGACGTTCGGCTTATAGGCGACAGGGATAGACATCGATCTCACAGAGCCAGAGAATGTTCAACTGAACACGAACGTAGGTCCACAAGTACGTCTAATTCATGGTCAAATAAAGTGAACTCTGCATCCCACTGCAAACCTCTACGCAAATGCACCTATCTAAAAATTCTTTCACCATTTGAAAAGTTTATTATTCCAGATACACTTGGGTTATTTCTACTTATATTAACTGAAGCGAAGCGAGGGACCGTCGCTAGTTTTAAATATAATAGTACCTAACTATGTGAACCACGCACTTTAAATGCGAATGCTGTATATGCCTATATTGTCAGGTTATATTATAATGCAAATGATGGATATTTTATGCTGTTGATATGTCTTCAATAAATAAATTGAATAACAAAGTCACCATTTGAACAAAAAAAACTAAGTCGAAATTGGTTCATCCATTGCCGAGTTAGGATGCCACAGACAAACACTTAGATACAAATTTCTAACTTATAACACCCCTCTTTTTACGTTGTGCGTTAATTACGATAACAAAATAGAAGGGAATAGTTTTAAACCACTTTTACACCGCATGTATGTATGTTCAACATTCATGGTTTTGAAAGGATGGTAGGTACCTATACAGGTTGATTGGTTATTGCATACATTCCTGTTAAGGGGTTATAGTGGAGGTCATTTGCAATCATTTTTGACCCTATAATGCATGGTGCCAAAGTAAACCATTTCCGAGATAATTAAAATAAATCCGAGATAATTAAGATAAAGAGCAACTTCGAAAAATTATTAAAAAAAAGTAATTACTTATATTATTTTTTATCTTTTGTTTTATTTAACCGACAAAACAGTTATTTATTCTCAACAATAAAACTGCAATTACCTGTACAGTAAGGGCAAAAATATCTGTACGTTTCCAAAGCGACAAAAATATCTGTACAGTTGAGGAGACAGAAATATCTGTACGATAATTCGGTCATAAAAATGTGAGCATTTAAATAGTCATAAACATGTAGACATTTACATGGCTATAAATAAATGTACAACGTCAGTCAAATATATGTAGGCAAATAGGTGGCCATAAATATCCATACAAGCAACTATCACATACATGAGAACACAACCCAAAACCTAAGCCAAAATTATTTATACAAAACAAACAAGTTTTCTAATTTTGAATTATGATTATGACAATCACCGAAAACAGTACAGTCGAGTTCATAAATATGTATACACTTTAGTACCTTGTCACTTTAATTAAAATATGACATTAACGCCCGGTTTTATAAAGGTCCGTTAGTTAATATGTCAGATCAAATTTTAGTAACTTCATACAAGTTTTGACATTCCTGACCGAAATTTGATCTAACGGATCCTTATAGAACCCAGCCTAAATAGACAAGGTACTAAAGTGTATACATATTTATGAACTCAACTTTACCATTCTGTCATATGATCGGTTTGTCTCATTCATTTCGATCGTGTCGTCATTGACGTGTCATTAGTTTCACCTTTAATTGTAATATTTTAGATTCCGCTTCAAAGCTACCATACAAGATTTTCATGTGGCTTTTCTCGGGAATATATTACCGTTTGTCCGATGCACATTTATTTCTGTAACATATTAATACTAGACGTAATAATAATAAAATTCTTTTGATTTCGCTTATTTATGTGACTTTACGAACGTGGTTAAAAAGAACAGTGTAGTTATTTATGTAACTGGTATATAATGTGGGTTCTTAAGGTACGAGCGCCAAGGTCGCAAGCTCGCTCTCTAATTACAGGCACGAGTACCTTAAGAGCTAATTATGTATCTATGTTTTGTAATTTAATAAAAATGTAATTTTAAACACATAATTAGTCTCAAATTTAATTTGGTTTTTAATATACGTAATTTTAATTGGTTGGTTTTTAACGGTTTATTATACAAATAAGGGTGTCAAGTGTTGACTAAACGCCAAGAATGATATCCGGAATGACCGTAACCATGGTAATAACAATGCTATAATAACTATTATAGATCTGTTATTACCATGGCAACGCTCATTATAGAATTGTTTTCACGCTTCGGTTACGTTATAGGTGGTATTTTGATACAATTAACTATATCAATATTAGCGGTTTATAGTACGCGAGTAGAAAAAGGTTTTTAATGCACATTATGAAAGAACATTTCAATTCTATGAGCTTGTAAATGAGCCATTTTTTTATGAATTGTATCAGAAGTACAAAATGAATGAATGAAAATGAATTTTAAGAATCGTAATGACGTTAAGGGGCCTTTGCACATATTTTTGATACCGCTACTTATTGTTCAACAAATAAAACAGATTACTAAAAACTGCATGTTTTATTATGAGAAAAACTTAAATTACTTTCATCATTCATTCCGTGTATATATTTGACGCGATGGCTGTATAGATATTAATGCCCTTAACTGTATAGATATTTTTGACTTGGGTTTTGGTCTCATGTATGTGATAGATGCGTGTATTGATATTTATGGCCAACAATGCCTACATATATTTGACAGACAATGTACATTTAGGCCATGTAGATGTCTAGATCTTTTTGACTCTTTAAATGCTCACATATTTCTGACCAAATTATAGTACAGATATTTCTGGCCCCTCAGCTAAACAGATGCTTGTTGATGTATATATTGATGTTTATCACTTATCAATTATCATTTTAAGTATTTTTTGGCAATTAGTTCCGAAGAAACGTATCAAAAACAAAAAAAACTTAGTACATCAGGCAGGCAGATTATTTAAAAAAACTTCGGCGTATTTCTAGCTTTCAAACTTTGTATTATAATTACAAATTAGATTCATGTTTACTGAAAAAAATTGATCTCAACGAGAGCGATAATTATTATGTCCAAATGACTTTGCCACCAATTTGAAAAAACTAAACTTTTTTACTAAAAACAGATACGGGCTAGCATGTTGTACAACTGTGACAAATTTCAAGTTGATAGCATTTGTAGTTGCTAAGAAAACCTGCTGTGACATTCAGACAGACAGACAGACGAACAACGAAGTCTCACCATAAGGGTTCCTTTTTTACCATTTTGGTACGGAACCCTAAAAAATATTTAAGTGATTACTCTTTTTTTTTAAAGTCTCTTATCTGACTTTTTTCGAAAAAAGCTTATTTATCTCGAAAATGGGTCACGTTTGCATAATGCATTATAGGGTCCAAAATTATTGCAAATGATCTCCACTATAACCCCATTAACCCCCTAACAGGAATAACCAATAACCCTGTCTGTACAGTCAGCGTCATATATAAGGTAACATTCAAAGTGCTCAAATAGTTCGGTACGGCTATTTGACGCTGACTGTACTACACATACGTACTGTACTTAAACTACTGCGGGCTTATTATGGTTGTGTTTGTCGATTTGGATAAAACATCTGATTTTCCTCTCTTTCTAAGCATGCCAAAACTATTACCCCGTTAATATTTTTAAGTTACTCTTAAAACCTGTGTAAAGTATGCTGATGATAAGATTGCAATTTTGTGTTGCAGGTGTGCAGCAATCCCTGGCAACCTTTATGGATACAGACCATAACTATTGTCGTCCCAGGAGACAAGGTTTCCAATCCGGACCAATGACGGACACGACAAATTTACCGGGTCCCTCCAGACCAATGATGGACATCACAAATTTACATGATTCATCAAGACTTGCAGTTGAGTTAACAGAAATCCCAGTACCATCTGGATCTACATCAACAACTTGTCTAACTGTACCTGAAAAGGCCCAAGCTAGAACATCACAAACAAAGTTTGATGCAGGTGAGAAAATAATATTATTTTCATAATTATCATAATTATTATACAATCCGTCTAGGAAACAAAAAACAGAAATCAATCCTTATTTTTTTTACCCAACTGCGTCAGATAGAGGGTTATGTTTTTCGAGCGTATGTATGTTTGTATGTATATATGTATGTATGTATGTCTATTTCTGGGCACGCTCTGCAGCCTAAATGGCTCGACGGATTTTAACATACGAGGTGTCATTCGATTCGTCTTAATTGCCGAAGTGACATAGGGTATATAATATTTCAAAATGGCCTCCGCGAAAAAATAATATGGAGGGGGAGTAAAAATTTTTTTTTTTTATTATAACTAAGTATATGGGTATCAAATGTTAGCTATTAAATAGACCATTCCAAATATATATTATAACACTTTGATGCTACCATTTTGGCAGGAAAGTCAAAAAATACGTAAATGTTAAGTAATAAACAATAAACTCCTTTTGATAGAATGGGAGATTCGCTTGTAATTTGTCACTTGTATGTACGTTCGCGACACTAAAAATCGAGCTCCAAAGCTCATTTATATCGCTTAGGAATAATTAATTAAACCACAATTTTATTAATAAAGACTAAAAAGAGTGAAATAAATCAAATTATTTAAAAACCAAAACCCTTACTGCAACAAAAAACACTACTGAAAAGCGGGACAAGCAATGAATTACAAATCCTATTTCTTGATAAAATTTAACATTTGGACTAGCTTTTCCCCGCCTGCAGTGCCTTTTCCAATATTCAAGTTTAATTTAAATTGTTATAAAATATCAATAACTACAATGCTCTTAAAATTTTCTATACATTATAGAGCTTGTTTTTCGCTTTTCAGTTGTATTTTTTATTGCAGTCGGGTTTTTTTGTTTTTTTTTACATTTATTGTTTTATCATTGTTTATAATTTTATAGTTTTCTTATTTGATGTTGAGACAAAGTGGCGCTAGAAGCTCAACAATTAATTTTTAAACAATAATATGAGCAATAGAAAAAGTATAAAATATAATAGCCTAGTTGGTAGTGACCCTGCCTACGAAGCTAGCGGTCCTGGGTTCAAATCCCGGTAAGGGCAGATATTTGTGTGATGAGCGCGAATATTTGTTTCTGAGTCATGGATGTTTTCTATGTATTTAAGTATATATTTATCTATATAAGTATGTTTATCGTTGTCTAGTACCCATAGTACAAGCCTAGAGCTTAGTTTGGGACTAGGTCGATTGGTGTGACATTGTCCCCTGATATTTATTTATTTATTTAATATAGAAAAAACAATAATTTTTTTTTTGCTTTCAGATAAAACATTTGAGTTTTTACAAAGGAAGACTAAGAAGGAGTGTCTTAGGAAAGTACGACAGAAGGACAACGAAATACGGAGATTGCGTCAAAAAGTCAAAAGTTTTAAGTTGCGTCTTCGGCAATTAGAGAAGACGTCCGTACGAAGAAATTTTGAAAGGTTAACTCAAAATATGCCCGAGTCGGCTAAACATTTTATAAGAATGCAATGCATGGAAGGACAGAAGAAAAAACAGGGACATAGGTTTAGCTTGGAGGAAAAAATTTTATCCTTGTCATTGTATAAAAAAAGCCCGAAAGGCTACAATTTAATGACTAAGCACTTTACATTGCCTTCTAGAAAAGTACTTAAGTCACTGTTGTCACAAGTTAAAATGTATCCGGGCATAAACCCAATAATAATGAAACAGTTAAAGTTTACGGTTTCAAAGTTGCCGCGACAAGATCGTCTGTGTACATTAATATTCGATGAAATGTCAATTTCACCGCAAATAGTTTTTAACTCGTACACAGATGATCTTGTAGGTTTCGAAAATTTCGGCAATGAGAAGACTGTAAAATTAGCCAATCATGCGTTAGTTTTTATGGTTAAGGGTATAAAAAAAAGATTTAAACAGCCAGTAGCCTATTACTTTGTACAAAATCTACAAAGTCAAAAGCTGAAAGAAATATTAATAGATGTAGTAACGCATGTACAGGCCGCCGGCCTCAAAATAGTGGCAACTGTGTGCGACCAAGGCGCGGCTAATGCAAGTTGCATTAATAGTTTGCTATCTGAAGCAAAAAGGGAATATTTTAGATTAGGAAAGGAGTGGCGAAGCGATGTAATGATGATAAACAATACCGAAATAATTCCACTGTTTGATGTTCCCCACTTATTAAAAGGAATAAGAAATAATTTATTAAATAAAGAAATGAAGTATAAACAGGATACTGAAGTAAAAAAATTTAAATGGGAACACTTTCAGTGGATTTATGAAGCCGATAAATCTCGTGGTGAGTTGAGAATTTTACCAAAGATTACGAGGGAACACGTCGACCCAGACAAAATTAAGAAAATGCGCGTAAAAAACGCTGCACAAGTTTTCAGTCACAGCATGGCAGTAGCTGCCGATGTCTTGGTCGAGAAAGGTAAAGTTCCTTCGGAATGTGCGGATATAATTCCTTTTGTTTTGCTGATAGATAATCTATTCGATTCATTTAACGCGTCAAGTTTTTCTGCGCCGTGCGGCAAACGATATAGAGCGGCAGTAAAAAGAAACTCTCCTCACCATGAGCTTTGGCAAAAGGCTCTAAGTACTTTGAAAAGTATACAATTTATAGTAAAAAAAGGTGACGGGTCATCATGCGTGAAATCTGTACCGACTGTAAATAATTTTATTAGAACTATAGAGGGTTTTAAATCGCTGTGGCAATTGTTGTCAAATGAATATTGTTTGGATGCAATGTTGACGCGTAATTTTAATCAAGACCCACTCGAAAACTTTTTCGGAAGTGTACGCAGTTTGGGTGCTCGGAATGTGACACCCAACTGCATGGGATTTGAGGGAGCAATCAAAACATTGTTATTAAATAATTTAAGTAGTGACCACTCGGTAAACTCAAATTGTGAGGACGAGTCGAGTCAGTGCTTGCAGTCACTTACCTTTTTTATAAAATCAAAAGAAAAAAGTAATGCTTCCTCACAATCCCAAAATATTGTAATTGATCAGCCCTTGAATGTCATGCGAAATAGCGGTAGTATAATAGATTCCGGGGCTGATCAAAGGACTTATGTTTGCGGGTGGGCCTTGACAAAATGCTTGCAGAAAGTAGTAAAAGGATGTAAACAGTGTAAGGGCAAGCTACTAGGCAACTCAAACAATGAACAGTATCGCTACTTACAAAAAAAAGAATACGAAAAAGATAGAGAATTGCTTTGCTATCCGTCTGATTGCCTAGTAGCTTGTTTCCAGGATATACAGAACACGACAATTGCCTTTCTTAATAGCGAATGTTATAAACCAAAAATTAAAGAACGTATCGTCGCTTTTTTAGAATTATTAACAGATTTTGAATTTATGGACTGCGAAATACATAAAGATAAATTAAAACAATGTTTTGTTGATACGACGATTAATATAATTATTTACAGTTGGTGCAGATCAGTGAATAGAATATTAGAGGGTAAAATTAATTATGATGGGGAGGATACCGTCAAAAAAGCGGCACAAGAATATTATAACAAGCATCGAACAATAAAGAAATGATTATCAATTTTTTGTTTTTTATTTGCAGTTTCCACGGACGTAATTTATTTACTCTGAAACGGCCGAACTCGAGTTTCACCGTAAAAAATTACGTTCGTAAAACGGGGCCTCGATAAACAGAAATCCATCTATAGTATAGGTGCAGCGCAGCTATAGCTGTATATGCGTACCTACATACCTATAACTACACACGTATACAGTTTTAGTTCCTCCTCCCGGCACCAGGTGGCAGAAATTTCCATAGATGCCAATATAACCGTAGAGTTGCCACTCTTTTCCTCTATATTACTATACTCTTTGCTCTAAGCTCTAAGTAGCATCGACTCTAACCAAAAGCAACGTGAGAAATGAATGGAATGAGAATGACAAACCAAACATACAGATAAGACAAAACAACAATATGTCAAACAAACGCACGTTGGGTGAGACATCGAGGTATTCGAGGCATAGATTAAAACGCCTTAATTGAAAGAACTAGGCGCGTGTTGTAGTTTACAATGTTTTTTCTCAAACATGCTTGGAAAGGCCTGCTTCTTTCTTCTCTTTTTCTTTTGAAAAACGAAGACAAGTAGCCTCGTTTTTTTCCTAGCAGTAAAACAAGCGGTTCCTGTCTGCATTTTTTTTAAAAGCTCAATCTTACACTATGCGCGCACGAGCAACTTTTGTCGCTGCGACAGTACATCTCTCTTTTTCTCACTTCAAGCGTGCAAAAGAGACAGATGTACTGTCGCCGGCGACAAAAGTTGCTTGTGCGCCCATAGCCTTACAAAATCTAAAGGACCATGAAAAAAACTCCATACAGCCGACTTAAACGCGGCTGCGGCATTGGCGGTTCATTGTGCGTGGAAAAAAAGGAGGACATTCTCTCTCAATTCGTTAAAATTATATTGTACAAATACTGTAAGTTCTCTCATTGTTTATGCATCAGCGGAAACGCCGGAAACGGGATTGATGATCGGCGCGATAACCACCTAAAAAACGCCAAACCGGAGCCATTCCACTGTTTCAATCTGAATCCATGGTACCTATTTAACAAAAACAAGGTCCTCTGTTGATATGCATGCGTGTTCTAGACCGATTCTTAGTTGTTGATTAAATATGCTTTGCCAGGAAATGGAGTTAGAGAAAACGATCAAAAGCAATATAATATCGATTTTATGTTTGCATGATTTATAGGTCAATTAGGGAGGGGAGTTCTGTTTTAAATTAAACTTTTTTCGAAATCTTATAACTAAAAATAAATATCTAACAGCAACTGAATATGGTCATATTTGTATGGAAAAAACGTGCGGTTCAGTCTGAGTTCATTAATATGTATACACTTTAGTACCTTGTCTACTAATTGTCATGTTTAAACTGCCATATCGTTGCTTATATACAAAAGCGCCACAAATCAAAATATGATTGTGTTGCATTTAAATTCAGAATGCTCTTTACTTTAAGTTTGAAATCAAACTATTTTTAATTTTGATTTGTGGCGCTTTTGTACATAAGCAGCGATATATGAATTGTCACAGCGATTACAGTGACAAGGTACTAAAGTGTATACATATTTATGAACTCGACAGTACAAAACCGTGTAAAGGGGTAACCCATTGTTTACCGGTATATTACCCTTTTATTTTTTTAACGAATTATTGTGTCTTGTTTGATGGGATGTGGGATGGGATAAATACGCGCATGGTGGTGGTATTGCTTTGTCAATGTACAAATAAACGTAAATAAAATGCAGTGAAGTAACTTCAGGTACGCCCACACCAATGCTTAAAAAACGGTGACGGTACGGAATCGCAGTGACGCATCGTATGCGTACCGTTTTTGACGCACGCTCCCCACACCGCTGCTTAAAAAACGGTGTCGTTGCGTTGCGTAAACAAAAGACGGGGTCATAGTAAGAACATGGCGCCGTTTTTGACGCACCGTTAAGCAGGTGTGGAGGGCATGCGATAAAAACGGTACGGATACGATGCGTCACTGCGATTCTGTACCGTCTCCATATTTTAAGCAGCGGTGAGGTCGCACCTTATGCGTTACGTTTTTAACACACCGGATCTCAAAAAACGCTGTAGCCTCATCTTTTACGTCACGTTTCTAGAAAAGTAATTACATACATGTCGTTCTTATGGACGCGTCCACATCGGTCAGCGGCGTCAGCGGTTTTTGAGATCCGATGTGGGCGGTATGCATTAAATAACCTCACTGCGCTTACGGTACGTTAGCCTATTTGAGCACCGCGATGGTCGATTCTTTACAGTTACAGAAAAGATACCCTCATTTCTAATGAATGACTTGAATTGAAATGAGGCGCCCGACGGGTTAATAGGGGAAACTTCCCCTATTGTTGGCACAATAAGCTTTATTTTAATAACTGATATTTTGGGAGCCCATAATTGAGTGATTCACCCTGCTTTTGTCAATAATCTCGATTCTATTCATAATTAAACATTAATTTCTACACTTTCCCTAAAGTAATGTGCGAGAATAACAAACGCAATTTTGCGGACTGCTAACCTTTAGTATAATGGGATAGGCAAGATTTTACCGCAGAAACCAAAATATCTTACCAACCACACCCGGGGACTTGAAAACATCTAAATTAAACTAAAATAAAACATTGTATAGGCAAAAGTGTCGTTTTTGCTGTCTTATAATATAATAGTAAAATACTTTTTTAAAGTTCATCATTTTCACTTTCTCGTATTAAACCAAACACCGCAGTTCACTGTATATTATGAAGCCTCAACGAAGGCTTCACATACTTGTACTAGTTAGGTTTTTTGAACTGGTGGTTCTGCTGATTTCCATGGAAGTTTGGCTGGTTTCCATGGAATGGTTGATTTCCATGGTGGTTTTGCTGGTTTCCATGATGGTTCTGGCCCTGGTTTTGGTTCTGGCTGGAGAGGAACGCAAGGTGTCCCTTGGGGCACTTGTTGGCGTAATGTCCTTTGGTCCCGCACTTGAAACAGGTGACTTCCTCTAGTGGTTTGTGCATCAGGCGGTTCATACGCTGCGGGCTGTCGCTGCCTTCCTGGTCGCCGGCTGGCTTGATGTAGCCGAGAGCGCGGTATCTGGCCTCTTCCTGTCGTTGGGCTGCTTCCCTTTGCTGTAATGAAAAAAAATTGGTTAAAACTGAATTTATGGTTTGGAGAAATGATATAAAATGCATGTCGACAGGATTTGGTCCTAGATCTCATCAGCACCATGAGCCAAATAAGCAGTGAAACTATTTTGCCTTACCTTAATTATACATCTAACATAAGGCTTGGGTCCTACCTCACAAAGAATTTTGTCAAGAATTTATCAAATTTATGTCTAATAGCAATTTAGTTCTGGGTATTTTAGAAACCATCATTTCGCAAAAACGTATTTTGACTAGACTTTCGACCAGAAAAAAAAATTAACAATGCGACGGGAGTTTGCGAAATGATAGTTTGCCAAATTGATGATTTGTTAAAACATTAGTGAACCATAAGTTCCACATGTCACCATGAATAATTTGTTCAGGACTCACTTCAGGCGGTATCTTGTTGCACGAGGACGCCTTATGGCCAACCTCGGAGCAGTAGTGGCAGACGGGCAGTCTCTTGGCGTCCTTGGTCTGCTCGGGCGGCGCGGGCAGCTCGAACCGCGGGTGCATGTACTTGCAGGTGAGCCCGTCGGGGCAGAACCCGCTCAGGTAGTTGGTGCAGAGCACGCGGCGCACGTGGCGGTGGCGGCAGTGCGGCCCGTGCCGGCAGAAACCGCGGTCGTACCTGGAACAGAGACAAACTTTTTGTTTCTGTTTTTTTTTCCAAGCCATGGAGAATGCAAGCAAGGATACAGTGGCTCTACACGACACGATTCACATGTTATGAAATGAAATGAAATAGTTTTATTCCGGAAAAAAGGTTCCATAAAAAGCACAAAAAATAAAAATACATTAATGGCACAATTTAAACTAAACTACGAAACTATAACCATATTATATTAACATATTATCATATTGCTAATGTCAAGTAAATAAGAGCTATCATAACATTGACAATATACACACAGACATAATAGGATTTTTACGGCATAATAGGTACTACTATTATTATTTAATGCTACTGCAATAACTACTAAAAGTTAATTTCATTCATTTCCAAAATGTGGCAGTTACATATTTAAAAAAAATATTAAAAAATTATCAAAAAACTAATAAAAAAATTGCTAATAAAAAAAAGCAAATCATAAGTCATATAAATTGTTTTTTAACCAATAGCAGGATTAACATACCTCATTTTTATCAATTTGACAGGTGCTTTTAGTTTTGCTTTATGCATCTGTCTGTCCGTCGGTATGTCAGTCATAGCCATTTGATCAAAAATCTATCAGACCTATGTAACTGGACACGGCTGTAACATGACTTTAGTAACAGTATAGTAAGTTCCCATATATTATCATGAAATGTGTAACTTAATAATGTACAAACACAAAAGGTCCTAAAAGGCCTTGCGGGTTTAAGTAAAATTGGTTAGACTTGCGTAACAGTGTATGAGAGAGACGAAACCCAAAGGACCTTTGAAGAGCTATTACACTGTAATTTTGTATTAATTATTACAAGTCAACACTAAAACAAAACCTTAACAAAGAGCGATAAATTATATCTAGGCTTGGGGTATAAAATAGTTTTAAAAAAATGTTATAAACTTGAATCAAACCCTGGACTTCTAACTTTGTAGGAAGTGTCACTACCAACAACACTCAAAAATCTAATTCAACCAAAATCCTAACCTCAACAGGCGCACATTTGCTTTAATTGTAGGTATTTTTATCAATAAAACTTACCCTAATATAACTGGTTACGAGTTCTTTTTTATGTTTTTATGAAATAATGTTAAAATAATGAAATAATCAAGATGGGAACTGTCAAATTTTGGTCTTTAACTAGATTTTTAAGTATAGTATAAACACAGTTATGAAAAATAATTATTCATTAAGCTTGTATCTTCAGTTTATTTGTGTATACGTAACTATGTGTAATCTATTCTATCATTAATATAAAAGCAAGAAATAATTACATTAATTTAAAAACAAAAATAGTCAAAAATTGAAATACATACTAACTTAATTGGTTTATTTGCACTAAAAAGGTTAACATTAAGTTCTCCCAGCATCCTAATAGCGTTCACACTGGCACAACTATACTGGCATATTTGTCACATGTTTTTTATAGAATCATAACCTGTCCTTTTGGCTATGCTAAGGTGAATGGTTGCCCAATGCTATTAGGAGATTGGTACATATATCTACCATGCTTACAGGTAGCAAACAGTTAAGAGTTAGTTGAATCAATATATAGTAAAGAGAACTGTAACCGAGCAAGCCCTGCCTATCCAGTCTGATGATCAACCTCTTATATGCCTATGGACATATCCAGGACAAATTTTGAAGCACCATTTTGTTCTTTTTTTACAATTTTGTTTACGGAACCATTATCTGATGAGATGAGAACGAAAGGTTTAGCTTGATATCTGAAATCTTACCACGGACAATCCTTAATTTTACTCTCAGGGTCTATGTGCAGGAACGGGCACTCTTTGTTGTGACACGCATTAAACCTGGCGTAGAAGTAGCATTCAGGCATTTTGGACATATCATACTCGTGCAGGAACTCGCACTGGTCGCCCTTCTTGCACAACCCTCGCAGCCAGTGCTTGCAGACCACCGTGCGGTCCCCGCGGACGTGTCTGTACGGACATTGAGGACCGTTGTTGCAACCCCCCGGGTGACTGTAGAACTCGCATACTGCTGCCGTAGATTCTACAAATAACCAAACCAATGACTAGGTTAAAAAGTCCCAACGCAAAAATGCTTAAATTTACAGCAACGATTGCAGTAATTTCTGTATTATTACGTGTAAATTGGCACTTACTATCCATCCCAGGAAAAGGTAACGGTAGAGCTCCATATTGCTCGTCTAAGGCAAAATCTATATCGAATTTGATATGGTCTACGTTAGCGACTAATACCTCCATTTGAAGTTTTGAATATAAGACTATTTACTGATAAAACTAAAATAAATCTTAATGTAATGCAACTCGCCAACAGCGTCGACTGACATCTATTTGACAATTTAATTAGTATTGCACAGAGTGCACATAATTATGTGTTAAGTCCCAGATAGACGGGCGAGTGGGTACGCGTACTTAAAGCTCGACGCTCGTAGATAGATAATATTATTATAATGGTCAGAAATTTCGTTTAGAAACAGCTAATTTACGTTACTGTTTTCGTATACAAAAATACATCCTTCTAACGTCAGGAACATCAGTCAAGTAGGCTGATTTGTCTTTTATCGGATGCGGTGTATTTACTTACGAATTAGTTTATTTTCTTTTTAAAAATTACCAAAATGTCTTCATCAGACCTGAAACATACGTTACGAAAGTTGGAATTCCCCGCATGTGCCAAGGAAGCTCTCATTAGGATAGGTAAACTTGTCAACTCGTTTTCTCCCTGTTGTTTACTCTCCCGGTTCCCGAGCTTATTTTTTTTATTTATCATTAATTTCAGAACAATTGCTGGCGGGTCGATCAGCGCCAACTAGCAAGCAGCTAGACACAGCTATGGAAATAATATCTGAATTCGTGTTCTGTGAGGCGCCCCGTCGCAGCGACCGGAGAGGTTTGAACCCTCTTCAAGAGTTGCAGCTCATTGACATGATCTGCGAGTATCTATCGGGCTGTGCCAATGAGACCACTAAAAACACAATATTTTTGTCACTTTTTGGTGGTGTGGATACCCAGAAAAGGTTAAAAATACTAAGCATACTTGCAAGCATGGCGGTATCAGCTTCTAGTACTCCTGTAAGTTATTTTTATGAAAATATCATATTTACATATCTTACAAAAGATAGCGTCACATATTCATCATCACCTGATGGTTCAGCAAGTGGCAAAAAACCAACTCCTGTGGACATCCTTGTAAATGCCCCATTTCTAGCTTTATCAGAAAAACAAACACCATAAAATTATTTAAGTTCTACAATGACACTATAACATAAAACACTGTTAAAAAAATAATGTTGCCATGAAAAACTAAAATTTAATGTGGTTTTTAAACACTTGTATTCCCTAACATTCTTAGGTGTGAACAAATTTTTGAACAAACTTAATTTCTTTCAGGTATTGCTAGCCGTAGGAGTATGGCTTCAGCAAATGGGATGCTCCTCACAGCCGTCTCTTCAATTAGTAGAAAACATTGTCCGAGACCACTTCTACTTGAACACTTTCAACCAAACATCCCTCAAGTCCCTTGCGTCAAGTGCACCACAGTTTGTTGCTAACTTCATCACCGCAGTGACTGAGTTGTATATGCAAGAAGTGCAAGGTGTAAGGAAACTGCCACCCAAGAATTTGCTGGAGGTCATCACCTCTTGGGTTTGTCAATATTATTACTTATTACCCGTACCGAGGCGATTTAAGGTAGTCAGATTTATTTTGTGGGCTATACAGGTCAGGCAATCGTTTCGATCAAAACTGTGAATATATTTGTATTATTAGGTAGCTTTAAGTGAAAGCAATTGACATATTTTTATTTTTAGTTTTACAATCTGTGTGTACTTTAGATGTAAACATTATTATTGGAACATATATTTTCTTGAATATAATATTTAAGTTTTTTTTGCCTATTATTTTTATATTGTGTTAGTGCTCTCATAACTTCAATGAATTCTGTAGAATTCAAACAATATGATTATTGTGTTATTAATGGCTATTGTTTGGAATAGGAGGATTTAAAATAAGAGTCATAAACATTCCCTTATCAATTTGTAGCTAATTAGGTATTGGCAAATACAGTGAACTACAAAGATACATTGGTAAATTTTTAACAATCCTTATTGCCTGATGAAATGATGATAATATATCTATATCTACAGATCTGCCCTACTGCTAGAATTGAATTTTCTGCTGAGTTTATAAACAATATTTAACTAGTTATAAGAAGCAAGGAGAATCTGTGCTCGTCATTAATAAAAAAATAACGTGAAATACATTGTCGATTTGCAGGTATACGGCAACCCCTCTCTGTGTATGTCGGCACAGCTGAACCCCGCGCCCCTCCCCCCGGGCTCCATCCCGATGGCGGCCGTCACCCCCCTCTCGGGGCTTATTCACTGGTGTGCGCTGGCGCCGCTCTACATCGACCCAGGTGAGGATACATGAATTTTGCCTCCTATAGATTATTTCTCAAGACTTGAATCGTGACACCGCAAATGCGTTGCCAACCTATCTATGCTAGTCATTTCACTAGTTGTCTTATCCCCACTCTGGAACACAATAATGCGAGCACTGCTGCTTGGCAGTAGGTTAAAGCCCTGCAAGCATAAGGTCTTACCACCACGAAGTTTGTTACAAAACAATTATCAACTTTCTAAATAATACTTTTCCCACTTACTTACTTTTTGACGATGCGTTGGCCTATCTGGTATTGACCTTGCCTATGAAGCTAGCAGTCCTGGGTTTGATTCTGGTATGGGCAAATATTTGTGATGAGCATGAGTATTTGTTCCTGAGTGTTGGATGTTTTCTATGTATTTAAGTATTTATTTCTCTATAATATAAGCAAGCATACATGTAGAGCTTAGTTTGGGTCTAGGTTAATAAGTGTGACATTGTCGCTTAATATTTATTTGTGTTTTATTTACTTTTCCAGACACAGAAATGGTAGAGCCACCGCCGAAAAAGATCAAAATCGAGGGCGAGGGCCTGTCCATCATCAAGAAAGCACCTAAAGTCCTAACCGAGTCGGAGCTGTACATAAAGCTGCACCTGGGCGTGCTGAACAGCCTGCGCGCGGCGCGGCGCGGGGTGGGCCCGGCCACCGCGGTGCACGCGGCGCAGCTGGCGGCGCTGGCGCCGGCCGTGCTGGCGCACTCGCGCCGGCTGCGCGCGCAGGGCGTCCGGCTGCTCACCGACCGAAACTTGCAGGTTATTGGACTCTATTTGTTCGACTTGCGTTTAGTTTATAGGTTCCTAAAGTGGTCCCTATCCAGTTAAAACATTAGGGAAGCTATTTACCGGGGCACTGTCTGTATTGATAAAATAAGTCAAAGAGTTCTTAATACGAGTAAATTTAACCAATGTATTTAAGGGGTTTCACAGCAATCTATGGTGTTATTTGACTCCTAGTCATATTAAGTGTTCCTCATAGGAAGATAGATTTGTTTTCCAAGTCCTAATAGTATCTAATGTTAATTCTGGTACCATTTTTATGTAAATATAAGGTACCTTTATTTTTCGTTGGGGGGAAAAAAATGTCTTGCTAGGTGGCAAGTTTGTGTGACATTGGCCCTTGATGCTTATTTATTTATGTTGGTGATTTACACACAAAAAATAATTTGTTATTAAGAATTATGCATAAGTTTAACCATTATTGGACTATTATTAGCTGAGACAACCATTAATCTTTTATATACTTTATGAAAATATTTGATTTAATTGTTTACAAAACGCATTGATTTTTAATAATTTGTAGAGATATAATTATTTACTTATTTAGTGGACTAATATAGGCTGATGAGGATGATGATGATGAATTATTTACTTATTCAATGTTTATTGTATTAAAAAAAAAGCAAATATCAAACTTAAAGTACAGTTTTGCTCTTTTAATTATAAATGGGAGTTTAAATAACATCTCTTTTTTCCCCAGGACTGCCTAGACCGAGTGGGTCAAGCGATACAAGTAGCCCTTGCTACTGGCTGCGTGTATGGTAACGTGACTGCTCTGCTGTCTGCGCTGGCTTCATTACCAGAGAACAGGCTGCTCCGGATCATTATACAAACGCATCAACAGACTGTTTAGGGTGTTAGTACACTGAGAGGTTAAGGAAAATACTGTGAGGAAACCTGCACTTTGACTGCTGGCTATGAAATATTATGTTTGCCATAATGCGTACCAGGTACATAATATTGCATAGCTAGCACTCAATGGGTGAAACAATAGAGTGTGTCAAAGCGTGACTGCACAAAAGATCCTAGCACGTTGAAGTGTAACCAAGTGGGTGCATCTATAAGATAAGATAACACAATCAAGGGGCTAGCAGAACTTGTATATTATTATGTGCTGAGGAACAAATGAAATAGTAAATGTTATTTGGATGAGAATATTGTGTAAATATAGTTTTTTTAAGATAGAATATTGATAAGTATTAGAAAATAAACAACTATGTTGAATATACCTTGTTTTTATTATTGTTAACTTAAAAAGGTTTAAATCTACGGCTTTGCTTAATCTGAGCTATTTTCTTCTTATCTTCTTCAAATTTCTGCCGCAGTGCCACTACATGTTTCATCTTAGACTCTCTTATCTGGAAGGTATAGAAATTCTTCAACTCTTTTCTCTTTTTGTTTTTTTCTTCTTTTGCCATCACTTTGTTCTCCACCTTCTCCGACCGAGCAAAGCTCTGTACCTTACCCCTCTTGGTGACTGTAACCCAGCCGTCATCATCTTCTTCCTCCAACTTTTTCTCTTTTTCGTCAGCATTTTTAATTTTCTCATCATGTTTTTTCATGAATGTTTCAACCTTTTCTTTCAAGTCTTTTGCTAATAAGATTGAATTGTTGTATTCTTGAACCCACTTTTTCATGCCGCATGTGATTTCATGTTTATCAGAATTTACTGGCCTGAGTTTTGTCAGTGCCAGTGCTTTATCTAGCTCTGATACTTTACTGAATACTACATAAGCCACTTTAAAGGTAGGTTTCGGAGTCACCACCAAGAATTTTTCTACGGTTTCGGTTTCTGAAGGGCCTGGTTTATCCAAGAGCTCCACTGATTTTACTAAGCCAGCTTCTTGGAATGCGTTTTTAATTCCGTTTTCGTCCACGTATGGAGGGATATTAACAACGAACAATGTTTTACCGGACGGACGGCTCTCTGTTTGTTCTCTCACTGCGTGCTCTTTGAAGTAGACGGTGTGTGGGTGCTCGGACTCTTCAGTAACTTTAATTTTTAAGGCTGAAATTGCAAATTGCGTTAGTAACAGTTATTATTGAGAAATATTGACACGGCTCTAGTGAATACTTGCCTTTGAAAACGAGGGGCCGCTTACTAGGTTTCATGGTTTTATTATCAGGCAGTTTCATTTGAGTATCAGCTTAATTTTAAAAATCAAAATAGAAAGCAAAACATGCCTCCAGCATTTGAGGTTATTTGGTTTGTTTTGACAATGCATCTTCGTTCATCAATTTACTCTGGCTTTGGTCTATGGTTCGAATTTTTTGAAATATAAAATAACTAAATTAAGATCCAACATGCCCACAAGATTATCAATTTTTGATATGCTATAACTAGAATGTCGTAACTGTTTAATAAATATTTAACGTAGAAAAATATTTCTGTAACTACTTTCTTTGTTCAGAAATCGGTTATTTTCCGTAAGTTTTTTAAAGTGACAGCTGTGGATATGACGTCTTTGTCTATGGCTTTTTCGTTGTGTGTTGGCCGAGAACGACTGTTTTGCTCATAATTTTGCGTAATTTTACGGCCATGTGTGGTCTTATTCGCGCTGGTATTGACAATTACAGTGATGTTGTCCACCACTTCAAATAGTAAAGTGAAAAACCTAAAGGGGTCGGAGCCCCCCGAAGTTCTAGAAAGGGAGGAAATCGGTCATGAAAACACTGCGGATGATAAGGTCAGAGGTTATGTTGGGTCGTACGATGCCTCCTCGTCGTTTGGCGGGCCCCGGACGGGTTTTCGCCCGAGGGGTCGTGTCACGGAGTTCCGACATTCGCGCGGTGGCGGGCGCGGCGGCCGCGGCCGTGGTCTGCCGCCCCGCGGTGAGCGCGATACCGCAGACAGTTCCTACAAATATCACGAACCGTTAGGACATGCTGGGGCCGAGCCCTGGTCCCAGGGCAATACGAGCAAGATTTTCTACGAGAGGTCCGAGATAGCAGTCCATCTGCCTGAAGACCCGCGCATTTCAAAGCTGCTGCGCCGGCTGTGCGCCGAGTCGGATGTCGAGAATTCGCTCGTAATATGCAGCAAGTTGCAAGAAGCCGTCATGTTGCCAGAAAATGCCAGATACATAAGAAGATCCTATGATATACTTGTTGAATCATTACTTGATGTGCTGTATGATGCTCCCGGCCCAGAAACCAAGGAGAGTGCAGCAGTAGTGCTCGGCAGGATTGGTTATGTTATGGGGCCAGACTTTCGCAAACATCTAGAATGGATAGAGACCACTTTTACTGCACATAACAGTTCTATCAAACATCTCCTGATTCTCTCCTTCACTGAAACTTTTCAGCTGGACTACCACAATCCAAATCTAACAGAGTTTGCCGAGACAACTTTGGACCGTCTTCAAGTTATCATTGAAAGCACCGATTCAGCTGATGTGTTTATGGCTGCAATAACTGCCATGATAGTAATGTCTAATTCATATCCTGAACACTTTGCTAACCACTTTGTGGATACAGTGGACATTTTAGTAGGGTGGCATGTTGACAACGCTCAACCAAAAAAGATCAAGGAGTTTGCCTTACAGTCACTATATAAACTGAGTCGTCACTGGCAGGCAGATGTTGGGTTTTCTGTCAACTTACTTAATCAATTTGTTGAAGATATGGTGGCTTATTCATGTGATTTGGATTGTAACAAAACTGACAGTGATACAGAGTCAACATCGCAGGAGGACTGCCTACAGAAGATAACCTCATTTTTGAATGTGTTTAACACAGTTGTGAAGAGCCTGAGCGCTTTGCTGAGCCCCTCAGTGTCACCTTCTGTGACCTGGACATTTCTGACAGAAGCAATTACAAAAATCCTGCAAGTGCTGACCAAGACTTTAAAAGATGATGCAGAACCAGATTTGATTGTAGCAGGTAATGAGAGTATAACATTATTGCTGAAGCATTTGCAAACAAAATCAATGTCATGTTTTCCAGCATTGTTCTCACTGATTTCTATGGAAATTACTACATATTTACATGACGAAGAAAATGTATGTCTAAGTGTCATTGATTTGATATCAAAAACTGTTAAAGAAATCTCTTCAAACCTACCTTTAGAGTTTATAACAGAAACTATTGGACCCCAGTCAAACCTGCGTCAGTTGCGCAATACTGAAAGTGCCTTAGTTCTGAATGGGGTAATGACAGTTTACAGTAATCTGTTAAACCTGAAAAATATCCCTCTGCTGCAAGAAACATACAAATTTGTGTTAACAGATATTCAGAATTCTTATTCTGTTGTTATACCTGATTTACAAATCATACATCCAGAGTACGCAGATGAAGTAAGTACAGAAGATGCTGAAAAAAATGTCATATTTTATCTACAATGTCTGTCAGAGCTTGCAAATGCGAGCAATTCAATCATTGGCATGTGGGCGCTGCAGCCAAGTATTTTGGAACTTTTGGCCATTAAAATGCGGCCTGATAATGACAAACTTAGCCAAGAGAAACCTGCCCTGCAATATGCAGTGTTATACCTGCTTTACTCACATTGCAAAAAGAATAACCATTTTATAGCATCAAGTGAGTTAGTGAAATTGCAAAATTCACAGCAAAGAGCAAATGACATATTTGGCCTGTCCAACCTCAATCTTGGAGAAGTTAAGGGCACCAGCCCCACATCCGGGCATCTGGCTGTTATTCTCAACACATTGAGTATCATCTTGGAAAAGGATGTCTCAAAGGAAACAATGTATCTCATCCTTAATTGGATTTCAGACATATTCAGCCAGTTAGACAAATACCTGCCGATCGTGGGTATGTCCAAAGGATTTCTTATTCTGACCACCAACATGCTGACACTGGTACATACATTTGATAATGACATAGTGTTGCTTGTGATGAAAAACAGCCAACTTCTTTTGAAGAATAAAAATCTTACTTTAAATGTGATAGTGTTAAAGACCATGGCTATATTGTGTGTATTACATATGGACAGTCAAAACAATGCCGTTTCAAATATATGTATGGACGTGCTGTTTGAGCTGCCATGGGATGTTGTGCAGGAAGAGCTGAACAAGCAACTCGTCAAAGTGTTCCGATGCAGGAAAATGAGCCTGCATGTGCTAAACAATAACACAAAGGCAAACACGCTGAAAGAATACCTAATGAAAGGGTCATTTACTACTTTGTCAAATCATCACTTCAAAGCAATAATAAGCTGTCTTCTCCAATCCTCAGTAGAAGATAAGAATATACTACTGGACGCTTTTTTGACATGCTGGCCTTTGCAATCCCAAGACGCAGACGAGTATAACATACTGTTTTTCCGACAGTGCGCCACGAATTTTTATTCAATATGCATCACGTGGGCACTTTCAGAACTAGCACAGACATGTGTGACGTTAAAACTAAGAACAATTTTGGGGAAACCGCAAGAAACTTTTATGAAGATAGAAGGAGCACTGAAAGGAATCGCGAGAGAGACTTCCTCGCTCGAGACGAAATATGTGGCCACAGAGCAGCAGAAGTTGATAGATGTGGTTGTGGCGGAGCAGATGCGGTCCCGCTGGATTACAGAGTTTATGATGTTCATGGAGAAGTACATATACAATGCAGCTGAAGGCACAGCCACAGTGCTGCCTCCGGTAAGCAAGCCGGTAAGGACGTTCTTTCACACAAACTGGCCAACTTGCCGCGATTGGCAGAATAGACTACGGCCTGCGTCGCTGGCGGTAAGCCAATTCTCTGGACACTATGGTGCTGCTATATACCACGCGTCGCTGATCCTACAAACCGCTGCAAACTCAAAAACCAACATCGACATCGAGGCAATAACTCTGAATCTAACTCGAGCTCTCATAAAGATACAAGAGCCGGAAGTTCTGCACGGCCTCTATGTTTGGATCAAGCAAACGTTCGACAAAAAGCTTTATTGGCTTAAGGGCGCCGCCGAACAAGCTAATTCAAGACACGAACTTGCTTTGGAATTTTACAAAAAGTTGAATGGCTTAAAACCCCACGAAGATAAAAAAGAATCAGGTGATTGTACACAAACTGAAACAAAAAGTGACAAGTTTATCGCTGAGCAAATAATGGACAGCTATAAGCATATCCAGAATTGGGAAGACATGCAGGAGTGGAAAGAAAAAGAGGAACAACAGAAACATCACTCTAATTGGAATTCATTCACTGCTTTGCTGGTATTAGAAGGAAGTACGGAAATTCCCGACGAATTGAGTAATTGGGATATTCTCGACATGAAATGTAATGAAATACCCAAAAACATGTGTTCTTACCAGGGTTTGATTAGCAAGGTTGAATCGACATTGGTGTGCACTGCCGTTAACCTGTGCTATACTGATAATGTCAATCAGTACGAGAAGTTGCTCATGGACTGTGACGCGCTGCTGAAATCTAGCGCGCAAGAATTTGCAAGAACGAATGTAGTGCATTTCATGAAAGATATATCGGTGCTTCAACTGGCCAACTTGGGACTCAGAAACATCGTCAAAAATGGTAAAGTCATATCTAATCCGTTTAAACCTTCCGTTTTAAAAGAGCACAAATATGGGTCTGACTTCGAAAACCTCAGCCGTATTCTCTGGTGGAACCAGTACTTTACAAAATTAAACATGACTGAAGAGAACGTCTTTTACGCAGAATGCCTTCGATTGGACGTGATTAAGAGCGCACGAAAACACGCCAACTTAGGAATGGCTAAGAAAGAGCTTTTGAAGCATTTCAAACATAATTCTGCGTTCCAAGTTTATTTGGGAAACGTGGTAGATTTAGAAGAGTTGAGTGACGTTTTGATAATGTCGACAAACACATACGACCTAGATATTTGGTCGATAAGTAACGCGACTGCGTTGATGGAATTATGCAAATTGACATATGCTAAAGAAGAAACCAAAATGAGAGCTGTCAATCTATGCTCCAACATTTCACTGGGATTCTCGCAAAGGCTTGCGATGGGAGAACAGAGTTATGAGCTACGTGAGAAGGGAACTCGGATGCTTCTGACGCTCTCTAAATGGATTCAAAGCCAAAACGAAAACGAAAACATTTTAGAGGCAGATTCGCCTTTGATGAAGTTAGTATCGGCGCTGCCCGAAATCGGTCTTGTTGATAATAACATCTCAGAAAACGTGATACCACTGGCTGATTCTGCAGTCGGAAAATTGTTGCAATTTGGAGTAAATCAGTGCCCCGGGCTTGCCAAAGCATGGGCTAATTTCGCAGCGTGGTGTTTCAGATGGGGCAGAAAAATGGTTGAGTTCAGCTCGAAGACGCGTGAACAACTAACTGACAATGATAAAGTTCAAATAGAAAGCGTGATGATCGGATGTTCTCCGCAAGATTTCGAAGCCGTTTGTGAAATATTATCAAAAACAAAGGCAACATGCGACGATGAAGATATCGACTGGAATGAGATTAATACGTCAGAAATGATAGAAAGCCAACTTCGTACCGTGCCTTCCTTAAGCAATACTTTTCCTGAACATCTTGCGTTGCTCGTTGACATATGGCGTCAGGCTCAAAAACGAGTCTTTTCTTATTTTGAATTATCAGCCGACGCTTATTTTAAATTTCTGCAACTGATATGCGCTTCGGATTACATCAACCACAGTGGCGAAAATGCGGTGGTAAATGCGACTTTACGACTACTTCGTCTAATAGTAAAGCATGCTATGGAGCTGCAAACTGTCTTGGAATCGGGATTAGCGAACACCCCAACTCAACCATGGAAAGTGATAATCCCACAGCTGTTTTCAAGATTAAACCACCCCGAGACTTACGTGAGAAAATGTGTTTCTGACCTGTTGTGTCGACTCGCTGAGGACACCCCGCATCTCATTACATTCCCAGCCGTGGTAGGCGCGGTAGAAAATGAGCAACAGGATTTGACGGAGCTGAGTGTGGCTAGGTCCTACTTATCAAACGACGCTGACAGTAGTGACTACAACAGTGACTTAGATGACGCTGCCAGTGACAAGGTTATTAACAATGAGCTGAATTCTTGTTTCTTAGACATGGTTGAAACCTTAGCGAAGCAAGCCCCGAAGACCATACAACAAGTGAAATTGTTAGTGAAGGAGCTACAACGTATAAATCTTTTATGGGACGAGCTTTGGCTGGGAACATTAGTTCAGCATCATTCTGAATTTAATAAAAGACTCTCACAACTTGAAACGGAAGTTGTTCGTGTAAAAGACAATGCTAATCTGTCGACTGAGGACAAAGAAAAGCTAATCAAAGAGAAACATCGAATTATATTTGAACCGGTGGTGTACGTGTTGGAACAGCTTAACCACATCACATCGGCTAAACCAGAAACACCACACGAGATTTCTTTCCAGACTAAATTTCAAGCGCTTATTTCTGATGTTATTGAGAAACTGAAAAATCCAACTAACCCAGAAAAGCCTCAAGATTCATGGGCACCGCTAAAGCAACTTCAAATTAAACTGCAGCAAAAAGTAAATAAGAGAACATCTTATATATTGAAAATGTCAGATATTAGCCCGATATTGGCCGAGCTTAAGCACACAGTCATAACGATGCCTGGCGTCCACACCAATCAACGGACCGTCAGAGTTACTATTAGATCTGTCGAAAACAACGTGGCGATCTTACCAACTAAAACCAGGCCGAAGAAGTTAGTTTTCTACGGCTCAGATGGCAAAGCTTACACTTACCTATTCAAGGGATTAGAAGATTTGCATTTGGACGAGAGAATAATGCAACTGCTGTCTATAACCAATACTATGATGGCAAGGGATTCTGAGAATAACGACAACCAGACTTATAGAGCGCGACATTATTCAGTCATACCTCTGGGGCCCCGTTCTGGCTTAATCAGTTGGGTAGACAACGTGACTCCTCTCTTCGCTCTTTATAAACGTTGGCAAAACCGTGAAGCGGCGATCCTGTCTGCTAAGACTAACAAGACAATCAACGTGTTGCGTCCTTCGGAGCTCTTTTACAATAAGCTCAATCCTCTTTTGAAGGAGGCCGGTATTCCGACTGAGAATAGGAAGGAGTGGCCAGTGTCGATTCTGAAGCAAGTGTTAGAAGAGCTGTCCGCGGAGACTCCGAATGACTTACTTTGGAGGGAACTGTGGTGCAGTAGTGTGTCTCCGGAGCAGTGGTGGCAGATGGTGCGTCGGTACAGTTACTCGGTCGCGGTGATGAGTACGATCGGTTATATTATCGGGCTCGGTGACAGACATTTGGATAATGTGATGGTGGACTTAACGTCGGGTGAGGTGGTGCATATAGACTATAACGTGTGTTTCGAGAAAGGGAAGACGCTGCGGGTTCCAGAGAAGGTGCCATTCAGGATGACTCCGAATTTGGTGACAGCTCTCGGCGTGACCGGTGTTGAGGTGAGTTTTTGAGATTTTTTGACTTACTGGCAAACTTAAAAAGGTGCAGCACGTTTTTCGTTACTCGAATCTTAGAATAACCTCTTTATTTTTGTGCTTTATACTTTTCATTTTTCATGTCTACATAGTTACTAGTGATCGCTCACTTTTTATGTCTGCCGGGTGCATAGCACACATACATACCCCTTTTACTCATAAACACGCAATAGCTAAAGTGTGCTTAAAATATGCTTTGTCATTATACGTCTGTATGTAAGTGACAAAACTGTGACTAAAATAGGTTTATTGTGCGTTTATGCAGAAGAGGGTAAGCGTTTATCTACTGTGAGCACATAACCAAGATAGGCACACAATGTAGAATAAAGCTCAGGTACACGTTGGCCCGGCGTGCGACCGGGCAATGTTATTAGAGTCGTTAAAACTGCGCCAATAGTACTTATTTTACATGCTCAATGTCAATTTGTTCAGGGACCGTTAATAGCATTTATCTTTTATTTCGTCTGTGAATATATCCCCCTTACAGCTGGTGTTCGTGGTGAACTACATTATGTTAATCGTGTGAATTACTTTCAGATTTTCGGTCACTTTCAGTACTTAATTCTTTATTAATCTTAAAGTTAAACTCACTAAGTTAACTTGCATTCTACTATTCTAGTGAACGGTATTTATGTTATGATATACTGCCTTAAATACCCTCTGATATTCCGTCTCGCATTATTCGTGAATTTTATTTTTACTTAAATATTAATTCCCAAATTAAAAAACTTCACTTAACAGAAGGCGTCAATTAAGTTGTTATGATATGTCGTGAGATCTCTCATCATCATCATTCGTTTTAATATTATTAATTAAATGTACTAAGTAAAAAAACCCCTGCCAAAAGACAAGACTCTTGCCTTCGCACTCCAACATCCACCAAGAAAACAACTACATAGTGAACAGAACAGATCTTACTGGACAGTTTATTTTGTTTTTAAGTCTGTACATCTAGAATTAATACCAGGATTCGATATTGAGTGGTTTTCAAAGTTGAGTTTTTACACACGTTTTGAACTTTGACTTGTTCACACTTTATTGTACAAAACACAAAATCGAAATACAATGTTTACAAAATAGGGAAGTAAAAACGCGACCTTATCCCATTTAAGGGATTTCTTCAAGCTTACTATTAGTATATTGAAGAAAGTAAGAAAAGAAAGTAGCTAGTTACATACAATACGAGCTACAGAACCAAAAATAAAACAAGCAATTTATATATACAGAGACATATATTCTTAAACATATAAATAATAATAATACTTAGTATATACATATTTAAAGTGTTTAAAGTGTAATAAACACTAGTCCCCGAACTTCTTAAATGTTAAAATAATCACTTGACCTATATTTTGTACAATGGAACGTAAACATTGGTTGGTACCTCATGTTGTATGGTAATGGTTGTTTGAATATGACAGAAAACGTCCTCAGTCAGTCCTCAGTACTGAGATTTTACAAACTATTTATTTAGTGTGTAAATCCAAGACAATTCTCCATATTTTGAGTATGGTTGCGTTTATTTTGCATTTTAAATGATATGTAAATTTTAATGTGTTGTCAAGTGTAGTGTAGTTCCAACAGATTTGTTGAGGGCTCTTATTTAATAATCGTCGTTGAAAACAGCGCCCTCTAGAGGCGGTTGAACAATTTACCGGTTACAGTCCGTGGTAGCTAAGTGGATTTGATGCTGAGTTTGATCATTGCCAATAGATGGCGTCGTTTACATCTTTTTACATATTTATTGGGAAACCTTAATTTAGACTTGAATAAAGATACACAGTAGAATTATATATTTTAATGTTACATCGAACAATTTAGCTATAATTTTATCGTTTAAACATCTCAATTTATTTATTTATGTGACAGAGAACCTCATACAAGAATTTCTTTATGGCAGGGAACTCATTAAAATCTATTAATAAAATTCAACAATAAAGCTTTTATAAACTTGAGCGTAGAGTCAAACAGGTACCTAAATGCGAAAGGGGTACCTAGAGTCACTAACAACTTTACTTTAAATGCTAGAAGCGTTTCACGTTTCCCACAGAACGTCTATGAACGTTTAGTACACTACACTACGTCGGGCCTGGTGGCAGGCCTGTGGACAGGGGTCGGGTCGGGCGCGTACGAGGGGTTCGTATCGCCCTGGTCGGCGTCAATGTAGCCAGCGTTTTCAATGATGCGGCAACGCGCTGTGTCCGTCTCACGCTCCGTGAACAGCAGCCTTGCAGGCCGTCCTCCGGTGGTCGATAACGTGCTTGGGGCGCTCGAACGCGTGATAGAGCCTTCGCGAAGAGCGACCGACCCCCTCTTCCTCTCCGGTGCCGGTGATCCTCTATACTCCGATGTATCAGGCCGCTTGCAGCGAAGCAGTTTCACAAAGGCTGCTCGGAAACCAGCGTTCTTCCAAGCGTATATCAGAGGGTTTATTCCGGAGTTGGACATGGCCAGGGATGAAGTCAGGCGGTACGCGATGGGGTTGTGCAGTGTGATCACGGGAAGTGTCTGCGCGCAGGCCACTACTACAAATGGCATCCAGCAGATAGAAAACGAACCCAGTACCAGTAACACCACCTGAAAATTAAAATGCTTTTTGGTTATTGTTGTCAAACATTAATCCTTGTAAATCGAGTGTCAGTTTGTCAGCGTTCGTAAACAAAGCTTCCAACTTTATTGGTATAATCTGTCACCTGTCGATTCGAAAACAGGAGCTTACTTAAATAAATCGCAGGCATATCATTTTGCAAAATCCGTACCTTATTTAGCGGAGCATGAATTCTACATTCTGCTCAGTAGGTAGCGTGACAGTAAACGTAAAGACTGTTTTTATGCAATCGTAAAATTTAGGGACGGTCGTCAGGAGTGTAGTAACTGCAAACGTACGTTTATGTATTATGAAGAGTGGGAGGAAAGTACTGTTTGTTTTGATATTATGTTACAGTGCTGAGTGAGAGTCAGATGGGACGAGATATAATTAATATAGGTTTTTGGGTTCAAATAATATGCTGTTGTTATGTGTAATCTTGCGTCTTAAGACGTGCTAGATAAATTTAGAAATAAGGCACATAATGTATATTTTCAGTTTTTAGGGTTCCGTACCCAAAGGCGGGAGCGAGACGGGACCCTATTACTAAGATTCCACTGTCCGTCTGTCTGTCTGTCTGTCACCAGGCTGTATCTCATGAACCGTAATAGCTAGACAGTTGAAATTTTCACAGATGATGTATCGCTGTTGCCGATATAACAAAAAATACTAAAAACAGAATAAAATGAATATTTAAGTGGGGCTCCCATACAACAAAGATTTTTTGCCGTGTTTTGCTCGATATTAATAACGGCAACTGGTATAGTGTCTAATATTGTATACATAATGGTACGGAACCCTTCGTGCGCGAGTCCGACTCGCACTTGGCCGGTTTTCATTAATACTCTTCTTATTAATACGACATTTGGAAGTTCCCGTTTGACATAAACCAGTGGTATGTGACCAACTAGCTATATCAATTTAGAGCTAGCATCAACTACAACTGATCTACCTGTATGCTCTTCCAATCGTTGGCGCCGGTGGGGCAGCAGGTGTTAGCGCGCATGCGCCGCGCGTGGCACGTCGCCTCGCGCCAGATGCGCCAGTACAGGATGAACATCACCATCCACACCAGCGAGAACATCGGAGCCAGGATGCTGGTCGTGTACTTCTTTGGGACCACCTGGAATTAAAAAGGAAAAACGTCAGAAATAAAATCTCTGGATGCCACTTCGCTTAGCTGTTATTTGTCAAATATTATCGTTGCACTATTTTAGTAATTCATTGCTGGCACCACTCACATTGACCTAGACTGACCCAGTCCGAAACTAAGCTCTAGCCTGAACGGACAAGAATGTTAATTTGTGACCAATAAAAAATAAATGCTTGACGCCGTCAATGTCATTTCATTAGAGATGCTAAATCATTTGTAACTTATAGGAAACTCAACCTTATTGTTGTAGAATGCCAGATTGACTTTGGGCCTAAGGTGGGTCACAAATTCAAGTCTGACTGTACTATGTATACCAGATAACGATAAACAAACTTAAGTAGAAAAATAATAAATTAAAGGATTTATATGCTTTTTTTAAAGTCGCTGGATTCGTCGTGGAGGAATTTCTAACTTAGTTTAAATTAAAACGATTGGCTAAATATAATTGTTAATAATGCCTGCTTTGATAACCTTGCATTACCTAAAAGAGTTAAGGAAATGTAATGAAACGGTATTAGAGACGCGAGCTGTTTATATTGGCAATGAACACGGCAAGATATAAATCTTAGCCAATTAAAACGTAACGAGCTTGCACAAGATGCTAATCCTCAACTATTGACTATGCTATGTATGTCAATGAGTCAAAATGTATGCGACAAACTCTAACCGCGTTACAGAAAACAGAAGCTCCCATACTATATCTTATCTCTGCCAGGTTTATGGAACTTATATTGAAATGGTTATCGAAAATAGCGTTATCGTTGTTATTATTAGAACTTAGAAGCCACGAGGCGAGTCGTTGGCTGAAGCTGATGCATTTAGAATATATTTCTGCAGGAACATAAATTTCTTTATCTTGGTGCAGTCCTATTAAATTACAAGCCATCTAATAAAGTGTTCTAGATTAAAGAGAATACTTGTTGCACAGCAGGCTTGTGCTAAATTAGTCTTATGAGAGAAGTGTGATTATTATTAAGTAAAGTTTCTCCCAAAATGATTATTCAATTCAATTCAATTCATTTATTTATTTCAGGACAGTTTGCCCATAATTTGTTAGTTACAAACTTACGTTGCTAGAGTTATTATTACATCTTAGCCTAGGTTACACAGTTTTTTTCGCAGATTATGATGAGCTTATGACCTTTACAAACCTAAGTCGCTTCCCGCCGTCTGTCCTCATGTATGTACGCTTAGATTTCACAAACTACGCAACGAATTTTAATGCGGTTTTCGTCAATAGATAGTGATTCAAGAGGAAAGTTTTTATGTATAATAAATTCTGGTTTTTGTACGGGTGATATAGAAAACTCACATAAACCGAAGCAAAGCGAGGGCAGGTCGCTAGTTAGTTATAAAAATCTTATGTCTTATAAAGTATTAGCTTAGGGAGGTTAGGATATTATATTCTGTGCATCTTTTCTTATCTTAAGTGCTCTTGAAATAATATTCTATCATACTTTAAAGTCTCTTTGATATATGCTTTTCATAAAGTTTGCGTTACCACTACTTACTAACTTATACGGTACACTCTCATATCATCATAGTTACTTCATCATTGTTTTGTTACTAAGAGAAACCCTCTTTTAATTGGCCTTAATCTTTAACACCTGCAAGTCTAGAATAGTTAAAGTTAAATCTTACCATATTCATCTCGCACGCGACGCCCTCATGCCAGTCGTTCCAGAACATGGGGATGCAGCTGATGCACAGCGCCACCGACCAGGTGGTGCTCATCAGCAGCCGCGTCACCAGCTTCGTCATGTACCGGCTGTAATGCAGCGGGTGCACTATCGCTATGTACCTGGAAATAAACAGCCGTCTGAATACAAAATTGTCCGTATTAGGTTATCTTGGTTGAAGACACGTCAAAGTAAATGTTAAAGAGTAAATTTTCATATCTGTGGTACCTTGGGCCGTTCAGCTCACTCAAGATTTTTTTTACGATACGGCCCTGAGACACGCTTATAATGACAGTATTCTATTACTTCTTTTACTAAACATGTGTTAAACGATTACCTAAGCGAGAATGGAATTTCTATGGTTTTTATAATTCTTTATTGCTTTGATAGGAATAGCCAATAGATCTGGTCGTTGTCTAAAAAAAGGTTAAGGATTTATTTGGTATTTGTTTGAAATGTACCTATACTAAATGTACTGCCAGATTATATGTATTTATTGCCATATAAGCAACAAGAACGGCCATTGGAAAAACTGCATAAAATTGAGTCTTGTTTAAATAACACGATTGGGCAAACAAACGGCGACAATGAGTTTAAAGTTTTGGGTACACCCGCACATGGTGAACGTACAATACAATGACACGTCAATAATACCACCTGTCTGTCGGATATATAATTCAGCGACGAGTGTGTAGCTTCCGTCGATAAAAGGGGGTGCCATATCGCTCCCGATAAAGGCTTGTTCAATTATACGAGACATTTCAATGAAAGCAACTCGAGCCGTCTGATGTCACGTGCATTCGTTTGAAACCACCCTCAACTATGACATAGCTTTCTTGCATGTGATATTGCAGGTGAAACAAAATCTTTTGAATTTCCCTGCAGTTTTATACTTAGTTTCCTTTGAATAGTTTTACTCTCGTTGCTGCCGGCGGCGTTAACACACGAACGGGGTTCACCGGCACGGCTCGCGCGCGGCTCAAGTCATAGCGTGATACCGTTCGTACAAGCTTTTATAACCCGATAACATCGACTGTAAATATAATTTTAGTAACGTTACAGCGAACTCACCTGTCTACAGCTATAGCTATGATGTTGTATATGGACGCCAGACAAGCCAATATGATGAGTATGAACCTCATCAGGCAGGACCATTTGATCTTGCCGAAGTCGTCGTCGAGGTAGAAGACGAGATGGTAGGGCAGAGTGAGGCCCACCATCAGGTCGGATATGGCCAGGTTGAGGACGAACTGGTTGGACACGAGCGAGGAGAGCCGGCGGCTCAGAGTCACGGCCAGGATGGTGAGCGTGTTGCCGCTGACGATGAGCAGCATGAGTGCGCCGTCCAAGATGCTCCATGGCCAGTAGTTATACAGGTCCGGACCCTCCCCCTGCTCGGTCGCGTTCGCCCAGTCGCTCCCATTGCCGAAGACACCGTCCATACCATCGCTGGCCGCGGTCGCCAGCCCCCCGCCCGAGAAGTTCGACGTCGTGGCCGAACCTCACTTGCACATTGTTTAACTGTTATTGTCACTGAACACTGTCGCGCACTGTTTTAGTCCCCTGTTGCCGGTCACCGCACATTGTTCCGTTTGTACTTTTAGTTTCGCCGTTTCAACCATCTGGAACAGGAAAGTTGGGATTAAATGAGCGAGCGGAGCGGACGTGAGCGCGGGCGCTCCTCGTGGCTGCGCGGCGGCGTGTATGCGGGGGCGCGTTTCCCCAACAAATTACTGAGCAGCGGGGACTAGGGCACACTTCTCGCCTCTCTAAATCGCATTATAAAGTTTTCCGAGGGAACGCGTGACGCGCCGCGAGTCGCCACACACTGTCGCCCTCTCCACTAGCAATGAATTATTAATGCCTCACAACAGAACAGAAGTGAGCTTTGTCTGTCTGCAGCCGAAATCGATCCGTACCTACAGCTATAAATGAGTTATTCCGAGACGTCCAAGGCTACTAAGTGGTCTGTAAAGTTAGTTTGATTTTGATACGGATTATTAACGTCCAAGGAGAAATCCTTGGGGCTTTCTGATAGCTACTTTATTGATTGGATTCGAATTGTTGCGTTAATAAACTTTTACTACTTGCGGTCCGACCGATGTAGTGCGTTCATTCTGTAAACAAACACAATCGTTTCCAAAGATTTCAAATCCACGTTTCGTTGTATAAACTAGCTCGTGGCGGTTTTGCGCTAATCTCACTTGAAAGTACCGAGTGGCACGGTTAACCGAATAGCCGGGTTAAACGAACGTGTAGTAGGAACGGTCGAGTCCGATGCTCGTGCAGATATGGAATCAAGTGGGATTCCGCACCGCAACGGCTGCCGGCGCCGCATTAGTGCACTAACCTACATGTTGCGCGGCTACCGCTCTAATGTTGTTTCGGAGATTAGGGAGACCTGCCGCTACTCAGCAATATCCGCTGACCTTTATAATACGTTAGCCGTGTTTATCTTCTATAATGTATTCGCGAGGCGTATTGTTTGCCGCTGAAATATTCACTCGGCTGGAACTGCCGTTGTCAATTATAACCTCGGACGCCTCCCTGCCATCCGCCGGATCTACATTTCAAATGCGCTTGTATCAAAGACTGAGCATATTAATTTTAATTATAACACTTATCCGACTGTTTTTAACATTGATTAAAGATGTGCCAAAGGACAGGGAAAACGAAAGCCTCTTTTGCATAGTCGCATAATAAAATTAACGGTATTTTAAATTGAATCTCATCCAAAAGGAATGTCCATTTATATAAGATGGTAATTTATGCCTGTGTAGCGTGCTTCAGGGTAAAACTGTAGAATATGCGATGCGGAAATGTATCGATTCGGGTTGCAAGAAGGTCGCGGTTGCGGATTATTCTCTTAGTACCAGCAGGTTCGATGTCCTGTTTATAGTAATTCCCTTCATTGGCGTCATGGCGACACACTATGTTATTTAAGTTGAAATAAACCGATCGGCAATGGTCGTACCGACAGAAAATATATTAAAGAAGATTGATCATCGGCTAAATGGCGGCCTACAAACGTTGAACGACGGCCGTATTGTTTCTGGATATATTGATGGTATGTGTAATAGAGAATGTCAACCAGTTTAGATTTTTGGCTTATCGTATTCTTCATTAAAAACAAAAAAATGCTGTAAAAAAATCATTTCGATACGTCTAATAGTTTCCGAGATCTTGAATTTTAAACTTCGTATGCGGCGCTCGAAACCCGGCGGCTAGCGCTCACGGATGATGACGTCATCGTTTGGCTGCGGTACGCGCCCTTATATGAATGAGTGAGTTTACAGGGCTTCTATCTTTTTAACCGTAATAAATAGACAGTTGAAATTTTCACAGAATACGTGTTATAATAGATTCTATCGATTAAATTTTTAAAATGAACAATAAATCAAATCCCAAGAGGGGTCCCCGTACAAAAACCATGAAAAAAACCATTTCTTTTTGCTTTTTTATATGGATTGTATTTCAATAATGGCTTCTTATTTTGATGCGATTTTAAGCTTAAGTTCTAGTCTAATTTTCATACTTTACGACTAAATAGAAATCTCAAGTAAAACTGCTACAAATAGGTGACAAAGCTGATTTTATCAACACGATGTTTTAAGCGGTCACCCATCCTGTTTTAGACTACGCTCGTAGTTGCTTAACTTTGGAAGTCGTAATTTTTTACGAATTCGTTTTGATGTGACTATGATAGTTATGGTTATCCAGTGTTTTGTTTTACATACAGTTTAACCTGTTTAACTAAACTAACTGTCCGTTGCTGACCGGCTTTTCTGTTTGTAATGTTTGTCGAATAAGTTGGTTAAATAAAAATAGAATAATAATCAAGCACTTTTAATTTAGGGTTCACCGTATTCTACATAAAAATACCAAAACATTAATGCAAAAAACCGGGCAACAGCCTGTCGAACCATGCTCAGTGTAGGGTTCCGAAGCCGTTACTACAAACAAATTAGACCTCGCGACAAACTTAACTTTGCCGTTGGAAAACTGTTATCCCCATACATCGATATAGGTCGCGGTCAGTTTACCAACACCGCAAATAAGTTTTCGGCAGGTATAAACATTTAAACCGTTTAACTCAAGAGCCAATGAAGTCTACTTAGTCGTGATAGTTTTCCTTTGAAGATATTTTTCATATTTTTTATTTGTAGTTTTGGCTGTAGTGGGGAGGGGACGACGACACTTGACTCTAACAAAAATTTGCGCTTTAAAGCTTTTCATAAACGGATACCTTAATTGAAATATTGTTTTCACAAATCCGCAATATTTTGGAAAGACCTATACAACGACACCCCACACTATGGGGTAGACGAGAAAAAAAAACTTCCCCACGTTACGTAAAAAAAAAAACATGATTTTACTTTTATTTAACTATGTTAGCGTGACTAATATGTATATTCATGCCAAATTACACGTTTCTAGTACTAAGAGTCTCTGAGCTAGGCTCACACACACACACACACACACACACACACACACACACACACGCACGCACGCACGCACGCACGCACGGACGCACGCACGCACGCACGCACGCACGCACGCACGCACGCACACACACACACACACACACACACACACACACACACACACACACACACACACGCTATCTAAGCTATCTTGCATACACGAAATAACAGTAATAATGCTCAAAAACAGTTCAAAAACTACCTACTTGCTACAGCGGCCGCTAATACCAACAACTAGCGAGAGAGAGAGAGAGAGAGAGAGAGAGAGAGAGAGAGAGAGAGAGAGAGAGGCGGTCTAGGTACCTAACTTATGGCGAGTGAGCCACTTGGCAGCGCCCGCCCGCGAAATTTTAAATCGATGAAATGAATAAGTACACAAAATATCAGAACTACTACCTAGGTCAATCAAAAACTCATGTTTTATAGTTCATTATTTTATACGGTACCTAGCGATATGAATTCTACATTAGATACGACATTTGTAAAGAAAGGGCTATCACCAAAGTTAAGTAAACACCGCTTAAACATCGTGTAAGATTTTGTTGTTTGTTGTTTTACTACAGATTACTGTTTGGTCGTAAGTATGGAGTTTAGATTATTGTGTGACACCGAAATAAAAAGCTAATACAAATACAACCCGTACTTCGGCTTCCAAAGTTAAGCAACTACCTACTTACAAGCGTATTCTATCTAAAACAGGATGAGTGACCGCTTAAAACATCGTGTTGATAAAATCAGTTTGGTCAAATATTTTTAGCAGTTTTACTTGAGATTGTTATTTAGTCGTAAACTATGAAAGTTCGACTGCAATTTAAGCTTAAAATAGCATCAAAATAATAAGCCATTATAAAAATATAATCCGTATAAAAATGCTAAAAAAACTGGTTATTTGTCATGTTTCTTGTATGGGGACCCCTCTTGGGATTTGATTTATTGTTCATTTTGTAATTTTAAACAATAGAGTTTATAATAACACGTAATCTGTGAAAATTTCAACTGGTTACTTATAACGGTTAAAAAAATATAGCCCTGTAAACTTACTCAATCATATAAGGGGCCGTACCGCAACGAAACCATGACGTCACTCCAGTAAGATGGCGCCCGCACCCTTTAATATTTTTGACCGTAATTTCATACGTTCGTAGAATCAAAACTACTGGGTCTATTTGAATGAAACAAAAAGTAGTATGTTTGTTTATTTATAAGCTTTACTCTTACAAAGTTTCAAGCGATTTGGCGTACCTACTGACATTCTTCATTGTGCATTAGAGAGGACAGGTGAGTTTGATAAATTGAATGTCAAATTCCATAATTTGTGAATAATAACGCAACCGCAAATAAATCGTTATGGACTTTTGTAAGCAAGAATTGAAATTCAATTATATTGGTTAGCGTTCTCGTGTACACGATTGTAAGACTCCTATTAGTAGCACGTGTTAAATTATTGATTATTTAAATAATTTAGACGTGCGGTGGGTTTCTACCCGACTATGGCGAAGCAAAAGAATGGTAATTTCCATCATAATCTTAATATTATAAAAATAAATCCCTGTTTCCCTTGGTCACGCCATAACTCGAATGGCTCGACCGATTTGTTTTTTTTTGTTGTGTTTCGTAAATATCATGATAAGGTATGTATGAAAAAAAAAACAACCCCGGACGGCGCCGGGCACGGACAGTTAGTAACTTATAAAAAGCTCAATTTCATTACCGGAAATTTAAACTTAGGTATTAAGGGGCTTCTAAACGGGCCATATTTTCATTGTGATATGTGACCGGCAACTATTGGTATCTTTCTCTAACATGTGAGTAAGAGAGGGACGCCAATAGTAGCCGGCCACATATTGCAGTGAAAATATGGCCCGTTTAGAAGCCCCTTAACACAAGCAAAATTAATAAATCCTAGTACCTACCCAAGGTACGGGTATTATTTTATCTTTAATGATTCTACGGAAATTGAATTATTTTGGTAATTACCTGCCTAATCAAATACAGCTTTTACATAAGCTTGCCTTTAGAATTGGTTAACTAAATTACTCACGATAAAGCTAGAAATTACATAGATGATTACGATAACGCCAAACACAACAAAGAGAAATCACTTTCATTTTCGAAACTCTAATTGTTAAGCAGCGTAAACGCCTGCCCATGTCACGAATGGTGCAGCGAAATCAGAACGTACGCTAGTCACACTTTGTTGCGAGTGAGCTAGATCAAATGCCCTTTGGTGCCCAATGATAAGCATACACAGATCCGCCCGAACACGCAACTGTAGCCCTTAAGCCGTATACAAATTGGTCATGATTGTTGCTAAACAGCAGGCTGGACATGTCCAATGACATCGCATTAATATGCAACGTCACAGACTCACAGACCGATCACTATAGCTAATGCTGTTTGACATTTGCGGCGGGACGTGCGACCTAATCTCACGCATTTTGATTCCAGCCATGTTGAAACATGAAAATTATGACAATAACAGTTGTAACTATACAATGATAAGTTAGAATGTGTCATAAAAAATTCGACTTTGGAAGTTTTGGGTATAGGTCTACGTAAGTTTTCGTTTGCTCATATTTATTCCGCACGGCCCGTAATAGCGGTAAGTCGAGTTTACATGGGACTTAAGGAGAAAGTTAACCGTGTAATCCAAGAGTAATATTTCGTTGGAAGTGCTTTGAAGGGATAAAAGGGCTGGCGGTGGCAGGTGCAGGCGAGATTTAATTTGTCAAGTTAACAGATACAAATGTGACTGACTCTGGATGTCTGCTATTCGCTCAAATAAGATAATAGAATTTGCACGACTTTAATCTGTTTAGATGTGTGGGAGTAACTCTAAAGGAAAGTAGAGTACCTGCTTATACGTCGTTGGGTATTAAGATTAATAAAATAAGTATTAGTTTTTGTTGGACTTCACTTGTAACTGCCACGGCTCGATCGGTCTGAAGGACATTGTTATTGTAGACGGCCATTGTAACATATCATTTATAGATAATAGCATTTGGCTGGACATTGGTAATAACACCCTTACAATCCTTTCGTACAATGGTCATCCATCCGTACAACATTGTGGTTCACTACGACCATTTATCAAGAGACCAAATAGATACTACAATAGCTTTTGTCATGAGAAAATCTATAGCTATCTATTTACACACAGTAATTACTAAAATGTTGTTAAGCATAAAAGTAGCGTCTCATTACGAGGTTAATTTGAAATTTATTTTTATGACCAAAATAACCTTAAAATTTTATTGCTGTGAACATGCGATGCTTAAGAAAACATAATTAAGTCTTTCTCAACAACAGCAAATACCTACGATTGTGAAATTTGTACCATTCGCGATATCATTGAGGACTTCTTGAGACACAAGGTCGGCCTTCTTCATATACTTTGCAAAAAATGCACAGAATTGACATTCATTGTAAGGTTAATAGTTAACGCCCCTAAGTCAAGATTAGGCAATGGCGTCATGTTATAGTGTAGGTACATTACTTCTAAAACCTAAGTTTCGTGCCACATTTTCAACAAGTTAATGTTTTTTATTTGTCTTTAAGGAAAACTAAGCACTACAAAAACTTGGCGACATTGATGCTAGATGTTTCAGATGTTATCAATATTTTTCCTCAAATATATCCTTTGACATTGATATTGTAACATGACAATAGAAACAATGTGCTTGTTAGTTATTTATAGATAATTCTATCTGACTGGTGTGGTTGTATCAGTACTGTTTCTGTGTGATATCATCTTTTATTTCGCTCTGATTTCTTCTCATGTGCCCGCTTCATGATGAGGATAAATCTTCAATTCAATTTGTCTTTAGATTGCAGTTCTTTTAGTGGTTTGTTTTATCAGACGGTTGATTAGAACAGTTTAGTCCAATTGTACTTGAAGCGGTACTTTTGCGTTTCGGTTAGTTAATTGAGCTAGTGACACTGCAAACGCAAGTCATTAAACAGTAATATATCTATCCATTGTAACCCTGAGACTGGCCTTCTGCTAGACGGTTATTTCATTACTATTGATGGTTTTTCTTCATTAACGATCGCCTGTTGTTATCAGCATGCAACTACGATATTAATAAATTTACAAAGTGACGATTATTTAGCATTCATCTCAGATTTTCATATTCTTATTTTAGAACTATTTCAAGCGTGCAAAGTATCACGCGATAAGCCGATTTTCGCCAAGAACAGGGGCGGGGCGTGACGTCACCCCCATAGATCCGTATCGCGACTTGCCGTTCTACATCAATGCCCCGAAGGTCAGGGGCTCGGGTCACTAGCCATTTATCAGCTGACAGGGTTCCTTGTCGGAATTTTAAACAGTTTGTTTTGCGGCAAGGTGTACATAATTTGTGGTCTTGAAAATGGAGTGTTTCGCTTGATAACGGGAATTTGCGTTTCAGTGGGACATTAAAGACCTATTGGGATTTATCTTACACGTCTTCCTTAGTGTTATTATAATAAATGGATCGAAATCTATCTGTATTCCCCTTACCGCCTGAAGGCAGAACATTTTAGAGGGTCCGGCGAAACGTTAAAACTTTCCGCGTCCCAAATGGACTCTGAAATTCCGCTGGTGTCATATATCGAGCAACTTTCCTTCGTCTCTTTTCGCCTAGTGGGATGAAGCAATTTACTCCAGTATATTGGCGAAATTTTCTGCTAACTCCTTTGATCCCCCTTTAATGGAGTCGGTAGGATTAGGTTAAATATGAAGTGAGGAAACCCGTATTAAACATTAAATCGGATTTATTCTTCTTATCTTCGTGTCTTTCGATATATATATTCGAAAATTATCTTCATTTTACGTTTAATAATCGGATTCATCAAATGAGGTCAGTTTTGAGCAAGATTTTCGGAATAAACAACTTCTAAGTAGCGTAAAAAGGTATACGGGTAGTTAAAAAACACTATTAGGTAGCAACAACCCTTAAGATACTCTTCATTTATTCTAGTGCGCCCGTTGCACAAGGCAGCTATAAACGCTTGTATCACGTACATTGTGTGCTTAAGGGAGCGCTTGTATACACTGTCCAAAGCAAATAACCGGAGCCCTCTAGCGCGAAATAACCTTTCCCGACCTTTCTGACTTCACATGTCTTGAAAAATGCTCAATATTGAAGATGTATAGAGAACTTAGGCCTTGTTACATGAACCAATAACTTTACGGCAGAGAATTTCTCAAAGCTAATAACATAGGTACTGTGTGGCTTTCGGCAAAGTTTTAACAAGAACGGATTTTCTATTACGTGTTTGTGGAATGAGACATTTGATAAAACAAGGGGCTTATGTTTATTTCTTTTGAGTTTATAAGATAAGATATTGCTGTGTTTATTCATAATAAAACAGATTTATTATTTGTTTCGGAATCTTATTGCTTTACTCAAATCATATAAGGTCAGTCAGGATATCTATTCACATGATCTAATATAACTGGTGGGATTTTTGGTTCCTCGGTTGTCATGACAGTAATTGTTGGTGGTTCGTGGACCGGGATTTATCGTTCGTAGGTATTGTTTGCGCGAGGAAGTTCCCGGCAACTTTGCCGGCGTTGTTGACTTTGACTTTGACTGGATTGCTTTCCTTGTTTTGTGTTATTTATTATACTTAGAACTAGCAGAGTATTATACGATACGGCACGATTGTGGTGTCACTTAAAAGTTTCATTGTAAATTATTATGTTTTGTAGTTTACACGTTGCTATACAAAAGGTTTTATCATGTGCAAACCAGCTACTGAATATTCTGCATTTTGCAACAAATTCTAAACTCCGTCTTTCTATTTTCTCTGGATGAATTCATACGTTCAACTCGTAAACGCGGACTTGACTCGTGACAAAGGCGATCCACTGGGAGAAATGTCGCGCATTGAAACAAAAGTTTTCAGTTTAAGTTTGAAACGAAAGCTCGGCTGGTCGCGTGAAGTGAACCGTGAAGAAGAAAGCTAGGCGCCATTTTAGATTAAGCATTCTTTAAAATTCAATGTGTGGACAAAAGCTTTCGATAGCAACATGCGGGCTCGCATTTCGCGAATCGTTTTAGAATCGAGAGTCAAAAACAAATTTTAATATTGCGTTTAATTTCAGCATTCATGCGAAAATGCAGGCAAATGGACAGGATACGCGACGAGCATAACAGCGGAGCGTTCTATCGTGAAATTGAATAACTCATCAACACGCCCCAGTTGGCTTTTTAGAGCTCCCGGCAAATGAAACCATTTACCACTGATCGCCATCCGTTTCTACCCCAAATTTGCTCTAATGTTGATGATTGCTCGTATTTCTCGAGCAATTTAGGCACTTTTTACATGAAACAATGCCTGGTACAATTTCATATCTCTACATTGTTTCCCGTGTGTTGATCACACCATTCATAAACTATGCAAAACATTTCGGCTTTTTACATTGCTAACTACGTACGAAATTACGAAACAATACCTATCCTATTTAAAAACTAGTTTCGATGAATGACGGATTTCGCATCTGTGTCCCAGAAAAACCCGTGATATATTTTAGTAAAAATTTGAATCGTGAATTGATGATGGATGGACTTGATTCAATTTTCCGTATGGAGCAATTTGCCCACACAATTCCCATAAAGGTTAGATCATAAAGACGACCCACGGGTTGATTAGACCATAACTAAGCTGTATTAGTATCGATCGACGCACGGGTGGTTTACTGCATATTAAACTATAATTGCCTCTATGGATGCGCAGGCAACCTAGGATGTGTGAATCTATATCTAAAGGGCGGGTTTTAAAGCGTTAGCTTTTTAAAATTTCCTTCATTTTAATAGCAATAGACATCCCGACACTTAATTAGAGCAGCCGTTAAAAGGGCTTTACACGGCAGTTACCTAATGTAGTTTGCGCGAACTTCTTTATGTCGGCCTCAAATTGGCACGATCCTGGTTTATCGCCTGTAAAACGCCCCTGGGCCATAACGGATTTGCTGACCCGACAGTAAATACTGATTCCTGTACAGATGAGATGCTATTTACCGCTGTCGCTATTTGTAACAAAACATGACTGGAGTTGAAAGGTATTCTTTGCTACTATAAATGGTATTGATTGAATGCCGAGCAATTGTTGAAATGGGCCTTTTGGGTGGTAGCAATGCATGGTAATTCGTTTTAATGGGATTAATCCGAAATAGCTAGGTATCGTGTCTACGTCGCGCTTGTGTCGCCCACTCAGTGTCATGAATTATCCTATAATAAATTGCAGTTTCCATTGTTGCTATGAATGACAAGAATTTAATCGTGAAAAAAATCATCTGTCCGTCGTCCGTTTCATACAAGGCCCGGGACCGTTATAAATTTTCTGGTGGCGTGAACGTCAACCATAGTGCTTGTATAAGTGAAGGTTTTCTTATGGCCGAACCCAATATTCAAACCGCGGACAGATAGGCTTACTTCGGATTAAAATTTGACACATTTTGTATGGGAAAATGTCAAATTTTAACCTGAAGTAAGCCTTATCTATCCTCGGTTTGAATATAGGGTTTGGCCGTTAAACTATAGGATTAGCTCGGTTGATTTGGAACTGACCCGAGTTGTGGTTGGTTTACTCCAAAGATCGCTGATAAAGAAGTTGGAAAATGAATCAGTGCTTACTCAGGCAGGCCTGTCGCCGGACTGACAAAAGTTTTTGATTGTTTCTGGCTCCAGATATAATAGGATTCGTCATCACAATCCCTGGAGTTTTAAACCAACCCGTTTAATCGCTCAAGCGGCCCAATTATGTTCTTAAATCCTACCTGAATACTTTAACAAAAGATTTTGTACAAGAAAATCCAATGTCTGCTTCTACTGCTCCAATTTTCGTGTGTCGAAAAAATTCCTATTCTCAAAGGGATTCGATTTGCTTGCGCTTTGTGAAAACATAAAGCCTTTAGACGGAACAAACGATAAACATGAACTGCTAAGGGAAATCTGAGGCAGCCAGAAAGATTTCTTGTGTATTTCTGAGCTACTGCTCAGGTGTGGATTATAAATCTTTTCACTGTCGAAAGTAGATTTCTTTTGGATCAGGAATTCAATATTCGATCTAATTGAATCCCTTAGATAAAAATCCGTTGGAATCGGGCTGTTACATAAGTGGAGGCGGAGACTGGTCGTTGAAGGCTTACGTAAGGCCGGAGGGCCGGAGGAGCCGGCGCGGGGTCGCTCCCAGCTGACTCGGTGTCTGCTTATTACCTCGGAACACTCACATTTGCATATTGGCACCGACACCGGCTAGTGTCACGTTAACAACTGGCTAAAACGTAAACATGCCGAATGAGCTCGTAATTACTGTTTGTGTACGAGGGTGTGGAATTTAATGTGTTTCAATTTACCTTAACAGCGTTTGTTTTCGTTTATTGTTTATTCTTTTTAGGTGCACTTGTTTACGTAAACTGGAGCTGTTGAAAATGGAATCCGATTTCCTTTCAATGCACGTGTCAATACGGTCAGCGCTTGGCTGCTCAACAGCCCGGCAAATAATGGTATTGTCCGGCGGTAGGAGTCCGCGCCGTAGTTTCGATTTGTACCAATATTTACCTTAGCGACGACGTCGCCATTGGTGATACGATGCGGCCAGATAGTCTCACTTTCCCGCCAAAACTGTCACAAAAATGCTACATCATACGCAAACACTCTAGTTTGTCTAAGGAAGTTTTAGCGCACTTTTAAGATTACGATAGTGGTTGCAAGTTTTCCGACGGCAGTATTTCTCCGGAGTGGTTTCCGACGCTGCGGACGTTCGACCGCGTCGAGTGCCGGCACGCAACTAACTGTAGCAGCGGCCGCCGGCGGCACGCGACGCCTAAAGACGAATTTCGAGGCCTCTAATAGGCATTAGTGGACTAAGCACCAGTGGTAAAGGTCATGGTTTACACTGGGATCAACGAGGAAGCAGATGACTTGTGAGGCAATTGGATTACGCGCGCGGAATTCTAGTTAGAAAGTGGGTCACTGTCGCTTGCTTGGATTCTTTACGACCCGAGTCGCATGGCTTACGAACTCGTTAATAAATAAAGCACGAGATAATTAGGAACACAATGCTCAGTCTGGATTATCTCCGTGAAATTTTCAGCTCTGTTTTAGACATAAATTGCGGTAAACAGTGGTTTATGGACCTTGGTTAGCTCTAACTCAGTTATATCATTGTACGCCTCAGCGCGTGGATTACTTTAAATAATTTCGAGATGTAGTGCCGTTTGTTACGTCTTGTTTTGGCTGTGAAATGAAAATGTTTCCAAATTGCAGTCGAAGGGGAAATGCTTGTCGATGATATATCTTTTAAGGCACGTAATTATTTATATGAATTTATTGTCTCTGACGCAGGCGTTTAGAAATAAATCGCCAACTGGAAGTTTTGACGTCATTGGGCTTAAAAACAATCGAACAAGTTTTGTGGAGCACGGAAATATGCAAATATTGTCTTTGAGGCGGACAGGACTTATGGAAGCTGAAAGCTGATTAATGTTGACTGGTTGCGACGAACTTTGGGACTAATAACGGTAACTAATGTCAAAATAAATCTTTTATCTGACTCGAAGCAACTTGTGTGTCCCCAATATTAGACAGAACAGTCATTATATTTCTCCTTTCTTATCCTTATATGGGTATTGCTGCGAGAAAAGGATCCAATTCACAATTAAGTATACACTGAAAAAAACAAGATTGTGATTGTTGTGCATAGGTGTCTTGAATCCATACAAGCCTAACAAGACGTTAGATGCATCAACCAAGATCTTAGTTGAATCGCTAAAGACCTTGCTGTTTTTACTATAAGTCTTGTTTGATATAACTGATATCATGAATAGTATATTCATTTTATGTCAACTAAGAGAAAACCTGTCTTGGTTTCCCACATTTTTTTGAGTGTAATAATAACAACAATTAGTGACTACTAAGTTAGCAGTCCTGGGTTTTGATTCCCGGTAAGGCGAAATATTTGAATGATGAACACAAGGCACAAGTTTTTATTTCTTTCTGAGTATTGGATGTTTTCTATGTAACTGTATTTATGATTTTGACCACAGACCCAAACAAGGTATCGTTGAAAAACTCAAATAAAATACTATATTTGAAAGTCTTATTATCCATTTTAGATTTTGAAGACTGTTCGGAAAATTATTGTAATTTTGTAATTTTGTGACCGAAGCCGCAAAATTGTAAATAGGCTTCTTCGTTCTTGAGTTATAGGAGGTCTCTACCAAACCCAGTTCTTTTTCTTATTTACCGAAAATTATCATATGGCACAGCATTTGAAGTACCGGACACAGAACCCTACACTGAGGATGTTCTGACATGCTCTTTACCAACTTTTTCTCATGTGGTTTTTACTAAAAACATTCATTTATCTTTTTTTTTTTAAATAAACTAAGCCGTCAGAATGCATATCATGGTTAGCAAGTCTTCATAGCGTTAAATATAAAGTTATAATGCCAGTCAAGTGTCGATTACAGCAGTAAATTAATCTGAGGCTTTATTCCGATTTATTGTAGCGCATCTTTTTTATATATAAATATATCTAACATAACGTCAACAATATGATACCGATATTAAAGCTAGATGGGTTACGAAACTCCGCCGATGGTATTAAATGTCAAAAGTCTATTCTGATTCGGAATTTCCGGGCTTAGCCGTCAATGCTCGTTCCGGCTTCATTAGCAGAGTAAACGGCCATTGTCTCTGGTTTTAATCATTACACCCTCTATTATTCAGGGGAAAAACCAGCTTGCGCGTATTTGTTTTCCATTTAAGCTCTGTTTTAACAGCGCTGCGAGCGCTGTTTGATAATGCTCGACTTAATTGAATTTTTAAACGACTAAGGCTCCTCTATTTTTAGATTAAGATTCATATGGTCTCCTGTGTTGTAGCTGACCCTCATTTAGTGAATCATGTGTTTGTAGCATGTCTCTTGGGAATGGTTTAATGAGATAAAAATAGCATAGGTATGGATCATTATTTTGTTACTAGAGGACGCCCGCGACTTCGTACGCGTAGAATTAGTTTCCCGCTATTCCCCCCCTTTCTTCCCGTTGGGGGTAGATTTTCGGAAAATCCTTTCTTAGTGCTCACTTACATCATGAAAGGAACCCCTGTACCAAATTTCAAGTTTCTAGGTACAGTAGTTTCGGCTGTGCGTTGATATGTCAGTCAGTCAGTTTAGCCTTTTATATATATCGATTATTGATATATTTGAGAAGTACATTACTCCGATCCATTGCCCCTTTTCAATAACGCTTACAACAAACAGATACATTTTCAAATTAAGAAGTAATTTTCAGATTAATGATGAAAAGTTAAATGAATGTACGTGTGTGTTTTTACATAAATAATGTATTGCTTGTATTTCTATTATCGCCGTCTTTTTACTGTTTGCACTATCTTTTTGATATATAACTGTGTCTTGTAACCGGGGTACAGAAAAACTGCTTAAAAACCATAATGGCTGCTTGTTAAATATCTTGAGGTTAAATATTTACTTTCTTCTCCGTGTTTGGAATTTTCCACGTATATTGTTACTGGATAAAGTTATGGCGTAATTTGGCTGTGAGCCCGCTCAAAGGGGATATGGAAAATATGAAAAAAAGGCTGACCGTTATTTTACCCAGTTCCGGCGTCGTTTTTTCATTTTTGGCTTAAATTTAAACTGTTGCATTTATTGAAAAATGAATGTAGTGAATAAATTGTGTCGGCATGAATTGTTTGATTTTCGTTAGAACTGGTTATGCAGTTGTTGTTTGTTTGTGGGGGAGTACCACCCTGACGTGTGTGCATTGTGCCCACTTTTTAACCGACATCAAAAAAGGAGGAGGTCCTCAATTGGCCTGTAATTTTTGTTCTGTTAATGAAGTGAAATGAAATATTTTTATTTAACAAAAACACGTTTGTGTAGTATGTTACTAGACTTCTCCACCTATTATTGTAAACCGATTTTTATGATTCCGTATTTCAGTAGGGCATATCTCAAGGGTAGTCCCATTTTAATTTCATCAAGACCAGAGCCTCTATTCAGCTCGCTAAAACAATATTGTTTTTGACTTGATTCCGTATTGCCAACGTTTTGATAGCTGCCGTCATTACTTGACAGTAATGGCGGTCGAATTATTAACGATACAATAACACATCGAAAGCAATATTGTTTTACCAACTTGAAAAGAGAATGGGATCCAAGTAAAGTCAACGGAACTCCTGAATATTTTGGAGTAGATTCATTGTCTTTTTTAACATTGAATTATTTACGGCCAAATTTATTTCATTAGTAAATATGCTTGTAGTTGTCAATGTCATTAGAGATGCCAAGTCATTTGTAACTTATTATAAATTCAACCTTATTGTTGTAGAATGTCAGATGGACTTTGGATCTAAGGTGGGTCACAAATTTAAGTCTTTGATTGTACATACATAGACGGCAACATTAAAAGCAGTTAAAACATGATATTGCTTGTTATTTTATGTTGTATCAGAATCGATCATAATATAGGGACCGACTGACTACGTCACAAATGTATACACGGTTCTGGTGGAGATTTAATGTGTTTTCACTCAGTTTATTTCTAAAGTTCAAGTCGCTCGTAAAGATAAGTGTAAGTCCTGACTCGTTGTTATTCGCGCCATTAATTCTTGTAACGATTGCTCTTAATTCGTTATGTAACTAATCTTATCATTTAATGATCTAAGTAATTTGTCAGAACTTACCTTTGGTCCGCTGTTCTGTGTTAATAGGAATATCTTTTGGTGTTGTTTAAGTTTATTTCTATTTTAGACTAAATCTCATGTAGTCATAGTTTTTAACACTTACTTGAAAAAACCCTTAGTTGAAAAAAGTTGTGAGTTCAAACCCTTTTTGATTTTGAATCAGCATAAAAAAATTACAACGAAAATAAACAAAAAGTGAACATTGTGGTGAACACTGTCAAATTAAGGGTGATATCGACTATCTGCGTGCCAAATTTCATCCAAATCCGATAGCCGTGAAGCGTGATTGAGGTACAAATAACCAAATATCCATACAAATTGGATGGGTGGTTTACGTGTGTCAATTTAATCAACCAAAATGTTGGATGTTCGGTGAATGTTAAGTTTTTCATACGTTGAGCTGCGTTCCTTATTAATTAAAGTATGAATTTATTTGTGCAATATAAAATGTAATCAAGCGTGTTTCGAGATAATTAGGTATTGTTACCCATGCACATGAATAATTTTGAATTAAATCAGCATTTCTTTGATTAACTTTTTATTATTTCGCTGGAATCCGCCGGTGCCCGAGACCTGGGGTTTTATTGTAATTTATTTTAATCCATCGTGTTTCCATATGGTAATCATATTGTTGACGTAGAAGCTCTTACTGTCAAGTGAATAGGAGCTGAGATAGAGTTAGCTTTGTGTTACCAAGTGGAATTAAGGCGTTATGGCTATCGGTGATATGACGATGAAAATGATAATTATTATTACACTAGCTTCTGCCCGCGACTTCATCGTAGAATTAGATATTCGGGCATCCCAGTTCGGTTATGTTGCGAGGGATTTCGATTGATCCAGGGTATTTAAAAATCTATCTCCATTCAAAATTCTATCCGAATCCCTGTTTTAGCCTAAAATGAGTAACAAACTAACACACAAACTGTCGCATTTATTAGACTTATTATTTAAAGATTTTAGTCTTAATTAGTGTGATACTCTAGTTCACATCGAAAATTGATATTTCAAGGTCTGCATTGTAAACTTTTATTACAATCCAAGTTCAGAGGAAGGCGGAGTTATGTTAGTCACGTAGCTCCGTCCCTCCGGCCGCCCGGCACTTGGGTAGTTTAACAGTTCATAAATAACAGTCTCAGTTATTATTAGCGCGTATATGCTACATAGTATAAAACAAAGTCGCTTCCCGCTGTCTGTCTGTCTGTCCCTATGTATGCTTAGATCTTTAAAACTACGCAACGGATTTTGATGCGTTTTTTTTTAATAAATAGAGTAATTCAAGAGGAAGGTTTATATGTATAATAAATGCTGGTTTATTGTACGGGTGTTACAGAAAACTCAAATAAACCGAAGCAAAGCGAGGGCGGGTCGCTAGTATGCTACAAACAAAAAAAACTTCTCTATATACATCGTAACCGACCTGTCTTGTAGGCCTACATACAAAACTACATGTCAAATTGTTTAATATGCTCCTAAAGACGAAATTTGATTAATATTTGTCTATTGTTAAATACTTTTAACAAACAATAAATTTTCTTACTCTATTCTAACTCCTCATTCTCTCTGTATTTGTCTGTAACGGTTTTGATTTTTCCGTCATATTAAAGAGAAAGTATTGTTTCAAAATATTCGTTCAAATTTTCACGATTCAAATGACGGGTACGCGACCGCAAAATAATAACAGTGAGAAAAGCAAGGTTTTTTTAACGCCAAAGTGTGTTATTAGATATATTTTTTAATTGCGGGTTCTTAATCTTACCACAGTTATTATTTTATGAGCCCTAATATTTCGGCAACTCTCCGACAAGGCTCATGGTCACGGGATTAACTTTTTCACATCACAGCCTCTAGTTTTGCTTTAGTTCTCATATCGATTGCCCTGCTAACGCCATCTGGCGGGCAGCCAGGAACCAATGTCAAGTACACTTTCCCTCTTATACGCAACTGTTGGTTTGGCTGGTTTGGCTGTTTGGATTAGGATGTTGTCGAGATTATGGCTTGGCTTGAACTTTGTACAGCTTAAGTGGACAGTTGTTGAACGATAGTTCAGCGGCCCGATTATGGTCGTGTTTATCGATGTGGATAACAGTGGATAAAGCAACTGTCACTTTCTGACAAGTATGTAAGTGCGAGAGCGACGGATGGTTTATCCACCGCGATAAAGGCGACCACAATACCGGCCCAGGGTCGAGATTCTAGCTGGTAAAAACCATATCGTCTTTGACGTGGGCCGAGATTTTAGGCGGTGAAAACCATTTCGTCTTTGACCTGTCATGGAATTGTTTTTAACTCGGCCGCCATTACTGTCAAGTAAATAAGAGCTATCAAAACGTTGACAATACATAATCACGTCTTACTTTATTTTTGTATTTATTTATTCAATGCTCACACAATTACACGAAACATTTATAAATATAAATAATGATAATCCTACGTGTACCTTTACACGAACATATAGCGCTCATTAAGGAAAAAGCTACTTACAATCAATAAAAAAACTTGTTTCTTTGACAATTAATTAATACCACATTGATACAAAGCTTGCGACTACATTGAGGAATTTAAATGATAAATCAACTCTTTATAAACAAATATAATTTTGCCCTGGGCCTCTTTTCAACACGGTAAAAACAATATCGTTTTTTATCTGTTATCGTATTGTCACCGTTTTGATAGCTCTTATTTACTTCACAGTAAATGCGTCTGACGTCATAACAATACCGTAACAGGTCAACTACGATATCGTTTTTACTTTCGGGAATAGATGCCTTGCTTGCAAGTATAGTTAGTGTTTGAAATTACAAATTACAGAAGTCATAGGATCATCTTACACTGACGGAATTGTATGGTATTTGTGAACGATTTCACCTAACATACACGACTTCTTTATAAAAACGTTTTTTTTGTTTCAGGTAAGTTCGAGCTGCATTTTAGCCCAATGCTGGTGAAGTCTTGAAGATAATTGAATGATACTCATCTAGAGTGGCTGGGCGCGGCTCTTGCCAAGTAGTTGGATATCTAGCGGTGAGACATTTGCATTTTAAGAGCTTTTATCGTTGTAAGATGGTTGTAAATGGTTTTCTTCAGTTACAATTGAGACATTAACGTCTTTGACTTTTTGTTCGTGTGTTAGCAAGACTATCTTGACACTTAGTAAATAATGGCTTGAATACGGCTATTGTAACTAAGATTTGAATTTAATTATATCTTATTTTATCATTCTCGGGTACACTTTGAGCCTGTAGGATTTTTCTGTGTAATTACCTTTCTGACACATTCATTTACAAACACTGAAAAAAAAATTGGTCACTTCAACCAAGATTGTGATTGTTGTGCTTAAGCGTCAAGATACCTACATCAACCAATATGTTAGTTGAATCACTAAAGAACTCCCTGTTATAGGCAGTTGCCTACACTGCCTTATCTGGCCCTGGGTCGGCCTTACAAGTACACACAGTGCTTCATAATTTTAACAACATGTTTGAACTGCTGAACTAATCTGTATAAGGCCGACTGTACCATATCTTTAGTTTTATACGAAGTTCGCATGCTGTAAAAACGCACATACGCGTTCAACAACATTGTATCCTTATAACCTAGGAATAATACTTTTTACGTATCGGTTTTAGTACTTTAGGCGGTGCGATGTCTGTCAGTCATATCATTCAATCAGTGACAGAACAGTTTTATTATTATAGAAGGCATAAAGTCGACGTAGAAATAAAATAGTTGTATAATTTTCCGAGTGCCCTTAAAGATATTCCGACGACGTCGCAGCTCGCGAAATTCTTTCAGACATAAAGCTGTATATTTTTATTAAAGACCCTTTTTGCCTTTACCCACGTTATCTATATAGGTACGCGACTTTCAAAACTTCCGCCCTTTCGCTACAATAACTACTTCCAACTATCCAATTCCCTTTTACGATGTTCCTAAAAATAACCTTAAAAGGCATGGTAATAAGGCTGTAGTTCGTATATGGAAGTTGCGTGTTAGGATAGTGCTGGCGCCTTGCCAAATGTTTGCCAATGTCAATGGCATGAGGCAGACAAATGCTGGTCACCATTGACCTTGGCTGCCGACGTACAGTTGCGTATGGGGCTCGCCATCCTGTAGGCGTAGTCTTTGATCGGTGTAAATGACATTATTGCTTTCTTTGAGATTTATCGAATGCTTTGAGAATGGTTTATGGAGTTGGCTTAGTGGGAGTGATATTGATGTAGTTCGTTGTTCGTTTACGTGATGGTGCGTTGCGTTTTATAGTGACATGAAAGCGCTTGCGAGCTACAATAGTTTAGCGCTATGGTTGGTAAAGCGACGCGTCCTTTACAAAACTAACGGAACTGTTGATCAGAACCGAGGTAGCTTTAGCGTGAATCGCATAAGAGGCTAATGCTATTAAATTTGATGGAACGAAGGAAAGGTTTCCGCAGTAGAGTTTTAGGTATCATGTTTTAGGTATTAGTTCATCGATCCGAAATGTGTATTGATCAGCCAATTACATGACTGTTTTTTTCTGTATAACATCAGTTCTCGGCATAAAGATCAGGTAAATTTCATATCTCAACTCGAATTAAATAGTTAAGGGGAAAACCGTCCGCCTACGTGTTATGCCAATACGCAAGATAATATAATACAAGTCATTATGATACTTTGCGGGAGTTTTATGTTTTTTTTCCCGTCGTGGAATCTTTGTTTACGACCCTGTTCTCCGGGAAGAGTATAAAAGAATAACAACGGGAAAAACCCGACAAGATAAAAATATTGCAAGCTTATTAAAATATTGATACACTGTCGTTTTGATTTGGGCCAAAAGGAAAAGTGACAACTCGAAATTATACGTTAAGCCAGAAAAATAACTATCTAAAATAGAATCATACCCCATTATTAAATTGTTTAATTTGATATAGGTCGAAAGAAATATGTCAAATTGTACGTACTCACTGACAAAAATTAACGATTGTAGATACGACCTTCCTGAAACATACATACATCGTAGATTCGCCATAATATAAATACGTGCAGTGCAAACTCATTATTATTTTTTACAAACATATCATGTTAAAATTGTTATGTAGGTTTTTTTGTCAATTTGTTGTAAAAAAATTGCTTATTTTTTAATTTTATGAAATAATCAATTCATCAATTTTAGTAGGAAGTTATAACAAAAAAAGAAAACCCGCTCACAACTTAATTTATTTGAACAATATATTCGTCCTCCCGAATCTGTTTTCTCGCTAATGTCTCTTTGACTAAAAACATGCGTAGCATTTTGCGTCGAGCGATCTGCCAATTCTCGCCAAAGTCGACATTTTCTCGAGAAATAGATTTCGTTATAAATATAATTTTGTGCGTCGTGTAATAAGTGCTGCTTTAGTTTTGGCTCGTTCGAGCGACATTGGCCCGGCAATGACCCACATCGCCTCTGTTTCGTTAATGCCAAGTTTACTTTCCCTTTTTTCCTGAAACTAGCAATGGCCACAGAGCGTTGTTTATTAAAATGGGGCGAAAGATGAAGTCTTTCACTTTTATGCGTTGATTGCCAACTTCCTTATTTCCATAAGAAATGGACGGAGATAAAGGCATTACGGGGTGCAATTCGTTAATGATTAATGATGAAAATAGAGTGAACCTTCACGTAGGATGTATAGAAACTATCTTATCAGCTTAATGTAGTTGTGAATTTGAGGACTGAATATTATATGACCTCTTCCAGTTTATCCATTTTAAAGTTTCAGATACTAATAACCGTAGAGAACTATCGTAAGTTTTAAAAGAAGAGTGTACCTACTCGCACTCTTGTTTTAAAACTTTCGCGTTACCGTTTTAACAATACTAAGAAAAAGAAAAACACTCAACTAAAAACTACCTAAACTAACTAAATTATCTTTATTCAAAGTAGTTATAACAATGTAAGTTAAAATAAGTATCGGTACTTTGGTACTTAACGCGGAACCTGCCTATGTACTCGTATCTTATTTAAGAACCTAGGCATTATAAATTATGAGCTTCCGTAAGTTAGGCGTCCTACAACTTACGGCAATCCGATTCTATTGTTCCTTAACTTGTATGGCTTTTCTTAAGAGTTCGGTTATGTTTATGACTCGGGTCGGAACCTGTCAGAGGTGTTTGACAGTGCGCCGGCGATTCAGGCGCGTCGAGGGCACAAACTTTATTACGCACGATATCTTTATTGCCCGTTCGAAACACCGCCATAAAAGATGTGATAATAGACAGTTATATGGCTCATCTGTCTACTATATCTATTATTAGAATGTCGGCTTTTGTATGGAAGCGACGTAAACATGACGAAAACGATCACTGCCTTCGTAACGAATATAAATTGTGGTAAATTTAGGAAGGCTTGAAAAAGAAATCTCGGAATAAGAAAAAATCTAGGACAGGAAATTAATGTTCTGCAAGTAGCAAACTTCACCACTTGTAAAGTTTTGTGGTTGCTTGCCGGACGTAGACTCGATGTTAGCCGTCTGGCGAGAATTGATTTTGCGGTATACTGTCGTGTCTGCTTTGATAGGTTATGCGTCGAGTATTTGTGGTTAAGTCGCTCGAATAACTCGTCGCTAGGTGGTACAAATTCAACTCGCCGGTTAATATTTGGTGCGTCGAGCTCAAGAACGAATAGTAAAAGAGTGTCACCTACCTGGGCCTAGGTAATGATACTATATTCTTTCGCGAATTCTTCGCCTGTAATGCAAGAGTAAAAAAAAAAGAGTTAAATTTCAACGAAACATCTAACTTTTAAAGGATAGATAACGATATATTATTCTCCTAACATGATTGCACAGATGTGCACAATTTGGTCGCTCACAAAGCACTGATGCGTTGAAAGCCACAAATCCTCGCAGATTGCGGCATTCTTCATCTTCGACTGAATCCGGGTAATTGAGGGGGCTATTAAACTGATTTGCTGCCGATTTTACACAATTTTGTCCGTTGATTTCTGAATGGAGCGTATTTTGGGGTTCACCCTTGAATCAACGACACTGATTTCAATGAATGTTATACTTCGCCGAATTTTCATTTCGTCGACAGGCATTTACACATGCAGGAGTTATAATTATTTGGTGGTCATAGGTCTAACCTAACCTAACTACGTATCCCATGCTTAAGATAACTTAAAAACAAAGTTTCAGGAGAAAATTAGCTCTCGTCGAAATTAAATTCGATGAAATGATACATTTTATCAAATGACTGGATCCCATACTTCGGGTTGTCAGGATGGTTAGTCAGTTTTGCTTTTGCAGCATTAATTTTGGCATGGAATGCTTGAACAAATGAATAGATGAAAGAGTTACGGCCATAGAGTGTGCTCGCGCGAATTAAATTGTATCTTTAGATGGTTGAAGTCCATTGCTTTTAGAACCGATGGCCGTTGGGGCGAAAAGGTTATAGGAAGGAGATCATGTACCGCAATGCAGGCGCAATTTTGGCAGGCTACCCATATTATCCTCTATAGGGGTCGCAGAATAATGCTGGATGGGAGGAGAACAGAATCATGATGATCTTCGGGGAAGGTCTATGGCCAGCAGGTGGTGTTTTGGCTGATGATGTCACATCGATAATACAGTGATATACGGCTTTCATTTGTATGTTAATGGAAATAAGTGTTCTTTGAATCACTAAGTATTGGAGTTACGTGAGGTATAATCATGAGTATGCGTCATAATGTGTAAATTAATAGATAGGAGATGTTCAATACACAAGGCGCTGTAAAGTAACTCAGCGACTCTCACTTGTCAACTAAAATCTGAAAGATGCTGGGAATCTTTTAGTTTGGTTATTTTAGTCACTGTTCAGTTGAAGAAACGTATTCGCATAGATAAAATCGAGAGTCCAGTTGCAATGACCAAACCTGAGTAATGTGCTAATGTGGCTTTAGAAACGTCACCTCAGGAATGTTGTACAGAGGTACATGTATATTTGTGAAAGATCTAAGGGCCGCTTCGTTAACATCACTAGCGCTACATTTTGATAAACTGTGGAAAAAGCTAAGCTAAAATATCAAAGCTAGGACAGACATTAAGTCGGTTGAATTATCTCTGTCAATTAATAAATCGCCAGCAAATACCGTTTTGCGGCCGAAGTAATTTTATTTTATCGAAGAGGCGGCGCAAATGTTGTTATTAATTTTCCCCGGATTTATAACCGGAAAACAGGCTTGTTATGGCTTTCGGGATTTTATAGGCTGTTAATATTTTTTAAGGGATTATTTTTAACGAGCATGTTATTAACAGCTTTTGTTGTTTGACGAGCTTGAATAGACCTGAATTCTGCTCGTGCGTTTTAATTATTTTTTGTAAGGGAATGAAAAAATATCGACATATTTGTCCATACCTGGAACGTAAAAAAAAGTCATGTCTGAAATGTTTTTTTAAAACATTATGTTTAATGAATGACGAATAACATCTTGCGTTTAAACTTGTGGAGGGGTTTTATGGCCTAGATAAGTAAAACGTGTACACAGGACACCAGCGGGCCTAATATGGCTATCGCATGACAAATATGGATAGAGCATCCGTCACTCTCGTACTTATACACGTGTCAGAAGATGACGGATGTTTTATCCAAACTTTGTCACGCGATAAACGCAGCCATATTAGGGCCCCTGAAGGGGTTCAGAGTTTAAAGGCACATTGCCATTACAAGTTAAAAATTTCCTTCTGCTGCACGGGTAGCACAAGTTTTATTTTCTCGCTTGTCGCTCAGTGCGTCTCTATCGTTACTGACTTGATAGAAAGGGAGATCCGAGCGACAAACAAGTCGCGGGCAACTTGTGCTAGCCGTGCTGGAGTTTCTTGCGGCGCTTCTTCTCCGCAATGATGGTCTTGTCCTAAGCGCTAGTAGATTCACTCCATGTTACCGACGTGTAAAAGAGCACTCATGTGGCCAATTTACTGAATGAATAATTCGAATTTCGAATTTTAGAATTTTGTTAGTCCGTGGTTTCCTCGAGACCACATACTCGTACAGTCAAGGTCACCAATATGTTTACACCACAAAGTATTAAAAATATGTACACGCACGTCATTACTATGGCAATAAGGTCTATGTGAACATATTTTTGTAACTTTGTGCGGATATTTATTTTTAACCTTGACTGTACCATATCTTATTTACAAAAAATATTGTCTTTGTTAAGCAAGTGTTCGCATACTGGCAAAGCACAGCTGGGATTGGAAAAACAGCTGGTGCAGTTTACATGAAAGTGGAACGGTAACCATGCAATCAGAATGGAATTACGGACAAATTAGGAACGGTAATAAATTACCCCTCGAATGTAGGCCGGCATCAGCCAATCAGTGATGATTATTAACGTTGAAATTAGAATATTTCCTTGGACTTGTTTACTAATAACACGAGATAATATATTTAGGAATAAAGGCCGATTTTTACCCGACTGCCGTAGTAGGAGGGTAATGTTTTCTGATCTGTATGTATATGTATGTATGTATGTATGTATGTGTGTATGTATGTATGTATGTATGGATGTATGGTTCTTTGTTTTCTTGTAAAGGCTGGACGAATGGCCCGATTTTGACAAGTGAGGTGTCGTTAGGCCAGATTTACACTTGTAAGCTATTACTGTAAGTTTTGAAACAAAGTTACGTGCAAGACAGAGATGCAGATATTTGCCACTCACTTTTACCTATAGTTGCGTCTCAAAAATAAATTATAAGTGTAAATCTTGCCTTAGAATTGCCTTAGCGTCGCGGGTGTCACTGGGTACCTTATTTTTTTTAATGTGAAATGGGCGAAATTATATGTATGTTATATTGACGACATTATCCAAACAACAGCTGGGTTTTCAAAGCTTGCTTTTTGTTAGACTTGTTTCAATTACAGCCAAAGACAGTTTTTATTTTTGTCGTATGAATAAAAAGAAGGACAAAGCATCCGACAGATACAGCTATCTTGAGATTGGAAAAGTCGGCCCTAACTCTAATTATCTGCTCATTAATTCGAGTTTAATATCCGTATTTGTATGAAACAGGCCCCTGAAATTCTTTTCACTTGTTCCCGGAGCCGTCGACTATTTTATTCCAAAGTTGAATTGAATCCCGTCAAAGTTTCTACTTTTGTAATTGAATAAGTTTCAGGATTTTCCCGTCATTGTTGCAACGCCGCTGGTTCTTGAATGAGCGTGAAACAAAAGAAATATTAAAAAAATACCTGCGGAGAGTATATGGCTTCGAAAACCTTGGTTGAATTATTGTTTAAAGTACAATACGACGGAATTAGAAAGAACCTTGCTTGTGGACTCGTGTTTTTTATTTTGAAATTTTGTTTATTTTGTTAACATGCTACGTTTTGGAGACTCGCAGACCCGTCTAATTTAAATAGATGCTTGGGTTGTCAAATCAGCTTAATTTAAAAAAGCCATTTTGTTTCCTTCTTATGACAAATTTCAAACCACAATTAAAAACAAGGTTAAGTTTGAAGCCTGTGTTTGCCTACTGACATACACCACACAGGCTCTATTCTACTTGGGATAACTATATTGTTTTCCACATGCTATCGTATTGTATATAGTTCGTTCGTTCAAATAGTTTGCATGCTTTGATGTGTCGCTACAATTGGTACAAAGAAGCTGCCGCGGCGCACACAAAGCGATGTCGGCGACTTCAAAGGGGCGGCAATATACAAATTATACACTATTTGAACGAATGAAATTATAATTTGATAGAAATCCGTTGAGCCATTTAAGAATTATCACCTTTGAAAGCGAGGCTCTTAATAATTTCTAGTTTAATTACTTATATGTGTCCAGTCGTATACATAAGTTTATCTACATGCATATCATAAGTTTTCTAAAATATGTGAGAAACCTGTATCTGTGGTTGCCCTGTTTCTTAGTGTAACTGTATCTTGATCGGTCACGGTTTTTATTAAAATGCAACCACATCGATAACCGGTACTTTAATGACATGCAATACTTTAATCTTAATATTAAAATACAAGAAATACAGGTTTTTTAATACAGGCCATTTGCTTATCGTTTCTGAACATATTGTAAGGAAGTTTTGATATGGATGTCAATAGAATTATTGAAAGTTATTGATAAAATGTAAGCATACATACATATATGAAATCACGCCTGTTTCCCAGAGGGGTAGGCAGAGACCACTTCTTTCCACCTGCTACGCTAAGGTAACAAAGGTAAGTATACCAATTAAAACACTACCCGCCTTAATTTTAAACTGTTATTACTGTACAGCTCGTTCCATTGCCTGTCATTTAAAAAAATATAGTTGAAAACGTAACAAAAGAGTCATCGGACCGTGCCGGCCGTAGAATAATCCCCCTCAGGCAATGGAGGGTTTTATTTTCATTGTCAGCAAATGCTCTTTCTGTGCCATATCATGTTCAGTGCCAAGTATTGAATTCACTTAGAAAGTAGACTCAATTTATTGGCACTCAATATATCAATATTGTAAGTACAATTGGTCTGTTTTATAAGCGATATATCGCCGTCACTCTCGTCAGTAAAAAAAATGCACAGTCGACTACAATCAGATGTGTCCACTTTTTCACCTAATGGCATTGTAATAAAGACCAAAAGTGGATGTTTATAGTTGACTAGAGGACGCCCGCGACTTCGTACGCGTAGAATTAGTTTCCCGCTTCTCCCCCCATTTCTTCCCGTTGGGGGTCGATTTCCGGAAAATCCTTTCTTAGTGCTCACTTACATCATGAAAGGAACCCCTGTACCAAATTTCAAGTTTCTAGGTACAGTAGTTTCGGCTGTGCGTTGATACAGTCAGTTTTGACGTTTATATAATATATAGATTGTACCTACCGTAGGTGTGTAATTGCTTATTTGTATAAATATTATATTAGGTAGGTACTGAAATGACATGTTTGGAATATGTTTAAGTAAGAGTCGAAATTAATTTAGTCATTTTCTTTGATTGAAAAGACAGACAAGGGTCTTTAGAGACTCTTATTTTTCCATTAATCAGTCAAAAATATCTCTGTTACCTAATACTATAGTAATTTAGTCAAAATAATTATTTCATTTAGATCTTATAAAATTTAAGATCGTTGAAGGAAACACAAATTTAATCATCTTTTGCTCTTTTCAAGAGTAAGTCCTTTAGTCGTATTTAACGAGTCTTAAAGTTGGAATTATTTTAACTGTAGGGGAGACCGGGGCTGGAAGTTCCGATTTTCATGTAACATCAAGTTAAATTATGAAAATGAAGGGTTTGATTTTCAACATGTGCACATATTGAACAGGTGTTTATCGTTGTTTGTAAAATAATAGACTGTTCTACTAATAACTCAATAGTTATTTTTACAGAAGCACATTTTTGACAAATTTCGGAGCGGAACATTCAGCCCCGCTTTGGGGCGAGTTGTTCCATCTGTGAGGCAAATTGTTCCGCTTAAATTTTCTTAAATAAAACATCCTTTTTTATGATCGTGTGTATATAATATTGATGCTGTGCAATGTCAATTAATATTTTAGAGGAGTTTCACTGAGCTAAGTAAAAAAAATCATTCAAATTTTGTTTGTTAAATGCAGATGCACGCCCAATTTCTGGAGTAACTTATCGAATAGTGAACCAGTCAGCTCTAGTTTGTCTATTCTTGTCCTATGAAGGGGGAATGTTTTCCAAAGAAAATTTTACCTCTGGTCCTCGTCCTAACTTCGTTTTTTCACATTGTTAAAAAAATTGCGGTACATTATTCCTGGGAACAACCAGCCCCCCAAGGGAGGAACTTTTAGCCCCAAATTACGTTTTTTACGAAGACTGACATACTGGCAAAGTAATAGAATCAATTTAAAAATACACAAACAATACAGATACTTTACTAATGTCACTACAATTAAGGAAAGTTACGTATAAATCGGTTCATAATAAACAATGATACACCAAAAAGTTTAAACATGAAAATATTTACTGACGTGGTGTTCTGACAGCTCCATACATTATGGACACTTAACCGTCATCGCCGGAGTAACTAAAATGGCTGCCAAAGCAGCGCGACACCTGACGCTTTATTGGCACATTTCACAAGTATTGTTATCTTTTTTCCTTACAAAGTTATTGCCGTCGGAACAACTTACCCCGGGAACTTCCAGCCCCGGTCTCCCCTACTGATATTCAATGAAGGTCGTACTGATAAAAAAAAAGTATGATACGTAACGGTCGAGATTTATGTGATTTGATATGTCTTTAAATATGTATTTGGAAAGTTGTAACAGTAGTCAGGAACCTCTCGAAAAATGCTTTTCTCTCTCTTTCGGAAACTTCAAAAACTTTATCATCTAAAGTACAACTTATGAAGTCCTGATGAAGTCGTAGCCAAAAGCCAGTTCATAATGTTAACCAAGATTTCCGTTATTCTCGCTGTCGCCAAACTTCCACAACTAAGGGGTGAAGAAAGTACGTGCTGAATTGATTATGAGAAGTTTGCGATACCTGGGGCGTTAGCAAGTTGGTCAGTACAGAACATCCCTCTCTAACTAAACCATTATGAGAGAAACAGGTGACTAAAAATAAATTAGTCTTGTGCTAGGTCACGATTTAAAACTTTTCTAGTTAAAAATGTAAATTGTATTCCCAGTTGGTATTATACTTACTAATGTTAATTGATGTAATATTCAACGACTTTGAAAGTTGTTTATCAAGAATCTGCTAGAAGGAAGTATTTTATGGAAATAACGGTGTATTTTTTTCTTTACTGCTTGTAATTTTTAACCTTTCGGAGACTGTTTTACTCGTACTCACGGAACAGAAAAAATGGTGGAAGTGCCATGAGCTTCGCTTAGTATGAGACCTGTTGTCGCCAATACTCAAACTATCATAAAAACAACACACCAACATGGAAAATGATTTTTCACAACACTGCTCGGAAATATGGCCATAGATGGTCTTGTTTGGGGTCACAAAACGTCACTTATAAGGATACACCAAGAATTTTTTTCTTGGCGTGTTTGCTGATTGGTCGTGAACATTGTTGTCCAACTTTAAGAACCAATGAAAATCAATCAATAAATTTTTGTGTCAGCTCCTTAAAATGAAAATTTGAGATCGACCAATCAGAACACACCATTTTGTGTCGTAAAATATTAGGTGTATTTTTGCTAAAAGATACACAGACTAAAAACAACGTCACTGCTTTTTTTTAAAATGTAATTCATACTTGGCCCCTAATCTCGAACCACTAGAGATGAAATTACATGGGAGATATGGCGAAACAAATACAATTTTATATGGAGTTGACATCTTCATCTCGAATTTTAGTTTATTCATCTCGAGTGCCACAAGAACAGGGGTCCAGATTAAAAAAAAAAATCTGTGTTAAAATTGGCGGTGATACAGCTTCTATACTACCTTTGAAAAACCGACGCCAATTGACTAACACTATTGAGTTTTGAATATGAATTTTTATTTTATTTCCTCTCAGTAGTTGTGAAAAGCACTATGTCTGCCTCGGTAGAAAGTGCAATTTATGGACTCGTACACTAGAGGGCCTCAACTACGTTTCGGCCCTCTATATGACTCGTCCAAAAATCGCGTACATTCTATCCTCTGCAACAATGTACTATTGGTGCAGCTATCGTTTTTACATTCTAAAATAGTACAATAAGGCATGCTTCTGGCTGGATTTATTTCCTATTTTAGAAATATTATTCCCACAATTTTCACGCACAAGCGATCGCGGCAAACTGAGCTAGGTTGCGCGGAACTCCGTATAACCATGCCACACGTTACACGCCCACTTCACATTTCAACTGTTTTTTCTGTTCTGTGATTTTACTTGATAAGTGGTATTGATTCAAGTTATTTCCTACTTCATCGTTATTTTTGTCCGTTTCCATATTCTTTAAAGTTTAGTTTTACACGTGTCATTTCGTAATTATTTTGTAGGTATTTTATATTGTTCCTGTTTTTTCTTTATATAACCAGCTGCCCGCTCTATTACTCTTGCACAATAAGGCAATCGATGAGACGTCAGAAACATTCAACCGCATAATCTTAGTTATAGCAGTTTGTTAAAGTGATAATACCTTTTATGATCGGTATCTCAATAGAATCTCAAGATTAAAAAACTTATTTCAACGAGTTGCTGAACGGAGACTGAACTGAGACTTTACGCTAGATATTAAATTGATGTTTTAGGGTTTAAGTTTTGTAAGCTAATTTGATTATTTATCTTTAGCGAATTCTAAAGCTTTTGAGATTAGTACCATTGGATTTTCGTTTGCCAAAGTATGTGAAATCGGTGGAACTGAATCTCACACTAGCGTCACAGCTAGCGTTATGCATACGTCAATATAATCTTGAATCATTATAGTGTCATAAAAACCCTAACATCAAGTGCTTTATCGTCAGTTGTCCATTTTTTTTAAATATTATTATTTGTACAGCTACGCATGTTATTATGGCGATTTGTGCAAATGGTAAAAATAGTGCTTTAAATTAACTTCATAAAAACATTTCACTGTGTGTGCCTTAAAAGATTATCCCTATCTTTTATCCTCTCTATTATTGTCCCGTATGTCCGTTCCGTCTGTTTGTCCAGGCTGGGTAAACTCTAGGCTTAATGCGCGTTCAAAATGGCGGTGTTTGTGAAATCTGAGATTTTCGTCCGTTACCCGCATTGAAACTGTGAATTACGTTTTGTGTGAACATTTAATAAACCGGACAAGGGCTTTTTGGACCATGCTCAGTGTAGGGTTCCGTCCCCGTTTCTACAAATACAAAAATCCATCTCCAAAAATCATCCTTACTAATATTATAAACGCGAAAGTTTATATGTATGAATGTATGGATGTTTGTTACTCTTTCACGCTGCAACGGCTGCAACGGCTGGACGGAATTGGATGAAATTTGGAATGGAGATAGCTTATACACTGGATTAAAACATAGGCTACTTTTTTATGCCGGAATATTTAAAAGTCCCCGAGGAAATAATGATAATCGAAATCTACGCGGACGGAGTCGCGGGCAGAAGCTAGAAATTCATGAGTATGAACAAATTTTCTTTTCAAAGTTTTTTAGTGTTATCTTCGATGATTTTCGGTAGGTATAAACATTTTAGTCGCCTGTAACCCAAGAACCAATGAAGTCCACTAATAGTTTTCCTTTTAAATTTGTTGTATGAGCTTTCATTTAAGATATTTTGCAGATTTTTCGTATTTGTAGTTTTGGTTGTAGGGGGTGGACAAGTAGCGGTCTCCCGAATCTAAAAATAGATTATAACATACTTAATGGTTTTTTAATGCTACCCAAAAATATCACCATGTACGACGATCACACGATGTTGTAAAAAAAATGTACGGTACCCTAAAACAATGTTTTTAAGTAATTTAATATTGATATTGTGCGCTATAAATAATCTATACGTGTATAAAATTTCAGCTTCGTGTCTTTAATAGTTTCTGAGAAAAAGTGAGTGCAACATACAAACAAACAAACAGACTGACGGCAAAAATATAAGAGTTCCTACTTTAACTACACGGAACCCCAAAAAGAGCCTGTCAGTTTTACAACAAAAGACTCAAGCACGTCTAAGGGCTGTATAAATAAACTGAACTCTAGTGGGTTGCCCGTCTCAACGCGGGTATAGCCGTCCAAATAAAGTAAGGAGTCCATAATTGTGCCTTTTTGCTGTGGTCGACAGTGTAAGAGATAATACTTTTCTATGGCTAGATATTTAACATTGACATGTGATTGATTGTTTAAATTATTAAGTTGCCAGGGCAATCTCATTTTACTGGGTAAAATCTTATTGTTTTTGATGTGTTATGGTCCTGTTTTTAACTCGGCCGCCATTACTGTCAAGGAAATAGGAGCTATCAAAACGTTGACATACTTTATCATGTCAAAAGCTTTATGGTTATACCGAGCAGCTCAGCTTTGTTTTTGAGGATTCTTTTTTTAAAAGTACTTTGTTATTGTTTTACTGGTAGGAGGATCTTTTGCCGGGTCCGTCCGTATCGCTATCACCATTTTATCCTTTAACCTATTGCCAAGCAGGAGTGTTCGCATTGTTGTGTCCCGGTGTATCCGGATCAGACAACCGGTGAAATAACTAGCATAGATATAGGCATTCTATCTTAGTCCTTGGCAACGCATTTACGGTCTTGTGATTGGAGCCATGAGAATGCAAATGTATATGAATCTGCGCCTTTATTCCTGAAGGTAAAAACGATGTCGTAGTTGACCTGTTATGGTATTGCTATGACGTCAGACGCCATTACTGTCAAGTAAATAAGAGCTATCAAAACGGTGACAATACGATAACAGATCAAAAACGATATTGTTTTCACCGTGTTGAATAGAGGCCCTGAAATAATTATATGGTAGGGTCATACACATTCGAAAAAACAAAAGTTGTCTCTCCTGTGGTCAATAGTTAAAGGCTTGTGTGCATGTAAGTTATGTTTTTATTTGATAGGACTAAAGTAGACCTGCGGGCCTAATATGGCTGCGTTTATCGCGTGATAAAATGTGGATAAAACATCCGTCACTTTTTGACTCGTATATAAGTACGAGAGTGACGGATGCTTTATCCACATTTTGTCACGCGATAAACGCCACCATACTAGGCCCGCTCACGCCGTTTATGCGAATGTGGGTTCAGCCAGAAAATTAGGCCCTAAAAACGTTAACTTTGAGCAAAAAATGACCCGGTAGGGGTTGGAACTAATAAATTGTTTTTTTTTTCTTTTCGATAAAAGTACATTATCCCTGACTACCATGATTTCATCCGGAGCGAAGCGAGGGCGAGTGGTTACTAAACAATAAAATAAATATTTCTTATATCGTATCATACCAATCAATTTGGGCCAAGTCTTATTTGTCATCACGTCTCCAAAAACACTCGAATTATTCCTGTTTCCGGAAAACGTTATCCGGCCTGGCGTCACGTCAGGGTTTAGGCCGGCGCCGGTCCGGATATTCCTCCACAGAGACGAAGATTAATGTTTTCCTTACACTCAATTGTTTTTCAACCCTTAACAAATGAGTGTAATTAAGAACACACAATGATCGACCTGTCGAAACCCCCGATACATACAGAGGGGTGTTATATGTGTGTTTCTGTCTATGGCATGGTAGCTCCTAAACGGATTAACCTTTTTTTACACGACTGCCCAAAATTCATGCATGTATGTATGTACGATTCTTTATTCCATCATAACTTCTAAACGCCTGACCCGATTAAGATGTGTGTGGTGTCGTTAGAATCCTTTCACCATCCCGGGTGACATAAGATACCTAAACTGTTAAATTTTAAATAACAACAATGGCAAAATGTCAATTATTAACATAGCTATATTGACGACAATATAAAAAATGCACTCGGTTTTTTAAAGCTTGCTTTTCATTTATTACTGTGATTATTCTTAGCCAGGTTGATGAAAATCAGTCGGGCCGTTTAAGAGGGTTCCGAAGATTTCACTGGGTAAAACCATATTGCTTTTAGCATGTTATCATACACGGTGTTCCAGAAACCGACGTCTACTTAGGGCTGACAGAGCAGCTATAAAGCTATCAATTTAACCCCTATGTATGTTCAGCGATTTTTGCTAGTTTCGGAGATATTAATCATTTTAATATGATTTTTTGTAATTTTCCCTTATATTTTGGCAAACATAACATATCCCTCCAAAACATATCGATATCATTTGCACAAACGTTCATTAGCACATTCAGCAAATGGCGCATTAGGATACCTTCTATTACTTTCTAATTCGCCAAGGTAGTGAGTCTCTACTTGACAAAAATAACTTAAAGACGAACGGTTAATTATTGAAACATATATTTATAGTTACTTATTTAATTATATATTCCTCCACTGGTCCTAAGACAAGTACAGTGCGATAATCTGTATTATTCAGTCGACTACAAGAGATGTATTCACTGTTTCACCTTATTGCATCGCAATAAGGTCCTAAAGTAGAACACGACCTTCGGAATTGTACTTCTCTCTCACTCGCTTTCATATGCTCTAATGCGAGTCTAACCTTCTTTAATCCAACCCGACCTCTTGTACTGTGCTATAAAACAAGAAGTCGCAACTCAGAATAATATAGCTTGCTCCCTTACACTCAGCACGTCCCGCCCTAACTATCGGTTACAAAAGGGACGCACTGATTGTGGAGACAAGTGGCCGTTCGCGCGAGCGAGTGAAGCGAGCACAATGCCCGCCGGCCGCAGGCGCTGTACCGGACAAAGAACTGTCCGCGCGACGCGTGACGGCCCCTTAATTAATATTTAATAAATTATCGTTACAATGAATGCCCTATTTAAAAAGGCTATCATGTATTTATCTGGTCATGAAATGAGGACAGCGCCTCTATTCAACACGGTAAAAACAATATCGTGTTAGATCTGTTATCGTATTGTAAACGTTTTGATAGCTCTTATTTTCTTGACAGTAATGGCGGCTGACGTCAAAACAATACCGTATCATAACGTTGACAATACACGTAGGGCAATATAGTTTTACCGAATATAATAGAGCACTAGTTCAGTGGTTTGCCCCCCAGGTACAGTCAAGTTCATAAATATGTGTACACCTAAAGCGGTTCCAACGGAAGACCACTACTGGCTTTACGGCTAGCGAATGCTGAGTTGAGACCGTTTCGCAACAATTTCTCTGTGTCTTGTGCTTTTTGTATCTATAATAAATAAATAAATAAATAAATATCAAGGGACGATCTCACACAAATTGACCTAGCCCCAAACTAAGCTCTAGGCTTGTACTATGGGTACTAGACATCGATGAAAAAAAAAATTGAATCCAGGACCGCTAGCTTCGTAGGTAGCGTCACTACCAACTAGGCTAGCGCGTCGTCTATGTAATGTAATTTAGTATTGTTGCGAATAAATGTCTCTTTATCTTTCTTTACACTTTAGTACCTTGTCACTTTATTCGCTGTGACGATTCATATATGGCAGTTTTAACATGACATTAAATAGACAAGGTACTAAAGTGTTCACATATTTATGAACTCGACTGTACATTACAACATACTTATACTAAAGTTACAACGGAACGCGGCCACAATTCAAACATAATGTGACAACTATACTTTAAAATCTTTAAATATTTCTCACATAAATAACTGTAGCGTAGCCCGTAGCTCGCTACGGCGTAGCGCGTCTACACCTGCTACGGCACGTGAGGTGTGAGGTGTAAATCATTGCTAAGTGCATTTCTTTGTTCTCCGGTTTACATTACACTAAATTTCTCCGTTGGGCGTTATTACCAGAAGGTTAGGCCTTGATTGCCTTTGTGACGGTTTTAGTGCTTTCGTCCGTGATTTTACCTGGATTTTTATGAAATAGGTCAAACATTTTCAGCGTTTGGTTTTTTTGTCGTTTAAGGATATTTTAGGTTTTACGTTGCAAACTATTGGATCTATTTTAAAGGTAATTTAGTAATGTTAAATACTTAATTATTCATGTATGTACATATTTAATGTTAAAAGCGCACTCCGCCACAAGTGACATAAAAATGTAAGGCGCGATTTGGTAAATTGATAATACTTTTTGTTTATCTGTCATATCATATCATAAATGACACTTCTCCGTCTCATACTCATCAACTGGCCAAAGCCTCAATTCTTTACGGTAAAACCTTACGTTAGCTCTTATTTACTTGACAGTAATAGCGGCCAAATGAAATAAAATACGTTAACATTTCAACAGCTATATGGTTTTCCCAGTAGAATGAACCCTTGCCCAGCAATTTCCTCGTGTACTCGCAGGTTAGCTCAGATCCCATCATGTTTCATTTCCGAGTCGTGGGCAAATTGGAATTCCCCTGCACTTAGCTACAAGCGTAGAGAAATGGCAAAAATTCGCTACATGCAGCGAGCAAAATAACTCGGGTTTTAAGTCAAATAAAAGGTTGTGCTAGGAATGTCGAGTTGTTAGCCGAGAATGTTTACAAAGGTTTTGTTTATCTTTTGCTGCCGTGGCCGCTGTGGGATATCTGGGCCTCTATTCAACTGCGTAATTCGATATTGCTTTTGATCTGTTATGGTGTGGTTTTTAACTCGACCGCCATTACAGTCAAGTAAATAAGAGTTATCAAAACGTTGGCAATAGGAAAACACGTTAAGAATAATAAGGTTTTACGGTGTGGAATCTTGGCCCTGTTTAAATTTTAGGCATTCTGGGATAAAGGCGTTTTAAACATTACACTGTATGAAACAAAGTCAATTTTAAATTTAGTCATATCAAGGACCCATTAAAAAATAGGCATGTCGGTATTTAAGCAAGCATTCTATATAAACTGGTTTTGAGATCAAGACGTTTTTTTTATGACACGTATTGGTAATAGGCAATTATGAAATTAAGTCTTAATTAAATTTACTCAACCAGATGTGTGTGAATCCAGACTCATTAAATCTTTAGGTACAGTCGAATACATAAATATATGTACACTTTAGTACCTTGTCTATTTAATGTCATGTTTAAACTGCCATTACGAATTGTCACAACGATTAAAGTGACAAGGTACTAAATTGTACACATATTTATGAACTCGACTAGTTATATAAGTAAAACACCAACTAGAATAACTTGACTTTCCAGAATTTGGAATCTAGGGCATTTGTTAGACATTTTTAAACCTGTGAAGTGAACGCAGGCAACACTTGGAGGGCTTTACTGTAGCGTTCTCCGAATTCACCTGAACTCGTACAAGCGTGATTGGTTTGGTTACGTGAAAACTAGATTGAACACCAACGATAACATGTGAAGAGCAATGTGGTTTTACCGAGTAGAATAGAATCCCAGCTTTGGTGGATATAATTATTCAACTTATGTTAATTAAGAGAGAGTTGACTCTAACCCCCTTACTAATAAACGGTGGTTTGGCTATACAATGATTTGTCCTTATCCGCCGCGGGAAAATTATAGTCATTTTTAAACAATAATTGTTCTTCGTTGTAGTCGCTCAACTATCTTAATCGAGATATCTTATACCTTTGGTCTTCATCATCAGTTCCGCTTCAGCAAATGATACTTTCTGAATGCAAATGCTGGAATTGTCACTAAAAATACCAAAAACGCTATATGTTTGCCTACTATATTTGAGGAGTTCCTTCAATTCCTTACTGACCCCCTCATCAGATCATGGTACCATCCTCGGCATATCTACTTTGCAACAAAAAAAATATCATCAAAATCGGTTCATAAACGACGAAGTTATCCTTTATCTAAAGTAGGCTACTTATTGTGTGTTTATGAATAGAGTTATTTAAGTAGTTAATCATTGTCTAAACTCAAACTCATATTTATTTGAAAAATATAAACTGCATGTTCCCACAGCATAAGCATAAAAGGTATGTAAATTTGGCTGAGATTGTCCCCCCGTTGTTTATTTATCTATTTAATCCTTCATCCAAATTTTTATTTGTATCAACTTCAATAAAAACTACGATAGCTTTCTGAAATAAATGAACTTTTCAAATGTTTTAGAAATTCCCCATCACTACTAACCACACTTAGTTCATACAGGTTCGAACTTTAGTTATTAGTTGTTGGACTTGTTGTTTAGTTTAGCTAGGTAAACTAATTGCTGCATAGCGACCGCTATTGTTTTAACTCGGCAACTAACGATGGAGTGCACCCACTGAGTCATTAGTTTACCTAGGTTACTCAAACAGTTGTATCCTACTATAAATGCGAAAGTTTGTGTGTTTGTTTGTTACTCCTTCCCGCTGCAACGGCTGGACGGATTTTGATGGAATTTAAAATGGAGATAGCGACTTGGCTACTTCTTTCGTCCTGCTAAAGTTCGAAGGTAAGACGAAGTCGCGGGCACAAACTAGTTTAGACTAAAACTAGGGCTCTATTTAACTCGGTAAAACCATATTGCCTTTGACTTGTTACCATATTGTTTTTGGAAGAGAATACAATAAAATACATTTATTTTAACAAAATACACAAGCAGTGTCCGGTGGATTCCAAATTAGGTTGAACCTGTATCTTGGGACCCACGCACAGAATAGAAAAAACAGTGGAAGTGGCATGAGCTTCCCTTAGTATCCGACCTGCGCCCCTATTCCCGACGGTAAACACGATATCGTAGTTGACCTGTTATGGTATTGTTATGACGTCAGACGCCATTACTGTCAAGTAAATAAGAGCTATCAAAACGGTGACAATACGATAACAGATCTAAAACTATATTGTTTTTACCGTGTTGAATATAGGCCCTGTTGTCGCCAATACTCAAACTATAATAAAAACAACACACCACCATGGAAAATGTTTTTGGTGCGGCTATCGTTTTCACATTCCAAAGTAGCACAATAAGGCATGCTTTTGGATTTATTTTCGTTTTTAGAAATATCAAAATATCGAAATAAGCGATCGCGGCAAAAGTATGGTAGGTTAAGCGGAACTCCGCATAACTATGCCACACGTTACACGCCCACTTGACACTTCTACTGTTTTTTCTGTTCTGTGGACCCACGGAGTCGGTTTACATATTGCACGGAGACTATTTACCTCGGCCGCCATTACCGTCCAGTAAATAAGAGCTAACATAACGTTGATAATACGATAACCTGTCAAAGGTAATATGGTTTTACCTTTTAGAATATATAGAGGCCTTGTAAATCCTATCCTAATATTATAAATGTGAAAGTTTGAGTGTGTGTGTTTGTTTGTTACTCCTTCACACCGCAACGATATTTGGATGAAATTTGGAATGAAGATTGCTTATACCCAGGATTAACACTAAAATCCCGGAAAATTTAAAAGTTCCCAAGGGAATAACTGTAATCGAAATTTACGCGGACGAAGTCGCGGGCAGTAGCTAGTTAAAGTACAAAAATGTTGGAGGATCTCCAATTCTCTTTGGAGACAGGTGCGGAGGCTCGATTACCGTCAGTGCGTCACACGACGGAATCTTTTCAGCCGTGAAGAACACTCTACGTACATTTCTTGCGTCTCCTTAATATTAACGATGCCGTTTTTCGTCTTTATTCTCTAAGTATTTAGTTAGGATTTTTTTAATGAGGGATAAGCCGCTTTAGTATTAACTGGGAATGAATTATATTAGGTAGGCACGTGTTAAATAATATGAGGATAGGATTTAAAACTAGTGTACTTTTTACAAATATTTTCAAAGCATGTAATATGTGTATGTGCGTATACGCATCTAAAACGGAAAATATATCCGACGAGTCTTCTGGAACAGGTTTGAAAAGTTTAGCCTAGCGTTGAAAAAGTCCGGGAAAAATCCCGTTTTATTCCAAATAACTCGTTTTTTTCGGATTTTTATAGAAAAAAAAACAAAAAAAAATCTGCTGTTATTTTAATCTATATTAGGTCTTACTTGCACCTACAAAAGGGCAACATCGACGACATGAAGGCAGAAGCAATTGAAACAGGTGGCGAGAGTGACAGTGACGGACTATGAATAAATTGCCATTATTCATTTGTTATTTTCCTAAAAAACCCGAAAAAGACGGAAAAAAACGAAAATTTCAGAAACTGAAGGAAAAAAACATTTGTTTTTTTTGGAATTTTCAACGCTAGTTAGCCATTGAAGTGAACAAGCGTGTATCTATGTTTTGAAGATTATTAATGAAACACGTCGTCTGCTGTAGGTACTTCGGCTTTCTCCAGAGATGTCCAATTCTCCACCACGGTCAGTCTTGCGATACTCGCATCCAGAACTTAACCCAAGGTCTCTATTAGAGCGTCGGTCTAACTTCTAGAAGGATTCTAAATAGTGCTCGTCCTGCCACAGTTAACAACTAAGGCTGCGGTTCCATTTAGCAATCAGGGCCTCTATTCAACACGGTAAAAACAATATCGTTTTTGATCTGTTATCGTATTGTCACCGTTTTGATAGCCCTTATTTATTAGACAGTAATGGCGTCTGACGTCATAACAATACCATAACAGGGTCAACTACAATATCGTTTTTTACCGTCCGGAATAGAGGCGCTGTTTGCTCTCACATATTGTACAGTTTTCCGTACCCAAATTAGCAAACTTAATATGGGAGCGCACACAGTACGTCGCAAACTGTTTCCTGCTGGACTAATGGTACCGCAGCCTTACGCTATCAAACCCTGTCGTAATAACATTGTTAAGTCAAGCAATTTAGTCTATAGAGGTTCTGTAGAGTGTCAACAATCCAATTTGTGGGTCCCCACTCTAGAACCGTACGGATTATTACGGATTCTCAAAGCGTGAGTGATCACATTAGGGCTCAATGTCATTGGTTGGTAGGCCCCATGCTTGTAGCAATCCATTGAGGGGTTGTTTTAAAAAATTGAGCCGAGACCTATCCTATTGCAGCAACGCAATGTAGGGTAGAAGTACCATTTGTGGCCACTGTACCCTTTTTTGCCATTTTAGGTTGAAATGAGTGTCAAAAACACTGTAAAATTAAAAGTAATATTCATAAATACTTGAGACTGATTATTATAAAGATAAAATATAAAAACATTTTTGTGATTTCATAATGCTTTACGTTAACATTTAGAGTGGCCAAAAACGGTGTAAAGATGGCCAAAACCAGTACTTCTACCCTATCACGAAAAGCATGCGGGTTATCGCGCAATCAAACTGAGCCTTTTGTCCCATTGCAAATGACACTGTCTTAAACCTAGTTAACCAGTTGTTCGTAGTGTGGAATAACCGTATTTAATAATTGAAATACCGTATACAAACAAAATGTACATAGATAATTACAATTTCGGTCGGAATCGGTTTTCATTGGTTTTTAGGAAATGTACGTTTGTGCGGTTGTGGTTATTATTAACCCTTAATTTGGCAAAAATGAAAAAAGTCCGAAATTCAAACCGTTTGATTTTGTATCAGAAAAAAAAAACATTCCAAACATAAAAAGTGAACATGATGGTATGTTGACTGTGACATACATTGCCAAATTAAGGGTTAAACTCGGGAACGAAGCAAGTTAAAAGCTTGAAAATAAGAAGTAGTTCGGCCTCTACTCGTTGCCTCATGGCCGAGGTTTCTGTCTAAATGCAATTATCCTCCGCTAAGGGCAGTTCCGAGTGGACACGGCCTTCTGATATACTCTACATTGACCTTCTTGATCGTGTCACTACTATCGCTACCGCAGATCCTCTTTATCATATAAAAGTAGTCGCTTTCCGCGTCTGTCTGTCTGTTTATGCTAATTCCTAAACCACGCAACGGATTTTGATGCGGTTCTCATCATTAGTTAGATAATTATTCACGGAAGGTTTTTATGTATAATAAATTCTGATTTATTTATGGGTGTTACTGTAAACTAACATAAACTAAAGCGTAGCGAGGACGAGTCGCTTGTTTCTACTAAATAACAAAATGAAATTATAATAGCTTTATTGTCTTTTGCCTTGTAATAAGCGACTATAAGTCCTATATTGGACAAGACTTTAATAAAAGAGCTGGTGACAATCTAAGCGACGCATTCTTTAACGCATTCCCTGTCGTCTGTTTTATCAGTTTTGTTTTGCTCGGATTCACTTAAAAATGCACATATTACGCGTTCAAGGCACTGGGTGGAAGTCAGGGAAACGCTTATATGCGTTGTCGGCAGTGAACGCGGCAAATGACGTTCAATTAAATTGAATGAAATAATCAGTAAATTGGACACATAAGGGCACTTTTACACGGCGGTAATATGGAGTGAATTTACCAGCGAAGACCATAAAGGTCATTTTTTTACCATTAAATAGTATTGTGCTTAAAAGTAAATAAGAACAGTAGGTAAAAAAGTAATAATAATAATAATTATACACGCTAAATTTAATTTAAAAAGAAAACCACAAACATTACAAATAAAACATCCCCGATCAAGAGTCCATTTAATATAAAACAAATGTTGTGTATACATAATAATAATGACTAGGAGAACAACACAATGAGGTATGTATGCCAAAAAGAATATAACTTAAATAAGTGACTGGAAAACAAGTCCTTGCAAGCTTGAATAGACCAGTATGTTTGGTTAGTATTTGTACGGCGCGTGTGACGCACCTAGTATTTTTCTCGAAGTAATTACAGCGTGATAGGGGCGATAGTGATAAGTGATAAGGCTGTTATCTCCGCTCCGCCCACAGCGTTCGGCCTTACGGCTTGTAATTGAATTGTTGGGCCTTTGTCTTCTGTTTTTCTAATGGAAAGATTGTATACCTTGATACGAGAAGACTCTATTTAACCGTAGATTAGGTGACATAAAAACTATCTATCTATATCTCTAAAGGTTTCTATTCTATTAAAATAATTTTGATTTTGACATGTTACTATATTATCAACGTTATGATAACTCTTAGGGTCTCCCCAGATCTATCGACGCGGATTCAGCTTGAGTCGGTAAGAAATAGTTTTATCTTCATGCAATAAGAGCGAAAACTCGCTCGGCTCGGCTTGCTTCGGCGTTGCGAACGGAACGACGTCGTTTTCGCTCGTATTGCATGAACATAAAAGTTTTTCTTATCGACTCAAGCCGATTCCGCGTTGATAGATCTGGGGAGACTCTAAATCGTATTTACTTAATAGAATTGGCGGTTGAGTTAAAAAAATACCATTATAAAAATACCATATTACTGTCAAGTAAATAAAAGCTATCAAAATTTTGACAATACGATAGCAGGTCAAAAATGATGTGGTTTTTACCGTGTTGAATAGAACCCCGTTCTTTTGTTGCTACAATCGTCTCAAAACCCAAAGGTATCCCGAATATTCTAAATCAAATATACACCGGGAAACAAACGAGTTATTCCCAAACCTGTCTGTTGTAAATCTACTGGATTCCTGGGTGGATTGTGTTCGTCTCGGTGTCTGTATTCATTATATTTAAATTCTGTCGGTACTTGAGGTCGCAGTTTGAGCGAGTTATCGTTTTTTTAATGATAGGGAAGGCAGAAGTGCTAGCGGGCTTCGTGGTAGAAAAAAAATCATTAGAGGGAGAGGAATTGCTGGTATTGGTTGACTGGTAGAGGATGCCATTGGGCATTAAGTCCGCCATTTGTACTTTATTGTATTTTGTGCAAAGAAGTTTAAATAACTAAATAATGCTGTACCGGTCTTTGAAAAAAGAGTATACTCGTCTCATGGTCCGTGAGACAAAGGTTATTGAATCAAAAATTATATTCGACCCTACACTGAAAAAAATAATTGGTCGTTTCTAACAAGTTTGTGATTATTGTGCATAGGCATCTTGATTCCGTACGAGCCTATCAAGTTGTTTGATACATCAACTAAGAAATAAGTTGAATCACTAAAGAACTTGCTGCTTTTACTATAAGTATTGGTTGATGTAACTAATATCATAACTATTTTATTCATTTTATGTCGACTAAGAGAAAATCTCTCTTGGTTGGCTCATCTTTTTTTGAGTGTAACGATTTAAATATAATTTGATAACAAGCACATAATGTCTTTCGACTGCAAGTGTGCTTGTTATATTTCAATAACATTTGGGACATACGCACTCGAAAAAACAAAAGTTGTCTTTCCTGTGGTCAATAGTTAAGGCCTTGTTTGCATATAAGTTATGTTTTTATCTGATAGGACTAAAGTAGACCTGACGCCGTTTATGCGGATATGGGTTAAGCCAGAAAATTAGGCCTTCAAAACGTTAACATTGGGTATCTCCACAGGAAAGACGCTAACCTAAATCTGCGTATGACCCATTTGCTCCCAATAAGGAGGCAAAAACAAATTTTACATTTATTATGTGACAGATCAAATGCGTCATTTTTTTTCTCAAATAAGTTTACCGTTGTTATTGATTGTTTCGGATTTCGTCGCCCGCTACGTACTCATATATCTTCGAATAGATGCTGCCTGTCTTTTGTATTGCCATGTCCACTATCACCAAATCTATCATACATAAAATCTTTGTAACCAGAAAACTAGCTCGCTACTACTCGCACCACCCCTATTTCATATTCTAACCGCAGAACGCTACTTTTATATAGACGCGGGGATTATGCAACCCGCGTTCTTCTCGTCGATATGAATAAATAAGGACGGCGATATGTTAATGGCGATAACGGGATAGCTACAATGGCCTTTTACAATTCCAAGGAGGGCTTTGTCCGCTACAATGTGATTATGTTTGTCTATTCCCCGGATATATAGGTATTGTAGTACTTATTTGGATATTTATTTGTATACTACAGGTTAAGTATTTTCTACACATATTTTGTCTGTTTCTTTCTTTTACTTCCTTGGCAAAGCTAGAGCAGGACAAAACGTTGTACAAAACGATGGTTAAGAATACTTTTGGGCATTATTATACTAGTTCTCTAAAATGTCTAAATCTCACGTTTTTTCTGACTTGTTTTCTTCCACACAAAAAGTTATTTTCCCGTAAATAAACGTAAAAGAGTTGGTATTATTTGTTATTTCTGTTCACGTAACCAGCTGTGCTCGTCTTTTAGGGAAAATGTTTCTTAGCAAAAACTGTTTTATAAGTATTTGTTACGGGTTGTTAGGCGATTTGCTGCTTGAAAGTATATATTTTTTTTGATTCTGTTAAATGATTTTGACTAAAATGAGTTTGTTTGTCTATCTGTCTGTCATTTACCTCTGAAATTGTACAATTTACCGGGATAGAAAGTACTGTATGTCCATCAGGGCCTCTATTCAACACGGTAAAAACAATATTGTTTTTGATCTGTTATCGTATTGTCACCGTTTTGATAGCTCTTGTTTACTGGACAGTAATGGCGTCTGACGTCATAACAATACCATAACCCGTCAACTACGATATCGTTTTTACCGTCGGGAATAGAGGCCCGTATCATGAGATAACTCTGTACTAAATTTCATGTCGAACGGTTGAGCCATTTATCTATGAAGACGGAACTAAGAAACAAACAAACGTACTTTAGCATTTATTACGAGTATATTGGACGATTTATTTACCTCGGTGTTTATTTTCCTCGGCTTATTGTTTTGGACGTGTTTCCGTTTTATAATCTTTACGATAGCTCTTACTTGACAGTAATGGCGGCCGAGATATAAATTACCATAAGTACCATAACACGTCAAAAGCAATGTGGTTTTAACGAGTAGAATAGAGCCTAAGGTAAAGTTTGTGTTTGAGTTACATCCTAATAATGTTTGTATGTATGTAAACTCTTTATTGCACAAAAGTATAAATATTACAATATTGTAATTAAACTAATGTCCTACTAATATTAAACATGCGAAAGAAACTCTTTCTGTTACGTTATCACGAATAACCGTTTAACCGATTTCGATGAAATTTGGAATGTAGATAGCTTGAGTCACGGGAAATGACATAGAGTACTTCTTATCCCGGGATGAACAATTCCCGTGGGAATAGTAATAAACGGCTTGTACGCAGACGAAGTTGCGTGCAACAGCTAGGTAACTATAAATCTTCAACAATCAACATGTCTATATATGTATATAAGCCCTGCGCCTCTATTCAACACGGTAAAAACAATATCATTTTTGTCCTGTTATCGTTTTGTCAACGTTTTGATAGTTCTTATTTAACAATACCTTAACAGGTAAACTACGATATCATTTATACCGTCTAGAATAGAGGCGCTGTTACTTGAGAGCCTTGTCTCTAGAAATCACTTCACTAATAACCTTCTAGCTGTCTACGTCGTTATATATCTCGTCGATCGAAGCGACGGCTCGGGCTAATAAATCAGCTCGCCCTGTAAGTCTAGGTTATATCTGTTTAGATACCGTGCCTAGACTAGGGTGCGCCAGGCGTTCGCCGCGTATTATACGAGACTAGCGGTTGCCTGCGACTCCGTCCGCGGAACAAAAAATAACCTATTTTACTCAGGGAACATGTAGCATTCTAATGGTGAAATAATTTTTGAAATCTGTCCATTAGTTATTGAGTTTATTCGTTACAAACGTACAAAAATACAAATCCTTCCTCTTTACAATATAAAAAATGGAGTGCAAGGCGTTCTGCGTCTCAATTCTAGGCGGCAACATCCAAATCGTATATGGTATTGTTTTTAAATCGGCCGCCATACTGTCAAGCAAATATGAGCTATCGAATCGTTGACAGTGAGGTAACGGGTAAAAAACGATATGGTTTTTACCAAAACCATATCACCTTTGACATGTTATCGTTTTGATAGCTCTTATTTGTTTGTCAGTAATGGCGGCCGAGTTAAAAACAATAACATAATATGTCAAACGCGTGTTTTACCGTGTAGACTAAGCCTAAGCGATTTTCACTCAAAATGGGCTAGCTTAAACATTTTTTATTCTTTTTCTTAATGTTTATACGCGTTTAGGTTCGTTTAACAGTCACTGATGTCAAGATACTCGAGATGAATGATTAAAAATGTAACAATAGCACTTAAGTTATTAAAAATGTCTGCTTTAGCAAAAAACGTTCACTTCGTTCATTCATTACCGAAATGAGCTATCCAGTAGCAACAATGTTTTCTTTTAATTTTTCGTAGTAGTGTGTAAATATATGCCAAGTTCTGGGATGTTTAAGCACAAAAATATTTTAGTTAGTTTTACAAGTTTTTTATATTAACTTGCATTGTACAGTCAAGAACTTTAATTGTTGTGCCACTATGGAACCCTACCGCATAACTTTAATTATTAATTTTGGCGTAATTTCTTTCATGTGGTTTGACGCTGTCATTATGACAGGGTTCCATAGTGGTATAACAATTAAAGTCCTTGACTGTATGTGTATGTTATGTATGTTTGGGTCAAATCTTGCAAGGAAGACTTGAACCACTTCTCGGGGACTGATTGAGCTGAAATTTGGTATATCTACGTAACTTTGATGATACTGATGATGGCACCATCGAGCTGATCTGATGATGGAGTCTGAAGGTGGCGACAGGATCTCCGCTATACATAACCTAAAGCCACCGTGTTGGGACTCATTGAATTGGTCTTGATAAGCAGATAATGATTTTGCAAAATAAATTACAGTCGGCAACAAAAGCTTGTATCAAAAATGCAATTTTTGACAGAAACTTAGTCTTAAGATAAAATTTTAGTGAACTCGATACTGTTATCTCTCCCGAGGTTGATAGCGGCGAGACGATTGTTAAACAGAAGGCAACTTATAGGTTATGTTTATTAGTCGTGTGTTGTATTAGTTAATAGTGACTTCGCAATAATAGAGGGCCTACATTCTACACGGTAAAAACCATATTGTCTTTGACCAGGGCTCAGGGTCTCTATTCTACTTTATTACGACGAATTATTTGACGTGTATGTTTGTTTGACGGTCAAGTAAATAAGAGCTATCAAAACGTTGACGATACGATAGCATGTCAGAAGAAATATGGTTTTACCCAGTAGAATAGATACAGACAGACAGTGAGACAGATAGACAGAAAAAGGGGTGAAACTTATAAAAACTAACTTTTTGTTAATACCGACGATTAATTAATATATTATGTATTTGTAGGAGTTTAAAAATGTAAAACTTGAATTTCCCTTTCAATACCTTTCCCAATTGAAATGCATTCTAAGCTTTCCAATGCCATTGAACCTCTCCCGTACTCCAACCACGTACAAATCCAACGAACACTTACTATCGACTGTCGAACAAATTATCGACATGCAATCGACGGCTCTACGAGTCCACGGGTCGACGAGCTACGCCGTAGAGCGTCTACGGAGATTGTATTTTTAATTTTTGTTTCATGTTTGTCTTGTATTTGAGTGGTGTTGTTACAATGCCGTGTTGTTCTTTCATTTGGATCTTTCTTTCGTTGTTTCAATGCTATGAGTTACATTTGTTTGTATGAAATGCCGGTATAGTTTTATTAATTTGCATTACTAAGTTATTTGCGAGCTAAATTCTTTCTTGAGCTATAAAAGAGTAGATAGCGCACCTACTCTCTTAGTTAATAAGTTTTTATTAACGTTTGTAATTAAAAACAATGTTTGAAAAATAAATCTTAAGTGTACTGAATATTAATTTACGCTATTAAAAGAAATTAAAACTGCACAATATGATTGTCATATTTGAATAATGATAATTTTCGTTTTCTGGTTTCGTCGTTGAAAACTGTGCCACATTCCAAACATTTTTCAATATTTCTGAATAAAACAAGAGTTAATAATAACAAAAATAGTTTATTCACAATACAGTGGACCATGTCGAAAAGGCATTATGCGCGTATAGGTTTCATCATTTACTACCTTTTGTCATTTGGACCACAGTATATTGATGATTTAAAAATAAATTCGTGTGAAAATGCAAATATTTCCAGGCTCGACGTCAATCGGAAACGCCCGAGAGCGATAGCGAGATTAATCCAACAATAACTTTACATCGAAATGGGACAGTGACAAATACACACAATAAAAGCGTTTCGGTCGTTCTGCTAACACTTAGCACTATATTTACATACGAGGGGTGATCCATAAGTTTTGATAATCGGTTTTAAAAATGGGAAATATATAAATCGTGATATTTTAATTTTAATAAGCGCACTTTCTATATTTCCAAACACCTATTAACGTCATTCAATTGTTTTATTTTACCACTATAAAAATAATTTTCCTTTTGGAGGTCTAAATGGTAAAATTTTGTACCTTCCCTAAGTCATCACCAGCTCGTGATTATTATGTAGTTGTTTTTGAACATTAGTGAATGAGAAGTAGTAGTCGAAAGTTAGGGCTAAATAACGGGGACAGCGGCTATCAGTTCTGATCTTTGGTCGATGAGCAGCACCCTTGTCAATTAGAAGGCTCTGAAGCACAATTCCTGACGCAAATTCAATTTTTTTTTTCTTAATCTTATTTTAAATATTTTCCCATAACTATGATAGAATAATGTTCTATAATTCTCCTAGATTATTTGAACTCAATTGCTAAAAACTAATGTCACATTATTTATCTGTAGGCCTCAATAATCCTGGAAAAGGCCGAAAAAACCACCCTAAAATTTGGTTACAGAGCTGGAGATAAAAATACCACTGCAATGATAACTTATTAATACTTTAAATCATAATGATAAATCAAGGTTTCATTTTTAATAACAATATTTTTTATTAGTGTAAAAGAACTTTCTCCACACCGCTCCAAAGTATTACAAAACGAACTCTTATTTTTGCCGTCTTGTAAAATTGTTCATACAGATGTTTTTTGTTTAGCTGTCGCAGAAAAACAAATGAATAATGTAAAATTTTTTTTTCTCTAATTTAATTTTGATTAGTGCCGTGGTATATTCCACATTAAAAGAATATCATTAAGTGGATGGTTCATACTGATTCTCAAAACTTATTGATCACCCCTCGTACATACATAGGTACATTAAATCACGCCTGTTTCCCAGAGGGGTAGGCAGAGACCACTTCTTTCCACCTGCTACGATCTAAATATATTTACAATTATGACTGCAGGAAATTTTCAGAGCAACGCAATGTTTTTGTACGTATGGCAAACAATGCTACGGTTGGTGGTAGATTTAAGGATAAGATGGCGTCTGTCGGTAGATGGTATGGTGGTCTTTTTAAATGTTTATTGTTGTCTAGTACCCGCCGCTTGGAACTTGGTTAATTCCTATGAGATTGTTGTTCTTAGTTGTTATTGTAAGTTGAAAAACTGTAGCTTATTTATGTTGTTAATTCTAACTGAACATTTATTACTCAAATATTCAAACGTTCATTGCATGCCACAATGTGAGTTGGTAGTTGACAGGCTTAACTTAAGCTAATGCAGTAATTAGTACAGGTAACTTAATTATGACCCCGGTTGTGCACAGCAACACTAGGAGAGGGCTTTAGATCAATCATATTACATTGTACAGTCGAGTTCATATATATGTGTACACTTTAGTAACTTGTTTATTTAAAGTCATATTTATGCATTGTCACAGCGATTTAACTGACAAGGTACTAAAGTGTACACATATTTATGAACTCGACTGTACTTACTTACTAATTATATTGCACATAAGGTTATAATTTATTAGGTTTAAATGGAGTTACATCCATAATAACAAACTCTATAACTAATAGCTCGACAACGCTCCAGGAACCGCAGCTCACTCAACAATAACCAAGTTCTACAAATGATGTCCGTGGCATCGCTCTTAAGTCCCGCCTGCTACTTGAGTGCAGCCGTTGAGTGCGCGTCACAATCACGTTATAGTGTCTCGGTTCCATTTGAAGATGCGGCTTAACAATTCGCTGCCAGAAACTGGAAATTGTATGCGATTTGAGCCCGCGGCGAGTGTCGGTGGCGTTGAAAGTGTAGCTGTAGACTATTGTGTCTTTGGGATAGTCTAATTTTCTTGGATTAGAGTTAACTTGTGCCACTCTTCGATGTTATTCAGCTATGTTGACGACTTAGTTAGCTTATTTGGTAGTGATCAGATAACATCGTTCCATATGTTTCGTATTCTTGTGGTCATTTTCTTTATTTATTGTGCCTATTTGAGTCGCTTAACTTCAAACTCGGATAAGTCCATGCAAAAGGACAACGGAATTTGCGTCTCATTCGAACAAATTAAGTTTTAAATTCTTATCCCAAATTTCAAGGACATATCCGAGTTTGAAGTTAAGCTACTCATTTATAGTTCACATTAAACTGTACCTAATGCTATTGATGTCCCAAATAAAAATAAATAAATAAATGGGTCATACACATTCGAAAAAACAAAAGTTGTCTCCTTTAGTCAATAGTTAAAGGCTTGTGTGCATAAGTTATGTTTTTATTTGATAGGATTAAAGTAGACCTGACGCCAATTATGCGGATGTGGGTTCAGCTAGAAAATTAGGCCTTGAAAACGTTAACTTTGGCTATGTCCACAGGAAAGACGCTAACCTAAATCTGTGTATGACCCAAATCCATCAAGCAGACCCGGGTTCGGTAAAGGCAAATGTTTGTGTGATCATATATTTTATTTATGTGTAAAAATCGACCCAATCTACCTCCATTACTCAATTTAAAGCAAACAAGTCACTCTTGCAGTAATAATGTCAATTACGTTACGTGTTAATATTTTAGGTTCAAGATGTGAAATCCTTAAATTAATTATTTTAAACAAATCTGAAAATTAATTACTTCCCTAAAAAGACTGAAGAATACTTTTGAGCTTGAAAGGTAATTAGGCGTTCCGAAAAAGACACTATAATTGGTTGGGAAACGGCTAATTATTTTCTTGACGTCCTAGAACACTGCCCTCCTAAGCTAATAGGCAGTATGTCAGATAAAACCCCTGTAGCAATATAAACCTTATTACTAAAACAAGATGCCGTGTGGTGCCGGGTTTAGAATGTTGCCACTCCATGTCTTCCCGTGGATGTCGTAAGAGACGACTAAGGGACTAAAGGCTGTGTAGTGCTGCACTAATACACTGGATAACATCTTAGCCTGGTTGTGCTAACTGTGGTCACAGAATTATCAACAAGTTTTTGGAGTTGTTGGTGAGTCTGTGGCTCTGCCTACCCCACTCTGGGAATGAAGGCGTGAGTTTATGATGATGATGATGACTAAAACAATAGAATTAAAACTGCTTTGGTAATTGAATTTGAGATACTGCTTATTCCTAAACCATTAGGAGGGCAGAACAAACTCCTTGTTCCTTTTGGCCATGTTTAGCAGTGGTAAGATCTTGTGCAGGGTTCGTCCGGATCGCTACCACCATCTTACCCTTTAACCTACCGCCAAGCAGCAGTGTTTGCATTGTGTTCCGGTGTGGGGATACAACCGGTGAAATTACTAGCATAGAGGCATTCCATCTTAGTTCTCAGGGTTGGTAACGCATTTACGTCTTGGGATTGAGAATGCAAAGGGTCAAAGATCCCACATAAAAAAAACAACGAAATCCAACGAAATTAAACAAGAGATAGTAGATTATTTCGTTTAGGTTGTTCCAATAAATTGAACTGATGTGTAATGTCAACTAACGGAAATGAGATTCTAGTCGATTGAGTCAGCCAATCGATTGCTATTTGCACTGAAATATTTAATATAACATCAACATTCTTTCCAATAAAATTTTGTATGTCTACTTTTTTCAGGTCAAATGCATATCTTAAATTTGACAAGGCAATTGTACCTACTAAAAAAAGGTAATTGATATGATTTTTCACAAATTTTAATGATTGGTCTAAAATATTTCTAAAATACCTGCAAAATATAACTTTCACATCCATCACAAACGTTCATTAATACCCAAGTCTAATAAGGACACATTCTGGTTCGTTCTTATTTCGCCAAGTTAGAACGTGACAGCACGTTACTTAAGGCGACATTAAATTTAATAAGCGCTCGTGCAGTGAGTCTGATCGTGATAACTCCAAAATATTTTCTTACTTCCTCTCCTTTTCTAGGCCAAAAAAAATGCAAAAGGCGTTATTATAATGATGTTATCTAGCCGATTTCGACCAAGGCGACTGCTTTAACTCCGTGAAAAGTGTCGATGGTGTGCTCACATGTGGCTAACGTAGCCCACCTTTTTGGAAAAAGTTTTCCTACAAAGTAAGCACGTGAGCATACCATCAACATAGTTATAATTGATTACCGCGGGTGGTCGGGCTTTCAATTCGTCCCTTTTTGCGTCCAGTTCGGAACACTGAAGGGACTCAAAGTCATGGACACTAGGTTTAACCAGAGCTTTCCACTCTGACTTGAGATCTGCTGCTTCCATTGCAATGACTCTAGGCAGCACATTTTCAAGAGCCGCTTAAGCACATCTTTGTACCTGAGGAGTTGTGCGCCATGCTTGCGCTTGCCCTCTTCAAGTTCCGAGTGGAAGATGCGCTTGACTAATACTTCTCGATAATATCTATGCGTATCTGCGAGGGAGCCCGAAACGCCCGAATAACAACATGGTTGTTGGTCGGTTAAACGACGGTTTAATTAACCAGGCTGAGCGATAACGCTGCCACCGCGGACATGTGATAACTGATATTGATAATCGATAGCGGCCGCAGAAGAAAATAGACAGCGCGACAACCAAACTATGTCTTAACTGGGCCACAGCATAGACTGTATAATCCAAAGTCCAAATATAGAATGCGCTATTCCTAAGAAAATAGGGCTGAAATTCTATACGGTATACCTTTATTGTTTTTTGACGTGTTTCCGTATTGTCAATGTTTTGATAGTTTTTATTTACTTGACAGTAATGGCGGTCGAGTTAGAAAAAAAACCATAACACGTCAAAGACAATATGGTTTTATCGAGTTGAATTGAGTCCCTGCGTTTAGGTAGGTCTAATGTTCTTCGAAAGGTTATTAAAAAACATATGTTTTGACGTTGTTATTTTATCCATACATACTCGTAAAGCCTAGAGCTAACTTTGGGTCAGGGTCAATTAGTGAGATTGTCTTCTGATAATTAATTACAGTTGCGATGCCGTACTGTCGTTATTTTACCTTGGGGACCCGCACCCAGACTGATAATCTGCGAGTTCTGCGACCTTATTTTGTCGATTATCTTCATCGTCCTTGCAATGATGGTAATTAATAATATTGACGCATTCTATGTACGCCATCTTAAGCTATGTACGCCAAGAAGTTAAATTAGGCAGACTAGAAACTACTAGAAAAAAGAAGCCGTTAAAGACGATAGAAACCAAAGAGGGAAGATGATAGGGTACTGGTCACGACACGATAATTTCATGAAAAATATCATAGAGGGAAAAATAGAAAGTAAAAGAGGCAGAGGACGACCCAGACGAAGTTACTTAGAGCAAGTGAAAGAGAAAGTTAAGGTCGAGTTGTACCAATATATGAAAAAACCTAGCAACCTATAGAGAGGAATGGCGGACACTCCACCGACAAGAGCATAGCTCTTATTAAGTTATGATGATGAGAAACTACTGAATACTGTTAAATGTGAATGATCGTGTCGAAAATATTATCGCAATATTAGATTTATTATCAACGGGATGTTTTCCACAATTACCTTTAGATTTTACGTTGAGCTGTCGCGAATGCACATGCGTTATGATCACAGACGGACGGAAGAATGTGCAGTTAAGGTCGTAAGGTGCAGTGCAGTCCGTTAAAGATATATTAATGTATCTATTAACCCCGGTAGCCATGATAGTCACCGAATACACTCCTCAAGATGGCCACTGGAGCAAAGGCAGACATAAAAGAAGATGGCGGGTTGACTTGGACGCGTTTCGAAGAGGCAGTAGCATTTATCCAATAGGGATGAACGGCGGAAAAGAGGAGAGGCCATTGCCTGGCTCATCCGTGGGGCGATGAGACCCTAATTAATTACTACTTATTTATTTAGAACTATTGTTAGTGGTACTAGGACCTTGTACAAGGTCCGGTTGTATCGCTATCACCATCTTGCCCTTTTACTTACGGCCAAGCACCAGTATTCACATTGTTGTATTCCGGTGTAGGATAAGACCACTGGTAAAATTACTAGCATAGAGGCGTTCCATCTTAGTCCTTAGGGTTGGCAACGCATTGGCCGTCTTGGGACTGCGGTCAAATGATTGTCTTGAGAATTCTAATTTCTATGGTTCTCGGATCCCACTAACAATCTCTATAACACAAAAAAACTTCAATTAAGTACGAGATAAGCTAAATCGTTTTCACCTTACTGTGCATAAGTGTTCAATATTTAATGAATAGATGAAAATTAATCTTATTCAAGCGTCATTTCATGTGTGCTTAAATTTCGAATCATTTTGTTACAAACACTCAGCCTGCTTGCATGTACACACTCTTTTCTAAGAAATAACTGTTAATATTCTAGGGTTCAACTTCCGTTGTTTCAACAGACGCGAGTTCCAGTGATTATAAAGAGAAACAATCACAGTAAGCCAGCCTCGAGCTGATTGGCAATTAACGCAGCCCCCTCGGCGGCTCCTCACACATAGATTGCTTGCTCCTTCTGCCCTCCTGGTAGCTTGCCTTTATGTTGCTTAGATTTTATTGCATTTTTACTATAAACGTTTGCCATAATTTCAAAAGTAACAATAATTGACCATTACGCCCATAAATGGAAATTTCCTTTAGTTTTAACGGACTTATAAAAATAACATTATTAATATACGTTGAGTTTTAATCGTTTCATTTAACACGTAATAAAATACTATAGAAATTTAAAACCTATTGACCATATCATTTTTTTCATGAAATGTAAAAAAAAGAACAGATTTTTGCTGATGACACCCGAAAATAACTAATAGATACCTACAGTCGAGCGTTTAAGAGCGTCGCACAGTGGGAGACGGTGTATGGGCGCGCGGAAAAAAGTCCTTACGGTTGTTTATTACTGTTAATAATTAGTGTTATGATAAAATTATGATAGGACTAAGTGATTATAATAAGATTTAACATCATTAATATTTATCAGTCAGTGAAGGGATTAAATAAATGGGTTTTCTATGGTAGTTAAGGCTTAAAATAAGAAAAAATGCATTTATAATTAGTAAATGTATATTTTATTAAAAATGTAAGTTCTACGAATTGAAAACATATAAAGTTTATATTTTAAACATAAATTATATACATACTTAATTAATTAAACACTTGACGTTCAGGCGTCACTGAGTAGTTTTTTGGCATCCTCGTCTAAGGGTAAATGTTTTTTTTTTGGTTCCTTTCTTAAATTGTATATGAAAGGATCAGATGAAGTCAACAGCATGTTGATAACATCAGTATTGGTACTCTCCCGAGAGCACTTTCTGGCATGATGCAACCTGTAATGGCGATAGTCCTTATTCCGTGCTTCTTGCGCCTCTTCAGTTAATTTTCCAATCGGCAACACTGCAGCAGATATAATTTTACTGCCATGTATTAGTACTTTATGTACGGTGTTTGGCATGTAGTACCAACTGTACAAGCTCAAATAGTGCAAGGCTGTATCCTCGCAGTATTCCCCAAATTTTTCCGCGTCAACTTGGGCTCCGGAGTTGATGACTTCCAAGATGAAAGTAGACATGGTTAAATTCGATGTTACTTTCTTGATGTGACACCCGAAAATGAGTATAAATATATTATTCTACCCTATTTAAATGTTTTTCATTGATATATTAGTTAATTACCGTCATTAAAGAGGTTTAAGCAAATACGCATTTTAACAGGAGTTATTAGGTTAATTCGTTGTAATTAAGATATCTCTTAAAGTCGCACTTAGAAGCAGCTAATACTAATAGATAATGATAGCCAAGACTTCAAAGAATGTTTTGATACACAATTCACTGGAAGGCAGTGGATGGCAAGACAGTTACAAGCGTTTATTTTTCAAAAACCTGATGAAAATCGATAACCACATAAAAAATTCAACAATAAAAAAACACGTGGCCTTTCACGATCGCAAATATACTTTTCCAATAGTACAAAACATGGTTTGTTATTGTTATTATTTTTATTTTATTAATATCGCATTATTACTAGTGATTTCACATTTCAAAATAACCATAAAATTTCGTATAAAATGCAACGCGCTCAGTCTAGTCCAGTTAGACAGCTGATTAACGTTCTTATAAGTAACCTGTGAGATAAATACTTTGGAATTAACTTAGTCAAGGGGTCTATTTCACATTAATTATGGCCGGAATGCAGTTTTAAAACCTAGCGAAATGGGACTTTTTTCCTCCGATCTCCCACTGTGCGTCGGTGGCCTAGTGGCTTAGGGGGTCGACTCGTGATCGTAAGGTACCGAGTTCGAACCCCCGCGGTCACCATGTACCAAAGAGTTTTTCTAACTTAAGTGCATTACCCGATGCTCTTACGGAGAAAGAAAAACATCGTGAGGAGACCTGCACATTCGAAAAGCTGAGTGTGTAAGAGAGTAATTGCACAAAAGATCCTAAAGGGTCGAAGTATATCCGTAAGAGCCCATCTGTAAGATAAGATACAGTCGAGCACAGATTTTCATTATTTTCTTTTTCCCGAAAGTAATCAATCATAAAATAATCTAGTTTCGCTAGATTTCTGCTGTCTGCCACATTGAAACAGTCGCTAGGTTTCATTGGTATGATTATTTATGTTATACGGTTTCAGCATATAATGGATTTTATCTAATTATATTTTGATGATGTAACTAGAATGTATCGGATTAGCAATTAAGGCTTTGGCCGGATCGAAGCTTACCTTCTTGTTGCTCAATATGTTTTGTGTTAGAAAATTGAAAATAAATAAGACATTATTTTCCCCGTAAACGTAAAGTAGATCAAAGAACAGAGGAAAAATTCATACGATTGGGTTACCATCTTGTTGTAAACGATGAAATGCTGTGAAGAAAAAAGTTTAACGCTACGTTGAGCATAAAAGTTCACTTAACAATAAATAACATCATGGTTCCATTATCACACCATAAAACCATTAAAATACAGTTAAATCCATATCCATTAATACGGCCTCATCTCTTCCACGCAACCTACAAATGGAAACACTATTCTGATGTTATTTTTTTCAAATGCTAGAAAGCTATGTTATGTTACGAGCATGTGCTATACGTAGGTTAGAAAAAACTGTGATCAATACCAAAAAGTAAAATCTATTTAATCGAAAAATTACGTACGGAATTTCGATCAGGTCAGCATTATGATAATTATGTCGTTTACCCCATTACATGTAAATATGTAGCTTTAAAGCTATCTAATATCTAATACTACACAAATTAATTGAAACAAAACCATTACTTCAGCTTATAACCAGAACGTATGCTAATTGTGTTTCAGAGCCATTATCGCGGCCCATTATGAATGCCCGTAGATAGTTAATTAATTCTCGTATTAACGGTACATGCACCTGTGGTAACCGCATTAAACCGCGTAAGGCGCACCATACTATAAACAGAGAGTTTTTTTGGATGTGGGACTTTGAATCTACCATCAAGGCAATAAAGTTCATTTACGTTTGTTAGATTTGCCATTTTCAGTTTATGAAGATAGGGAAATAAACCTTATTTTTATTGCTACACAGTTCAAATTAATTTGCCTTGATTATGTAGAGTCACCAGCAATAATATATTATCCAACATTGGGCGCAAAAATATCTGATACGCTCTTATAGCTCTAGTAATAAAGACGTGTCAGATATTTTTGCGCCTAATGTTGGATAATATGTTGTTGCTGGTGACTGTACATCCTATTGCACACTAGGCCTTACGAGATTAAGGCTGCTGGCTCGCTGGGTCCACTTTGCTCTGCTAGGTTTGAGATGCAGAGGCATATACACCACATAATTTTATGGGAACACCTTAAAATTCAACTCGGCCGCCATTACTGTTAAGAAAATAGGTGCTATCAAAACGTTGATAATACGATAACGTGTCAAAAGCAATAAGGTTTTACCATGTAGAATCCCAGCCAAGGTAAGAATATAGGTAGGTATTTTGGTTTATTCTTGTTTCACCGACATTCATTTAACAGAACGTATCACTTTGCAGAATTTTCGTTTCATACAAAGCAATTTTCTGCTGAACCCGTGTTAATTTCTGGTTGTCTTGTGATGGTTACAAGTCTAACCTAACCTAAGTGGATCATATTTAAGATAACCTGAAATCAACACGGGTTTTGCAAAAAATAGCTTCTATGAAACGAAAATTTTGTGAAGTGATGAAATGATTAATTTTATATACAGGTTTTGAGTAAAACCAGAACCTCTGCAGAACCTTAGGTATCCTAACCGGCCCTAGTGCTAATATCATATAGTGGACTGGCGATAAAGGAAGGAACACGCCCGAATGTCGCTTATCTAACCTTGGAGCCCAATTGCTGAGTACGGGCAGAAATTTCCACGGCTTAGCAGTATTAACGCTTGAAACCTATTACTTGAGTGGGTCTAACCGACAAAATGTGTTCGAAGCTGTTATTAAAGGCGCGAGGGCTGTCCTAACGGTATCTTGCCAACTATGTTTTTCGTACATGGGTGGTTTCCAAAAAAAATGTGTCTAGTTAAGGATGAAAATTAAGAAATGGTAACTTTACTGCATCGTTTATTGAATTTGAGATACCGCCTTTTGTGTGGTATAAGGGCAGTATATAAATGTACGACTAATTTTCGTTTCTAACATCACTAAAGTTACCCCTTTCTTATTCCGTAGGGGGTTAAAAAAATGGGGGTTAAACGAAGTAGAAAAGATACCCTAAAATATCATATTTTATGTGAGGGGAAGTCAAAATAATAAGTATTCATTTTTATTTAAGATTCGATATTAATACCGGTAGTAGCAACCCTAGCGGCACTAATACCGCGCTCGTGAAGCCTAATCGTTTTAAAAGATGGGTTTCTGCGAGTGAAATAATATTGTGATACGTGTAATGTTTATGTTAGGAATACAAGATGAATCTGCTCGTAGCTTTACTGATTTGAAGAATAAATCGAGTTCTCGAAAGAAAAAACGTATAAATTTCTCTTTTTGTATTATTTTTTATTAGTAATGGTCAAAATGGACGGTTGTAGTGTAAATGAAGCTTATATGCCGTGAGATCTCTAGTCTAATTATATTCCATGCCGCTAGCTTCGTGCGGATATGCTAGCTATTTGTATGCCTTATACCGAAACATAGTGCACAAAATCCTATTATAACTTATGTTGTACTTGATTTGGTTTGACTATTCCAGATAAATAGGATAAGTGGGTTTCGTTTGATATCTGTGAACGTTAACGCTTCCAGAAATTAAGTTAAGTATATGGTTCATTATTAAATATAAATTACCTACAGTAACAAACAGTTTATTCTATTATATTCCAAGAGCTCTGGACGACAGTCTCAGGAATGTCAACAATGTGACACAGAACCCCAGCACGCTGTCACTTGCAAATATCCTAAAACTACCGTTATATGCACCGTTGACTATTTACCGAGCACGGCTATTATTATCAATCGCTGCAGTTGACGGCTTCAATTACAGCAGCTGCGTATTATGCGGGTCATCCTCTCACTTTCCAGGATAAGGATGAGGCATTAATGAAGGCTAGGGGAAACCATAGCAGTTAAAATGTTCGATAATAACCCAAAATGCGTAAGGTGAGGCTATTGTAACTTTTCATACTAAAACGTCTTCTACTTTTAAAATTAGTATGAAAAGTTACAATAGTCCCGCAGATTTCTGGAGTTTCTTGCGGCGCTTCTTCTCCGCAATGATGGTCTTGTCCGAAGTGCTAGTAGATTCACTTCATATTACCGACGCGTAAAAGAGCCCTCATGTGGCAATTTACTAAATAAATATTTTTAATTTTGAATTTGAATTTTCCGCCTCACCTTACTAGTTGTTACGTCCTGCGGGCCTAGTATAGTTGCGTTGATTGCATGACAAAATGTAGATAATACATCCGTCACTCTCGTATTTTACGTGCCAGAAAATTACGGATGTTTTATCCAAATTTTGTCACGCGATAAACGCAACCATATTAGGCCTCCTGGATAGTAATTTAAACTCACGCTGGCAAGTAAATAACTGACATAACAGCCCTTTCATTCAGCGACACGTTTGTGGATCATTTCATTTGCATTTTAATTACTGGGGAAATTTTAAAAAATAGCACTTTTTTTATTAAAAAGACGGAGATTCCGTACTTCGTACCGTACACGCTCACGCTCACGTTATTGGATACAATTCATAGTATAACTAACTGGTCAGAATGTTGAGCACTTTTGTATCTTGTCATCCCTGTCCGTCCATGACGATCAATATATTCAAACTAGCTGGTGGTCGCGATCACCAGCTGGTTTGTATATATTATCCGTCTGCGTAGACGTTTATCGCTATTTCATCGAAAATTGTCCACATTTTCTGGGATAAAAGTACCCTACGTTTCTTCCCGGGATTCAAGCTATGACAGGATCTCTAGTAGAATGACTAGATCGCAAAACGACTACATCGCATAAGGGCTGCATCGCAAAGGCTTTTACTATGGGTACTGAATAACGATATAAATATTTACATAGCGAAATAAATACATAGAAAACATCCATGACTCAGGAACAAAAATATGCGCTCATCATACAAATATCTGCCCTTACCGGGATTTGAACCCAGGACCACTAGCTTCGTAGGCAGGATCACTACCAACTAGCCCAGCGCGTCGTCAAATTAAAATATTAAAGTATGGAGTATCATTTTTATTTTTTGAATATTACATTATAATAATTTATTCATATTTCATATAATATAATACAATTAAAAGTTAAAACTAAACTTATTTAAATTAAAATAAAAACTAAGCTACTCAAATATTAAAGACGTAAATAATAATCACCACTATAAAAAGAACACCCCCTCTAGCAGGTCCGCTCGCGGCATGGTCCCTATTATTTTATTAATTTGATTTTTTATACTTAATAAAATATATCAATGAATCAATTTGACATTGTCGTTCCCGAGACGGCCGCTATTCTAGAAAGCCAGCTTATTTGAACTCATTTAACACTCGGGGCCAAGTGTTCTTCAGGCGGAACCCTAAATCTGCCCGGTGGCGAGGATGAATTTTAACCAGTATTTAGCTTGGGTCAACGTCGCGTATTTATTCAGGGTAAGATGCTGTTGATGTCATGTACTATTTTTAACACCGCTGCGCAAAGACAAAAGAAGTTCATTGAGTATGAGCAGAGTTCTTTATTAATATTAACTCCATTTCTTGCTTTATTTCTTCCGTGCTTTGAAAACTTTGAACCCTAGTTATTATACTTAGAATTTCATACCAGACACCTGCAGAGCGATTAAGTTAGGTTTCTGAACTATTTATCTCAAAGATAGTGTTCTACTAAAATAAATAGATAGAAGACATTACGAGCGAACCCAATATATCTGGAATCGGGAATCGATAGCGGCCTCGACTTGTGTGATTCGTGCAATAATGAGTTTTCGACGAGCTCTTTGACTCACTACGCTGGCTCGCCCTTTAGGCTAGGCCAGTTATTCTCTCTGGGACTTCGTATGGGCTCCACCGAAATTTCTACTTAATGTAATGTAAGCTTTTTAATTTTATGGTTATCTTGCACCGTCGTATTAACTTATTTAGGTACTAAGAAATTGATTAAATTATTTTATGATGTACGTTAATGATATTACTACTTACAACATGAATCTTTCTTAGTAAAAATGCTTTAGGTTAAGGTGACAGAGTTCAAATTAAATTAAATATGAAATTGTTTTTTAAATAATGAAAATCTCGGAAATTATGCGTTATTGGACTACATGTTATACCACATTAAATACTCCAAATAGGCTCTAGAATCGATGGTTAAAATTTTGCGGCTTAGGGCCCGGTGTTTGATCAGTAGTTAACTCAACTAATTGTTAAAATTCGAAAAAGGAATCGAAAATTTGACACGTTTCCTTGAGAATTTAACTATTAGTAACCATTTTTAACCATTAGTTAGTTTAACTACTGCTTAAACAACAGGCCCTTACTCGTTCCCGCTCTGTATGCACGAGGTTTTTTATTCTTTGCTCTTTTAAAAATTCTAAGTTTTGACACGTTTGCCTGCATGATATTTTGTTTTATATTCATAGTTTTATATAATGCTAGGTTAAGTATTATGATTGTTGTAAGTAATATGTTAGTGAATGACTGACTGTTGAGTTTCTTGCAGCGTTTCTTCTGAGCAGTGGTTTTCTCTCGGGAAGCACTGGTAGATTTTGGACGAGTTGAGTTGAGTGCGGCCTACTTACTGAATAAACATATCTTATCTTTTTTATTACTCATTACAAATAATGCCCACCCAAGAATGTCTCCAAAGAATCCTCGAGAAACTCTATTTTTCTATGTTTTATATTTTATTATTCCTTTTCACGTTTTCCCGTGCTGAGTTTATTTATTTATTCGCGTCGGACCGCCCGGGGTTCAAACGGACTCGCTTATCAGCCGCCATGGAAAGAAACGCTCAAAAACAAAAGGTATCTTAAGACGACGGGCGCAAGTCGCTAGACTTACTATTTGCTCATAAAAAGATTAAAAAGGGATAAAATAAAACAGCTTAACTGTCAGTTATTGGAGGTTAACTTGACCGTTTACGTTTGACAGACATGTTTATTGATGTTTTAATAGCGTTGTAGTTCGAGTATCTGTAGCGCGTCTCCGGATATGTTACATCTATCGCAGCTTCGCATTTTTCCCGATTTAGATTTTCGCAGTCGTATTTTTCCCGTGGCGTTTTGTTTCTTGTTGCATTTTTTCCCATTACAGAATTTAAAAGTTACAGCGGAGCTCCGCGTTTGCGTAGCTCATTTTCGTGGATGCCTTGACCCTTCTAAACTTACATAATCTAAACCTATTTCGACCTTATTATAAGTGGAAAAAATTGCGGCTGGGAGATATCCAGAACATATGGCATATACAAAACACAGGCGTGAGTGTATGTATGTATTTGTACACGCCTTCATTCCCAGAGTGGGGTAGGCAGAGTTACAGAACTACCGACAACTTTAAAAAATTCTTTCTTAATTCTGTAACCACATTTTGCATAAACAGGCTAAGATGGAAAGGAAATATTTTGGAAATATACGGCCGTGTGGCAAATATTTAATGAGAGTTTTGAAGATATTAACGCATGTTAATTGAGTGATGGCGTTGCTGAAATGCAACTCTTGTAAATGCGTGCTCGATCAAAACATTTGAACGCTGGATAATGGATTATTTTTCAGATTTTCGGAGAGATTTCTGTTCTCTAAGTTCTAACTAATATTGCAAAAGCTATAGTATTGAACTTGCTTCTTTCATGTCAAACGCTTTTGGAATTGAGATAGTTCTTTTTTGATCCTGTGAAGTTGGACATCAAAGGAAACTCGTATAACGCTGACGCAGAACTTTTACTGATAAAAAATGATTTCATCCTCTTTCTCGATGCATGGTATTAAAATGCATCGGTATTTTATTACTCTCATATTGCTATACCTTAATGATCTCATGCAATATACAGTGTGATGGAATCCAGTCTAGTTTCAATATTCAGCTGTATGTAAATCTTCAGTAAATTATTTAGTAGCGTAATAAGTAACATCCCTCGGAATCCTACGTGATCAAACTTAATATTTACGTAAACGTTTTCTAGTGATTGCTGAGTTATGTGCCTTTTACCTTATTTCTGGAGTGCACTCTACTTCAGAATAAATTTTTAATAAAAAGGCCGTGTTTAAAAAAAGATAGTCTAATTGGAACAAACGGTTTTTTGAAATATCGTTGGTTTGATCTGAAACAGGGTATGCATATGTAGGCCGATTATAGTGCAATAAAGTGCAGTCTATTAAATAACTTATAGTGGGTACAATAAATAATAATATTGTTAACGCGATTTTAATATAGCATCTTTGTTAATTTACATGCTATGTGGCTTATTTAAATCGTTTATGTTGACGATCTTTTTCATATTTTAAAATGTAAACTTCTGATGTGATTCTGATAATTTTTGGAATGTATTATCAACTTCAATCCAATTTAATTTTTTCGCAAAATGATTTAAATCCCACACAATCGTTATCGATTCGAACGGATATTACAATCTGCGGGCCGATTATGGTCGTGTTTATCGACGTAGATAAGCGTGGATAAAGCATCTGTCACTTTCTGACCAGTATATGAGTGCGAGAGTGACGGAAACTTTATCCACCGCGATAAAGGCGACCATAATACGGGCCCTGGACACAATTTTGTGGAAATAAATCTCTACTAAGAGTCAAAACGACGTAACGCGCAGGGACATTTTATCTACTTCGTCGAAATAGAAATGAATTTATTTGCATAGGAAAAAGATGTGAATTTATTCGCGTCGGACGATGCTATTAAGTTTCATCTGGGTTTCAAATGATTTATGTGGTTTGTCGACGAGGGTATTGACCTCGCTTTAGCATTGAGCAATAAACCTTAGAATTCTATAGATTGGTTACCTTAAATTGTCATAAATGCCACCGTAGAGCGAAGGGTGCGAAAGGCAGAAGCTCGATTCTGCCTTTCCGTAGATTAGAACTGCAACGTAAAATGTTATTGTCTTAAAAAAGAAAGCATTGGAAACCCTAATACCGGTCTATTATAGCCTATGATACTCATTGGGTGAATACTTCTACCAATCCAACGATACCCGGCACTTTATAATGAGTTAAAGCGTCTAGCCTACAGGAGGTCACAAAGAAATTAGGATACATACACACAAACTTACGCCCGAAAATCATTTCCTTTTTGCATTGTCAGGTAAAAATATTACCAACTACAAATTTGGTTTGTTTTATCTGGCTTTTTATGCAGTAAAACATTGTTTATTAAAATCTAATTACGATTATTAAGGGGAAAACGGGGTTTAATATTTGTATGAATGTTTACAATGTCATTTATTACATTGTAAAAACGTAGGTGCTTATTTTTCTATTCAAAATTGCACTGTTACTGACAGATACACTATCAGAAACATAAAATAAGGAATGTCAACATACTTCTCAAGTGTTGAGAAAGAAGAAGAAGTGTATTATATTAACCCTAACATGGTATTTAAAATTCAGTTTCAGGTTCAAGGTACTGAGAATTTATTTTTAACCTTCAAAGTCTATGTTTAGTGTATTCGAAACCGAGGCTTCTGAGTCTCTGAGTGTAATAATTAATTATTTAAAACCCTCTTCATTTTGAGTGTTTTTAGAACTTGATACGTTTTTCTTATTCATGCGGTAATTTTATATTATTATTAATAAAAAGGTATCTTAAATGTTTCAGTCGTGTGTTTTTGTTGAGTAATAGGGAAATTATATTTCTATTATTTTAAGACTTCGGAAGAAGGAAATGTGGTATAAAAATACTGTTTCTATGAACAAAGCTCGCCCTTGGAGGCATAAAAAGCAATTCATCTCGAGAGTCGGTTGGAAAAGCAAGGGTTACAATCATAATGATTGTTATTTTTCCTTTTGTCTTTAAAACCATTCGTTGAAAGACTCGCTGCTAGGTTTTTAATTAACATGCAAGGAATTGTTATTGTAGGTTCCTAGTTTCCGCGTGCTATATGTTAATTTATAATTGTTATTCAAAACTGTCTAACATTCCGAAACTAAAATTATCTAACGTGTTTATTTATACTTGTTTTTAAGTTAGTATTTTTTACAAAGTTCATTATTCGAGTTTATAGGTGCTATAAATAATGAATTAGTTAAATATTTTTATGTCCAATTATATCCAAATCCGATTATTTGAATTTTATACAGACTTTCTTTAGATAAGCTTCAGACGTGATTGTATTTTTAACAACTTAGATTTAACAACACACGAGCCTGCTTGGATAAAACATCTACACGTAGATTGTTATGATTCGCATTTCTTTGGATTAATACTGTATTAATACATGTAATGGTAGCAAGTAGCAGGTGTATTTTAAATGTTTAATTCTTAATCTCCAGCGCCTCTCGCGAGGCTGGGTTTCCAGCGCGACGGGGACACGGCTCAGTTAACTTGAACGTTAATTCTGCCTTTTCTGTAATTCTCTCTGAATATCTAATTGGGTAAAGTGAGTTCAGACATATGCAAAAGCCTCCTCTGCAGGATAGTCTAGCGGACTCTGGAAGCTAAATTGGGTTTGTAACGACTGCTCAAACAACTGGATGATTTCAGGGTTGGTGTTTGTTTCTTCTTTTATTTATTCCCTCTTTAGAGTTATTTAGTGATTCTCGGGATCTTAAAGCTTGCTTATTACCCGACTGTATCAGATGGAGGGTTACGTTTTTTAATTGTATGTACGTTAGAATTGTGTCCCATTACAAAATAGGCTTGAAGTAGTCAATGTCATTAGAGATGACAAATCATTTGTAACTTTTAGGAAACAACCTTATTGATGTAGAATGTCAGATTTACTTTAGACCTAAGGTGGGTCCCAAATTTAATGTATGTATGTCTATTTCTGTGGCCCGCTCTGCAGCCTAAACGCCTTGATGGATTTTAAGTTATGAGGTGTCTTTAGATTCGTCTTGGTTGTGGGACTGACATAGCCTATCATATATTAATCAAAGTAATGAGAAAGGGGTTCTTTTTTAACGTAATATGTATATATTAAAGTGGAATCGGGTTTTTTAATCTTTCCTTTTTATCAGAACTGTTTATTGAAATGAAACTTCTCAACAATCTCAACTCGCAACGGCTGAACGTGATTTTTGTACAGAGCTTATTTAAAATTCGTAGTAAAATTCTTGATATCGTCCTCAAAAAAATGGCTAGTGGCAACCGAATTTTACGCACCCAGAATCACCGGTAAAAGCTTGTAATAAATTATATTACACTGGATAGCGCGCTCGTAAATTCAAAAGTTAGATTTATTAAGCCTTTCGGACGTGCACCGAAAGTGTACTGAAAATTCACGCGAATGCAAAAATATGCAAGGGTTTTACAGGAATTTTTGACCTTTTTCGTCTATGGTATGCCTTATAGTTCAGGCTTTATAAAACCCGACAAAAAGAGGGGTTTTAACCGGTAAACGTTTTAAATGCATCTGTGTGTGTCTGTCTGTGGCATCTTAGCTCCCAAATGGATGGACCGATTTTGACGCTTTTTAAGAAAACTAGTTTATAATTATTAGAAATGGTTCGTAGCTGGGTTTCATGAAAATCGGTTAACCCTTTAAATCATCTCTGAAAATGAGGTCGCCATTATTTCGGGCCTGAAACCTGGTGTCCCCTTGTTTCACCGACACTCATTTCATAGAACGTATCACTTCGCAGAATTTTCGTTTAATCGATTCGATCGGTTGGTCGATTTCAGGTTATCTTAAATATGATTCACGAATGTTAGGTTAGACTTGAAACCATCACAAAGTAACCTGAAATCAACACGGGTTCAGCAGAAAATAGCTCCCTATGAAAAGAAAATTCTGCGAAGTGATACTTTCTATCAAATGAGTGTCGGTGAAACAAGGGTAAACCCTGAAACCTAGCTAAGAACCATTTAAATTGTTTTTTTTTGATTCTACAGACAAACCTACACATAGACACGTTAAAGGTATACAAACTCCTTTTATATCGTTAGGGTTAAATAACGATTTAGCTTTCTATAACGTTACGGCAACGTTGATTAGTTTCCCGAACACCTGGAATCGAACCGAGGGACCAGTTGGAACGATTTATTGCGCTGCTGGTGGAATCAAACCGATATTGGAAAATCGTATTACCATGAATACCCTATTAACTTGGTTAACGCGCCGCCAAAGTGTTATAATAATTTTATTCATATTTTAAACGCGTTTGGTAAAGTGTTAAAAATGTCGCGGTCGGGTTTGGTCCCGGTTAATATGCGTTTGGTAACTGTGTTTTTATCCTTTGACGCGTCCCTCACGTCCTATCAAATCTGATGTAAGTATTGATTGGCTTCACAGATATTAATGAAATTTTGCTTAGCACGAGCGTCAAAATATTAGAGTTTCGATTTATTAGGACTTAGTTGACCATATACAAACGAATAAACAGAAAAGGCATTAGATAAATAACGCCTCTCTTCTTTTAAGTCAAAGATTGAAAAAAGACCTAAAACGCAGTACGGTTTTGAAAACGTCCTCTAAATTCATCGTGATAGTTATAATGCTGTGTATCCACGTAACAAGTGGCCCGGGAATGAATCTCGTAATAAAAATTAATATACAGTGAGTAACGTGCTTGTAAAGAAGCAAACAGTTGAGAAAGAACTTTTTATTCAAAGACTAACTCTGGGCAGCTCGTTCCGACTTTTACCCTGTTTTAGCAGTTTTTTTAATTAAAATAAAAGCTAATTGGCTTTGTACTGTTAGAATGGGTCTTAAGTTTGCTACGTGCCTATTAAATTATTTAAATATCCCGGGCGTTTTTTTTAGGTTTTTAAAAGATCACTGTTTCTTGTGACGGTTAGTGTGACAGTTAACAGTTAATTTGTTGTCAGTAACGATTATGGTTTTGTTTGCTAAACATATCGTCATCATCATCATCATCATCATCATGTAAGCCGAAAGACGTCCACTGCTGGACATAGGCCGCCCCCAAGGCTCTCCACTCAGACCGGTCTTGTGCTTTTCGCATCCACCGCGTTCCCGCGATTTTTACAAACAAACATACCGTGCCTTACGTCTATTTTGCGGTCGACATGATCGTCCATCTCAGTAAGTTCTACCGAAAACTATTCCACATTTTTTTTATGGGAATCACAGAGGGAATGATTGTAAGTCAACATTTGCCACGATATTTCTAATATACAGCCCGAGTTGCTTGATAAAGTGGTTGAAAATTGGACTTTTCGATTGCGCTTCATTCGAACCACCCAGCCCATTAACCCGAAACTACCTATATCAAAACAATAATGGCATAAAAATAGAATTGAATCCAAATAGTACGTGCATTAACACGAGTAAAACTTGATTTATTTTATTAAAAATTTGTTACAGTCAAAGTGATATTTGAATATACTTTCCTAAAACTTCATAAATATCTACACACTTTGCCAATGACATAAGTCTGTGTATACATATTTTTGATGCGATGGGCGTTTAAAATATAATAGTGCCTTTCAAAAAAACCCTTTACTTAGTTTTCATGTTAAGTAAAGGTGTGTTCGGAATGAAGTCATTTGTATTCTGTTTGACACTTGTGTGGCCGTCGCCTTTACTGCAGTTAAATGCACTTGTATCTAGTATGCAAGCTTTCTCCGCTATTTTTAATACAACGCCTGCACGCCTGCCTCAATATCGAGGCCTCCCCTATCGAATGACTTGTGATTTTGCATGATTGACAGAAGGAAAGTTTTATGTTAGGTTGGCGGAAATGAAATAATAATCAGGATTTTAAGATATTTTTTTTACTGATGATGAATAAATAACTTTCGTTATTTTAGTATTATTTACATTACATTAGGAACCTAGGGACCTTATTTGCAAAAAATATGATCAAGCTGGTTCATTTTTCGTTGTTCATTGGACTCAAGCAGCACTTAAAGATAACTACCACACCGCTACTCGCTACGCTCGTCTTTGCACTTCGCGTAATAGTTCAGTACACCACAAAAATTACCCTATTTTTAAAACCAACTACTTACACAAAATCGACGCGCAAAATACGCTGCAAAAATAAATTGCTGAAAAACCTCTGGAAAAATGGTTTCCACGATATTGCGAAAGAAAATTTGCTTTTAACAAAAATGAGTTTGCGAAAATTATCTTTGAAGTCGACGCTGAGCGTTCTTGGCGTCGCAAATCACTTTCAACCTGACGATAGCCAGGAGGTAACTCTTTCTAAAACCCCTATTACAGCAAAGCAAGGATATACAAAAAAATATTACATAGTGACGCTTAATGGCATACTTTAGCCATTATGTATAGTGTCTTGCAGAAGCCACTAGGTACTTAGTTCGGTGGTTTTTTGTAAATAACCAAAATTGATATTTCTCTGGGGACACTCCATACAAAAGAAAAAAAAATCAGCGTAAATCATCGTGTGGCACATACTTCGACAGTTCCTTTAAAAGCACGCCCCCCGCTTTATCTTTTAAAGCATGTCCAATTATATGAATAAAAAACACAAAGGTAACGCTTATTAAATACTTTCACCGAAGATTATTTTCAATATGATCGACTATTTTGAATGTCCTGAGTGCCGTGAAGATAAACTCTTTTGCTAGTTTGAGATAGTTTTCTGTAGTAACGGCTTCGGAACCCTACGCTGACCATAGTCGGACGTGCTCTTACTCGGTTTTCATATTTCTATATTTGAGTGTACGCATAGAAATGATTATTTGTTCAACCTTCCGGTGCTCCCAGACGTTGTCCCACAAACCCGGTGGAGCTAATCGAAGCCAGTGAAAGTGCCCTCGTTCGATTGGCACCGCGCCAGCCGTCAGGGTCTGGAGTGTTATTCTTTGGAGGAAGACGTCGTCGACGAACTCCGAGGGGAACCCTTTTATGACATGGAGAAGGCATACAAGGAGCTCACAGGCTACCTAGGACTCTATTTACCAGACTGCCGAAGGAGGAGGCTAATGTGTTTATCAGCCTATATATGTTAGTTCCTTTGAAATGGCGCTTTAGAAACTAAACGCGTGGACCGATTTTAATGATTCTTATGTCAATCGATTTGTTTTAATCTTGTGAGTGTCACTAAAGATACGACAGTAATCAAAAATCAAAGTAAGTAAATAATAAAAAAAATAAGTGGACGAATTATGACAAGCGGGGTATCGTTGGATAGGTATTTAAAAATCATCCTTAGGTTTCTTTCATAATTTTTCATTTTGAATGATCATTTAGGATTTATAACGATTTAAAGGTGGTTAGCAGCCGTCGGGTTTTTAAAGCGTGCTTTTTGTTATGTTATTTACTTGTTAAAACCATATAAAACCTATCGTAACGTGACTATACGATAGATTGCAACTGGGTTTGAGGCCCTCGAATATTTATGATCTCAAGATTGCAAATGCGGTGCCAACCCTGAAGATCGAAAGCTGTATTAAGAAATCTATCTTGAGTGAGACGTCCGTTTTAAGATGCTTCAGCTTAGATATTTCCGTTTTATATGAATTCAAGTTTATATTGACATGTCATGTCATGCCATCTCACTCGAGAACAGAGATCTTATTCTACATTGACTTTACATCTGTTGTTATCGTATTGTCAACATAACGATAGCTCTTATTAACTTGACAGTAACGGCGGTCGATTTAAAAACAACACGATAACGTCGATAACTATATGTGTAAAAGCATTGTAGAATAAGGCACCAGTTAATTAATACGGCCCTTAGATACATGGATACATCCAAGACTCTCTCACAAATATTTGGCCTTACCATAGATCAAACCCGATAGGGACCTAGCTTCGTAGTAGGGTCATCTTCACTAACCGCGTCTTCGAACCGTGTCGACCTTCGAACGAGGGGCTCAGAGAATACGCCCAAGTGAAGGCGGGAGTTGGGCGAGAACAAGACGAATGCACGGAAGTGGAAACTGTGGGACCATTTGTCTCGCTCGCTGTTGAGTGTTTAATGCGCTAGAAGATAGTGGCATTCTTGTAGTTAGTCATGGGGATGAACTTACAGTCGGCATAATATGTCGTCTGCCAACCTTAGGTCAAAACTTCATGGAACTAAAGTCGCTAAGATTCATCTGTCTATTTGAAGCGACTTTAGTAACTAATAGTTAAATTTTACGGGAATAGAGGCATTCCAGCTTAGTCCTCAGGGTTAGCAACGCATTTGTACTCTTGCAATTCTAAGGGTGCGGCTCCACTGAGGCGGACACGAGCAGAGCTGTGTCAATATTAACCAATGGAAGGCGCATGCGGTCACGTCGAGCGGCCCTTCCGCACGTTAGTTTAGATTCTATTGGTTAATATTGGCATAGCTCCGCTCCACTCCGCTCATCTCCGCCTCAGTGGAGCCGCAGCCTAAGAGTCTGTCTTGAAGATAGAAATATCTATGGGTTTCAGATCCCACTTACTATGGCTTGTGTGCTCGTGTACCTTATATTTGCTATTTAAAAAAAAACGATGACTTCAATGTCAAAATCTCGCGTGTCACAGTGACATAAACGGACGCAGGACAGCTTACAACTATGCTATGAAATATCTGCAATTGTAACTTAAATTTCACAAAACAAGTTGTATAGTCTAGACCTGCTGCTGCTCTTTTATTGTAGACTATTTAGATGGAGACACACGGCAACACATGAGTCTCAAGTTTCTCGGGGTTTTTTATGTAACAATGTAGTTATTTTGTATAGTAACAGCTTAAAGCTTAGTTTTAGACTGGCTCAAATTGTTTATTATTGTCTCCTGGGGCTCTATTCTACTCGGTAAAACAATATTGCATTTGACATGCTATCGTATTGTTGTTAACACGGCTGCCATTACTCTCAAGTAAATAAGAGCTATCGTAATAACGTTGACAATACGCTTTTAACCAGTTAGAATAGAGTCCCTGATATTTATTTATAAAACAATCAAGCGTAAACACATCCTTAATGGAACTTTGGAGCTATATTTAGTTGTTTACCGGCAGTGCGAAAATATTAATAATGAGTTATTCGGGGCCCGCATAATGGAAGGCGTGTTATTGTCGCGCGGCTTATACCCGATGTTCGGCTCCGTGTTTGTTTATCGGTAGTATTTGGTTGAATTAACCAAAATATTACGCAATGTTTTGGTTACTGGTGTTGTACGTATTGCCAACAAAATGTTCATGTTTGTCGAAGAATTTTGCAGCCATTTGGCATCGAATCAAAGATAATAATTAATTAGTTGCTCAAACGTTTATAATATAATAAATAAATAATTTATTCAGTAAGTAGGCCCTGCAGGCACTTTTACATGTCTGAGTCTACCAGCGCTTCCAAAGAGACCACTGTTGAGAAGAAGCGCCGCAAGAAACTCAACAGTAAGCCGTTTTTTCCAATAAATCACTTATTACAATACTAAACTTAAGCTACATAATTCAAATGTCACAGGGATGTACAGGTCCCAGTAGCAATAATAATTAAATATATCTAAATGTCAGATTATAATAAATAATACAATTTCGGAGATGTAAACAGTCTCCAAATGTCAAATTAAAATTAAGAATTAAATATAATTTAAAAAAAAACACAAAACAAGGGAGATGTAGAAAGTCTCCACGGTCAATTTTGGAGATGTAAAGAGTCTCCAGATGTCAAATTAAAAAATAAGGGAGATGTAGAAAGTCTCCACGGTCAATTTTGGAGATGGTAAAGAGTCTCTCGAGTTTATTAGCACTAAAGCCCCATTAGGAGATCTCCTGTCACTGTGACGACCCGTTTAGCCTAGTTGTTAGTGACCCTGCCAGCGATTCTAGCGGTCCTGGGGTTGATTCCCGGTGTGGCCTAATATTTGTGTGATGAGCACAATGGTTAGATCTTTGATGTATTCTATGTATTTAATAGTCTAGTAGGTACCCATAGTTTAAGCATAGAGATTTGGGACTAGGTCAATTTATGACAGATTGTCCCCTGATATTTATTTATTATTTATTTTCTAATTCGCACACGTGGACGTGAAGCTTTAATCAGCGTTTGTGTAACTAAGTATAGGTTTACAATTATACTTATCGCAATATTCGCAATGCCAGTAGTAAGCCTAGCTTACAGCCAGAATTCCACGTGAGCCACGCGGATTTATTGTCTAGACGTGTGTCACTGACGTCATTGTGTGCTTGTGCCGTTATAGGAGTACATCGGTACCGATAGTTTGATAAATTTCGATATGAAGCGACTTTGTATCCACATGTGCGAACCGTGCTCCGCCTTGGAATTCCGCGTGGCTTTGAAAGGTTTATAAATTATCACAAAGCATTTGTCAATAGGATGCTGCACAAATTAATCGCCTCCTAAATCTCATTGTCGCAGTCACCATTCAGACTTGCAAAGTCAGTTATAATACGAACCAACTTAACTGTACGATCGTAAAACAGTTCCAGCCCAGTATCTAGCTTATCTTAATGTAATCAAGGGTTAAAATCGTGTATTCAACCGTTCCGTTCACTGCATGTGGAAGGCCTGCTTCAAATTGGAATGCAGTGACCCGTTGTGGGGGGTAGGGGGGATTAGAAGCGCGGATGTGTGGCTCGGGAGTCAATACGAGCAAGTTCAATCAAGCCTAATACGATAGCGGGTGTTTCGGTGCTTGCATTGATGTCTTATAGGAGACTAGATGTTCATTTTGCGAGGAATTTTGGCTTAACTAAATAGAATGGCCCTGAGGGGTTACCGGTGGGATATGGGCTAGGGCAAGGGTCACCTCCGACCCTTGAAAGGTTTTAATCCGGTTTACCAACGTCCCTTTCAAAGTATGTTGTTTTCTATCCACGAAAGCGCGCTCTGCTGTTCAAATTAACATTGAACGATTTCGTCGTAAAATGAAGCCAAAAGGTGTCAAAAGTTACGTTTGATGAAATTACTAGACTAGATGAAGTAATTGTTTCATACTTAGACGTATAAAATTAAAATAAAAAAATGTTGGAACCAAGGTACTAAATTGTGGTCACTTTTATCGCGGCGGATCATTCATCACTCTCGCACTTACATTCTGTTGAGAAAGTGATAGATGTTTTATCCATGTTTATCCAAACGCAACTTACGCTATTATTGTAACCCCCTCTTGATTTTCTTTCAAGTTTTTCAGGACCTTAATAAAAAAGGCTGGAATAAGCGACGAAACTAGCATCATAGTTACTGATACGAATACTCGTAGTTAGTGAATGAATATGCATGCACACGTGAATGAAGTAAAACTAAACCGTAATTCCACGCACGCACGCCTGGTTATGAATTCGCTTCGTGTCAAAATGTATGTAGATACTACTGTACCTTACCATGAGTTACAGTTACCGTACTCGCTAGCGAGTCGAATGCTCTGTCCCTCGCACCCTATAATAATACTGCGAGGTGTGCCAGGGACAGAGCTTCGACTCGCTGGAGTGGCACACGCACGAATGATTCACGTACCTCACGTGTGTAGTGAACTAGTGAGCGTGCGTAGCGTTCTGTGTGTTTGTGCTGTGAAACAATTTGAGTTTATTAATTTTTATTTTCGATTTAATCTTTTGTCTATTTATTAAAAATGCATGTGGGATCCGAGTTGGCAGGCAATGCATGTACTTTCTTAATAATCATAAAAAACTTTAAAGTACTTATTTTTTGATATACCCTAATAACCTAAATAAACAACCTACTATCTCGTCAGAAATACAAGTTTTATTTTAATCTTTTAATATATCTCGTACAAAAGATTATTTTAAGCTCGCAGCTTCATTATGACTTTTTTCCATTAAGCAGTGGCCTGTGTAATTTTAATCGCTTCTAGAAATGCTGCGGGGAATTTTCATCTTTAGCAATAGACTGTACAGTTGGCGCCAATACTTTGATACTTTATTTGTTTTTAATCCTGTGTAAAAAGGGGTGTTATAAGTTTTTTTTACTAGCCTATATGAGTGGCTGGGAAAAGACCTCTCCCCTTGATCTCCATGAGTCCTTATTTGGTGTCTCTTTCTAAGTTTAACGTGTATATATCTGTGTATATCTGCGTTTGGGTGTGTGTGTGTCTGTCTGCGACATCGTAACACCCAAACAGATGGACCGACGGGGACGCAGATTATTTTTGAATAAATCTAGTTTAGTCGGTAGGTATGGTTCTTGTTCTGAGCTTGGTTTCATGAAAATAGGTTCAGCCGTTTAAGAGATATCAGATCTGAAAGAACAAGTCTCCATAATATCGGGTGTTTTAATCTATTTTATAGTTATACTTATTATTTAAAGGTATCTGGATAGTTATTGTCGTTAACGTATGAATACATGAAAACTATGTGGTTCTGAAAAAAAATTCCTGAGTTAGTTCCGTGACCTCTTTATGGATTTTCTTGGACGATGTTACACATATTCTTATTGCTTTTGCTACCCGGGCACAGCTGTATAAGTGCGTTAACATATCTACTTTTATAGAACACCCTTTCCCGTTTAGTAAATTATATGGTATACGTTGCTATTGGTCGATTTGCAGTTTCAATGCTCTATAAAGTGCAAACCGACCAATAGCAACAAAATAAAGAAGTCCGTGTATGGCGGGTTCAAGACTCAAAACTCAGATAGAATAATAAATAAATAACAATAAACAAATGTCAGGGGACAATGTCAAACAAATTGACCCTAACTCGGCTCTATACATATGCTCTATTAAACAACGATAAACAAACTACTATATAAATAAATCATACTTAAATAAATACACAACTTCCAAGGCTCACGAACAAATATTACTACCGCTAGCTTCATAGGCAGAGTCACTAACAACTAGGCTAGGCTGCGTCGTCGCCTCTATGCTTATCATTTAACCGGAACACAACAATGCAAACACTGAGCGGTAAGTTCAAGAGCAAGATATTATAGGTATTAGTGATCCAGACCTACCACCAAACTGCAAAAACATCTTATTAATTACGTGACGGATGGAAACATTACGTGCGACTGTACTCAATAACCATGTCGTCCACGCAATTAAAATGCAAATGGCGACTCCCGTCAAACGACCACCGAAGTGACACTTCTTTGTGGAGAGCACCCTTGTAATTATTATTAGGGTCCCGCATATGTTAACGTCAATTGAGATTTTATTTTAAATATTGTTTTTTTGTTACATCGATTTGAAATGTTTAGGGTTGACAAACTAAAGGTTTGCGCGCCTGTATGATGGTTGTACAAAATCATCAATTCATCATATAGATTTTCGAGCACGCTTGTGCGAGTCTGATGGTTCTTTTGATAGATTTTTAAGCTTCACTTTATTTTTAAACGGAGACTGTTAAAATTTTTTGTTATTAGCAGGGATCACAAGATTCAAGAATTATAAATCGAATTAACCTAAAAATAAACTGTATTCATAACCTTAATGTCGTTTAACTTGTAATACGAACATAAACAGTAACCATTCTGATATAATATTCTTTTTTTGTAGTTTTCTTGGAAATCTTATTTTATTAGCGAGTTTTTTATTCGCGTAATCGTGTTTGAACCTTGAGGGTGTTTCGTGGCCTTGGCCATAACGGTATCACTTTTTTTTGGTCGAAAGTTTGAATACCACCTAAGTGTTTCTTATTAATTAACACCAAACCTACTAAAGTTTCTAATTGGGAAACAACGTAACTTCAAATCGGAGTTTTCCAAGACTTTCCTGATTTTATATAACGAGCAAAAATACATTTTCAAATTGTAAACGAAGCCAAGTGTGCCAGGCAAGGGGAGCAAATGGTTAATTAAACTTTCGGAATTTTGCGTTTTTTTTGCCATTATACCTACTTGTGTTAAAAATATGAACGTGAAATTGACCGCCGGACTGTTATTTTCTCGCCTATGCTGATAGCTTGACCGAAAGATATATTAAAGACACTTTTTGCACCCGAAAAAATTATGTTCCCTTAGAACAGCGAAAAATGGCGAAAAATCTCTCCAGGATGCCTGGGGGCCGAAGTTCATTGAGATGAAGTTGGAAGTTGTAGGTATATAGTTCAACTGAATCGGGAAACTTCGATAGCGCGATATAGCGCACTGTTAGATTTAGTGGCGCTATCTGACGCTGGTGGCGCTGTCGAGTTGGTTGCTACAAGTTGTCGCTAGATGTCTCTAAGTCGCCACAAGTTTGCGGGTAAAAGTTAGTAGGAAGTCTAACAAAAAGAGAGCTTTGAAAACCCGATCACTACTGCAGAATCAGAACCGTTTGGTTCTAATTAAAAAAAACCGGATAACAAAGACCTATACTTACAAAACAGTTATCTAACCTATAACACTTCTTAGGTGATAGCGCAAGTAAAAGCGTGGGTCACGTACGTGAACAGTAAGCTCAAGCTTGATTTACTATGCTCGAGTCGCTGGACCTGCACACTTGTTTATACCATTGTTTACTCGATGCATATAACCTGAGCAAGTGCCTCAATATGCCCAAGCTACTTGCACCGAAGCAAGTACCAATCTACACGATAAGTACCAATCTAACGACACCCCATGATTTAAAATGCGTCAAGACGTTTTCTGTACAGAAAGAAACATGGAAAAATGTAACGTTCATGGGGTAGTTCAGTAAAAACAACAGGAACTGAATTTTTCTATGCAGTTTTATTACAATATTAAAAATATCATGCGAGTGAAGGATCGGCCAAGAATAATATTTGCTAGCAGGCCATTATGGGTTCTATCTTTACATTGCTTGGGTTCGGTTGACCTACATAATGCTCAAACATGCTTACAAAACACACTCATTATATCAGCAGTCTCAGGTGACCAAAATGTATTCAGCATTTAAGCTCACTATGGTTCATGCCTAAATGCCAAAAAGCCTGAAGATATAGTTTCGGGTGCGCTAATGAAACGCCGACGCCGCCGTTTAATTGCAGAATTGCGGCGTTCTTGCTTTGCAAACTTTTAGTTTCGCTGCAAGATAGTTCTCGCCTATTTTTTTCGTGTTTTGTTGTAGTTTAATGACTGACCTGGACTTTGAAAATGATACTTCTGGGTTTTTGAGGTTCCAGAAATCGAACTGAGAAGTTTCTCTATCTAAATATACCATCCTCGGTTAAACTAGTTTTCAACCTTAGCAGTGCTCGGACTTTTAGGTACTCATTAATAACTATTGCTTGTAACGCCCACCTTACGTAACCTTTAGTTACTAGTTAACTAGTGAGGTTAGTTTCACTCAGTTGCACAAACGTTCATTAGCACTCATTACTAGGACACCTTTTGTCACTTGTTTGACTAAGCTTTTGATTGTAAATGTCACAATTATTCCACATGAGAAATTGACAGAAAAACATCTACTTAGTATAACGGTTCCCAACAATAAGCGCATCTTCTATATACGCTACAAGGCATGTAACGTATTAATTGGCTTGTGTCTGGGTCGCGTATAATCGGCTTTCACCCTGAATATCCAGGTATACGAATTTATCTACTGTTACGTCGGCATTTTGGTCTGAACACGGACGGAGTTACGCGATAAAAAAGTGTTTTCATGTTTAGCGGGAACGGCTGCGATGACGGGCTCCCGAGGGACGAACTGGGCTGGAAGGCATATTCAGGAATATTAGTTTTTATTATGCGTTACGTATACAGAGTGCGACTTAATTAAAAAGTATTTCAAAACTGGAATAAAGTTGCAATGGTAACGAGACGTTTTAATTGCTTTTAGTAGTATTAACTCCTTTTAGTCGCATTTTCTTAAGTCTTCAGTATTTCGACATTTGGTAAATACTACTCTCTCACTTTTTACAGTACTATTTAATCAATATTACCCTAAAAGTTAAGATTGTTTAAGTCATTGCATCTTAATAATAGTGCACCGTTAAAATATTTATAAGCAGATTTCACAAGGTTTTAGAATCAATCGGTCGTGCATTTTGTATCACACGGTTCGACTGCTGTTTTGGCTATTTCATAACGTTATAATACATACTAGATGGTTTGGATATAGAGTACCTAGCTCCCGCATTCTGGTTATTGGAAATCTGAATAGAGGGGGATATGAGTTTTTACTAACATGGAAGTTATCCCGTATAAGCCTTGTATTCGACCAGATTTAGTTCATTGGAATATGCAATAGTTGCGCAAATGTTTTATCAAAGTTTGAATAGATTTATTATATGGAACAGTAACCTATGGCATTTATTGTTTACTAATTTTATTACTTATCGTATAGACTGTGTGGTTTTCCGTAAGTGGGGCTGTATTTACCTAGCATTAAGTATTTTATATTATCTCAAGATCAATGTAATAAATAAATAAAATCAAAATAAATGTATGCCAACTTCCTATGTCAAATACGAGTACTCGGCTACAGGGACAAATTTAAACGATAAGTAAGTAGGTATTTAAAAAAATGGTGAATGGTGGTTTTAAGTTGGCTTAGAAATAATATACCGTAATAGTCTAGTCAACGTCATAAATCCACCAGTTCTTAAGCTTTTCTTTAATGCACTTCTGCACTATCTCTGTTGACCATCTGCTTGACGGGTATATAATGCTCTTCTCGTAATAGGTACATTCTCCGCCACTTGCAAATTTTTAGTTTTTAATTTACTGTGCAAAGAATATCAAATAAATCAATGACAATATAGTGTGAAACTTCTTGGCTTTAAAGCGACAAGGTACAAATGTGTATCTAATTCTGATGTTGAATGAGCACGCTGTACCACATATACAGCGTGTTCAGCTCATAACCGCTTGCCAAACCGAAACAGGGAGAGTTTAACTGTATAACAGAAACTTCATCTGCGCCCGGTGCTTGTATAGCACTGTTTCCCAGCATTATTAGTTGCCCAAGTGCTTTGCTGCAGACGTAGAGTTGATTAGGCATCGCTGTATAAACGCAGCGTTTCAGGTTGTGCTAATCATGAATGCGAATATACTGTTAGTGTTTGATGTCTGAATGAGCTTAATGCTACGTTGTACCGATTAATAATTTAAAATGGCATGTTAACGAGATAAACACAAGCAAAAGGCAGGGAGAGGTAGGTTCATACCTAAGCCTTGACTATCAAGTATGAGACTCATGAGTTAACAGCTATTACCACGTCTTTCGGATGCTAGCAACATCAAAATGAATGGACCTTTTCCGCATTTATTATTACCCGTATCCTTAAGAGTATGTTTGTTCTTTATTTATAGTTATATGTAGTTAGTAGACTAAGTATTATAATTTTAATAAATAACATGTTTAAAGAATTGACTGTTGGGTTTCTTGCGGCACTTCTTCTAAGCAGTGGTCGAGTCTCGGGAAGCGCAGGTGGATTTTTGAAGCTTAATAGTGCCTATGCGGCTTTCTCACTAAGGTGAAGCCAAACTAGCTTTTTTTGAGTGGTGAGTCGCGTTATTTCGGTCGCATAATTTCTGCTACATTAAGTGTCATAAAAAACTCCTGTTTGGTTCACTCGGTGACGCAAAATGAGTTTTACTTTTGTATGAAGCAGAAATTACGCGACCGAAAATATGCGACACACAACTAATAAAATTACCCTCGTTTGGCATCACCCTTAATAAACTTATTTTCATCATTTAAGGTAGATAGTGTTAGTCGCTAGGTATTGATTTTGAGATACTATTCATGAGTCTATTAGTATTCGTTACTATTTACATTATTCATTTTGGTAGCCACGAACGGTTGTCAGGAGTGGCATATTTTTATTATTCGAATTGTAGTCTTAATCAACATGGCGGCCCCTTTTACATATTAGAGGTGTGACGAACTAGGTAAATCGCGTACGGAGTCTTCTGAGTACGCATCCACAAAAATACTAGATCCAAACAGTGAGTATTTAGAAGTATGCAGCTTGTTAAGTATATCCAAGTGGCGAGTCTCTAAAATTTAAAAGTTTTGGCTCGGTACAATCCGCAGCAGAAGAAGGTGGACAGTCGAAGACCTCAATATTATGTACACACGGTTTTATTGTCAAGGGAATAAGAGCGTGTATAGATAATTTTGATCTCTTCGACTGTCCACCTACTTCTGCTGCTGACTGTACGCAGACGTTGAGGTCCGGCCCGGGTATAACGGGTATTGTACGGGAGCAGATATTTGATTTATTATGTTAAGTATACCAGCCTTACATTTTGGATTTCTGTACCTATATCCCGCGAAGTTTCCACGTCCCGATACACCAAAATACTCGATACGCGTTGGCGCACTATGAAGGCATCGCGTATTTGGACGTCGAGGCAAAAACCTATTCCAGTAAATACGTCTTGCCTCTATTACATATCTATCTACCAGCACTAAGTAAGTAATACATATTAATACAATGCAGATTGAAACGAAGCAAAAATATTCATTGAACGAAATTGAAAAAGGCCATCGTACCCTTTTCTATTTTCAGCGCTGGCAACGTTAACGAGATGTTAATGTTTGTCTATTGCAATTTGCTTATCTGTGGAAAGACGTTAAAGAGATGGCGTATGTGTGGTTGAGAGTAAAATGGGGTAGCTCGATTTTGAATCGTACCTACACTTTTAAGTAATAATGTTTGTTGCATAATTTCAATTTTATAATGGGTCTCATTTTGTCTTTTTTTATGGGATGGAGAAGGCAAACGAGTACACAAGCCAAGTAACAATTTTACAGGTCTAAACTGGTAACACTGCTCAAATGGCTGGTCATCATTGGTCGAGGTTGTGTCAAATGGAAACTTGTAACCTGTAAATTGTAATTTGTAGCTTTATAAAACAGGCCCCTGATGGTAAGTGGGATCTGTGACCCATAGACAATGTATTCTCAAGACAACAATCTATGGACTGCAATCCGAAGACTGCAAATGCTTGGCCAAACTTGAGGACTAAAATGTAATGTCGCTATGCTAGTAACTTCACTGGTTGTCTTATCCCCACACCGGAACACAATAATGCCAACACTGCTGCTTGGCGGAATGTTAAACGATAAGATGGTGGTAGGTATCCGGACGGAGCCTGCGCAAGGTCCTACCATCACTAAAACACAAATACGGATATGTAATATTTGAGAGGTATATAATGAAATTCACACAAAAATATGTAGATTTAGCGTCTTTAATTTGGTTAATGCACCTCACTTCATTTAAAACCAAAATTCAATACTCAACATACATTGACTAACTCTTACGTATGTTGCCATTAGTTTGTGGGTGTGCGTGCGTGCGTGCGTGTGCGTGTTAGTTTGTTACTCCTTCACACTGCAATGGCTGGACGGATTTGAATGAAATTTGGAGTGGAGATAGTTTATATGGAATAACACATAGGCTACTTTTCTACCCGGAAAAAATAAAAGTTCCCCAAGGAAAAACGATATTCAAAATCTGCGCGGACGAATTCGCGGGCTAAAGCTAGTATAACATAGTTTTCTTTATATTTAATACCGTTCCGTTAACAACTGACAGACTGAAATGTTCCGCTATAAATGTTTTCCAATAACGTGATAACGTAGACGTGCATTAAAAATGTACAGTTGCATAGTTGCCACGTTACAAGACATGTACAATCGGAAAAATAAAACCGTGAACCACCATGGAAATATAATACAATATGTATGTACTCTTTACTGTAGACCGTAGAGAGTTGCAATTTGGGACAAATGATAACAATTTTATCTTGGTCTTATCGCTAAATAGAAATCTCTTACAGACAACCAGAAATGCACAGTAATATTTTAATCGACAACTAGCGACCCACCCTCGCTTCGCTCGGATTATGTGAGTTTTCAGTGACACCGTGTTTTCAGTGGGAATAAAAATCCGACCTTAGGTACTGTATTCTGCCCTCGTACGGAGAAAAGGAACAAGTGCAATTAATTCATAGAAGCATATTAAACTCTCAAGGGTTATAATAAGGCTGGAAGTGCAAAACGATTCATTTAGTAGATGTTCCTTTTTTTCCGTAGGAGGGTAGTATTGATTACATACAATTAATATTAACAGTGCAATATATCCCTGTCTACGTATTGTTCACGTAAAACCGCAACAGCCGCTTAGAAAAAAACAAGTCGGAAAAATGAGGAGCAATAACCATTTATTATGCTTTCCCTAGTGAAAAGGGCGTAGCTGTTGTGAACAATCTATTGAATATACGACCTTGTATTAAGTAGTGGAGTGTTGAATTTGCTTTGCTTGTTAAGTTGTGGATACGTACTGATTTAAGGGCAGTATTTGCTACACAGTACGGGGATGCAAATGAAACCGCTAATATACATACCGCTAAATGCAGTAACATTGGTGAAAAGCAGGCTCGTTATGTCTAGTATTTTACCTACAACGTTAATATCACTTTGCAGTCATTCCTATTGCATATCTCCTTTTAAATATGTATTGGCAAAATTAGTTGGAGAATAATAGGTGCGCTACGAAATAAAATTGGCAATTTACCTCAATTTTACCCTTGATTCTGCGTACCGTACACATAGGATGTGTTCTGCGTTATGTTATGAGGTCCAGTCAAACACCTTACGTCTCTATCGGTTCCTGTGATTATCCCCCCCCCCCCTCAAACATACAAAGGCACAAATATAATTGCACCTCTTTATTATATTAGTGCACATTATTAATACATCATGAACATATATTTTTCTTAGTTATAATTACCTTCGGAAAGTTGTTTATTTTCCTATCCGAGAAAGTTAAGTTCCGGGCAAGGTATAAAATTACTACACACACTTACATAGTGCCGTAAATCTGGTAGAGTGTTAAAGTTCCTTCATAATAACTTTCTTGGAGGGAAATTAACTTCCTCCGGCTTTTAAAGTAGGTAACTAACATAAATTATAACGAATGTTTAAAATCCTTAAACTTCCAACGGATGTTCAAACTCAATAAGCTTCAGAAATTTCCATAAACTTAGCGTGTTCAGAATAAAAGTTATTCAATTCTAATAACATTCAATAAACGTGACAAAATAAATAGTTATCAGTTAGCAACACGAAATGGAAAACGAAATAATTTGTCCCCGATGGACTATTTCACCCACCACACTCAACAGAAATAACCAAACATTTCATGTTTTAAATGACTTAACAGTAAATTATATAAACGCTATTATACCCCTTATAATGAAACAGATAGTAACTACATTTCTGTGATCATTATTGCGCTTGGTACAAGTTGAAACGAGTTCTATTCAAAGCAATTATTAGCCATGCATTGCTGCTAATTAGTTCAAGCCATTCCTGTGTTTCAAACGAGCCGTGTTATTTTATAAATAAATTTTATCACCGCAATACGATATGCTATCCATATAGTGCCTGGTATGATGAACGCGTGAATTTGTTTCTATAAATATAAGTATGTTTATCGTGGCCTAGTACAGTCAAAATCAAAATATATATACGTTCCCGAGACGCCAAAAATATCTACACGCCTTTATACCACTAATAATAAAGTCGATGTATACATATATTTTACGCGACGGCTGTACCTATCGGAGCGGAGAGCTCAGTTTGGAAGTAGTTGAATTTGTGCGAGACAGTCCCCATTATGTTTATTTATTTATTTATTATACGTGGAGTTTTTTTATAGTTCAATTAAAATAATTGCTCATCATCAACATCATCATAATGTCAGCCAGAATACGTCCACTCCTGGATATAGGCCTTACTCAAAGATCTTGATACCATAATTGATTCGCGTCCAGCTCTATCCTGCGATCCTTGTCAGATTGTCGGTCCACCTTAAATAGCTGTTGCTAATAAGTAATACTAAAAGAAGTTTATAAGAGTAATATTTTCCCTCTTTTCTCTCTTACTAGCAGCGTTGTAAGCAAAGGCCCTTAATCGATTTCATCATCACAATAATAACATTTGTTGTTATCTAATGACCTATCATGCCCAGTTCTGATTATTTATCAAAAAAAGCGATGCGTAATTTGAGAAGGAAATTATAAATGACGGCCGATTTTTCTTAGAAAGGTTACCTTCAAGTTTTCCAACTCTCATTACTAATTCTCATGTTAGTTCGCTAATGGAAGTGTCTATCAGCTGATCTTGATCAACAACTTGAGGAATGTTAGTGGTTGTAATCAGACACTTCACTGAAGCATTCCTATTGGCATTAGCTCACGTTTATTGACTTTGCAACTACAGTTTCCTTGGAAGGAGCACTCATCTCAGGTTTGGTGTTCAAACCAATCAGTTCTTAACTTAGTTTCTCACACTTGGAGTTAGTGACTAGGTATTTTGCGAATCAGCCGAGCGTGTTGACGATTTGTTACTATGGAAAAGCACTCTTAGACTTCATCTCATAAACCTATAATGTGCATGCAGATTCCTTTTGCCCATGTCATTACACAACATAAGTTGCATAGTTAGTTACTGGACAAGCTTTAATATTGTAAGAAATACGCGACGAGTTACACAAGGGTAGACGCTTCTCAGTTACGTTCATGAGAATGACTATCGCGCGACAAGCTACTTGATCTTGATCCGATATTACAGTTATTTATAGCCGGTAAGATGTCTATCCTAAAGCATAAGCATTTTTCCTGAAGCTCATATTTACTTGACATTAACTACCAAACTTAAGTGATACGGTGCAATAAAAGTCGTCGAGTACCTCGTTGGGCGCCAATGTTGGGCGTGTTCAATTTGGCTACCCTATCTTTATGTATTTGTTTGCATGTATAGGGGAATTCAATTTTCTCGATCAGTTGTCGCGTCTCGTCGGCTACTGCGCCTCGGGGGCCGGTTCCGCGGATTGTCCGTTTCGCTCGCGCCCCGCGGCACTTAGCCTGATTTGAAGTATTACTCCCTGACGCGACACTGGATACTAAAAGAGACGTGATCAGAATTCACCAGCGCCATTCGTTTTGTGCTCTCTGAAAATTTGAACATCTACTTATTGCAGCGAGGGCCAGACGAGCTAACTTAGGTAACTTCGTTTCTCAGACGCTGGAATTACATTAGGTTTCTTTTACGCTACGGGAGTAAAGTGGACTACTTAAATTGACGTCCCAGTAGAAATGAGATGCCCTGGCCTCGAATCGATATCCATTTTTTATTACCGAATAGCATCTGGTCGGTTTCGTAATGTGTTTTTAATCAGGCCGGCCCGGGCGCTCGTAATAGCGTTGCAAGTCGCCGGCCCACGTCCCGGCCGCCAGGAATTCTTGAACTAAATTTTATACATGAACTGCAAGTTTTCCTGTTTGAAAATTGTACTTCGCAAGATCCGAGTAAACTTTGCATCTATAATTTTAAAACGTGATGGTGAGTAGCTTGCAAACTTGTGGTACTAAAGGGTATGGTAATAAAGTTATGTAAAGGTAAAAATACGTTTGGATTCTATTGTAGGCTAGTAAAATAACGAAACGCGGGTTGGGGCGTAAATGGCTTGATAAAACCTTTTTGCCGGGTTTCGACGCGTTTGTATTGTTTCTCATTACTTTAAGAGAAAAGATCCGATAATTTGATTTTCTCATTTTATAAATTCATGCGATTGTCAATATTTATTATTGGTTTTCGTCGTAACAGATAGCAATAACAATGCCAAAATTTCTATTTCAGGTAAGTGAAACAGCGCATAACTCACGGCCCGGCCTCGCCGGTCTATCTCCGCTTCCACGTCGTTGGACGCTCTCAACTTTGTTGCTCTGCGGTTTGTACTATTGTTAACATTTTAACTTTCGTATTTTGTCAACCGTTACATTGATTTAGCCTTTTCATTTGACACTGAATGTTTTTGTTTTATTGAAAACACCTTTGGTGAATGCTTTAATTTGACCATCGTTAAATGTTTGTCTCCGAGGTTTAAGTTGGACTTAGTGAGAAAAAAATATTGCAAGGCGACTATAAATATGGCCAGCACGGGTAGCACAAGTTGTATTTTCTCGCTTGTCGCTCAGTGCATCTCTATCGTTACTGACTAGATAGATAGAGAGATCCGAGCGACAAACAAGTCGCGGGCAACTTGTGCTAGCCGTGCAGTGTTTATTGAAAATTGACCTTATTATAATCATTTATAACCAATCGATCGCATTAAACCTGTCACTCGCAGCTTCAGAGCGGTTTAAACATAAACAAACAGACTTATTCACGCGTGAGGGGCATCTCCTCGTTTGGCTCAAATTATTCATACGGAGCGTTCGGGAGTTTACCATATTTACGTAACGCCCAAGGACAACCGGTAATATTCGCTATTGTCCTGATTTGCTCGTTGTTTTGCTGTCACTGCGCGTTATTGAATTTGCTTAACCCCTCTGAATTATTTTGATCACGTTCCGAGCCAGTACTATAGCTCGCTGTACTTATGTCAATATAATTTGTCTAAGTTTAGGTGTTACATAAAGCAGTTATATGTCATGAGTGATACGACAGGAATACTAACCTTAAAAGGTGCGCTTATTATTCAAAACTGTATGCTGCTCTTTAGTTATGTTGCAGTCAGCACAGAGGAATAACTTTTTAAACTGTATATTTCTGCAATACGATTGCAACGGTATTAATACGAGTAAAAATTGTTAAAGATAAAAGATGAAAGATATTTATTCAATAAATAGGCCGCAAGGGCACTTTTACACGTCAAAAATCTACCAGCTCTTCCCAGAAGGAGACGACTGTTGAGAAAAAACGCCGTAAAAAACTCAACAGTAAATATTGCTTATGACAATGATAATATTTCACATAGCATTATATTATAAAAACAATAGTTGAGCGATTATTTATCATCATAAAAAAAAAAAACTGAGTTAACTTAACAATTTTCATATACACGATTCGTAATTAGTAAATCAATTGGAAAATGCTTCGTGAATAAATCGGAGCTCGCCGTGAGCTCCCCGCGTCGGTTGTAATCGGCGTACTCGGGTTACACGAGCGAGCATAGACACTGTATTAATTATTAAACTGTATGCTTGCCGTTCGGTTTGGACACAGAATTGAAACAGCTTCTACAGTGAACGATTTTAACTGGTGCTAGTGGAAAAAGTACAAGTCTTCTGAGGTTTAAGTGAAAAAGGTCTAATAAGATAGGGCTACAGCGTAGCACTCGTAGCACTGGCTGGCGATAAATGCGTTAATATACCTAATGCCAAAATGTCTCTAGCACACTCCTAGATATAAAGCGTTCAACTGACTACCGCTATCATACTTGCACTCGCAACTGACAGTATATTTGTCACGCTATTAGAAAATTGATACGAGTAGTACTGAAGATCCCTTTTGGCTTTAAGTTGTAACAATGACTGGATTTATATTCTGCTTTAGTATAGTATAAGCTGAGGCGATAAATGCAAATGCAGCGTCTCTAGTCCACTAAGCAATAGAAATTCACTTGCAAATTAACTTATTAGAGAACCAGTAAGATTTTTTATATATTTCTATGTTTGTGATGGACAATCTGTGGAAAGACGGTCCTTGCTTTAACTTCCAATGACTTAACAATATTTTACCCGGCTAATCTGGCAGTTTGTTGCTATTGACTCTTCTGCCCCACAACTCTGCGTGGCTGGTAATTCATTTAGCGGAATGAAGGCTGCCAGTGTCGGAGTTAATAACTTCTTCTCCCCTGAGGAGGCCTTATAATGTGTTTGCGTTGTGTAGAAACTGATTTTTTTTACTGTTCCTTTCATTTATAAGCTTTCAACTTTCAACTTTACATGTTGTATGTCTGTTTAGTTCAAATCTTGCTATTCAATTTTACGCCATGGTTCGATTGAAGTGTTGTTGCGATTATCATCTGAATTAGTTTTACACGCTCACAAACAACAACACAAACGTATGACCGTCATCATCATCTTTCCCGTATCCTAATCATTTGTGTTTGGTGCAGCTCGTCTTTTCCTTCCAAACATCCCTCAGCTCTATTCACATTCCATCCATCTCTTAGGTCTCCCCGTTCCAAAATAGCCCTCCACGTTCATATTTGAAACTCTTCCCGTCACATGTCATAGGGACCCATACCCTTTTGTTTTTCTCACTGGCGCCACTTTTAAACTTCCTCTTCCATACTCGTTCATTATCATATCCATTCTTGTTCGTCACACATCCATCTCAACATTCGCATGACCAAGTGGTTTTGAAGCTATAAACATTTTTTCGTCGGATTAAATGCCAAGCCGCAGTACCAGCCAGCCAGTTAATCATTTAAAACGTAATACCAGACATGTGGCCGCGTCCGTTTGATAAAGTAGAGGTAAGAGGCTTAGTGTTGTGTGCCCTCCTGAAATTGTACAACTTTTTAATCCGAATTAAGTACTTTGTTTGTTAACAACAAATGAGCACTGAAGTTGGACCTGAAGCGGTTTAGCGTTGGTGTTTTGGCCTATTTGGTAGTGACCGTGGTTTTTTTAGCTGGCGGTCCCGGGTTTGTGTATTGAGCGCGAGTAGTTCCTGAGTCTTGGATGTTTTGTATTTATTTCACGTTTATCGTTGTTAATTAGGTACTAGGTACCCTTACAAGTCAGGCCTTAGTTTGGAACTAGGTTAATTTGTGGGAGATTACTCTTGTTTTTTTAATCGTTGTATGTTTGTAGGAATACTTGGAAATTCTTATCTAACATGGATTTTAAAGATGGTGAGTGTATATTTCCACTGATTTTGTATCTCTTCTAAAGGCTGTTAAAAATACGATAAAAAGTATAACATTTTAATCTCTCAATAAAACAATGCATATTGCATCATCATCAGCCCACATCAGTCCACTGCTGGACATAGGCCTCTTCCATAGCGCGCCTCTGAGCTCGGTCTTCAGCTTGCGAATACCATCGCTCCACCTAGTCTGAGGGCGCCCTACTCCACGTTTGCCAATCCGTGGTCTCCACTCTAGAACTCGTCTCCCCCTACGGCCATCAGTTTTACGGCAAATATGACCAGCCTATTGCCATTTCAGCTTGCTAATTCGCATATCCTTTAGAAATGTTATACAACACTGCAATTATATGTCAGCTAAACATTCTATAACCATTCTATATCCTGTGAAATGGAACATAATCGCTTTATTATAAACTGCACTAACGCATACTTTGTCCGATATGCCAATTATTATTTTCATAACGGATATGCTTTGTTTTCATTTTCTGGTGTAGTCCAAGCAATGATATTAATGAATTCACGCTAGAATGCTACCCTATTGCGCAGCCGAAGTCATTAGCCTAGATTAGTGATGAGGTGACATATTAGTTATAATTAATAGGTCATCAGACACTTCCATCCATCATTGTTGGCCGTGACGTCATCTCAAGCTTGCCATTACAAGTACAGAATTCTAACATTACATCACTAGGACTCCATTTCACATTATCTTTAAAAAGTTTAATTTGAAAGTTTTTAGTTCTGTCTAATGCCGACACTCTGCTGCCATTCGTCCGTTTGCATATAACGGTTATTCTAGCTTGTAAATGGATTAAGTTACAGACCTGCTGGCCTATTGCCTAACGCACTTCGCAATCGCAATCGACTTCAAAATGGATCAATTGTTTTCATTTTGTATGCAGACTCGCCTTCGAACTGTCAAAATGAAAACAATTGCGATTGCGAGTGCGTTAGGCAATAAGCCCTCTGGTCTGTAGGTGTTAAGATCATCTCACTTTTCTTACCACCATCATACCTATTACCGGCCGCCGCAGTTTTCGCATTATTGCCTTGAAAGCTCGTTTGCCTTCTCAATGAAATATAAAAATCACGTAGGTATATTTCTTTATTTCCACAGTTTCAATAATGACATTAACAATGGGAACTATATACATCTATACAGTATGTAAACTTACTAAAACCATTTGTTTGAATCCGGGCATGTCTAGGCGATAAATAAGGTCTTCGTATATAAATTATTGAAATTGTAACGTTTTTTAGAATTTATAATTGTAATACAAAAAATATCATTTTAGTTATTCATGATTCAATAACATCCTGTATTATTTGTTTACAATTGTAACATTTGTCATCTGGTTGTCAGGTCAAGGCCAAGTTCAACATTTTCATTGTCAGTTAAAGTAAGGCTATGTGCACACTTCCGATTAAATACGACGTAGATTAGACCAAATGTGGCCGTTATTTGAACCAAGCGACGATGGTTGTTTCAAGTGAACGCTACGCATCAAATCTGGATTTTGCCTGGCACGTCGCTTAATTATGTTCGAAGCTTGTACAATCCGCAGCCTCATTTCTTCCTCCGTTCTCGACACTTTTTTTAAATACTAACTGTTTCACCCATCCCCAGAAGAAATAGTCTAGAGGTGTGGGGTTCAGCAAACGTACCATATCATACAACTTCCCGCTTTTCTAGTGCTGAAGCCAAGATTTTCTGTAAAATGGTTGTAGATCCTTTTTTCCGTTCTGACGTCAATACGAGGACGAGGCCCACCACTACTACTACTACTATCCGGTACTAACCGGAACCGCTCCTTCATTGTCACGCAGTCTGGTAATCGCCCTTATAATTGACAATAAAGTGACACCAGTGAAATTTGAATGACATAAATCTGTCACGACGTAAACATTACACATAGGGTGATACTTTTAGGGTTAACCGACTTTGAAAAAGGTAAGTGTTTATAATTTTTAAACAATGATAAAATTAAAAATATTCGACCCGTACTAGCAAAACATGTGTTAAAACACTTAACTCGACTTGGCTATCAACTGGTTTAAAGAGATGGTTTTAGTTAGTTTACATACTGTATAATAGTCTATGAAATGGTCAGCGCGGTTCAAGATCTCGTCTGACAGCTTGTTGGAAAACTGATATGAACTTTGGTTAATGATCCATGTTTGAGTGCTAGTAAGGAATTTGAAATAAAAATAATAATATAAAATAGGGTCCAAAACGAGTCATTGTTTCTTTTTCAGGCTTATTTCCTTTAGTTGGTACATAATCGAGACACTATTTCATGTGTATTAATACATTTTGATGTTTCGTGACCTAATAACAGTACAATTCTGCTATACTTTACGTAATAATCTATTGCTATGTATAAATACAACATCTAAACATATCCAGTCTCCAGTTAAACAAATTCACTACCAAGAACTCTGCATGGAGCCCAATTTGTAGACAGATTTGGAAACCTGGCAATGTGATAAAACAATTTTTGCACGTTGTTTCCAGGCGTTGTTTTAGTATATCTGTTACATTTTATAGCCGCCTGTATCCCCCTTTTTTAGGGCCTGCCCAGGCAGTTGACATTAACGAGTGCCCTTGACTCTTTGTTCTCCAGATAAGGTTAAAGCTTATTAAAACCGTTTTATTTCGTGTAACAGTATTTCATCATAATGGAACAACTTGTGTTACTGTGCAGTGTGTTTCTAAATTATTTACGAGGCCTAAAAATTAGACGTTTTTATGGCACGTCGTGAACATACATTTTAGTTAGGTGGAACTGTGCTTCCTAGAATTACTCCATTGTGGTTTTAACTTTTGTGTGTTTAAATAATATATCATGAAAAAATTCAAATACTACTCAACGTGAAACCACACATAATTTTTGTGATGTTTAAATAGGTTAACACGTGAAAATTGTTGTTTCATTGATGGCATTGGCGCCCAGCGTGGGACTATAGCAACAATGATTAGGTTAGTTTTCTTTTTATTCATCAATGTAATGTTGTCAAAATAGTACATTGTTGCCTAGGCGCGGAAAGTAAGGGTTTTCCTGACGAGGTGGTTAGCAGGCCGAGCAACAGCGAGGCCTGCTAAAATACGAGTCAGGAAATCCTCGTTTCTGCCGAGGCATACATAACATGTGAGGAAATAATACAAATACATTTTTTAAATGAAAGTAATTTACATTTACATTTTTGTTTGCCCTCCACAGCATAAATTAGTCATAAGTTCGGTTATATTTTTCCTTAGATTTAGTGGGAAGCAGGTTTTGCCTAACCGAGGCAGCTTCAGATTTTAATATAGGCGGTGTGGTACCTATTTCGTCGCTTTCGTCGCTTGAGCTCATTTTTTATAGTAAGTATTTCGCACAACAAATAGTTTCACATTCGGTTTCACAATTATATTATGCAGAATAAACGAATGTTACCGACTGTCAATTGTTTTTAAATACTAACCATAGACATTGGAATGCAAATTCTAAAAGAAACACACGCACTGTGCTAAAAAAGCGAGCAGTTACCTTGGCTGTTTGGAATTTTTGTCTTGGTCCTTTTGATTTTGTATGCAAATTGACAGCATTTTTAAGAAAAATATGGACATGGACGGAAAGTGTTTTCATATGGTTTTTTTACTCCTAGGAGTAAAATGAGGCTCTTTCCGTCCTTGTCTTTCAATCGGAAAACCGTTTTTTCCGAGCATGTTTGAGAAAAATATTTTGGCAATTTCATGTACCAATTGGTGCAATTTCTTTTTAAGCGTGAAGTTAAGTAACAAGTTCAATAATTTGAATAGGGTTGTTTCTTAAATTTAGTGACGCTGCGTCGAAATTAGACACGTCCTTAAGAGTACTGTTCACATACATACTATTCAATCAGTGTTCTTCGTCGAGGAAATCGCCGAAGAATATAACGCGACAGATATGAATAATGATCACCTCTAAGAACTCTCTAGTGTCAGCGTTGTATTCGATGCTTTAACAAAAATTAAAAATGAAGTCTACTTACTAAAGAGCGTTGAAGGCATCTCAGAGCCTGGCTGCAGCCGCCCTCGACCTCGCTACAATCGGGTCAAGAGCTCGGCTAATAAAGAAAAATTACCCACACTTACATTCACACTGCGTACTTCCTTGTTACTAGTTACTAATGTTTCAAGATTTTTACACACATAAAATACAATATGTAGTTCATACTTGAAGGTTCTGGCAAACTACTGTTGCACAGCAATTTAACGCAGAAGATTGCTAGCAAGTGGAAATGCGGCCTTACGGAAGTGTGTTTGATCGACATGCACAGAAGTAGAGGGCTAGTAGTAAATATCCATAGATATTGCACAGTTTTCTGAAGTTAGTTAAATAATAAATGTAAAAGTTTGAGAAGGCTTAGATATTTGGATGTTTGTGTTTCACTCTCACATACTTATAAAGTTTAATAATGGCTGTCCCGGAAATTTTGTTAGTCTCAGAGTAAAAAATAAATAAACGACCTACGTAGACTAAGTCGCGGGCAAAACTTAGTCTATAAACTATTACAAATTGTTCAAACATTAACTATTAACGCCCCATTTCCACTTGGATCGTTAACCGAATCATGTGCGGTCGGCGCCGAAACTCTCCGACATTCATTGTTTCGTTTTGCGCTAAGTGCTCAAGAAACTACGCGAGTCTGCGTTTGATGTTTTAAGTAGCAGCTGTTCCTGACAAACTGGGAGTTATTTGGAGTCGCGGGGATCTTTGAGGGCTTTGTTTTCTTGTTCAGTTGAGTCACTAGCTGTTAGTGAATTGAGGTTGAAAAAGCTGACTTTAGCTGGTTTGTTCTGTTGGAGGGTTCTAAGTAGCCAAGTTTTAGGGGCGTTTGATTGGCTCAGCTTTTTGGTACGAGTTAAAAAAACTAAACAGTTTTTCTTGTCCTTTGTGTTAATAATTATTCTTTGAACGGCGAGGCTCTGAATTTATTCCAAATGATATATAGATCTTTTTAACTTAAATCGAGAACTCAAGTTAACAACACGCGACGACGCCTACGCCGACGACGACGCGTTTGACGACGGGTTGGCCTAGTTGGTACCCTGTCTCCGAAGCTAGCGGTCCCGGATTCGATTCCCGTTATGGGCAAACATTTGTTTGATGATTAGTCTTGGATGTTTTCGATGTATTTAAGTATCGTTGTCTAGTACCCATAGTACAAGTCTAGACCTTAGTTTGGAACTAGGTCAATTTGTGTGAGATTGTCCCCGATATTATTACACCAGATCCTTAGGCTGCGGCTCCACAGAGGCGGAGACGAGCGGAGCAGAGCGGAGCTGTGCCAATATTAACCAATAGAAGGCGCATGCGGTCACGTCAAGCGCGCCTTGCGCACGTTAGTTTAGATTCTATTGGTTAATATTGGCACAGCTCCGCTCCACTCCGCTCATCTCCGCCTCAGTGGAGCCGAAGCCTTATTCTGCATGTGGGAAATATAGATGGCCAATGACTGTGGAATTCGGTACACTTGACCATGACCAATCTTATCTGGGACATTATACCCCCCATTCTCAGCAAGATATGCGTCCTGGTATTGAGGCAGGCATCCCGACCATTATTATGCAATTTCGGACGACTCTGATATTAAATACCTAATGTCGACGTTAGGAATTATTGTCTACATGGCTATGAAGATTGATGCTATTAATTGGGTTATGGCCGCCGTTATTGTCCCCGTAAACTGCCTATTACAAATTAGCTAGGCCATTAAGTTTATCATTAAATGTATCGTGAAGTTTATGTACTAGTAAATATATGTGGTCTGTGGTGAACATTGAATGTGTCTTGTCCAAATGGATTATTCGCTATGAGGTTTTTTTCTGTCTTTTTGGCCAAGCATTGCAAGGTACTTATTTTATTTTTCAGCGGTAACTAGGACCGGACCGGATACATGCATGAGTTTTGTTTTTCCGTGTAGTGCCAACACAGCTTTATCTAGACATGATATGTGTGTTTGAGGTATTTGTGTTATTCTTGGCTGTTAGTATACTCGTAGTTGTTACGTTTATTTTAAAACAAGTGTTTTAAATACTGAATTTTTATTTACGAATTCAAAAGTTATAATTTAAAAACGTTACAATACAATCGCTTGCGCCAAAACATACTAGAAAAAATAGCAAGGTAGGTAGGTATGCTCGTGGACCCAGAAGGACATAAAGATATTGGAGTATTGTGGGTTACCTATTTCAAACATTGAGAAACATAAGCCGAGGCTCTTTATTTAAAGAGGGAAAATAAATTCATCACCACCATCATTATCATCTGCCTATGTTACTCCTGCTGGACATATGCCTCTCCAACTGCACGCCACTTAACTCGATCATCAGCTATTACATTGTATTTATAATATTCTATAACTTTATTAATACTTAATAATAACTATTTGATCTATCTGTCGTTTGTATTTCTTACAAACACGACTAAAGCCAAAGCCTTAAAGTTACATATAGACGACATAGTTATAATATAAAACTCTCCGTTGTCCCAAAGTTTTTAAAGCTATTATTAAACTTTATTACACAATAGTTACTTATGTGACTGGTGCATAATGCCTAATTATGCGTACAGTCGCATACATAACTTTATCTACATACATATCATAAGTTTTCTACAATATGTGAGAAACCTGTAGTTAGTAGTATTAAAGTGCAGGTCACTTATACTGTAAAGTGAACATTATGATTCAACTACAGCGATAACCGATACTTTATTGACATGTTATACTTTAATGTTAACATTACAGTGCAACCACAGATACAGGTAACATAATGTAGGGCATTTGCTTATTGCTTCTGAACATATTATATTGAAATTATGATATGGATGTAGATAAACGAATATTACAATCCTTAGTAACCGGGGTAACACTCTCACTAACACCTACCTAAATAAAACGCTGTAAACTTCCAAAACCCCGGAAGATCATAAAGAGATCTGAGCGGGGTATGGGCGTATCGAAATGCGAGCCGGGTCGAGTTCGGATCGACTCGTATGGAGATGGCGCTCGTGATGGACTGATCGCGATAACTCTCGAATACCTGGGAAACATAGTCCTGGGGACCATTGGCAGTTTAGTTATGTCGTCGAGACATGCTAAAGGGTACTTAAGTTAAGCATTGGTCTGTTTTACATAATTTTGAGTACGGGTTCAGATAACGGGTGTCATTTCAGACGCTATTTTCTTACTGAGTGAGGTATGGTGTCTGCAAAACATGAGTTGCATGAGCTAATTTCGGTAATTTTATCAAAAATCAAAAAATAATCTGCAAATAACTTTACAGGGTACCCAGGACGTTACTCAATAATAACAGCAAAAAAGAAATTTATAATTACAGTCCAGTATATGTATTTTACTTTTCAATATGTCTACTAGTTTAGGAGTTAATAACATTTTTGTCGGGCGCCAAGGCTAGAAATAGCTTAAATTAGTTATTTTAACACATTGTATAGTTACAATACTTAATAACGTAGCAATCGACTAAATTACAACATATTCCCAAAATATCAAGCTTTTAAATTAAATCCATACCTACAATTAGAAAGTGCTCAATTCAACTTTATACCGTTTTATTATAATTAATTATAATTCCAAAATCGTACTTCAAACAAAATAAACTTACATAAGCTTTTCTTCCAAGCGACCTAATTTCAGTACAGTTTTGCACCCGTCCGTGTGATGTGCTCATATGACTTCCCTAAAATGCCGTAGGCCCCCGTGCTACAGAGTCGACCGCTCCACGCGGCCCGCTCCCGTTACTAAACAAATTGGGCATAAAGAAATTGTTAAGTGGCACGTGGATTTACGTCGGTCCCTCGGTCTATTGTTTTATGGACGCAGCTTTATGTTTTCGTATTTCTTTGGACTGCTACGGGTAAATCATAGGGATTCGATTGTTTGTTTTTGTTCAAGTTGAAGTAAAGTACTTTTTTTAGAAAAGGAAGTTAAATAATGAATTAGAACAGGGTTTCCCAAGCAGTGGAGTACGGCCCGGACTGGATTCAATTTTGAAAATAAAATATTTAATTTAATGTGTAAATATTACATAATAACACATTGATTGTGTTACATTCGGTCTCTGTATCGCACGCGACATAATCGGTCGATTTTGTTAAATTAATGTATGTTTGTTTTTGTCACGATAAAATCAAGGAGGGGCATGAAAATTATTTACCATCCGGGGAGATTAAACGCAAAAAAGGTTGGGAAACCCTGAATTGGAACATCTGATTTTTGAAAATTAGTAAACGATCACCAAATTAGGTTAGGTTAGGTTAGGTTAGGTTAGGTTAGGTTAGTTTTTGGTGATCATTTACTATTTTCGGCAGTACAAAGTGTTTTTATGGCGTTATATTTTAGTATATCTGGTGATACGTTAAACATAAAGCCTTTTGATAATAATTCAAACCACTCAAACAAATTTATTGTATTTTCGAGCTGGTCCGCAATATTTAACGCATCACTACTCGTACACGCTAGAAAATTCATTAATTATCATTATGATGACAAGGGGCAACAGACTTGTTAATAGCCCAACGGAAGATCAGCGCTGGCTTAACAGCGGCACGTGCTGAGTTGGGACCGTTTCACAACAACTGTCCAACTATGTATAATTTTAATTATTAATTTCTTACCTAATTTGTGCTTTTGTTGTGAATAAACATATTTTCTTTCTTTCTTTTCTTTCTTTATTTCTTTAAATATGAATCCAGAGGATGCGTGTGTTATTCCCGTCAAAAAATCAGACTGTATTTAGTGTTTGTTAATTCTAGGATATTAAAATTTTGTACTGTACCTGTAGATGATCCTAGTTGAGTCCTTGAGCTTTACGTTCTTTATTGTCTTAGTACCTGGTTTTTTTTGTAAGTTTTCTAAAAATGAAACCTAACTAGATCGATTTATCGCCCCCGAAACCCCTGCATACTTAATTTCATAAAATTTGTTGGACACGTTTTCGAGATTGAGATGTACTTATATAGATACAAGAATTGATCGTATTAGATCGATAAAAGAAAGAAATCAATGTTTTGTTTGGCAACGTAGACTTACTTGCCGACTCGTGTGTAAGTGTATTATTTTACTAAATTTTGGCAGCCATTGTCGCCAGTGTGATTACCTTGCAGCTTATAAAAGACGATTTGCACGGCAATAATTGAATAAGAGTTTCCCGCTAAAACATAGAAGAGTATTTAAACAGTAGGTACTAGTCTGCCTTAGGTCAATACAGTTTCAAGCTTTATTACACGAAGCAGACATTGCCACGATGTCATTATTTATTTACTAGAACAGGAGCTCGTGATAGACAATAGTCTTAATTAAAGGACCTCTCGACCGAAAGCGTCTCGGAATAAATAGACAGACGAAATCACGTTCTTAGGCTCAGTACAATCGAATAAACAGTAGGGTAACTTTGAATTAAATAGAAAAATTATAGACGAAAGTTTAGTTTAATAACTTGTGTTGGTATAGAAAACTAAGGTGACCGGGGATTATTGTGTTTACGGGAATATTTAAAATTACAATATAAATTTGCTACAGTGCTGTCACTAAGACTAACAAATATTTGTATGCCATTTATATAATTGTTACAGAAAACGTTTTTCAAAATGAAATTCGAAGGTGATTGCGAGTGTGTTAGACAATAAGCCCTCTGGGCCGGTATTCTTGGCGCTAAAAACCATATCGTCTTTAATCTGCTATCTATAATATTGTCAACGTTTTGATAGCTCTTATTTCCTTGACAGTAATGGCGGCTGACGTCAAAACAATACCGTAACAGGTCAAATACGATATCGTTTTTACCGCCGGGAATAGACGCCCAGTTGTAGTGATAATGATGATGTTGACATTACATGATCCGCTGGGTCTTTTGCCTCTACTAGCATATTCTTTATTTGTAATTTATCAGCAAACGTGTCATTGACACCTTTATCTGTAATCGAGTTGTCCTTCTGCTACTAAGCCCTATTGGCGCCTCCAATGTCCGGATGAATCCGGTCGTGTAAATTAACTGCATTCCTCTGGAAGTTATTTAAATCGTCCTCCAACGAGAATACTAAGCTCGAGTTTTGCACAAGATCCTCGCCTTCGGGAATTATTGCCCTAAATATGATGAAGCCTGGGTGGTTATGAAGATTTGTACTACTTTAGGTATATTTGACACTATAATAACTGTTGTATAAGACGTTCTTTCCTTACTGTTATTGTTAAAGAAAATCATAGCAAATAGAAAACAATTTCATTTACACCCAGTTGCACGTCCATTGTCTTATAAGAACACCTTCTGTCACTTTCGAATCTGACAAAGTAAGTGGCAGCACACGACTTAAAGCGATATATAATTTCAACTGGGCTCTATTGTTCGGATCGGTATTGTCTCTCTAAACCATCGCTTATTAAAACACAATGCGGGCAGCAAAACATATCGATAATGGTTTTTAGGGTTCCATGCCCAAGGGGCGAAGGCCAAAGGTGAATTTCTGGCACTCCGCTCTACGTCCGTCCGTCTGTACGTATGTCACAGAAGCATGTAAAAGTTACAGACCTGAGATTTGGATATTATGTAAAAGGTTGACATTAACTTATTATTGTTGGTAATGACTGTTATTTGTAAAAAAAATACGTAACTGAGGTTGAGCGATGATAACTGATGGGCAATTTGACATCTCGCTCACCTCACTGATATAATTAATACAAAATGGGCGTAAAACGTAGTAACTTACAAACTTCATTATTTCCAACGTCAGTCGCAACATGCGTTTTATTTGAAATCGTTTAACTTCTGTATTTAACCAACGTCTGGTTGACTCTTACAATTGTATTGTGTGGACAAATTTAAATTCCAGACGGAACCCGCTTCGGAAAATTCGATTTTTAACTTCTTTGTTCCATTTGAAGTAAATTCCTTGTCGCGTAATAGGAATGCAATTTGCCTGTAACGACCTACTTCGTCTCCGAACGTGTCTCTGTACTCGGTGGTACAATTTCGGAGTGACATATATGTTGTAATAAATTTAAGGGCGTACCTAATAATCTATAGAACTCCTGTTCTTCTTTTCTTAATTATATGTTTCTGTTTGTAAAATAATCAGGGAAAGTTCGACATCTTGAAGTTGAGGAGTTATTATAAAACATAACCGTATTTTTTATTCCTTCGAATCTTACGCGTTGGCAAAAGAAAGGTTGGTGGCCTGATATTATCACGGTAATCATCAAGTAAGATACAGGAAAAGTAATTCCTAAACCTTCCCCGTATCCTTACCCTGAACAGGCTTTTGTTGACTTCCGAAAGTCTTTTATTTTAACAAACCGTCTCAATTTCAGCATCACCCAATTATTATACAAGTTAGCAGCCTTGAACCAGAGACGGTTACCCAAATTACAATAAATGTTTTAAAAAACAATGAACCAACTCTATACACGCAAAAACAAAAATCCTCCTGTTTTGAAGTCGGTTATACCTATAAAATGATGTTACTACAATATTTTTCGTTGAACCTAACTTTTATGTATATTGGTCATTACTTTAGTTCCAACTTGTATTTGGTTCAGCTGGAAAGAATTCCATCAAGGGCAAAACTGGACGGTTACACGGTTTACGAGTATATACTTATCTTCTAAAGTATTCAGAAAAATATCGAATAAAAGTTATGGGTTGACGTGCATACTTGAACTTTCGCCATTGACTCGTATAACCTTCGATAAGTTCGTCGCCAAAAGTTCAGCCATCGCACTGCAGCAATTCTCGTCTGAAAATAACCAAGCCTGCATTCAACATGGAATCAATGAATCTTCGAATCGTCTAAATATAGGTACTTCTAAACAGGTGATTTTTAATTAAACAACTTGAAACTCTTATGCAACAAAATATGGTGATGAGAAGACAATAATCCGACGACTACATTTTTGGGATTTGGATTAAGATAACTTGTTCTCAGTCCTCAGTAGAAAATGTATGAAAAATAAAATTAAATGTTACATTCATGCTCAGTTGCAAAACGTTAAACAAATTTAACGTCGCCGTAAGCCCGCCAATACCTGCGAGAAATGTCCGACATTGCTGTCCAACAGTGCCTAGTAGTAGTTTACACTTGCAAGGTTCTTTCAAGTTACTGACGGAGAGCAATGTCAGACATTCGGTACCTACTCCTAGAAGATTTATTGCGGCTTAAGTAGCTTGTTGCTATTTTATGTGCAGCCTGCCTTAAAAACCACCTCGGTGACAGGTCCTGCCGGTTCTCGTATCCAAATCAACAACTTAATCAAAAGCCATCAGATGTTAGTATGACGCCCTTCGTCACCTAACTTCACGGGCCTCGCTCCCGGGAACACACTCAAGCTCATTTCGGACCTTTGGAACAGCTCGTTAAACTTTCATTTACATGATTCCACCTCGGTAGGTATAAATATTGTAGTTAGAACTTTCCTCTCGACCCATTCCAAAGGGCTCGCCCCGGGCGAAACCAACTTTGAATTAAAGTAATCCAACTCACGTCTCTCAATTTCGTTTTTAAATTTAACGCTATTTTAATACATTTCTGTTCTCTTACTCGGGTACTTTGTTATTATAACTCGATTATGTGGCAGTCTGGCGAAGCCATTAGTTTTGATGGCTTTAGCTGGAAATAATTTGTAGTTTAAATTGCTAATGCTTTTATAGCTACTTCTGAAAATAGGAACACAATTGACAAGGTCAAAGCGTTCAACCTTTGTTGCCTTTTTAAGACATAAAGTTACGTAATGTTTTCTCCTTTTCTAGCTTTTAATAGAAATGAAACAGCAAGCTAGCTCTGTTACAATAAACATGTTTAATTTATGTCCAAGTCCAAGACGGAAGCCACAATGTCTTAGCGCGAGGACGTGCTCGGACATGGGCGACGGAACCAATTTCCGTAGAGCCCTATTACCAAGAACCTTAAGCTTCCGACGACGTCTCGTAAAAGCGGTTGGTTGATGCGTTACGACTAGTTGCTGAGAGCCCTTGTTGCATAGATTATGATGCGCTGAAAGGTTCTTGTAAAGTTGGTTGCATGGTACGTGAAAGGGGGAGGGAATGCAACGCGACATCGCTCAGTGTCGCGCGCGACAAATAACGCGTCTGGCTCGTAATTGAGACATTGTCGCTGTGGAGACGCAATTTAACCTTTTGTTGCAGTAATTATGAAGTTTTTTTGTCGCAGCTTCTGTTTCTTGCAACCGCCATCTTGATTCTTAGTATTGCTTTTCTTACATTTTTACTGTTGGATGTGCTGGTATTGTTTTCTCCTACGTGCTAACAATCGTACGTTAATTTGTTAAAAAGTAAAACTAAAAATGATTCTGAAGAATTTTAACTAAGTACAATTTAAAAAAAAAGCAGCGCATAGGTTCGTCCTCCTAAATTTTTACCCGTACCTACATATTTTATTTCGTTTAATGAAATCATTATGAGAGGATTTAAGTTTGCAAAGCTACTTTTCGTTCTTTAAATTAATAGCGGTAATTGTACCCTTTTTAAACTGTCATTGTAGGCACAGGTAATTTCTAAAAGGATAAGAGCATAACAATGCTCGCTAACAAAGATAAAGCTGAAAACTTCATATTATGCTCCCATCACTCCTTTACCGCATTCAGTACCTCCGGCTCCATATCAGGCTCATGTACTATAGAATACAGAACGTCTGGCACTTTGTAAGCCGTTCTCGGCTCTGCCAATTTAATACGGCCTTGATGTTTTATTGTCCTTGTTGTATAACTATATGTATTATTCATAGGTCTCTTTGATACTCGCCTGGCCATTAATCATCTTGAGGACTATCGAAGGGAAGCTGTATTGATAACGCTGTCCGAGAGGGATTTTTTGGTGAATTGAAAAAAGTTTTATCTACACTCATTTCATAATTCCTCTACAATGCGTTTAGAATCCGTAGACAATGACCAGAATTACAAGATACAATTTTACTATGGTATTTTTTCTTATCTGTAGCTGTAATAAAATGTTAAAATTACGATACAACTTTTGATAAAGTAATGTTGCTCAAATTTGGAACATCTTCCAAACCCAACACAATTCAAACAGGGGGCAATTCTAGTATCATTTAAACGTTGACTGGGTATATTTTACGCCATTTTGATTTCGAATGACATTAGAATAGGGACTTTGTTAGTTTGTCTATGATTAAAAAAAAAAACATTCGTATTCGTGACTCAGGTTAGCTTTGCCCCCATTTGTTTGTTCTGCCTCCTACTGAACGCATCTTAGAGTACTTATAACATGCGTGTAGATAAAGTAATGTATGCAACTGTACATAATTGGCCTTAAAACACTCGTGTGATCTTATTATGAAATATGCCTTCGGCTCGTTTCATAAAACCACACTCGTATTTTAAGGAGCCTCTTTATGTATCAGTTACGTAAAATACTATCGTATTTAGCTGTCAGGTAATGATAAAATCAATCAGCCTACCCAATTGCGCTAAGAAGGAGTTCTTTGTTAGCAAAGAATAGTTTTTGCCCTTTAATAATATAATAATAATAAATTTTATTTCAGGCAACGAGGCCCATATTTACAAATACCTTATAGACTAACATACATATCAATATAAAACTTAAAACTAACACCGAGGTGACAGAACAGTGTGGTCCTGTTCTGCCAAAATTGGCATCTTGGTCGCTACCGGTAGGTTGCCCCGAAACCGCCGGAACACGACACCTTTCGGCCAAAAGTCAGGACACTCGACGGTCCCCAGCATAAACCGCGGCACGCGCACTACAAACGAACTGAAGTGCACGTAGCGAAGCGAGCGTAGCTGGAACACCGTCAGACTGCATCCAACCTTCTGACGGACGTACTCCACCACGTCGTCTACCGTTGCGGAGTGGTGCAGGCGAGACACGTAGAGCGCCGTGTTCGGTATATAGCGGGAGGGCTAGACCCGCGCGGGGGGCGCGCGGGTCGCGGTGCGGCGGCGCGCGGGGCGGCACGCGCCGCAAGAGGCGCTGGCTTTTCAAGCTGCGTCAGCGCGGGCTCGAAACTTGAGACCGACGACGTATCGACACAAGTTTGTTCGTTGACATTGGAATTCGACGCATCAGCCGACGACCTAATTACCGGGGCAGACTTGCGCAAGCAGGTAATTTCATTGCGCATCTCGGTAATAGCTATCTGCGATGCATCAAATTTTTCAGCAATCTCAGCCAGGCTCGCTTTTAGGGCCACAATATCCTTCAACAGTCTGGTGACGTCGACATGGTCGAAACTAACAGGAGGCAACTTATCCAGCTGCATCGCCACAAACGCAGGCACATCATCCGGAAGGGCCACCCTGAACACCGAGATAATGTCCTGCAGACTTTTCGCTCCCCCATCCCTCCGTCGGGACGGCATCTGCTCGGCCTTGCCCGCAGACTGGTAAAGCAGCACCTTGCCACTGCAAATCTCATCTTCTGTGAAGCTGGATTTGCAGACCTGGACGATGCTAACGTCAGTCATAGCTCCTTGGTTGACGGCATTTTGAACAAACGCCAACAGTTCGTTCACTACGAGTTGTTGAGTACCCATAGCAAAAGTCCGGGCAGCGGCTAAAGCCGCGCAATTCACGAATTACGTAATTCCAACTGTGCAATGTGACACGTCCGTCTCCGGTCGCTCATCGCAATACTTATAGAGACAAGGTATGCTTATATCTATATCAGTAATGAAATGGTGTTCATTGGTAAGTGCATTACTTCAGAACAACTTCACTGATTTGGTTGTTTATTTAAATGTACATACTTACGTAAAGATTTCAGGGATACCGTTTTTCCCGAAAAAAAAACCGGACAACGTCTGTCAGATCAGCTTATCTACGTTTTTAAGTATTCGTTTGTCTGTAAAAGTCTGTGTATCGTTGTCTAGTACCCATAGAGCAAAATAAACTTAGAACTTTTAAATTATGTCAAAAGAAAAATTATGTTAAATTGTGCAATCAAATACTTAATTTGTGGTTCACCTTAGGTTCAAAGTCAATCTGGCATTCTACAGCAATAAAGTGAAGTTTCCTATAAGTTACAGATTACTTCGCATCTCTAATGACATTGACGACTTCAAGCTCATTTTCTTTGAAATGGTTTTTTTTACGTTCTTGACCGTACGTAGGTACAGTCACCAGCAATAATATATTATCCAACATCGGCCGAAAAAATATCTGACACGCTCTTATACCTCTAGTAATAAAGACGTGTCAGATATTTTTACGCACAACGTTGGATAATATATTATTGCTGGTGACTGTACATCGTGTTTCTTCCCATTACCACGCCCTATAACTGGGTCAATCCGACAAACCCTGTATCCTGTCGGTCGACACACCATTAAAGCGGCGCGACTCGACAAAGTGCACCCTCGTTACCTGCTGCTGAATTATGCAGCTGCGACACTTCCGCCGGTGCAGGTAGCTGTGGATTGAAGGCGTACGGGCATTATATGAGTCGTATTTGGACTTGTTGATTCAATCGTTGCACCTGCCTAGTTTGCCGAGGATTGTGAGTTCAAAGCTAGGCACAAATATTAAGTATTTGCATGAACGTTCATTAAATTTTAAATCGCCTTATTATCGCGTGCTGTCACCATCTTGGCGAATTTGAAAATTTCAGAAGTTGTGTTAATGGAATATTGGTGCTATTTAATGTTGGTGCAACTGGGTGAAGTGGGTGTGAGTCGTGCATGCTACATGTTTACAGGGTGATTGGCAGTCGGGTGCAAGGGTTTTAAGGTACGATATATTCAGTTTTTTGTGACGTTATTTACCCTATAACAACTTCACAACTTCTTTACTACAGTCGACTGCAAAAAGATGTTTCCACTTTTTCACCTTATTGCATTGTAATAAGGTCCAAAAGTGGATACATCCGTTTGTAGTCAACTACTAGACTTTACAACTAAGGGCCATATCAGGACATATTCGTATTTAAATTTATATTTATTAAGTGTTCTGCCTACGTTTTCTTTTTCTTTTGTAAAACTACCTATTAAAAAATAAATAAACGCAATAACCTGACGCAACATATTATCTTGTACCTGAATAAAAAAATTCAATTCTTCTGATTAGTCTTTCCTCCTTACAATTTATGGTAAGGATTTCGTCAGTTACTTGTATCAACAATTGAATAAGCAAGTCATCTCAAGGGCATCAACCCATCAAGGGTACAGTTTAAGGAGCGCATCGCATTCCCGGGCACGTTCACGACTCTGTATCAAAGCCGGGGCATGTTTGCATGGGAGCCATGGGAATAGGCTTGTATGATCGTACGGAACTAGCTGAGTATGATGAAAAAGCGGTAACATGTTGGATAATTATTTAATAATCGCTAAACGGTTCACTGAAGAAACAAGTGTAATAAAAAGCAAGTATTAAAAACCTGACAATTTTTTTGACATTATCGTCTACATAAAACTAACCCCCCTCTCATTACTTTCATTTAAATTTAAAAGCCTACATCACTCCCATAACTAAGAAGAATCTAACGACACCCTGTATGTTAAAATCCGATTTACTGTCATTAGGTACAAATGGAAAATCGTCCACGTGAAATAACCATTCTGAAAATGGGTCAAAAGTAATAGTGTCCAAAGTGAATTTAGTCAAAATGTAATTGTGCTCAAAAGTATTGACAACCAAATTTATTTTCGTTGTAAATTAATTAAGTCCCAATGGAATTTTGTCCATTATAAATTATGACCAAAATGAAATACGCACAAGTGAATGTAGTGTAATATGAATTAAGACCATATAATATAATATAAATTGTACAAATTTCAGGTAGGACGTATTTACAATTGGTCATATTTCTGAGTGTACGTAAATACAAATAGACATCTTTTTTTCGACCAATATCGTATTGGACAATTTTACCATGGGACATGATTCCATTTTAGACGTTTTTCAAGATGGACAATTTTCCTTTTTGTTGTATTTCAAATGGTCATTTTTCTGAACTGACGTATAATTTCAAGTGGACGATTTTCCATTTGAACCTAATGACAGTAATTATCGATGTGATGTGGGGACCAGGGACAGCAGTCAAACTGAAGATGGTCGTTTAATAACTAACTTTATTGGATTAAATACTTTATTACTTAATTAGGTTACACGCGGCTGGTGGTCTATCCGACACCTTGTCATATGACTTAACCTACATTCCATTCTATATATGGTCTTACATTCCATTCCCTATATGGTTGCGTGTTATGTTCCATGACTATGCCTGTTAGCTTACATGACAATAGATACATAAACTAAGATAGATATCTTGCTTAGATACACGTAAATTACACTATACATAAACATAAACTAAGATGGATATCTTGCTTAGATACACGTAAATTACACGTCAAAAGTGTTTTTGAATAAAGCTAGTTTAAATTACTTTGGGTATATTTGTCATTGACTACTTGATCGAAACATGTTGTGTGTCCTCGATCTACAAACGTCCCTTGATTTTCAAATTCAACAATTTCTAGTCTTAATTACCTACAAGTAATTACGTAATTACTTAGATTAAATTAACAATGACGCGCATAACTTTAATAGTCCCTTTGAAATATAGCTCGAAAGTTTAAGATAGTGTCCTTCGAGCACAATTTATGGGTCGGTTTAAATTAGGTCTTGAATTTTCTAGAAAGCCTCGTTATCTATGTCTGTGACTCAGCTCGTCTGCGTCAACCTTTATCTTTAGATAGCTCATACAGCCTCGGTAATTGGATGTAAGATGGCCGCTTTTACATTACAGCCTTACATATCTCTGGTAATATCAGGAGCGTGTAATGGGTTTTAAATTTGTAGGTTGTTGCTGCGTGAAGGTTGGAATCCATACTTATATTATAAATGTGAAAGTAACACATAACTGGCTGAACCGATTTCGATGAAATCAAGTATGGACATAGGGGACGGACGGACGGGTCTTCGCCTAGCAGTGGGACACTAATAGAGCTACAAAAAGGGTATGGACATAGCATTAGTTCCGGGAAGGACGTAGGACACTTTTTACCCCGGAAAATTGGATAGTTTCCGAGGGATTTGCGATAAACGCCTTCTACGCGGATGAAGTCGCTGGCAACAGCTAGTATAAAATTAATGTAAAATTAATGGCTTTTGACGTTTGTTATTACGAATCCCACAGGTCCTTTTTTAAAATCGAAATTAATTCATTAATAATTATTTCCCAGGAGAAATCAGAATCTGATACAGTTCGAATAACAGAAAAGTAATAAATAGTAAGCTCTTTAAATGTCAAGCCTTGAATGTATTTTCCTGGTAAAGGTATATTTCAATTACTAATCAAAATCCCTTGAGATATTCTGCGTTTGGATCTACCTATACATTGAAACGTTGCATTGTGTTAGTAAAGCTCACCAATTGTGAACAAAATTTACGCGCACCTGTCACGGTGCTTGTGTAAGACTGTAAGATAGAGGCCGCTAACGCACTCAGAGGCGGTGCGGTGCGGCTCTTTCCTTTCTATAAAGCGGCTTGAAAGCGTGACAGACGCGGTTTTAATGAGAACACGGATAGGTTACCCTGACTAATTTTCCATTCGCATTTTCGAGTAGCAAACTTTCCATTCGCATCTCCGCTATCGGGCCTTCAGCAAAACTAACATAGCCTAAACCTATCTACCTATTTCAATATATTTCGATTTAATTAGAATGGGAAATTTGGCGAGTGGAGAAAACCCTAAATGGAAAATATGCGATTGCTAAAAAAATATAATTGGAAAACAATGCGATCGGAGAAAAATTTTAATGGGAAAAATGCGACTGGAAAGTTTGCTACGCGGTGTAAGATTGTCCCATGATATTTATTACGTATTATTATTTTATTAATAGAGAATTAGGTACTCTATTCTGAAGTGATTAAATAACATGTTTAGACTGAAGCATATGTCTAAAACCCGAAGTTAATTCATTTAGCGATCCTTGCACTGTGTTACTCGTATGTGGTAAAGCGACGTTTTAGTCTGCCACAAACACTTTGTGGGTATTTGTTAGTTACAAGTTTATATTCTGTTGCGGTTTCGTTGCTTCGTATTCAAGGGACGTTTTGGACGCTACAATCGATAATGGATCTAATTTGTGTTCTCCTTCATTATGTAAATTGTATTATTCCATTTATATTTTAAGTAATATAATAGCTTACTTTAGTTTAGGTGTGCTTTTTCACTTTATATTCAATTTACAAATATGAGATCAGAGACCCGTTTCACGAAGCAACAAGTTACACATTTCAAGCGGAACTCTCTTTCTAGCAAAAGGACGCGGAAGGAGAAAGAGACTTCTGCTTGTATTTTGTAACATTTAGCTTCGTGAAACGGGCCACAGGATATACATACATACATACATACATTAAATCACGCCTGTTTCCCAGAGGGGTAGGCAGAGACCACTTCTTTCCACCTGCTACGATCTTGACAGATCTCTTTCGCTTCTTCCACATTCATACATCGAGTCATGCACGCACGTCGGTTTCGGGTACTTAAAATTCGGCCTTTTTTTTTGGCCACAGGATATATTTTTAAGATAATTTGACTATAGCGCGTTTGGACATAAAGTAGGGGTGGGGTTAGTACAGCGATTCTCAAAGTGGCTTCCGCGGACAAGTCACCACAAGCTCCGCGAAATCGATTACAAAAACAGCTACATCTGAGATAAAAATACTCACATGTAGATTAAATAAAGTATTTTATGTGAGTTTCTATAAAATAAAAGGGATGTGGTTTGGTTAGTGTATATACGTAGATTCCTTCTTTCCAGCGGGCCTATTATGGCAGTGTTTATCGACGTGGATAAAACATCTGTCACTTTCTGACGGTATGTAAGTGCGAGAGTGACGGAAGCTTTATCCACCGCGATGAAGTCGAACATAATACCGGCCCACAGCAACAAAGAAGTGATGTCATACTGACAATTCACATTAATCATGAATAAATCCTTGGAAAAGGTTGTCAAAATAAAAGTTTCCTCAACAGTTTTAATCCTTTATCTATCTACCTCTGACACCGTCTTACCGTTGGAAATTTTCTATCTTTTTTGCTAAAAAATAAACGAGAACTAGCTGCCTCAAAGTAATCGCCTTGCCCCCCGGTTAATGAGATTTCGGACGTGGGCCCGAATTAGGATCACAAAGAAGCCGGAGGCGCTTTAGCGTTAATTTATGAAGCTACCGTCTTTTGGAAATTATCAGCTGAAGTAGCGTATAAGTAAGTAGTAGCGTATAGGTGACTGTAGTACTTCAGGGACTGGTCTTCTATTTTTTCTTGTATGATAAGGAACAATGAACGTTACATATCTACTGCGCCTGTATTCCCGACGGTAAAAACAATATCGTTTTTGTCCTGTTATCGTATTGTCAACGTTTTGATAGCTCTTATTTTCTTGACAGTAATGGCGTCTGACGTCATAACAATACCATAACAGGTCAAATACGATATGGTTTTTACCGCCGGGAATAGAGGCCCTGCGCTGCGCGAATTAAGAATTATGTACTCCTTGACTTTTCCGATGGACCTTTGAAACATGGCAAGAACATCTTTTATTTACACATATCACTAAATCAATATCAATATAAATTTAATAAAATGGTTTATTCCGTATAGCTTATTTTCCAGATTTTTTTACTCATACTTGATTTTTATCACACGTTATAACTCTTATAACTCAAAACCTTAAGAATTTTGAATTCACATGTTTTCCTATTTGAAAAGCAATTTCACAGCAGCACCTTTCCTTGAGCTCATATTTCTGTGTAGTGTCGGGTTTGCTGCAAAACTAATTATAACCTTACTGCATTTTTCGTTCCAATTACAAATGGGTAAAAAAAAGTGACGAATAGGAAAAATGAACTGGGAATTTAGATACACGGAATAAACGATCTTAATAATCTATCTAACTTGTCAATACTATTTTATGTGTAAGAGAGGCATTTTTCAAAGGGGTAAAAGCGACGTCATACTTATAATAATGGTCTGTACTTACGGTTATGCATGTCACGTACATTGTTCCGTATAAAGGCTCACACAGATGTAAAAATAAAGAACACAATAACGGCGTTCATACACGACCCTCGCAGACAATACGGTCTGCAGACACGAGTGTCGTGTAGTTAAGTTTTATTTCTCGAATGACACCCTACCAGTAGGGTTGCCATTTAAAAAACACATTTTGAAAAGGTATCACATTTTGTGATTGCTCAAAGCTCGTCATAGTATGTTTGAAACTCGTCACTTTGTTCAAGTGGCATCCCTAGGTCGCGACTCGTTAGGCGTGGCGCGAAGTGCCGACGTGGCACCCCTGACCTTCTTATGGCCACTTCTTATGCACTTGCTGCGAGTACGGACTGTAAGGATGGAAGAATGTTGGAAACGATCGTTTGATAGGAATGTTGCATTCAAAGTTTTGTACTGGCATTGTGAGAACCAACTGGCAACAATACAGTTGTTAAATGTGGTTAAATATAGGAGGAGACAAGGAATGCCAACAGATGACATAAATAGAAGGTAAGATGACCGGTATAGTGAGTAGCGTTGAGGCAACCTAAAAAATTTGGCAGAGCATTTGCAAACTTCAGGTAGCAAATTGCAAATCTTGAAAACCAGTGCTCTAGTTAGTCTTAAAATACAAATGAAAGTTTATTTCGGTTAAAAATTCGGAGTCAATTTAATAAAACGGGCTATGTTAAATGAGCGCTGAAATTTTTGCGTTAATTGGCGTGGCTTTTAACTCGGTCATTAGCGTTTAAAAGTTTTCCTTGCAATGTTTGCAAACGTATTTTTTGGTCAAGTAGTTTTTTTCGTGCTGTAATTACCGTTTTAACCATAGACATTAATATACTATAGCGAGAGCGCAGACTCTTACGGCGCGAATACGAGTGCGAAAGAGATAGGGAAAGAAAAAACCGTTAATAGCATTTTGAGAGCTCGTAGAGTCACATGGCATCACACTGGAGACAGCGTAATTCAGTATTTGTGTCATTCCTCGAAGATTCACTTTAAATTGAACAAAATGAGAGACATTACGACGTTAAACACATTTAGATATGTCTGTTTCGGTGAAGCGGGGAATACGAGACTGTTCGTCTATTACGCTGGTACAGTGGTTCTCAAACTTTTTTTAGTGACGGAACCCCGTTTAACAACTTAATTATTTACGGAGCCCCAAATTAATTTAAAAAAAAAACCTTCCTTTGAATTACATTACGTTCTTTTCGACGGAGCCCTTTCAGAGGCCTTGCGGACCCTCAGGGATTCGCGGAGCACACTTTGAGAATAGCAGCACTAGTATATTAATGTCTACCGTTTTAACTCCACCCAAATATACAGATTAATAAATACGAAGCTTCTCTTATTAAAAATATTCAATAAACGCAAACGATATGCACCCTCGAATTTCCAATGGATTGCCAACCCCTAGGACTAAGATCGGGTACGTATTGCAATGTCTAAAATTAAAAAAACTAACGTTAAATAACCTACGTTCAAAATACCTAAAATCTAAATACCTAATGATTTTAAATACCTAAGCAAGTAACACCTACCTATGAATTACCTAAGTTTAAAATACCTATTGGACTAAATATGTAATGTTTAAAATACCAAAAGAAATGTCACCTAAATTTGATACACCAACATTTGAAATACCCAATGGTTAAAATACCTAAAATGATTCATTTGCGAGCTATTTGTACGAAGTACTAGTACTATTATGATGCTATGCAAGCAAGCAAGTTTTTCAGGAAGTAAAAAAAAATAACCTCGAAGACTAAGGCGGGAGCGTCGCTTCGCTTCGCTCCCACCTTAGCCTTCTAACCTAACCTATCCGAGTCGCTTCTGCCCCGTCCCCACTTTCTCGCTCGCTTCGCTCGCTCGCTTATCGTGAAACATATGACAAATGATGAGTCTGCGAAATGGCAAAGCACAGTTCAAATTGCATAGGTACCTACCTACAATAACAAAATAATTATTTAATTCAGTATTGCCGTGTTTTGGTCACAATTGAACCTAACATGCTCCTCCACGCTTCGCTCGTCGTAGCACCTAACCAGATGGTTAGGACTATATTTTAAAATAACTATTCAAGATTCTGAGTAATCTGAATGTTTAAAATTGTTAAGTTTCTGAGCAATCTGAACGACAGGTGCGACGACGAGCGAAGCAAGCAGGAGCGTGTTAGGTTCAATTGTGACCAAAACACGGCAATACTGAATTAAATAATTATTTTGTTATTGTAGGTAGGTACCTATGTAATTTGACCAGTGCTCTGCCATTTCGCAGACTCATCATTTGTCAAATGTTTCACGATAAGCGAGCGAGCGAAGCGAGCGAGTAAGATGCGTCGGGGCAGAAGCGACTCGGATAGGTTAGGTTAGAAGGCTAAGGTGGGAGCGAAGAGAAGCGACGCTCCCGCCTTAGTCTTCGAGGTTATTTTTTTTTACGTCCTGGAAATCTTGCTTGCTTGTTATAGAATAAAGATATGATTAAAATTGATTATTATGACTAAGTATAGGAATTATAATTATTTGTTTACTTTTGTAGTACTTAATAATTGTGTTTTTATTTGGATTTTGTAATTTACATAGGCACTTAGATGGGTACGTATAAGTATAAGATTACAATGTGTATAAGATTATAATCCATACGTTTAAAATTGTTTTGTTTTATTTGCCAACCTGACATTTGGCCCGTGTTTTATAGCGTCAATTTTCAAAATGCCTAGGTTGTATACCTATACATTATGACCATTATGCATTTTAAGATTTTTTTCAGCTTTTGGTATTTAATCATTAGGTATTTCGACTTTAGTGATTTTGGACGTAGGTAAATTTACTTTAGTGTTTTTAATTTTAGACATTATAATAGGCACCCTTTTAAACTTTCAATTTTTTGAATATAAGTCAAAACACCATTAGATATTTAGATTTTAGGTATTTTGAACGTAGGTTATTTAACGTTAGTTTTTTTAAGTTTAGACATTGCAATACGTACCCCTAAGATCAAATGCCTTAATGCTAGTAATTTCACCGACAGGCCACCCCCACATCGAAACACATCAATGCGAACACTGCCAAGGGTAAGATGGAGGTGAAGACTGGAGAATAGACACCTTACAGAACTAGCTTCTTACAGAAGTACGCGCACTTCCCAACGACACATCATTTCCCTAAGTAGGTCGAACGTGCCTGCTTCTTTCTCTCATATAATTCCTATATATATTAGCACGGAACCCAGCCCATACAAATGTCGCCCCTAGAGATGCAATCCAATGTACATTGTAGTTTTACGACTAAATTGACAACATGAACCTTATAAAAATGTATTCTGAAAAAAAAAACATTGTTATTGAAATTTGTTTCAAAAGCGTACTATATTATTTTTGTTTAATATTTACTGAGAGAATAAATAAACTAATTACTGGCAATGGTTAAAGAGCTTAAACGCCACGTGCTCTTTTTTACGTCACAGCTAGTGGTTACGAACAAAATGACGTCATTCCGACCAATAGTCGAAAGCGGGCGTAGCAAACACTGATATTCAATATTTTACCAGGACACCTTTTCAAAAAAATTCCTGGGCCCGTATTATGGTCGCCTTTATCGCGGTGGATAAAGTTTCCATCACCCTCGCACTTACATACTGGTAAGAAAGTGACAGATGCTTTATCCACGCTTATCCACATCGATAAACACGACCATTATAGGCCCGCTGGTGTCAATTGGAATTCTCATGACTTTTTTCTGCTGATGAGCTGATTCATGCAACAACAAGCAATTGAGAAAAATATTTTTTAATTAACCTAAGGATAAGCCAACAAAGATTTGTTCCTATCTCTTACTACCAAAACAGATTTTAACATGGAATCTAAATGGCCGAACCTGTTACATGACGTCACAGTGCATAACGGATCTGTCTATCTAACCGCTGTCTAATTAGCAGTTAAAAATACGTGTATCATCCGTATTTCTTGGCCGATTTCAATTTTAATTTCACTTTTGGTTATCTCTTTTACGGTATTTTTGTATTTTGTTGAGAAATGCGATTTAAATTAAAACACCAAGCATATTCCTTATTGCGAAGAGCGCTGGGCATGTACTAGGCCCTACCGCCCTCACCCCTTCTTTTGTTTCTTAAAACCAGCTCTTCCACTCCGCGGCTCTCTATCATTGTCCGCGTGTATGTAAATCTCGCTGCCACGGCTAACTGCGCACGCTTTAATATTCATGCAGTTAAATATATTTGACAGTTTTTCTGTTCAATGGCGGACATGGGCCGTGACCGTGAATGGGTTTCGTTTAAAACACTCGGCAATTTACTATTTCCAGTGCTCGTATGTCATTTTTTATGGGTGTGTAATAATTTGCATAAAAACGAATGTACTAATTTTGTAACCTAACCTAACCTAGTAAGAAGAAATTGACTTAAAATGCATAATAACGAGAAAATGATCATTATGATTTGATCATATGCCTGATATATTTTTCTTATGCTAAAAATTCATTATGCTTTTCGTAGGTAGTTAAATGAAATTATGCAAATAGTTTTTAGACTGATTGAAGCGCACTCATTTTTGATTGGTATAATGTGGATACTACTTGTACTTATGTGTTTTTAATTAATATTGATATATTCAATGTTTACTTCGCTTTAGTTGTTGATTATCAGAGGTTTTATTCTTACCCCCTTACTAATAAACGTTTAGTTACGGTGGTATAGCTATACAATGTTTTGTCCTTATCAGTCATTGTGACATTTGGATTTGACAGATAAGGACAAAACATTGTATAGCTGTATCACCGTTACTCAACGTTTATTAGTAAGGGGGTTAATGAGTATTTTTTACTTTATATAAATGTATAGCTTCAGTTGTTCTAGACAATGATGGCATGTACTTTCTATATCCGCAGACTAATATTATATTTATGAAAGTAACTTTGTTTGTTTGTTACGTTTTCACGGCTAAACCGCTGAACCGATTTCGATGAAATTTGGTAAGGAGTTATTTTTACTTGCGACTAGCGATAAACGACTTCTACGCGGACAAAGTCGCGGGCACCAGCTAGTGAACTCGGTCTTCTTAGGCAATGCCTTAGCCCCTTTTCTTTCTGATATTTCTTGTACGCCTTTAATTATCGTGAACAGTAATTAAAAATAAATTTATCTTCTAATGTAATAGATTATCTTCTTACATGCGGAGGCTTTAACTCGACTGCATCATGCTCAAACTGCTTCTGACATCCCATAATCCGTTACTATGATTGATCAAGCTTACTAATATCGAGTATGAACTGAAATCCTCTATATTGTAGATAAGCTGTAGTATTCGCCGCTGAGGTTCTCCTAAATGTAAATTTATTATTATTTGTGCACATAAATCCCCGCACAAACCCTTGAGTGGTTTATGAGACGTTTGTTAATATATTTTATGCGATTTTCGGTAAAAAAGTTTTTACCTAATATGCATTACTCACACAAGTTTAGCATTTCTTAATACGGCAACAATGGGAACTTTTAGTGCGTAAGAAACTACAAAAATGATCAATATAACCTACTTGTATCTTATGCGACTAAATTCGTTTGTAAGGATTCCGCGAAATGTATTCGCATACCTTAATATAACCTTATCGTAATGAAGTTAAATAAATACATTACTAATCGTCATTACATCCTTCAATTCCGCAACTGTAACCTCTCGTATGCTAACTGATTTGTACACTGTCATTTATATATATAATAAGAAAACTACAACTAAGTGAGGCAATAAAATATGTATATTTTTTAAACTTTCAGGGTGTAATTTATAATGTCGGACTTAAAAATTGGCATACATACATGTGTTAAACCAATGTGCGTTCATGTTAAAGTAAAAAACATTTTTTTGCAAGTTATCTCTTTTTCCTTTGAAATTTAATAAGTTCGGGTCGTTATTCAAAGTTTATTAATTTGCAAGTATTCAGCCCGTGACGTAAGCTAACGAAATTAATTAACGTCTTCGTGCTAAAAAGTAAAGTTGAAAAGTGATCTTAGGCTGATCACCAGAGATCTCAGGTGAGCTGGGTACTAGAATTGTACAAACCTTTTTTTGAACCTAAGCTGTAGGCCGGTACCGGACAACGATAAATATACTTATATACATAAATAAATACCTAAAAACATATATAAAACACATCCAAGGATCATCACCCAAATATTTGCCCTTACTAGAAATTAAACTCGGAACTGCTAGCTTCTTAGGTAGGTCCAGGTCAAATTCTCTACCAAGCCTAGTTGGCAGTGAATTACCTCCTACCCAAGAAGCTAGTAGTTTCGACTGCGTGTGAGACTTTGCAGTGTTACGAAATCGTTGAAGTTGACGTAAAAGTAGTTCTTATTGATAAGTAAATACAAGTTACCATAAAGACAAAGATATAATTTAAAATGGATCAGAGGTCCTGTGTGAGTATTCGTAGACTGGTATTTGCATATGTATTTAGTGATTAAATATTTAAGTTCTTAGGTCCAAGTACACTATTTTACATACATACATATATAAACTCATGCCTTCATTCCCTGAGCGGGGTAGGCAGAGCTACAGAATTACCAACAACTCTAAAAATTTATTGATAATTCTGTAACCACATTTTGCACAATTAGGCTGAGATGTTTACCAGTATATTAGTGACAGGTTGCAAGCCCATCACCTAACAGTACTACAAGCCTATATTCCTTTAGTCGCCTCTTACGACATCCACGGGAAGACACGGAGTGGTACTGTTCTAACCCGGCAACCACACGGGACACGCTACGCTATTTTAAGAACATTTTAATTACCCTGAAGCTTAATTTAAGACTCAAACTTGTTCCTCGTGTTTCCTCGGGTTAGTCAACGACTCAATTTGCTCAAAGGAAGTAATCTGAAAAATCCGCACCGTTATTATGTCCCTAAAGAAGTTTTAATTACTGGGGGCTTTTCTATCATTAGACCCTAGGGTCTCGGAGCTCGACGAAATCGGTCAATTATACAGCTCCATTGAGACTTTATTTACAAAGAGGGAAAATACTTTCTAATTTATTTTTCTCGTTAGCGGGATGTCATTTTGTTGGCCAATTTTGCGGCCGTTTCTTTTTCGCTTGTTCATTCTCGGGCTTAAGAGTGGCTACGTAATTCGACCTCGCTCTTCTTTTAGGGTATTTGTAGTTGCTTGTGGAAATATAAAGGTTTATGGATTCTGCGCTATGATGTAGTGGTTGTATTGTTCGTAAGAGGTTTAAACGTTTTCTAGTATGTTATTTACTTTGGTATTTTTAAAAATCTATTGTCATGTGTGGTTTTCTCTAGAGTATTTATTATATTCAGAATTATAATCTGAATTCAGTTTGTTTTGGAACACCGTTCTTTACATGTCCCATGCCTGTATAGTATCCTCCAAGCTTTTATTATTATAACGCAGAAGTCTGTTTATTTGTCCTTTTGTTGCAGTAAAACAGATCAATGAAATGAAAAAAAAACACGTAGAAATAATAAAATAGAATTTAAAAAAAAACAAGTTTACGCACAAAACGTCGTTAGCTAAAAAATACCTTGAAATTACCTCAACGTTATACAACCTATACTGGGTTAGCTGAGGTAATAATTTAATTTAATAGCTTAGCATGTTAATTAATAACAAATGATCAATAACCGGTGTACACAGCCGGGAGCCCTCCACGCAATCTGTCACGTCCCCGGCGCGAGTTAATCCCGGGTGCGCGGGCGCTCAATATTGGGCCGTAAATCAGCGCGTGCCGACGACGTGGAGGAAAATATTGTCTGCGGAATTGTACAACTCGCTGATTATGTTGATGTTCTTGCTCAAGGCTGTACCAACTACACTTTATTCGCCCATAAATTTTTCCGCTTAGTTGTTTACCATTTGTTTGTTCGAAAAGTTTTTTTCTAAGGATATCTTCGCACATACCAAATTGTACCAAAATCGGTTCAGTGGTTTAGTGTGATTTTGACAAAGTGTAATAGGATTAGAATTTTGATAGCATACTATGGTTCTAGAATCCATGGAATCGCTATTTACTAATTATTATATAATATATATTAGTTATACCTGCACCTAAGCTAAATTGTAAGTCACAACATGAGGAAGAGCGGTGTTCTTAGCACAAGTATCTAGTATACTTAAAAAGACGCACCAGCACTGATACTGTTACTTAGTTTAAGTTACTGAATAAACAATTTTTATTTTTACTTTTTTAATACCACCTTGGTTTTGACCTTGAGCATTATCAAATTTTAAAATAAGCTTATGACATTTTTAGTTTGGATTATTACTAACTAATATTTGATTGTTTGTTACGCTTTCACAGCGGAGATGAATCATCAGCGAAACCATCCAAAATTCATTTAAATTGGTTGAGCGGTTTAATGAATAAATCAATTGGAATCGTACCTAAGCAGGTACGTAAACAATACCAAAATGGTGGACATTAAACTTAATAATGTGTACAAAATACATCATATATCCTGTAACAAAAATAAGGGCCTTTAAAAGACGATTCCATCAATATATGCATGCAGCATGATGAATAGTTATTAGTTACATAAGGATATCTATTCACGTGTCAGGTTTCAAAGCTGCACCTTGTTAGACATACTAGTTTTCGCTTGGTTCGCAACGCGAGGTTTTTCCTACAGCAACTCTTACAATATCAACATTTAATGTTAAATAATAGCCAGTAAGTACACCTGAGTTTTTTCAACGCATCGTCTATTAAGGAAGCCTTTAGCGATCCCTAGCAGGGCCCCGCTGTATAATTGAATTCGCCTTTGATCTTTCGTTTAATTTCGCCGTCATTGTCCACTGAGAGATTTCGTGGAGGTAATGGAAAAATACCTTCCGGCCCATGATTGCCTGGTAACCTCATTCGCTTATGGTGCCTTCAAGGTGATTTAAACGCTAATTTATTGAATAATTTAAAGCTTTATCGAGCAAATTAGTTAAGGATATTGTTAACTTTATTAAAGTATCGATAGACGTTTCGAAATAAGGGATTCGGAAATTCAAAGTAACTTGTTGCTTTCCCCGAATCCTGGATCCTGTAGCAAAGTTTTCAATTTCATGTTTCAGAATTTTCCTTAATTCAAAGAAGTTTTGTAACACAAGTTTGATCTTTGAGAGTGGAGGTTTTTTTAAATATTATCTATTACTGCCAATGAGTACTCATATAAACATAGTATTTAAATTAAATTGGTATCCACAAATTAAATATTTTCAGTTTTATGCCCGCATGATGGTGTCCATTAAATAAATAATGTTTATTGTGTTTTATAGTCACCGCCATAAAAATAAGCCCTTTCCTGCACGTCAGCTGGTCTCGTATACCGCCACATTTAAAAAACGCCCGTATGACTTCAGCTTAAGGTTTGTTTTTCTCTATTTAACTTGTGACATTCCGTTGGGCACATCTCAAAGCTTTGTAGTCAAGCGCAGGGTTGATGCGTATCTCTTAATACTGCAATCTGTTGATAGCTTTGTCAGCGTAGATGATAAAAATAATAATTGGAATGCACGAATATATTATGACAATTGTAACGAAATTATAATATACAACTTATGAATTTGTTTAATGTTACTTTGAGTTTTCGTATAATCTTATTTTACCTTATAAACTATTGCTATATTGCCATATAAAGCGAACGGGCAGATGGGCTACCAGCGGGCCTATTATGGTCGTGTTGGATAAATGTGTATAAAAGAACTGTCACTTTCTGACCAGTATGTACCTAAGTGCGAGGGTGACGAGTGCAATTTCCGCTGCGATAAAGGTGACCATTTTACGAGCTCTGATGGTAAGCAGTCACCGTCGCCCATTAACGTCAGCAATGCCAGAAGCACGACCAAGCTGCCTTTCGATTAATATGATTTGCTTTTTGCGCCCAAATATAAATTGTGATAGCCACACGTCGTTTAAGCAGGGCGTTGTAGGTTCGAACCCAAGTGCACCGTTTTCAAAAGTGCAAAAGGGGAACATCATCAGGTTTTTGTTTTACCAAATATGAACAAGACAGATTTAAAATAATTTAAAACGAATTCTAAGAGTTATGCACTCTTTTCAAAGACTTTAATATATTTTTCGAATCTAAAGCAAATTATGCGCACGGGCAATCTAAACGCAATGTATGGTAAATAATGCTAATGTCCCGAGACTTGGCCCGATCACTCCCGTGCATGGGAAATGATCCCTTTCGATGCTGGTTTAAACTTATCTCATACGGAGGAAATAAGTAAAGTTTTTGCATCTCATGTGACGGCGGTTTATTTTATTTTACACGTATGCTTTCAATTTAGTTTTATCCAACAGTTATGTAATGAACCTTTTAAGATACGAGTGCAGAATTTAGTATACGAGGCGTTGTCAAGTCAAATTAAATTAAATGTGTTTTTGAAAAGATTGTCGAACTTAAGCTAAATTTGCTTTCGATTTAATAAAGGGGAATAATAATTACTTTTTTATATCATTTAATTTATTAAAGTACGATCTGTGGGAATAGTGACATTAAAGTGTTAGCCTGTTGAATGAAAAAAGAAAACTTCATCTCGTCTATAAATAACAAATTACTAGTACAAATATTTTAAACCATTAATTCTACATACAATTTAATACTATTTTTAAAACCCCTTAAATTGTACGTTATATTGGTATTTTTCTATTCGAGTCGCCGATAAGATAGCATCTGGTCACGCGACGGCACTTACAACTATTGGGTTATTAAATGTATTAGATCCTTCATATGGTCCAAGAGATTAAAAATAAAACAATAGCAATTTAAAAAGTAGCCCTCAATATAAAGTTCATTTTAGAATATCAAAGCGGACAGTAAGTCATCCACGTAATTAACACACATTACTTATATAATGTAAACACTTTATTGCATAAACAAAAGAGATAACAAATATAAAATATAGCATATAAAATATAGGTCCGCTGTCCGGACCGGACCAAATTCGATCGTCTGTTACGGCTTTAACAACAAATACTAAAAACAGAATAAAATGTGGGGCCTATACAAAAAACGTGATTTTTTTGCCGTTGTTTGCTCGATATTAATAACGGCAACTGGTATAATGTCTAATGTTTTATTGTCCGACTCGCACTTGGCCGATTTTATTTTCAACTTACAACTCCTTGTTGAAACTGCTATCTTTATTTCCTTTTTAAAATACCTGCAACAAATCAATCGATGTCAATGCAAATGTTTCGTAGCACGTCTACGCCGTAGCGGCATCTACGCCGTAGACGCTGGCGTTACGGCAATCCGAACTCTTCTCTGCACGTGTGCAACAAAATAACTCACAACTAAAAAGACGTTTTTCACAATATAAAGCTAGATCAATTTCAACCTTAGCGCCGCTGAACAAGTTTTAAAGTTGAATCAAAGTAAATTGCACTTTGTATCTTTTTAGTTGTGAGTGGCAAATATAAAATGGCGACGTTGTGTCCCTGAACTCTGATGCGATTTTATTTTGGACACATCTGGAAATATGGATTATGTATGAACTAGATTTCAATAGTCAGTGCTACAAGACATGCGATTATTAGATTATTACTATACATTTGGGGAGATATTCTAATTTAAAATTTAAATAAAAGTTTGCTTAGTGTTGAAAACATATTGGGGAAAAGTTATTGGGTTTTTATTTTTTATGGAAAGGAGAAGGCAAACGATCATACAGGACACCTGCGTCTCTATTCCCGACGGTAAAAACGATATCGTAGTTGACCTGTTACGGTATTGTTATGACGTCAGACACCATTACTGTCAAGTAAATAGGAGCTATCAAAACGGTGACAATACGATAACAGATCAAAAACGATATTGTTTTTACCGTGTTGAATAGAGGCCCTGATGGTAAGTGGTAACTGAGACCCATAGACGTTTGTATTCTAAAGACTGCAATCCCGAGACGGTAAATACGTTGATAACTTTAATATGGAATGATTGACTAAAATCTAATGCATCTATGCTAGTAATCAAGCAAATTATTTAGTTAAATGTATTCAAAATAAATTGGTATTATGTGGTCATTTGTGTTGTTTTGGATTTATTTCAAGCTGATTAGCATGGATAGATAAATAAAGCATTAATTTTAAAACTGCATATGACATACCGTCATTTAACACATGTTTAAAATGTCACGCCTCCACTGATGCCTATTTTCGGATTACCTTTCGAACGTCTAACAGTGTAGAATTTAAGCATAGTGTTGTTTAAATTAAATTATATATGACTAATTATATCATAAGTTACGAACTGACAATTTTGTATCAAGTTTTAAAACGTCCCAAGCAAGAACGGAGCACAACTTTTGAACTTGATCAAACAACTGAAAGTGAGAAAGATCCGCTCGAGCGGGTTTCAGAACTGATAACTAAGAGAACAACCGAAGCTAAGAAGCATCTCGACAAAATATTCTATAAAGGTGTCCTTAACACTGCTCTTTTTACTCGACTGTGGGGTTATGTTTTATGGGTAGGAGGCAACGATAAACATACTTATATAGATAAATACATACTTAAAGACATAGAAAACACCCTAGACTTAGAAACAAATATTCGCCCTCATCACAAGAATATTTGCCCTCACTGGGAATCGATCCCAGGACCGCTAGCTTCGTAGGCACGGTCACTACCGACTAGGCTACTACGTCGTCAATATAGCTATTTATCATGAATAGTTAGAAAAACATATCAATACGCTGTATGGCGAGTTATTAAAGCATGCTTTTTGGGCCCGTATTATAGCTTTTATCGCAGTGGATAAAGCATCCGTCACTCTCGCACTTACATGCCGGTCAGAGAGTGACAGATGTTTTATCTACATCGATAAACACGACCATGGGACCTAATATGGCTGCGTTTATCACGTAACAAAACGTGGATGAATCATCCGTCACTTTTTGACACGTATATAAGTACGAGAGTGACGGATACTTTATCCACATTTTATCACACGATAAACGCAGCCATATTAGGCTGTTGAACTTATTTGTTGATACTCCTCCGGCATCGATCACCTCCACTGCATTTACCGAACGTCATATAAATCAATCGCTATGGGATCTAAATTCTGTCTGCCCTTGGCGCACGCGACCGAAACCCCGAATCATACCTAGTTTATTGCCGCCCAGCTGGCATTGAGCTTGGCTTGCATTCCCACTCTAATGTAGGGGTTATTTTTAACATTTCGTGACTGTTACAGAAATAATATTGTAGTTGGAAAGTCAATTTCAATTGGATAAAGCTAGCTAGAACTGTTATGGCGACAATCAAATTATATTATAAATGCCAAAGTTGGCTCGTTTGTTACTCCTTCACGCTGCAACGGCTGGGCCTCTATTCTTGTTATGGTATTGTTTTTAACTCCGCCGCCATTACTATCAAGTAAATAAGATCTATAAACATGTTCACAATGCGATAACAGGTCAAAAACGATATGATTTTAACCGCCTAGAATAGAGGCTCTGCGGGCCTAGTATCGCTGCGTCTATACCGCGTGTCAAATGTGGATAAAGCATCTGTCACTCTCGTATTTATTAACGTGTCAGAAGGTGACGGATGCCTTATCCAAACTTTGTCACGCGATAAACGCAGCCATATTAAGGCTCCTGGACGTATTTGAATCAAATTTGAAATGGAGAAAGCTTGTACCCTGGATTAACAGATAGGCTACTTTTCGGCCCAGAAAATTAAAGTTTCCGAATTAACGATAATCGAAATCTACGCGGACAAAGCCCGGGCTGAAGCTAGTTTGCAAACTGTTGTTAAGTTGACGCTTTTACTCGTTAGTTTCCCAATAAACGATGCAGTTAATCTTCACTCTTTTTTGCGAAAAAAATATCTTTCAAAGATTGCAGTTCTAGTCCAATAAGACTCTCTGATAAAAATATCAAAATCTGAGATTATTCGAGATCCAATAGATTGCCGATTTAAGTGTTTACTCAAGCATAACTTGGCTATCTCCCGATCTTAAGTATAACTTATGCACGAATGAGCTGTGAAAAAACTTATTTCTCCGCTCATTTTATATTTAAAGTGGGTATCGTTGTTTTACTAAAACATAAATCACGACTAATATTTCCATTTGCATTTTTATTCGGGCAATCTAGATTTAAATCGCTTTATAATATTGTTGTTGTTTTTCCACTTTATTTTGCTATGTGAATGTTGTTAATAGTTGTGGCAGTTTTATACTTGCACTAGCAAAACAACATACCTGGTTCAATAACGTATGATTTGAGAAAATTAAATAATTTACCTTGAAAACAATGCTGAAAAAAATGTGAAGATTATAGTGCTCACGATGATATTTTTACAGCTTATGGATTTTATAAATTATTTATACCATGTTTTTAATAAGTCGCTTTCTTGTCGGCTTGCTTGTTTGTCTGCTAGGGGTACGCGTTTAACAGTTTATTATCCAGTTGCATAAACGTTTATTAGCATTAATGTTCAATTAGAACTCTTTCTGTTACTTTTTCATTTGACGAGGTAAAAAGTGATAACATGCGACTAAAGGCGTCATTAAATTTAATGTAGGTTTGTGCAACTAGGCATAAGTATCTGAGTAAAAATCGAATGTGTGTGTGAATGTTCCACTGAAACTATTGAACTATAAGACCGCTTTATTTTGTATTATTTGTAGTAGCTATAATTTGTGGAAATCTTACGAGTTTTAGGCTATGATTACAACATGGCGTCATTGTAGTCAGTTGGGTTTTATTTACATAATATAAATCCGTAATTTTTGAAAATCCCCGCACCAATGTATTACTTTCTATCTACAAGAATGAGGATCAAACGCGTTAGTACTCTCGAATAAACTTATTTATATGGCATTTAGAAAGCAAATTTACAGACAACCTGCTGGTAAGTATCTAAATGATCAAAGCCCCATACACACGAAGCGCTGGCCTAGTTGGTAGTGACCCTGCCTACGAAGCTAATGGCCCTGGGTTCAAATCCCGGTAAGGGCAGATATTTGAGTGATGAGCATGAGTATTTGTTTCTGAGTCTTGGATGTTTTCTATGTATTTAAGTATTTTTTTCTCTATATAAGTATTTAAATCGTTGTCGTGTACCCATAGTACAAGCCTAGAGCTTAGTTTGGGACTAGGTCAATTTGTGTGAGATCGTCCCTTGATATTTATTTATTATTTATTTATTCACATTAGCACTCTCAAGACTACAATCTCAAGACTGGAATCCTGAGACCTGAATGATACTTGAACAAGTACCGTGCAACTTCCATTTTACAATAACGATAAAAGTAAAGCGTATCGCCTCGCCATTACGCTGCAGTAGATTTGAATCGCAAAGTTCCGCGCCAGACGGACCGGCGACTGAAGATGCCTTCCCTAAGGACTGGGGGGGGGGGAGTGTTTGTATTACCTGCTTAGTTTAGTAACATATCGGAATAGTTTCTTCTTGGTATCGTTTCCAAACTTGTTTACACAGTCATCAATGTCATCATGTGATATCCCACAGATCCGATCAGACTTAAATTCCGATCCCTGTTTATAATTGCCTTGCAAGGTTTGAAATAAAAATCCTGATAAACAAACAAAAATGCTCGATTGTCCTGTCTTAAATATCAGGAAATTTTTGTATACGCAATTGATGTTACATTTTAAGTTTTGAGTTTTGACACATTTTCCTGCTCAACTACGCATGATATATATAGACATATTTTTGTTACATTCATTGTTTTATATAATACTAGGTTAAGTTTTTTTTTCGTTGTATAATATCATATCATAAGAAATGTTTAAAAAACGACTGACTGTTAAGTTTCTTGCGGCGTTTCTTCTCAGCAGTGATCTCTTGCGAAGCGCTGGTAGATTATTGACGTGTAAAAGTGCCCGTGCGGCCTACTTACTGAATAAACATCTTTTATCTTTTTTTTTACAGTGAACATTGTGATTGTATCGAAGCAAAATAATCTAATAATATTTTATGTTTGATCAAAGTTCTCATATTTGTAGGGTAAGATATTCAACAATTACATTTATCAACAATAACTTAAGTGCTGCCACTCTTTGGAATTTAAAGAAAAATATTCAATTTTCACAAGACCTTTCACATAAAAGCCTACAAAGGAACGCAGTTATCAAAACTTTGCAGCAAAGCCATGCACAAACGATCCTTCACAAAACGCTGAAAGCAATCGCAGTTGACAGTAGACTTAAAATCCTTCCTCCAAGACCCCGCCTGCAATATGCATGCCTCTCATCCGACTGCTTTTCGTAGATTCAGACAAAGGCTCTGCCCCCCTAAGCCAAACAGGCAGTAGGTACTGTAAAATGGGGTGAATAGAGATTCGCGGGGTGAATAGAAATACCTACAGCCTAAAATAAAACATATTCTACTAATTATAAGACTGGGATTTTAACGTAATTTTCCAAAAGACTTTTCAATGTAATACTTGGTCTTATTCGTAACAAGTTATGACTTATTTTAGGCTGTAGGTATTTCTATTCACCCCGCGAATCTCTATTCACCCCATCTTACGGTATCTCAGATATAACTCCCGTAGCAATATGAACCTAATTATTAACGGAATAGAATTAAAACTGCTTTGATTATTGAATTTAGGATACTGCTCATTGGCTTGGGAGGGCTGGGCTGTTAAAATAGAGAGCGATACAGTTGCATGTTGTTTTAGGATTGTTTAATTAGGTGTTGCGTGGAATTATGTAATTTAGGTGGGTTAGTACTTTTGAATAATTCTTCCTCTGTTATCCCTCCGTTTGTAGCGATAATTTTGAACTAACAATATTAATGTAAACGAAACCTTAATGTAAAACGAAATTTTAAAAACGCCTATGGGTTATCTTTATATCAGGAAAGCGGCGCGTCCCGACTTCGACTGAATTTAGTCATATACATATTATATATTTTATGTCCATTTGATTTGATGTAATGACACTAATGACCTTTTAAATTGTGAAAGATTTTTCAAATAAGGTGCAATGGTTAAGTTGTTAGATGGTGTGGCGGAGATTACCTTACACACACACAAAGTTACAAATTTAGCGCTTTCTCTTTAAATATTGATTAAGGTTTATTTATCTGTTTATATTGATAGCTTAGATGTTTAAGAAACAAACTATCCTAAAACGCCCACACATTTAACGTTTTACAATTAATTAATATTTCCAAATCATTTCGAAATCACTAAATTAAACCCAATTTCTATTAATAGCCGTTTGTGTCGACAAATACTCGATCACACGAGTATTTACGCAACCGATTATTATTCGTATTTCCGCCGGTACATTATTAATGTGCCGAGTAACATATTCACCGCGTAATTAACATTTCAGCAGTTAATAAACTAAAGCACTCGTGAAATATTACCTGTCACCCCGTTTATTCATTAGCCACGGGTTTATCTGGATTTCAATTGGTTATTTTTAATTCAGCTACATTTGTGGAAACCAAGCGTCGCTATTGCCTAACGCAATCGCAATCGGCTTTAAAGTGGAACAATTGTTTTCATTTTGTATGCAGACATGCCTTCGGACTGTCAAAATGAAAACGATTGCGATTGCGAGTGCGTTAGGCAATAAGCCCTCTCGTTTGTTAACAGCGGCGTATACTTAATTCCTCTATAAAATGGCAAAATAGAATTAAAAAAGCTTATTCTAATTGATTTCTTCGGAAGTAGATAGGTATTACCCGCGACTCAATGTATGTGTTAAGTGAGGTACACCAACATACATATTGACACAATTACTTTAATAATGCAAAAATCATAAGTTGTTCATCGAACGAAATTAGAGGTATCCCTCTGGAACGGGCCGATTTTGTTAGTATGTTTGTTGTTGGTGTACAGTCAACCAATTTGATTCCTAGGCCACTATGGATTTTGTCAACGTGACGTTGTAAACCAAATCATAGGAAGTCTCTTACGTTTTGGTTGTCAACGTCAGTTTAACATAGTCCATAGTGGTATAGAAATCAAATTGGTTGACTGTACATTATTTAATAAATAATATATACATTTCCCGGGATAAAAAGTGTCCTCTGCCAGTCTCCGGGCATTAAACTATCACTGTGCTAAATTTCAAGTCAATCGGTTGAGGCGTCGAACTTTGAAGACAGAACGAACAAACAAACACTCTTCCGCATTTATAATATAGCTTCTACCCGTGACTCCATCCGCGTACAATTCGTATTCTCGCCATTTTAATGGGAACAGTGTTTTATTTCGGGATTAAAGGTAGCCTATGTGCTATTCCAGACTATAATCATGTCTGTGCACACATCCATCCATCCAAATCCAACCAAACTTTCGCATTTGTAATAGTAATAAAAAAATATCCTAAATTCAATGATATTTCCGCGAATACAGAACACAAAAACACAATAAATGTTTTAATGGTTGACTCCATTACGCTCGGCACGTGGGCCGTATTTAATTATTCATCTCGGTAACAATAACGATACAGAATCGAAGTGAAAGCATACACGCTATACCGACGACGATATTCAGACGAATTTCGATTTGCTTCCTTTGTTTTAGACACAGAAACGTCCCAGCGGGATCAAACACTCGAAATTATCATTCGAAAATGTATGTGAAATGGCAAACTCATATTTTTGGGGATGGTTGTCACGATTCCCGTTCGATTTATTTTCTACTTTAGAGCGCTGGATTTCTTTAAAATTGACTCGCGGGAAGTGTGCCTTTGTGCAATGTTTATTCAATATTTCAAGAAACTGGTGATTAACTTTAAAAAAAAAGTCACGTATTCTCTAACACAAATTTATCTAGTTCCTAACTAAGCTAGGCTTGTCCTATGGGCTCTAGGCAACGGAAAACTTACCTGTATAATGGGTCGCTACTTTATTTACGAAGAAATGAAAAATATTGTTTACATATACAATACATTAACATGATTTTTTAAACTGTCATTAAGAGATTTGCCCATTTTAATGTCATACTGTCAATTTACCAAACCTCTTGTCACATCTTCCTAGTATAGGCCGAATTGAACTCTGACATGGTCGTCGATCGTTGTAACCATTAAGCCACAGGTGAGTAATTAAAACAGACCGTCCGGTTCTCTGTAAAACTACTTATTCACTATCCGTGTACTAACCGCCATACTAAGAGATATTTTAGAGACATTTCAATTTAACTCGTTCCTTTTTCAAATTTGTGTATTTAAAATCATCACTAACTGCCGCACCCAGCGAAGTCAATTGAATTTAATGCTCGATTAAAGTTGCTGCTGTCACTTTCTTTGCTACAGCAATAGAATATGACAACACGTCACTAAACAAGCATTAAAGTGCGGCAGTAAGGAACAACTTAATCGTCATTAACTGATTCTGAATGCGGCGGTAACACAATACTAAACTTTATCGTGTGTGTCGTGACCTTTTCCTCACTAGCCAGTACAAATGTGCACATATCGGGATGATGTAAATTTCATGGACCCTAAAAGGTTTCTCGGAATAAAGGCCTCGTTTGCAGATGTCGGCCGCCCGTCCCGTCGCGAGTTAGTCCCACGGTTCGAAGGAACTGGGTATTGATTCTCTCAAAAGCAAAGATGAGCGAATGCAGGAGTGAAGTCCAAGCGGCGAGTTTAAGTAGTCCCGTCAGAGCGAGCAAAACCAATATTAGCGCGTGCATTCTCAATTAGGCAGCCTTATACGTTCGAGAAGCTATGCTGCCAAATTGAATTCACGCGCTGAAATGTGTTTTGTTCGCTTTGACGGGAATACTTAACCTCGCCGCTTGGACTTCACTCCTGCGTTCGCTCACCTTTGCTTTTGAAAGAATCACTACCCTGACAATGATGCTATGGGTAGTCAACAAAGTAGATTCGTGTACAACCCTGTGGCATAGACGGAACACGTAACCCAAACTTGGGTTGTGCGGCGTTAAATACATCGCTTTAGGATGGGTTTAGTTCAAGCGAACGAACAAGAATACAAAGGCATTATCTCTTACGTTTACGTTGTAAAAACAAAGACAAAACATGTTCTAGAACATTCGCTCGTTTGGTCTAAACCCACCCTTATAGAAACAGGATTCTACGATGGTAAGTACATACATACACAATAGGTACCTAGTTGGTGGATAAGATTTTGAATAAGGTTTTATTTGATATGTTCATATGTAGTAAGATTGAGGCAGAAGAGGGCCTCTATTCAACACGGTAAAAACCATATCGTTTTTGTTCCGCGCCTCTATTCCCGACGGTAAAAACGATATCGTAGTTGACCTGTTATGGTATTGTTATGACGTCAGACGCCATTACTGTCAAGTAAATAAGAGCTATCAAAACGGTGACAATACGATAACAGATCAAAAACGTTTTTTACCGTGTTGAATAGAGGCCCTGTTATCGTATTGTCAACGTTTTAATAGCATTTACTTGACAGTAACGCGACCGAGTTAAAAACAATACCATAACAGGTCAAATCAGATTTGGATTGTACCGCCTAGAATAGAGGCACTGAACAGTAACTGAAGATCATTTTTAATGACAACACGTTTAGGTGGACAAGGGACTTATTTTTTAAGTTTGCGTCGGTGTGTTCGGTCTTGGTTCAGATCCGAAAGCCTGCGCCTTTATTCTAGACGGTATAAACGATATCGTAGTTTACCTGTTAAAGTATTGTTATGACGTCAGCCGTCATTACTGTCAAGAAAATAAGAGCTATCAAAACGTTGACAATACGATAACACGACAAAAACGATATTATTTTTACCGTATTGTATAGAGGCGCTGTAACAAGGTCGTCTTTAACTATGCTGGGCCCCTTGGGCACACAAGAATTTGGGGCCCGGTTGCTCACTGTTACTGTGCCCGACAAAAATGTTTTGAGATTAAATGTGAGAGAACTTTTCGGTGCGGCGCCCCCTGAGGATGGGCCCTGAGCACGGGTCCAGTGTACCCTTATAAAAAAGACGATATCGAGCTTGTTATTACTTCGTTAATATTAACACGTGTTTAAATAAATTAATAAAATTGATTTAATTGCTACATAGCCTACATAACTTAAAGTTTACTAAATTTATATTGACAGTGTATATTAAAATACTGCATGCAGGATTAATAATTCGTTGATAAAATTAATAATCACTAATAATTGCGTTCAAAATGCATTAAGTATTTGTTTTTAAAAATATTTGATCATAAGCCAGTTTGAAAATTTGCACTTGCATAGGTACAAGGTAGTTTATTTATAGAGAGAGAGTAGAGTATGACTGATAGATATTAGATAGGGGAAGATTGTCACCATTCGTACACGGGGAAGATTCATACAGTCGCTATTGCAATTAATCGGATCGAAGCATTTACAATAATCTTAAAATAATTATATATAAATATATACTCATCTCTTAATTTTCAATCCTAACTCACTGTTGCTTCGTCATATTTACTTGATTTAAAAATAACACTTGCCCTCTCAGCCCTCGTACAGTCTAGCAGATTGAAATAATAATGAGCGAGCAAACTTGCCTGTTCCAGGGGGGTGGGGAGGGGCGATGCAATATTCATACCGGAGTCAACAGTTCGGGAGGCGATCCTGTTGCGACTCGAGGAATAATCGCGACGATTTGCGGACGGTTCCACGTAATGGTGGATGAAATAGACGATTATTTTCGAGATAAAGGTGCTGCTTACCACTCCACCCCACAGATGTAACTACACATAGATAACGTAAACACCTCAATCGGTATGAAAACCAACCGTGTCACTTTTTGCTACCAACTGACGTCACAGGACAAGAGAATTCGCAGTTTTCCGCGTAAAGTCGATTCAAAGTCGTAGCTTTTTTGGGATATTGCAGTTTATTATCACGCAACGAGGCATTTTCTTAATGTTCAAGGTCGACCGGCTGCAACAACAGGCGTGCGGAACGTCATTAGCGACGGCCAACCCCGACGCTTGGTTGGTCGGATACGCGAAGTAGATGCATTTGCGTTATCTATGTGTATTTATCTACATCCATATCATAATTTCAATATAATATGTTCAGAAGCGATAAGCAAATGCCCTACATTATGTTACCTGTATCTGTGGTTGCACTGTAATGTTAACATTAAAGTAAGATCAATAAATAAAGTATCGGTTATCGCTGTAGTTGAATCTTAATGTTCACTTTACAGTATAAGTGACCTGCACTTTAATGTGAACATTAAGATGCAGGTACATTAAGATGCAGGGTAACGACGGATACAGGTTTCTCACATATTGTAGAAAACGTATGATATGTATGTAGATAAAGTTATGTATGCGACTGTACGCATAATTAGGCATTAAAACACTCGTGTGATCTTATTATGAAACTCGTCTTACGGCTCGTTTCATAAAACCACACTCGTGTATAATGCCTCTCATTATGCACCAGTCACATAAATAACTATTATATGTGGGCTCCACCCCGTGGTATCTTTTGTGCAATTACGTTTAGTGTTGGAAAATATTTTTTGAAATTCAAGAGATTAAACTGACGGTCAATCGTAATTAATCGTAGTAGTCAAATTTTAATTTAAAGATAAAGAAGAAGAAATTTCAAATAATTGAGAATCCGTTAGGACTCAATTATTTTATTAAAAACACGTATTTTTTCCTTTGTGTTACGAAAATTAACCATATGATGTGTAACGAAAATTTATCACACGATGCAAAAGGGTCACGTAAAATATGTTTGAATTTACTCTTTGCGTTCAGTTTTACTAAACTAAAAATACTTAGCTAATAGTTCAAAAAATAAACCTTTTAACCATGTGTACAGTCGATCCCGTCTCCCTACATGTCGCCCTGTCGCCCTGTCGCCCTGTCACCTTGCTTGCTCAAGCTGGATTACAATAACAAATGGTCGGACGTTACTGTTTACATGAGTCAGCATGTAAGATCTGATTTATCTTCGGAATGGTTTTTCGTGTATTTGTTGATTTAGGCGCGGATAGGTCTAAATATTTTGAGTAGGCATCCTTTGTTTGGTAGATTTTTTTTCGGAATCATTTTATAAAGCATAATAACTTTTAGCATATAAGTGTCAATAAGCAGAAACTCATATGCTCTATGCATAAATTGAGTTGGTCGAAAAATCTGTATGCGTAACATTGATGAGTCAAATGTTCATGAGGAATAAACAATGAATCGCATATACTTATTACGCAGAATAATGTTTGAAATAGCATAAGCATGAGAGCCAGGCAGCAAGAGGTTCCCGGCTTATAAAAAAAACCTAACAACTTAACCTTTCCGAGTCGCTTCTGCCCCGACCCATGTTTCTCGCTCACTTTGCTCGCTCCCATTATGCTACACAACATTATGCAATATGACCATGATACTAAACGAAATTATTCCCAAGGAAATTCGTTCTCACAAATCTATTTAAAGATCGACTAAACAATCATACGAATATTTACCAATTATACTAAATATTATGTTTTCTACGATGTCAACATTCGTCAAAATTATATTATATTAAATATATTATGCCAAATATTATAGCCTACGGACGGTAAAAATAAGGCCAAAGGCACCCATTTTGAGTTTGTAGACGCCGCTAGCTTTTGGAGCTCGTTACACTTTGATCTTCAATTTGTTTAATGAAAGCCGTTTTTATACTGAAATGCTGTTCGCTTAGCAAAATATTGGTCAAATTCTAGCCAATACGCAATCGACACGCTAAGAATATAGGTATATAAGATACTGAAAGAACTTTAAATTAAATGAAAAAAATACTGATGCAGTTCGCATTGGGTAGATATTTATTATGCTAATTTAAGTATGACACAGTGCTACTACACACCACCTAACGCATCATATTTTATTTCATATTATTGTAAAACTTTAGTATAAATCCCTTCTGGTAAAAGTGCGACAAACTTAGTATTTCAATTTTATTTATACAGTGTTAAAACTTTAGTTTTACCAACATCAGAACCGGTGAAGTTTGAAAGCTCACGAGTGATATAACGGGCGCGTCGCTTCCGCCCAGCTCGAGTGAAGCGAGGGAGGCTCCGGCAGGGTGAAATTTTAAAAGGCCCTCCGATTTTTCTCCTTATTCCTCTGCGACAGCGAGTTGCTGACACATTAAGTGAATGCAGCGAATAAAAAGAAATAAGTAAGTGATTCAGTTAGGTGACGGTTTTTGTAGTTAGCAGTCTATGCAACAAGCTGGAATTTCACCGCGGCGCACTACGCACGCACACGTATAACCTCGTTTCGTATTAAAAGATGTGTAGATACGAGCGTTGCCAATAATTCCCGAAAATGTAATTTAATTGGTTGCAGAATTTCCATTATAATTTTTTCCCGAATTAAATTTTTCCAATCGCGTATTTTCCTATTCCAATTTCTCTCAATTACAATTTTTATCCACTTATAATTAGGTCGAAAAAGGAGGGTAGCTTAAGGTTATGTTGGTTTTGCAGCAGGCCCGAAGGGCCAAACCGCGCAGAAATAGGAGCTACTCGACACTATCAAATTTATTTCTGGAATGGTAGAAATGCGTCAGGGAAAAACGAGCCAGTGAAAAAACACGACTGTGAAAATTTAAGATCGGGTTAAAATGGGAATGGAAATTCTGCAAGTAATAAAATTTTGGTTTTCGGAAATTATGGGCCACACTCGTGAATGCTACGACAGCAGCACACGCACAAAATGACGTCAATGACTCACGCCTAGAACTATTGACCCGCGTGGTTTATGTGTGTAGCGTGCGTGCTTAGCATGCGCCGCAGTGGATTTTTGGGATTAGTCCCAGGCATTCACATTCCTAAATGATCACATTGCCCAGGCATTCACATTCCCATATATACTAATTCCTGAATTCTCACATTTCCATTTAACCACATTCCTAAACTATCATATTCCTAGGTTTTCACTTTCCCAATTATTCACATTTTTTAAATTTTCACTTTCTCATTTAACCACATTCCTAAACTATCATATTCCCAGGTTTTCACATTCCCAATTATTCACATTTTTTAAAATTTCACTTTCTCATTTAACCACATTCCTAAACTATCATATTCCCAGGTTTTCACATTCCCAATTATTCACATTTTTAAGATATTCACATTCTCATTTAACCACGTTCCTAAATTATCACATTCCCAGATTTTCACATTGTTTAAATTATCAATAATATCACATTCCTAGATATTCCCATTCCTAAATTATTATATTTTCAGGTATTTACATAATCATGACAATTGTAATTTTTGGCAGTATTCTTCATACTTATTAAGCTTTGAACCGTTATTTGAAGCCTAATATTTAAAATCTGCCTGATGGGAGCATCAAAATATTTGACATTAAATGTCTGGAGTGGCTGAGCGCACCCCGGCTCGCCTACCTACCTGGTGCACAGGATGTGATGTCACGATGATAGGAAGTGGGTGTATTCAAAGTATAACCGATTCGTTTCAGGAAATCAAGTTCGCTTCTCTCAATTATTTATTTATTTAGGCTTCAAATAAGGTTATCGCTTAATAAGCGTTTTAATGGTAGGTAAAACGCTGATATTCCTTCCAAGTTTATTAGCATAGTAATAATTTCAAAAAATCTATGGGCCATGAAGGGCAACTTCCTTTAAATATTGGAGACTAGGTTTTACCCGTGACTTCGTCCGCGTAGTACTCGTTTATCGCATTTAAGCAAATTAACATAGTTTTAGTTTTTTTTAATGTTCGGAGAGATGGCAACTTATGATTAAGAAAAAAAAAAACTTTTTAAACGTCAAGAATTGAATCAGCACTTATCGATTAAAGTATTGGAAATGATCGCTTCTATGTCCCTGTTCGATTTGACCCACACTTCCAAGGACACCCTGTAGGTGTATATAGGATCCCATCAAAAACATAAATGTGAAATGAGAGCCAAGTTCAATATTATGATATGCCTTGGTTGTTGACTTCAACGACAAAAGAAGTGAGATCTAAATGGGTGCCAAGTTCAATGGTCAGTCCTCAAATTTATTTATAACAACATATAATATCATTTCTTATTCTAACTTAGGATAATATATTGTAGCCTAAGGTCTGACTTGGCTAGTTCTCATATACGAATTATTATGTTCGATGGCTAGTTTCTACCTGCAAGCCATATTTTCGGAATAATAATTGTAGGTAGCATAACAAATTAATTACCTAGATTTCCTTATTAATATCATAATTCTTATTTTTTTAACATGTACCTCGTACGTATGTAGTCTCTAAATTTTGTTATTAGCTTAAGGCAGTTTTGTATTTTATAGTCTATTACTGTTTTTTTATTTCTTCTATGTTCTTCAATGTTATAAGGTTGTAACAAGTGAATACTTCTATAAACAAATATAATAAGTATTATGTAACCTTTTGCTATACCCTACCAGGGTTCATGTCTTAAGCTGGGTCCACATTTGTATCATTTTGCCGATCACGATCACACGTATCGTATCGAGCTCGCGTATCCTAAGTATGGACGCTCACTTTTGGCAGGCGGGTGACCCTCCGCGCTTAGTGCCTACAAAATTTGCGGCCGCCTCCAGGATGCTAATCAGTTGAGTGTCATGCGCGCGCTCGTCTTGACGCGCGCCGCCGTACGCTGCCAAAGTACCTAATTCCGGTTTTTGTTTGATATGGCTACTCGAAATGGCAGCATTTCTCTTTGCCTCTCGTTTATTAGGTATTAATGTCGTCGCGTGTCGCATGTTTGTATTGTAAACGCCAAAAAATGTTAAACAGAAAATACCTAGCAGATAAGTTAGCTAAGTTTCCAAGACGTTCACGTTATGTTCAACATTTTTCTCGACGTTACATCTTGCAAAATGTTAATTATTACCTAAAATAGGTAGTTTATTATTTCAGTACGTCTGTCATACGTACAGTCGAGTTCATAAATATGTATACACTTTAGTACCTTGTCACTTTAATCATTGTGACAATTTATATAGGCATGGCAGTTTAAACATGACATTAAACAGACAAGGTACTAAAGTGTATACATAATTTATGAACTTGACTGTACCTACCTAAGAAAGAGAAATCTAACTGATTGAATTAGACAGACCAACAGTTGCATAAACAAATACAAATACGAAAGATAGGTATAAAGAAAAAAGTCCTGTTTGTGTACCAATTACAGGTGTGCACAGTCGGGGATTAATGAAACTAAAAACTAGGCACATATCACATTACAGAAAAATGACAAAGAAAACATAAAAATATAATTAAGTAACAAATATTTTGAAGTATAAAACATACTACGATAAAACTAGTCTACATCTACTGGATAGAAAGGGAGATCCGAGCAAACAACAAACAAGTCGCGGACAATATTTGGCATTTACTATTTTTTCCCGTCATTTAACTTAAGCGAATTACATAAGAAAACTACAATTAATAATAAATTCATTATTTTTTCTCACAACTGCCACAGAACAAAAGTAACTGCCGGCCCTGCGAAGTGGGCGGAGTCAGTAAAGCTCATGACGGGCGAACTAATACAGACTCTCGCGGCGCAGATTTAAGGTGCATTTTGCCTCGTTAGGAGCGCCCCCACTATCGATCGCAGAAATGTAACCAAGGTCACTTCCATGCCGTGCACTTATATTATTATTGTTAACGCGTTCTGAGTAGGTTTAAATTCGCATGTTTGCTGTCACAGAGTGTCGCTTCTGTACTTGTACTATTACTTATTCTGTGCTTTTGGCACACCGTATCACTACCATCGACGTGTGAAAAAATGCGTCCATACTAACCGTAGTGTAGCAGCGTATCGTATCATAACGCCCGTATCATTAAGTGTGGACGCTATCCGTATCCCCTTTGATGATCGGGGAAAAATCGCCTCGAGAGCGATCACGGCGTATCGTGTATCAAATCATAACTTCGTATCTTGATACAGTATCAAAACACGTCCATACTTACCGATCTTGATACGCGTGTCCGATCGCGAGTGTGTGGGGTATATAATAAACGCGTATCAACATCGATCCCGAGCGATCAGATACGGCGCGCCGCCGCATGATCGCGCTGTTTGTGCGTCCACACTAGCGATCTTGATACGCGTCGGTGCAACGCGACGGAGATTCGATACGACGAAATGATACAAATGTGGACCCAGCTTTACGAGTGTATCTTAGTAATAAGTACCTTTTATGTAACATGGAAGCAAATAAATATGAATATGAATAAATATGAATATGAATATAATAAAATAAGAACCGACAAGTAACAGGGTTAGAACTTGCGAAGGCTATAATATAATTCGTATAATGAAAACTAGCCAAGTCAGACCTTAGGCTACAATATATTATCCTAAGTTATAATAAGAAATGATATTAAATGTTGTTATAAATAAATTTGAGGACTGACCATTGAACTTGGCACCCATTTAGATCTCACTTCTTTTGTCGTTGAAGTCAACAACCAAGGCATATCATAATATTGAACTTGGCTCTCATTTCACATTTATGTTTTTGATGGGATATCATTACTTTTTGTACATAAATTATTAGTAGGTACTTATTTATAACAAAATTAATACCAAATGGTTTTTGTTAAACTACTGTATTTTCCTACAACTAAGTATAAGTTAAGTGTTCCTAATAGAATCGATTAAGTGAAAATTTTAATAAAATGATAAAAATTTACCAGTTTCTGGTTTATTCCTTTGTATTCACCTAATTACCTATCCGCATGCCAAATTTGAACTTTCTAGGTCATCTGGAACTGGGTTAGAGTTTTGATCTATAGGTCAGTGATAAAAATGACGATTTTTGGACGTTAATATCTAAATAACCGTTTGAGATGTGTTTATGAAATTTGGAGCACTTATGTATTTCGTAAGTCTTAATATATGAGCCAAATTTGACACGTTTATCTCAAATAGTTTTTGAGTTATGAGGGGGTCAAAAGTGGCTCCAAATGGTTCGTGTAATATTACACACGGTGCTGCTCGCCAGTTCTGTTACTTGAACTTGGCTTGACACGCTACCGCGTGTCTAGATAGGATATTTTGCCTCAAGGAGATATCAAAATTACAAAAAAATACTGATACTAGGGGGCCACTCTAGCATCATCATCAAACCAACGTAAAATTATCAAGGGGCTTCTAAACGGGCCATATTTTCACTGCAATATGTGGCCGGCAACTATTGGTGTCTTTCTCTAACATAAGAGTAAGAGAGGGACACCAATACTTGCCGGCCACATATTGCAGTGAAAATATTGCCCGTTTAGAAGCCCCTTCAAACAAACAAAGGCAACACGAGCAGATGTTTACAACTTCAAATGCACACTTGTTATCAAATTAAACTTCAAATACTGAATTTACAACTATTTATTGCACTTAAGTAAGTTTCAACTTAACCAAAAAAATAATTCTTAAACTTAATGTAAAAAAACCTTCATGAATTAAGTCTTCTTTCCAAATTCATATTACTCATTGGTAATTCGGAAAAGAACATAAGTCAAGTTCTATTGTAATTGTACGTCCGCTAAACGCTGTAAACAAGTCAACACTTCAATTTTTCCATCTGTAAAATCTGCAACAATTTTTTCAATCTGATCGTTTATGTCTAACACGATTTTGCTTCTTTTTTTACCTGGACAATGTAATAGGCTCTTTCTCAATCGAAAATCTTGAAAACGTGCTTCTTTTTTTAGTAAATCTACAAATAATAGAATAGAGGGGTGTTTCGGTATTCTCGTGTTAATTCGATGGTGCCACCCTTCGATTGAGTTGGTCGTACGTACGTTTTCTTTATAGCAACTGATTAGATTTGTGGTTATTTTATTTAGCCAAAAATCCGAAAAATATTTATCAAATTTACTGTAGGTATCGCTGTCGGGCATTTCTTCTTTTATAGATACATATGCTTCCGGTATAAATTGTGACGGCAAATGTGCCAGCATACAGCATAACCGCACTATCATTTTTCCTTGATTTGACTCAATGCCCAAATTATCTGCCTTATCCCGGACCGCTTTTTGAAAATGATAGAAGCATCCACTTATTTTTGCTTCTGGGAATACTTGTTTGACAGCGTTTATATTCGCAACCTCAAAATCGCTTTTGAATGTATCAATATCTAGTGATAATTTTTCCCTTAATATCGTATACAGTCTTGTGTATGTATTCTGGGTTTTGTTGGGCAATAATGCGTAAATCAAAGGAATAAATTGATTTTCCTTGTTATTGTCTGATAAATTCACGTGCAAAGAGTATACCTGATAAAAAGGCCTTGGGGTTATTTGAAATGTACCGTCAGAGTAAAATTCATTCACTTCATTGATAGTTGCTCGTGCCAACGGTGTAGCGAAAATTATAATTTTTTCTTTCGTGCCGTCGTGTACAATCACAAAATCTTTACCCAGGTATTCCGGAACCACAACTTCTTCTATTTTCTCATATCTGGCTTTTGGTATGCTAAGGTGGCGGTATCTTGCTCTATATAAAGTGCTTTTGACTGATGAGTATTCCGGTACCGCTAAGATGGAACAGCCATCTTCCTTCAATTTACTTGTTTTCTCTTCAAAAATTTGCTGCACTGGGACCATACAATTTCGTACTGCTATTTTACATGCGTCGACACATTTTTCCCGTTCCCGTAACAAAAGGTTGCCCATGCAGAGATGGTTTCCATCCCTTAATATTTTGTTTGCCGGGTCTACAGTTATTGAAGTATTGCATCCCGGCAATTCACTGCATCTCCAATTTGTATTTCCATTATTATATTTCCTGTGGTAATAATATTTGTACGCGCCGTGAATGATCATTTTCTTGCCGTTTTCACTTTCAACAAATGTAATTTTACTCGTGTCGTCCATTTTAAAAAAGTTGAAACGGCAGTAAAATTCGAAATCCCTTCATTGACAATTTCACAGCAATTAGTCAATGTGTTGTCAATGACATATAAGTAATAATCAAAAATAGAATTGTATCAGCCAGTTTTGCACTTAACTATTTAAGTAGGTTTTATCTTATCATACTCTCTTTCATCAGTGGTATTCAAATACTTGAGAATGTAAAGATCAAAAATCTGTAAATGAAGAACTATAAATAATAAAAACCGGGCAAGAGCATGTGCCGGATCATGCTCATTGTAGGGTTCCAAAGGGAACAACAAACACAAAAATATCTCTCATAAAATACGATGTGGGAAAGTGCGAAATAGTGTATCTTTTTACAGCACTTATGTCCTTTTGTTGAGAAACGCAGTTTTTCGGCAATAATTCAAAAACTGTATCGAAAATTATACCGATCATGTTGAAAATAATTTTCGTTGAACGTATTACGCCTTACCTTTGTGTTTTATTTTTATTTTTTTGATTTAATAGATTTACCGTGGGGGACTTAATTTATGTAACTTTCGCGATAATTTCCAAAAACATTCACCAAATCAAGTACATGACACCTAGGTATACTCAAAATTCATCAATGTATCTCTTGTAGTTTTCGAGTAAAATGCATGTAACACACGGACGGACGGACGGACATGACAAAACTATAAGGGTGCCGTTTTTGCCATTTTGGCTACGAAATCCTAACTTTTATCAATATGTATATGATAATTAATGATAGAGAGATAGACTTACATACATTCGTGCATACAAACCTACATCTATATAATAAACATATTCCAAAAAAAAAAAACATTTATAATCATGAAGTAGTGAGATTGCAAAGAATTGGGTTTGTAAAAAACTCAAATTAAGTGCTGCGTGGTAAGCTGGGAATGTAAAGAATTGGGTCTTTGAAAGGTTGGGATAGTGAAGAATTGGGACTGTTAAGAATTTGGAATGTAAAGAAATAGGACTGTGAATAAATGGGTTTTTGAAAGGTTGGTATTGTGAAGAATTGGGACTGTTAAGAATTCGGAATGTAAAGAAATAGGATTGTGAATAAATGGGTATTTGAAAGGTTGGTATTGTGAAGAATTGGGACTGTTAAGAATTCGGAATGTAAAGAAATAGGATTGTGAATAAATGGGTATTTGAAAGGTTGGTATTGTGAAGAATTGGGACTGTTAAGAATTCGGAATGTAAAGAAATAGGATTGTGAATAAATGGGTATTTGAAAGGTTGGTATTGTGAAGAATTGGGACTGTTATGAACTGGGATCGTGAAGAATTGGACCTGTGAAAAGTTGGGATTGTGAAGTACTGTGACTAAAGGGATTTTTGATTCAAACAAATTAGCGCAGATACGCCACGGTGATGTTTATTTTTGTTGAAGCGTTAACCTAGCTGGTTAGTAGCCGATGAAGCTAGCGTACCTACCAGGCTTGAACATCATCGGTTGGTTCGAGTATTTATTATTGAATCTTAGATGTGTTCTGTGTATTTAAGTATCAATTTTTGTATTTTGGTGGATTACCACCGCCTCTGTATTGGTAGTTACCACTTAGTCGTAAATAGGCTCTGAGACCCATTGACATATGCCTACCCGAAGCAACAGCGCGGACACAGTGTCTTGGCGACAAAGTAAGAGTGGTAGGGAGCCAGATGTTCCGAGCACAAGATCCTACCAGCCAAATGCAAAATCACCTTTATCCTCCAAAACCCAGTCTCCAGTGTTTCCACTGCCAACTTAATTTAACTTTCGATTGTTTGCTCGCACAGATTAATTCACCGAACGGTCGCGTTGTTTGCCCATCTTCAAGTTTAATTTGAGAAAAATCCTCCAACGTTTCGCTTGATGAAATTTAGAAAATCGCCACTTTATATTAAACGCCGGCGTAATAGGTAATCCGATAGCCGGCTCTTGGGCAGCTTTGGGAACGGTTTTATGAATTTGCTTAGGTTTTCATAGACTTGGAAATTAAATATGCCTGGGAAGGTAATGTTTAAAGAAATATCGAGGAGAGCCTTTTGTGTGAAGATTAACGCGTGTGTAATTTAATCTTTCAAGTGAAATTTTATTCCTGGTGATTTATTGAGCCAATATTATGCATAGTTTAGTGGAATTACAGTGCAGTTTTATGGAGTCTAAGAGCTGATCTGATGCTATTTGAATGGTAGCCACAGCAACTCCTTTATACTTATATTATAACTACCATGATTGAATTCGTTACATTAGTCTCGATGAACGTTTATGATTATGCAATAAAAAAGTCCTGTCTGACACCTAAGGTACGAATAGTATGGTGTAGGATTTTCATATTTCTTCCAAAAGGGCAAAACGGTCAAGGGTACCAAGTAAAGCTCAGACCTTATTTTTAATCTTCCCTTAAAAACTTTCTTGGGCTCAGTATCAACCCTAATTAATCAACCTCCAAAAAAAACTTAAAACCCTGCAGTACGGATGAGGGAAGTTGGTCAAGTTTGGTCGTTCGCGGCGAGTGTTCTGAACTGAGATAATTCGACATTCATCCAACCTCTTGGCGGTCCTTGAATACTACGCGAACTTCGGATAGTACTGGCTTTAGTACTATCCGAAGTGATGTGGTTAGTAAAATAACAACAATGTTTCAATTACAGTATCCGTAAGATTCGAAGTAAAATAATTTATATATCCACTTAACTGTACTCTTTTACGAGTTGGACTGTCAAGTTAAGAAGTGGTCTGATGATCGATGGATTACAAATATTTTTGTGTGGAGACGGCGATTAGTTAAATGTAGTATAGAACGTTATCCTCAACTCAACTCGGTGGATGAATTATTAACCGGCGAGTTTAAGTTGTCCCGTCAGAGTGTAAAGTCAGGGTCCCTCTGAAAATCAGCGCCGCAGTCTCACTCCGGCACAATGCTGAGAGAGATCCTGTTCAACGTAATGTCTTCTTTTCACTTTATATTTTTATAATGTTTTTTCTTTTGTGTGCGTTGAATAAATATTTTCTATTTCTATTTCTATAAAAACATATTTTAGGGCGAGCATTCCTCATTAGGTAGCTTAATGCTCGCTTGTGTGAACACTCGTCCCACGTCCGATCGACAAGAAATGATTTAAGAAATAAAGAAAGAAGAAAAGAAAGAAAAATACATTTATTCATTACACACACAAGACACACAGAAAAATTGTTAAAACAGAAAACAGAAATAAACAAGTAGCGGGTGTGTCTTCGCGGCAGTGAATCGGACACTGGCTCAGAATAATGCTGAGGTGTTAAACACCTGCAGCGCTGGTTTTCAGCTAGCTTCGAGTGTGACAGAACACACCCCTAACACCTCTACACAAACCTCACACACTAGATTAACTAAATAAATAATGTACATGGTCTTACCATGAACAGATTGAATTTAATTAATTTTGTTTGATTGTGTGCCGTTGATCTTCACGTCAGGGTCTGAATTCGTAAATGTCATATGCTTGGAACTAAGCAAATCTTATCACATATAAGTCATTCGATTTTCATGTTAATCAAATTCAAAATGGGTTGCAGTAATTGCTTGCGAGAATAGACGTTTTTCTTTGCTTTGCAACGTCATCAACATTATGATATTGTAACAGTAGACACCTAAAGCAAAAATAACAAAGCCTACCAAAAATTGTGTCATCCAGCATCTTAATAATCAATATTTTATAAACTTTATCACTTTTACAGACATCTATGGACCCTTAAACAACCCAAGCAGACTTACGAGTGATTTGTCGTCGCCAGAACATTTCCGAAGTGTTGTAGGAATAAATGTCGCGTACTTAATCGGTGCGCCTGGCGTGTTTTGTAAGTGGGAGCCTGCACAAGTTTTAATGAAGTGCCGCCGCTCGCGGTCGCGGGGGCGCGTGCCCGCAGGGCCAAGGGCTGAGAACAGATTCACGGGTGACTTAGAGAGTTACAATCAGGAAACAAGTTTACACAACTTGGCCTAATCCCAAACTATGGTCTAGGCTTTTACTATGGTTGCTAGGCAACGATAGAAAACACCCCAAACTCGGGAAAAATACTCTCGCTCATCACACAGATATTTAGGAACCAAAGGAAACCAAACCTGCGACCGCTAGCTTCGTAGGCAGGGTCACTATTGGCTAACCGAGTAGGTGATGACCGTGATTTCACACTCTGTTACACTTAAAATTGTTTGTACGATATTTATGTACAGTCACAACACGGGATTGTTGAGCCACTTGCCACTGTTCGTATTTTGGCCGTGTAATACAAATTTGGTTTAGTTTGGTATACTCGTGTATCCGGTATGTATTACTCGGATAAATTACGAAGAGTAGCAAGTGGCTTAACATTCCCGTGTGGTGACTGTACCATATTGTCCGAGGAATTGAATATCAGTAGGTATAAAAAGGTCTGTGTAAAACGTTATGATAGCTCTTATTTACTTGACAGTTATAGCAGCCGAGTTAAAAACAATACGACAACATGTACAAGGCAATATGTTTTTACCCAGTAGAATAGGGGACCGTAGAATGTAGCAACGAGTAAACATAAGTTCAATACCGGCCAAGTGCGAGTTGAACTCGTGTGGAGAGGGTTCCGTACCGTACATATGTATTTTTTTTATCGTATTCTTATAGGTTTTCTCAGTAGTTTCCGAGATCAGGGGGGGAGAATGGTAAATTTTCGTCTTCTTTCATGAATAAAATCAAAATTATTTATTTTACAATAATAACAAAAATACATTTGAGATCCTCATAACGAGCCCTTTCATTTGATATATGACACAGTTAGGTTAGCAAAACTTTTTTTTTAATTTCCTAATATGTCCCCCGTAAAAGAACCTTATTTAAAAAAAAAAACTATTTTCTTTGCACATCTGTGTTTAGGTCATCAATTTACATATGTGTACCAAATTTCAACTCAAACGGTCCAGTAGTTTCGGAGCAAATTGGCTGTGACAGATGGACAGACAGTCGCACGTGTGATCCTATAAGGGTTCCGTTTTTTCCGTTTTTGTACGGAACCCTAAAAACAATGTTAGTGCCGATGATGAGTAATGCCGGTTGACAGTGGAGACAGAGTCGCGACTCCTTTAAGTCTGCGCTCAACTTGCCAATCCCGCACGCCGCTGGTTGCCGCGGACGCCGCGTCTCCCGACCTGACATATTAATACCACCTGTTCGACCTCTACCGCTGCCTCTGAACAATAAATGAGGGGTTTTCTATAAAATATAATAGCTGTTATTATTGGTGTCCCTCACAATCCCTAACAACGTTTGTCCTAACACATTGTCTGTCCGGGTGTCATTCGCGATTCATAATATCGTTTGTCCTTATCGCCATTTGTCCTAATTTATCGTTTGTCCTAAACTGGTTTTCAGCTGAGTCAGACAACTTTTTAAGCTTTCCAAAAATACCTGCGGTTAGGTTAGGTTAGAGTTGTGCTGTAACAACACTAAAAAGTTTTAAACATCAGGTGGAAATGGATTTAAGGACAAACGATGAATTAGGACAAATGACGATTAGGAGAAACGATATTATGGATTCCGATATAGACCCCGTTTGTCCGAATTTTCATTTGCCCTAAACTAGTTTTCAGATGAGTCATCCACCTTTTTAAGTTTTCCAATTATATCTGCGGCTCGGTTAGGTTAGGGTTGTATTATAACAACACTAAAAAGTTTTAAAATTTAAACGAAAATGGCTTTAGGATAAACGAAAATTCAAACCAACGATGCATTAGGACAAATGACTATTAGGTATTCGTTAGGAAAACCGTTATGATACCTATTTAATCATATTATCGGGGTTTTTTTTATATTAAATGCAACCATTTTTTTTAGAGTGCTTTTTTTCCCCTAGAAAAGATGTTTATTTGGAGAAAAAGCCACTCGCATACTCTTTTAAACCAAAATAATCGCCACACTGATGCTATAGCAGGAGTTGTAAGTGGTTTTTCCCTTCTTTTCTCTAGTCTACTACCCAATGAAACTTAAAATTTGCCAAACGAATCCCTTGGTCCAGAGTGACTGTTTCCAATGTCCTTTACGAGTACGCCGCCGAGCTGTGCCACACCTTTTTCATAACTCGTACTGTAATGAAATACCTTTATGAATTTGAATTTTGTACGAAGATGTAAGAGCACACGTTGATACAAATAGAATATAAACAGGCTTTGGTATTATAACGGCTTACTCTAGCAGCGAGTTACTAATTTAGGCGTGCATAATCTCTACCAGAGAAGCTGCAAACTTGTTAATATTTGATAGATTGCCAAATTGAGGAGCCATTAATGCGACATCTAAATGACGTATGGCTTAGAATAATTCGTTGTTCGTTTATTATCAAAAAAAACTAGTAGGTAATACAAAAACTTTAGAATTTTGGCTTATTTCCGCCAAAATATGTATTCAACTTTAGGAGGATTTAGTTGCAAGTAATAATAGTAAAAACAGCTAATTAATGACTATATTCGGCAAGGATACCTAATACACCAAAATTGTACCATATAAGATTTATAACATGATCGCATTATGTTACCCTAGTGCCCAATTATATTAACGTGTCTATATAATAATTATTTTAGTACTTAAAACGTAAATCTCATCTAAAAATATCTACGAAATTCAATTTAATTTTAATCTTTGTTAACGCTTGCCAAGATTCAAATTAGGATTTGGCGGTGTCTGGAGTTATTTCATTTTACTTTTGGCTAATATTATGCGCAAGCCTGCCTTTGTAAGAGTAAAAACAAATTATAAACGACGCAGGCTCTTTGAGGACTAATTAGGGGTTATTTTAATAATTAAAGTGAAGGCCTAGGGGTAAATGGGTTTGCGGAGGGTTGAGATTTTCGGATACTTTTATGTGATCATGTGATTATATTTATAGCACTTGATTAATGATTTATAGGTCGGTAAGATGACTAGCATTGAGGCAGTCCATCATAGGTTGAAAATAATCATATAAATATTATGGGACAATCTCATACTAATTAGTCTAGTTCTAAACTTAATCTTCTTCTTAAAAAAACATACTTAAATACATACATAGCCATGCGTTTTTTCATATATAAGTCAAACTTTAAAAGGTTCATTTATATCTTTTATTGTAAAAAGTTGTATATCCACCAGAAATATTAGTCATATTTATTGACGTTAAGGGAAATTCCGTGAAATAAAAATATAATTATTCATTTTTTTGTAAAACACGACTTTTTCTAGCTTCAATTTTCACACGCAAATAGCTACTTCGAAACGATATCTACTAATGAATTGCACATGTTCAAACACTTTTTTATATTTTTGTATATTATTTATACTTTGTGTATATTTTGAATTGAAAAATAATACTTTATTTATAAGTTAAAAAGGAACACATCGTTGCTTACCTACCTATATATATGAAAGCGCCACAAACCAAAATATGTTTGTGTTTCATTTAAATTCAGAATGCTCTTTACTTTAAGTTTGAAATAAAACTATTTTTAATTTTGATTTGTGGCGCTTTTGTATATAAGCAGCGACATGTTGTATAACTTACAAAAGAAAACATGGAGTGCTCAACATCTTTGGCCAGGCTGTACAATTGTACATAGAAAACATTTATCTTTATGCTGCACAAATATATATTTACCTTACCAATAGAGCTTTAACGCCACGTTCTCGTACTAAAAAGGGTTTCCACGGCGTGGTGGAGGCGTTTTTTGTATGGGAACGCGCCGCACCACTCCACCCCTGCTCATGTAGCGGTTGTGGCTTTACCGGGAATCAAACTCGGGATTTCTAGCACGTCATCAAAACCTACATATCATCAATTTATGCAGGGTTTCTATTCCATTTTGTCTTGAAGTATTTTCAAAACAATCCGTCGATTACAAAATTCTTTAGAGCATGTTGAGAAAAATTCATGCCTGTATGTTCACATGTAAACACTTAATTGAATTAAAACAGCTTGCATACGTAGTGATTAGTGATTTAGTTACAACGTGATTTATTTTGAATTCCAGGTTCTTTCATCCGACGTACCTACTTATAATTTGTCATAGATATATTTTTGCCAAATCTTTTTTCAAACAGGGCGCATGTCTTTGTTATGAAAGCAAGCTACCTAATGATTATAATTCATTGCTGTGATTTATCTAGACTAACATTTACATAACTTTCCTGATAGTAATGTAAGCTCTCACGCTTTGTCATAGAGATGTTTTTCCCTTGTATAGTTTGACAAGGCCTTGTTAAAAGGAGACTATAATATTGTTTGCTATGGTTGTATTGAACATATTATTTTCCGCTTGTTAGCGAGAGGTTGCGGTCTAAAGATCATATGTCACTAGAATGTATGGTTATAATAACAATCTTAAACTTTGTTAAATAAAGTTGAAGTTTTAGATAGCTCTGAAACAATATACGACGTTTTAGAATGCAATTTTATACAGTGCAGCGTAGCGAAGCTTTTCACATCTTTATTAATATTTAACCTGAGCTAATACCTACAATGTTCTTTGTTAGAAATTTTCAATAAAGACTTCCATACAAAGTGTGACCTGTTCCATTTGATATAAAATACACATGGCCGTCACAATTGACCATAGCCTGCCCTATGGTATGCTTTGCTTTTTGATAAGGATGGTTTTGAAACGGCATTACCTACTGAACTATTTGTAACATTAATGTATATATAATTATTATACTCACGGAAGATTATCAACAGTTTAGTTAGCCAAATTAATGGGACGGGTGTTACTTGTGGTACAAACACACCATTCCATTGAAATAAGGTGCAAAAGTGGATACATGTTTTTGGAGTTGACTTTGAAGTTAGGTACCTTTTGCTAGTGTTTTTTGCGGCGCTTCTTCTCATCATTGATAACTATAATGCGCAAGGATATTCACTCCATATTACCATCGCGTAAAGAGCCACTAAAAAAATACAAATTTAATAGAAACGCTGGCTTTTCCTTTGTAAGGAAGCCTGTTCTTGTGATAAACTTTTAACAATCCTTCGAGTAAGGCTAGATCAACACGCCCCAGGTTAGTCTGGAGTCAGAACACGGGATGAGAATGCTCATCCTTTACCTCGAGTCGGTGCTGCCTTTGAACCAGCTGAAGACAATGTTTATTCGCGTGTAGACGGTTTTCTAGTTACTATTTTTACTATTAGTATACGTTAGAATATGTTGGGTACCGGTAAGTTACTTAAAGAATTCTCAGGAGATTCGTTTCTGGCGTCGATAGTTAATGTACAGTCAAGAACTTTAATTGTTATACCACTATGGAACCCAGTCATAATGACAGCGTCAAACCACATGAAACAAATTACTCCAAAATTAATGATTAACGTTATGCGACAGGGTTCCATAGTGGCATAACAATTAAAGTCCTTGACTGTACTCTCATTTTTAGGTGCATATTTTCAACTTTAGTTGAAACTATACATGATTATTCCAATTGCAACACGCTACATTTATCACCACTATCTCTAGACGTGTCTCGCGCCTTTGGCAATGTGGAATTACTGTATTCATATTCAACATTTTAGGCATAATGGTAGGTTAGGTTATGAATTCGCAAAGGTGAGATAAATTAGCAAACTTGAACTAAAAATTAAAAGGTTTTGTATGCATTAGTCCAATGCTAGGCCAAAACACTGAGTCAGCGTGTATTATCACGTCCGTTGTTTTTTTGCCGCTGGACTGATTGAACGTGTACGGGACCGTAACATATTTCCTATGCGAGACTGGATGTCGCGTTCTACAGTATAAAAGTTTTATAGCAATTCGTTCTCTGTAAGAGACGCCACTCCATTGAACAAACCTATAGAACTCCTTTAAAACTCGAATGTAAATTTAGAGCAAATAGCCGATCTACTCAGGAGCCGATTGCACTCGGAATAGCGGACGGACCGTCCAGCGTCCCGATCATTTATTCAATTCCTGGAACGTGTGCAGAGGAATATCTGTAGTAGTGTCTAGTAGTAGTATAGAGGACAAAGAGATGGAACCACTTTTGGAACTTTATTTTATTACAATCCAATAAGGTGAAGAAGTGTATACATCTCTTTGTTGTCGGCTGTGTGGGTGGTGGGGTTGTTTCTAAATTATGCTGTGTAAAACTTTAATACATTTTATTAAAATAATTATGTGTTGGTACTCATTCAAACATTTCTAATCAAATCTTTGAGTTTCTCTCTAGTTTTGGCCATCATTTTAAATATCGGGCCATAGAGGCGACGTGGAGCTCTTCAACCTTTACAGTGGGTACCTAGAGGGCTGTCCTTTTAACCCCCGACACAAAGAGAGGGGTTTTACAAGCTTAACGTGTGTATCTTTATATATGTGAATCAATATGCCTGTTGGGTTAAACATTTCCTAGCAAAGATGGGTTTTACCGAGCAGAATAGAGTAAGTAAGCTCCGATTAAATTGCAAAAGCGTTGCTCACCCTGGAGACTTGGATTAAATACCTCTTTGCTAGTTATTTCACCGGCTATCTAACTAAGTATTGGCGCACGCGTGTTTGAATTGATAAAACGGTAATTAAATAAAATATATCAATGGACAATCTCACGCAAATTGACCTAGTCCCAAACTAAACTTGAAGCTTGGGTACTTACTACACAAAGTAAAACATAATTATATAGAAATATAAACACGAAAACATTCGAGATTCACCGGGCCTAGTATGGTTGCGTTTATTGCGTGATAAAATGTGGATAAAGCATCCGTCACTCTCGTACTTATATACGTGTCAGAGAGTGACGGATGTTTTATCCACATTTTGTCCGATAAATGCAACCATACTTGGACCCCAGGAACACATACTCATATTAGCCCAGACCGGGAATCGAACCCGAGACCGCTAGCTTCGTAGGCAGGGTCACTACCAAATAGGCGAAACACGTTGTCAAATTCGTCTTCGTAATTAGTTCTGTTTTAATATTGCCAGCAAACTAGTAATTATTTTGTTATTATCGCCTAAAGGTTAGTTTTAACCCTGGTGAATCTCCAAAATTACCCAACACGTCGGCTGCATGTGACTGAGAACTTAGAACAGGTCTATCAAATATTCATCCCGTGCTAACTGCACTGGGTCCCGCCGGATCAAACCGGCGACCGCGACCGATGAAACCTGCCGAGCGAGCATGCATTGTTAACCGCTGCAAAGAGTCACTGTTCCGACTAGATTCCGCTTCATGTTTTGCAATATTAATAGATCAAGTATTCGTGACAATAGTTTGGTTTTAAAGTTTATTTTATCGGTGTTATTATATATTTGAAGAAATCCCGTGTACAGTCAAGTGTAAAAATATGAGAGAACGGATCTCAAAAATATGTCGCCTTATACCAGTGTACTAAGAACTACGTTACATATTTATAAGAGGATTCTTTCGATACATATTTTTGCACTCGACAGTACAGCACCTTTCTGAGTCTGAAGTCTTTTTGCACTCGACAGTACAGCACCTTTCTGAGTCTGAAGTCATATTATGATATTTAAATTGACAGAAAGTGACAGAGCATACTTATAATTTAAATAGACATATTTAATGTCAATTTTAGAATTAATCGTAAGTAATGGACCAAAAACCTCACTTTTTGTTGGTAAATTCCATGGCAATGCTTATTTTGTTAAATATATTCGAATTCATGGTAAGGAAAGCAATGGCAACGCAAATTTTCATTATATTACATACATCCCACATCTACCCGATGCATCGCCGCGAAATAGTCATCGAAATACATTATAGCCGCGAAATGAAAACATAAATTGGGCGGCAATCGTCGCTTTGCGCCGAAATGGCGGCAATAAGTCTCGTGCAAACAACATGGCCTTGACCCGACACATTATTAGAACACGAATTAATAAAAAATATAACTTACTCGTATGTGTACTATAAAAAGGATACCCGCGATTAGTTTTTCGGTGTTTGACTGGCGTTGGAGGGATGAGGATTTTAAATAAAATTTTCTTGGTTTTATTCAGTTGTCACATTTTTGGTGCCGATGACGTCAAATTGTCGAAATTTTACACACAGGGTGCTCTGCTTTCATTTAGAAGGTGTTTAGGTTTAAGGTGCGACCCGACAGTAAAATTATAAACGTCAAATACAGCTCAATCGCAATCAAAATACGGATCATGGCAGCAGCATTTTTTTTTCACCATTTATTACTAAAAATGACGAATTGGGACAATTTCTTTTTCAATTTAATCATATTTGTTTTTATTACTACACTAGCTTCTGCCCGCGACTTCGTCCACGTAGATTTCGATTATAGTTATTCCCTCGGGAAATTTTAAATTTTCCGAGATGAAAAGTAGCCTATGTGTTAATCCAGGGTATAAGCTATCTCCATTCCAAATTTCATCCAAATTCGTCCAGCCGTTGCAGCGTGAAGAAGTAACAAACACACACACACACACACAAACTTTCGCATTTATAATATTAGTAGGATAAAAACAGTTTTTGCTACTATTCATCTAAATAAATGTTTGGCGATAGGTACTCGAACCAAATTTCAACCTTTTAATACTAGTCTTTCATTTTTAATCATTCTGTATGCAAATTGATGTCATCGGTACCAAAGGCGCGACAACTGTATATTCTTAATATCTGTTAATTTTCAGTGTATTTGCTGTTTGCTGTCTGTCAGTGTGTTAGTAATTAAACCGTTTTATATGCAAAGTTGGAGGAGAAACAGGGATCACTTCGAGCTATGGCGGGCACACAAGGGGGGATTCGTCATCATCACCTATTTGTTTAGACATCAAAGTTTACTATTGACGATGGAAACAAACAAACACACATATTAGTAGGGATAAGGATAATAATTGTTTGTTAGGTATATTTAATAAGTTCTTGAACAAGTTATCAGTAAAATAAAACGAATATGAATATAAAGTCTAGTTTCCACATCAAGGATCGCATTTGTTCGAGCATGACGGACAGAATTTACCTAGGTTTCTCTGTGGCTCACCTCAAGGCGATGCTGTCAGCTTTCCATTTAAAATAGACCCAATATTCAATACACTGAAGATGTTAGCATCCGCTCAACTGGAGGTAAGTCAGCTTCAACCAATACTTGCATTTCTTCGTATACTCAGCGGAAAGCGAATATAGAAATATTTTTACTATACACATATACTTGCTACGTCTACGTCTACGGCACTCTTTGTAATTATTTTAGGTTGTATTGAATCTTAATAATTTTTCTAATGGTATTAACGCATTCACTGCTGGCATTGTTTTACGAACTTACGCCACCGGTACCGGATTTTTGTTTTGTATGAAACTGGCGTACTAAGAACGCACCTACGTGTTCAAGACACTGGGTTAAACTCAAGAAAACGCTTATATGCGTTGCTGGCAGTGAATGCGTAAACCGGGAACATTCAAAACTGTCTTGATATAAATAATAGATTTGAAATATAATTATTATCCCCAAGCTATCAGACTTATTTGGTTCTAAATGTACTACCACAAACATATAAGTCAAATCTAAAACCACGAGAGCAAGTTCCGTATTTCAGGTTAAATTTGCGCGGACAGCTATTTAGCCTCGCGGTGCATTCCGAGCTGCACTACAAACTGCACGCATACAGTATGTTCGCTTTATTTTTCTAAAACAGCTATTGTATGTGACTATGCCTGCGTTAAATGTATCACCCTATAGTCTTGTCTTTCTCTGAAAACGGCCTTTGCGTTTGTATTTCTCTTTCAATAGCACATACGCTCTTATGAAGGTCGTTATATCTCCATGTTTTTTGCGGGCCTATTATGGTCGATTTTATCGACGTGGATAAAACATCTGTCAAATTAAATGTGTAAAAATAGTATACATATTTCAATAATTCCCGTAACAGGGGCTTTAAAAGCAAATAATATTTAAAAAAAGATTAAAACAATTAATTGGTTCGGCTGTTTTGTAATATGGCAATATGGTGGCACCAGAAATGGCTTTTGTTGAATAAAATTTACATCCCTATTTTTAAATGTTTTAAAATCTCCAGTATATTAAATTACAAAAGCTTAACTTAAGTACTCGTATATTTAATAATCACAAAGAAACGATAAAAAAACAAATATGCTGTAAGACCTATGACGCCATAGTTTGTCTCTGTGGTCGCTATTCATTTAGAAACCCCCAGAAAGAACTATTTAAACTAATTACAGTAAAGTTATGAATGTCGCAATCATGACTCTAGAACATCACTTCAAGACGTGCACGCGCTCCCAGCGTGCGGTGCGCCCTCCGTCGCACCACCCAACGGGTAGGCTGTACCCCCCAACTGGGATACGTTACCCAAAGACAGTGTGAAACTGTAACGGTGCGACGCACCAACAGTGAAAGTCCATCAAAAAAAAAAAATAAGTTATGAATGCAACGGTAAATAACTAGCTCTTAAGGTAGGTACTCGTGCCTTAAGAAGCTTCATTGTGTTGTACCAGAGGGATGCAATTTTGAAAAACAAACTATACAACACTCTTTTTAGAAATTCGACGTCTTGATGACCACTTTACACTTAGGTACTCTGGTTTTTTTTAATGTATTCCAGAGCATTCTTATCTAACTTAAAAAATACCGTCTGTTCTTATAACCGCTAGAAGCTGCACGGCACAAATATTTGCATCCACTTGCACGATACACGCGAAATTATGTTAAGCATCCCGCTTGCACGGGATTTAAAAGATGAGCCGAATTATCCCGGGAAACGGTTTCCGTGGAATTTAGGATGAACACGAGATGCTCATAATGTTTTGGAATATGATGAAAATGGAATGGAAGATTAATATGAGACGTTCGCGAAGAAAGAGGTAAGTTGGCGAACCGAAGTCTTTGTACCTACAGATCGAGAAAACCAACATTAGTATGTGTTTTGTAGTGTTAGGGGTAAACCACATAATTAATTCCGAAAAAAAAAGTAATTAATAGAAATCTTGATTTTTTATAACTTTGAAAGTAATTTATAGTCCTGGCAATGAAAGATTGTGGATGGAAAAGTTGAAAGCAGAAATTTTGACTTCGGAACTTTGTTTGGACTAGTTAGGAGATAAACATACTAAAAGTCCCCACCCCTCGGAGGTGAGCCCTAGGGGGGGGGGGGCACAAAGAAGGTCCCGTTTTTTTGTTTTTTGTTCACATCTTGAAAACAATGCGTCATAGGAAATGTTGCTGTATGGCATTATTAAAGCTGATAAAATTCTCTACAACTTTGATTCTATACGTTTTTTACCTATTTTCAATCGTTGTCTAGATATGAGCTCCGAGAAACGGACGATTTTCAAAAAAGTGTTTTTAGCTAGGGTATTACTGCACGACACCTTGCGCTTGTGACTATGCGCTGACATTTGGCACACTTGACTCTTAGCTGGTCCTAAGTAGATTCAGACCGGGAGTCATCGTGAGCCATCGCGCATTTAGTGGGGGTGAGGGGGGGAAGTTCGACGCTGCCGCGCTGTAATTGAAGCAACATTTCTCTAAAACTATACATACATACTAGGGTATGCGATGTATCATTTTCGGATAAATTAAGGACGAGGAATCTATTTTTCAAACAAAAACAATGCACTTTCTAACAAAAAAAAAGAATAAAGTAGAAAAGACTAAAACCTACCCAGGGAGAATGTGTAATCTAAGGATAAACCAACTCTGTAAACAGCACAAAGACATCTAAACATGAGCGTAGGTATCGACTGACATGTATGACAAAAAAACGTGAGGTCAAAATAGCTGTTTTGATAGTACAATCCATTGTATGGGAACCTTGCACTTTTTGACTATGCGCTGAAACTTGGCACAGTTGATCCGTAGGTGGTCTCGAGTGAATTCAGACCGGGAGCCATAGAGAGCCACCGCCCATTTAGTGGGGGAGGGGGAAATTTAACGCTGCTGCGCTTTAATTGAAGCCATATTTCTCTAAAACTATAATTGTTATGGCGTCTAAAATATCTTTTTCGGATAAATTAGGGATGGGAAGACTATTTCTGGGATAAAAATATTGCACCTTAGAACAAAAAATATAAGCTTTATCTTATGATTACTTTTATAATTTATATATTATAAGATGAGCTGATTCTGAGCCGGTGCTAACACTGCTAACTGACCCCAAACTTGCACCCGTTAATATATGGCTCTTGAAAAATGCTGATATAATGCAGCTTTAGTCGGTGGGATGTGTCTAAATGGGATATTTAGGCACTCATTTACTGAAGTAGGTACACGAAGGTGATCTGAAATAATAAATTATGACATGCAATATTCTAGTTTAAGCTTTGAGATCCTATTATATCTGTTTAAAAAAGCATAACAGACGTATTTTTCGATGAAATGGTTGGAACGAAATATTTATCAGAAAATTATAAAATATACAGTAATTAATTACAATATCCGAGCTGTCAAGGATAATTACTAATAATATGTTACATTTACGCGAATTAGTTCCATGCCCATCTCAGACGTAAAACTTAACTATATGTATATTTTAATAAGTAGATAAATGTGGCTTTTTACATATATGTTTTTATTTTTAATATATTTCACGTGATTAAAAATTAAAAGAGGTAGAAATGAAAAAAAAATTTACATAACTTTTATGTTTTGTTCTAAAGTGTTTATTTTTATCCCAGAAATAGACTTCCCATCCTTAATTTATCCGAAAATGGTATATTAGACGCCATAACAATTAACGGGTGCAAGTTTGGGGTCAGTTAGCAGTGTTAGCACCGGCTCAGAATCTGCTCATCTTATAATATATAAATTATAACAGTAATCATAAGATAAAGCTTATATTTTTTGTTCTAAGGTGCAATATTTTTATCCCAGAAATAGTCTTCCCATCCCTAATTTATCCGAAAAATATATTTTAGACGTCATAACAATTATAGTTTTAGAGAAATATGGCTTCAATTAAAGCGCAGCAGCGTTAAATTTCCCCCTCCCCCACTAAATGGGCGGTGGCTCTCTATGGCTCCCGGTCTGAATTCACTCGAGACCACCTACGGATCAACTGTGCCAAGTTTCAGCGCATAGTCAAAAAGTGCAAGGTTCCCATACAATGGATTGTACTATCAAAACAGCTATTTTGACCTCACGTTTTTTTGTCATACATGTCAGTCGATACCTACGCTCATGTTTAGATGTCTTTGTGCTGTTTACAGAGTTGGTTTATCCTTAGATTACACATTCTCCCTGGGTAGGTTTTAGTCTTTTCTACTCTGTTCTTTTTTTTTGTTAGAAAGTGCATTGTTTTTGTTTGAAAAATAGATTCCTCGTCCTTAATTTATCCGAAAATGATACATCGCATACCCTAGTATGTATAGTTTTAGAGAAATGTTGCTTCAATTACAGCGCGGCAGCGTCGAACTTCCCCCCCTCACCCCCACTAAATGCGCGATGGCTCACGATGACTCCCGGTCTGAATCTACTTAGGACCAGCTAAGAGTCAAGTGTGCCAAGTGTCAGCGCATAGTCACAAGCGCAAGGTGTCGTGCAGTAATACCCTAGCTAAAAACACTTTTTTGAAAATCGTCCGTTTCTCGGAGCTCATATCTAGACAACGATTGAAAATAGGTAAAAAACGTATAGAATTAAAGTTGTAGAGAATTTTATCAGCTTTAATAATGCCATACAGCAACATTTCCTATGACGCATTGTTTTCAAGATGTGAACAAAAAACAAAAAAACGGGACCTTCTTTGTGCTCCCCCCCCTAGGGCTCACCTCCGAGGGGTGTGGACTTTTAGTATGTTTATCTCCTAACTAGTCCAAACAAAGTTCCGAAGTCAAAATTTCTGCTTTCAACTTTTCCATCCACACCCCCCTTTTGAGCATTCATTTACCAAGCTATTAATGATTTAAGACTATAGTTTTAAATATTATCTTCTAATTCTAACCTTAAAAACCTAGACAGCATAGCATTTAGTAAGCTCTATTCAGTAATATTAAAAAGAAAACTTCAAGTTATTCCTGTTAGTTTAGGTTAGGTTTGTTTGTTTTCTACTATACTAGTACCTACATAAGATAGTTTAACAATTTCAGCATGCCAATTTTATCTAGTTAGCGAAAACAATGAAATAACGTAAACGTAAATAACGTATTGAAGGCTAAACTAATTTTAGTTTGCAATTCCCTCGGCATATATCAATTAGGATGGGCGACATACATTCCGAATGTTCTGTTTCGGAATTCCGATTCAGAATATTGATTTGGAATTTCTAATGCAGATCATCCATACACAATACACGAGCCGACATGTAAGTATTCGTTTTTTCGTTTTATTTCTTTGGGAATTCTATTTTTTCACTATAAATTCCCTATCACAAAACTTGCCTGTTGTTTTTGTGTAAGCACCAATAAACTAAAGGATTTTCGCATTTGTTAAAAACTAAAAACCATTTTTTATTCTGTAACTCAACATATAGACTTTCCTATGTAAACATATATAATTGTGTTATTTTCCGACCCCATGAACAGTAATCTTGCAAACACGGAGAAGTAACTCGTGAGCCGTCAAAGGAGGGCAGTGCCCGACTTGCCGGCACCCGAACATCAAAGGCCGACTGCTTTGTTACCAAGGAGGCAGGAGGCAAGGGCGTTTGCTTCTGAACTGAAATACGTAAATCATGAACTATATCCTAAGTAGGCGGTTCAGTGGCCTTTCATGAAGCCAGGAAGGTCCACAGTTCACAGTAAAATGTACCGCAGAGAGATGTTACGCCGGTTACTTTAAAGTAGGCTTTGTTACATACACACATAAACTCATGCCTTCATTCCCAGAGTGGGGTAGTCTACAGAATTACCAACAACTCGATTTTTTTTTTAATAATTCTGTAACCACATTTTGCGAAATGAGGCTTTGTCACTTTCTGTAAATTAAGAAAAACGCAATTTCTCTAAAAAAAGTTAGAAAATTTCAACTTTAATTTGCCTATTGTGACAGATTGTCCCCGGACGTTTATTTTTTTAATCTCTCTAGTTGAATCACACAAATAAATATAATCTGGATATTGGCACGTTTTATTGCACTTACCTCACTTACATACTTACATACTTGTTTTATGTCTCTAAAGTAGGATCTTAAGACAGCCTTTATTCCCCGCACGCGCCAGCACATAATGAAAATAAATGCGCTCAAGAGTAAATAAATACAATCCGAGAAACATTTCAAGTACTTCTGCCCCTTGCAAATAACTGGCCGACTGCACTTGGTTGGCAGGTCCGTAAATAGCATTGTAGGCATCCCACATCACCTCGGAAGATTTGCATGAGAATAAATGGTTCTCCCGCTGCCCCTGTCGTGTCTGGGTAATAGAATATTCAGTTTCATTATGTGGCTATATTTGTACCTACTAGTCTAGTAAGCATGCAATATTAGGTATTGTAATGAAAATTTACTTAAGCTCAGATGGCTCGTTCGATCCAGGAAATATATGGTTCTATTATGGCCTAGTCTGTAGGGACTAAAACAAGGCTTTGCTTTACAAAAAGCGACGAGGTACCTTCCTGCCGCTATGGCCGCACTACTTTGTCTATGAAACCTGCGACATTAACAATACACCCACGAAAAAAACATGCACAACATGTAACTTTAGACAATAGGTTTTAAGACAATAGGTTTTGGGGAATGGTCTTTTTTACATGATAAGAACCCTGTTTTCGTCTTCGGTGTTAAGTTACGACGAGGTCGAGGGGGTACACGCTTACCCAGAAAAAAGCCTATTCACTCTTGCCTTGAAAACACCAAGGTTATACGATTCCAGCATTACAGACGCAGGGAGAGCATTCCACTTCTTGACAGTGCAAAAAATTCATAATTCAAAATTCAAAATATTTATCGAGTAAATTGGCCACATGAGGGCTCTTTTACACGTCGGTAATATGGAGTGAATCTATTTACTAGCGCTTCGGACAAGACCATCATTGCGGAGAAGAAGTGCCGCAAGAAACTGCGAATGAGAAATGAAATTTATAAGTAAGAATTAGCTCCAATTACCAAAAAATTCCACTGAATTGAGAATATACGGATCTTGTTTTGTATTTAAACATATAAGTGCAATAACGGTGAGTTAGCTTTATAATGCAGGCTATTATATTCAGTAGAATATCTTTATTCATGAAGTTCTGCGAACCTGCCCCATTAACGCGTATTCCAAAGCTGCTTTGTGTACGAAACTTGGCGAAAGTTGAACCTAATTACTTTCGTAATAAAGGGTAAGTGGTCGGATGAAAAATCTTGAAAGCTGGACCAGTGCAGGTACAACTTTTGTAATCTACGGGAGTAGTTTGCAGCTGTTCACTTTGTTGCAGTTTGCTAAGCCGCGGAATAGAGGTCTTGTGGTGCATTCACGGCTTAGACGAGTTAATTGTTATATTGTTATAGTATAATTAATGAAAGTGTGCGGGATGACATGGGTGGTTTGGACGTATGCGGGCGTTTTGATGTAAAAAAAACAGGAGATAATCTTACAATAATTGACCTACCTCCGAACTTTAGGTTTGAACTTTTAAAAATAAGCGTACTTTTTTAAAGAAATACATACCTAAATACATATAAAACATCCATACTCAGGAACGAATACTCGCAATCACCACACATATTTTGCAATCGAACCCGGGACCGCTAGCTTAGGTAGTAGCTTAGGTAGCTGTAGGGTCGTTACCAACTTGGCTAAACATGTCAATAATAAACAATATAACCGACCATATTTTGTAGTTGTTTATTAAAAAAATATTTATAAGGCACAAATATTCGTCCGCGAGGATAAACCGGACCTAGAACAGTGATCGGCAATTTTTGATTTTGATTGAAACACATGTGACAAATATGTTGTCAGTAGCAAGTGCAAGAGTGATGGCGATAGCCAGCTGAAGGCTATCAAAAAGCTAGGAGTACTCTCCATTGTAATCAGGAGAAAACAAAAGCATCCAGACGTCATTAACATATTTTGCTCATTATAATGCGACGTTTACAAATAGCAGGTCCAATCTATTTATTTATTTATTAAAGGAAAACAAACAGCACAAAATAATCCATCCAAACATAATACATTATAGAATATACATAGGCCAAAGAAGTTTCCACCACTGGTTTAAATTACATTTGTTGCTCAAAAAGGAGTAACCACATATCTTTTAATAACAATGAGACTGGATAACCATTAACAATTAAACATATAAAATTATAATTGTATTCTTTTTCACTTATTCCTATTCTACCCAATCTTTTAAAACTACCTGGCAACTTTGTCTGAGGCATTTTATAATTTCTGATGTTTAACCTTTATCACTTGGAATTAAATAAGGTTTATTTTGCAAGCTACATTACATCCCAGAAATATGAGCACCCGTCGAACATCGTCCTCACCACCACCGAATTTTACCACGAAAGCTTAGTCTACTTCGTTTTAAATAAAGGTAGAATACAACTAAAAGGTGAATTGCTCGTCCTACGTCTGGAATTTCAGATTTTCAACACTGGTAAAGGCACTTTTTTTCTTATTGTCGCCACTTATTCTTTATTCACATCTTTCGGACGTCTCTCTTATTTCTTTTTCCTCACCCAATTCCGAGTGCAAGTCTTTTTCTATTCAAGCCATCTCCTCGACGCAATGACTGACTGTTCAATTTGCAGCGCTTTTTCTCAAAAAAGGTTTTCCATTGGCAAGCACTGGTAGATTCATGATTTTTAAATGTTATTTTGCGATCTACCCACGTAATTAGATAATTTAATATTATTGAGTTCATTCGTACTGTATTGTAATAAATTGTTATTAGTGATGACTTACAGGTAAGCTCCGAATCGCAATAGTAATCCATCTCCGCCGGCCGCGGCGCTTGGACCCTGTCGGCTCGATTATCGTTTCGGGCTGGGTCACGTGTGTTCCGTTCAAGGTCGATTAGAACAAATAAAACCCTCTTAAACATACACAAAGATACATAATAGGCACATAGCGTTGAATTACGGATACCTACTTATAAAAATACAAACCTATACTCAGTCAAATGTATAAGTTCTTATCAAATATGTTTCTCTAAAAGAGGTCTAACTTTTTAAACTATTTGACAAAATATAACCTTAAACACATTTCATGTTTTGTACCAAGTTGACAGCCGTCAAATCGGACCTTTTAGAACCCAGATATTAACTTTCAGTTAAAGTTTCAATCTCTATTTCCTTTTCTCTGTCATATGAAAGACTAGAGGCCGCCCGCGAATTACCCTATTAAAACATCCTAGAGGATGAATTTCCAAAAACACTTCTTAGTGCATCCCTAGGATATCCAAGGAATATTTCCTCCAAATTTCGTCGCTAGGTCCAGCGGTTTCGACTGTGCTTTGATCGATCGGTCAGTTTCTTGTTTAATATACATAAATAAGTGTAGAGCTAAAATGCATCTATCTACTTACTGTTATTGGTGTTATGTGCAATAAAGAGTTTACACACATACATACATACATAACTGTTAACCTGCATAAATCAGGCTAATACATATAGAATAATATCAGCACTCAAACCATACTCGTATCATAACATATAATATCGTAACGTATGATGGATCATGACATAAGCCCCTTTATGTCGGTAACCATTATAAATTCTAAACGAAAGACACTCTTTTAAATTGAAACAAAGTTTTATTAACCCCAAGGGTGCTCTAGAACTCCTCATTGTGCCGCAAGAATATTGAAGCTGGTTCCTAGAAACTTCCAGTACAATTTAATAACTCTAGAGTATTAAGAATCTGTGGAGGCGGACATTATGACAAGGTATGAATACTTGGAAGTCCGATGTAATTTTCTTACAGCAATAGTAGTTTTTGTGTTGGTAGGACCTTGTGCAGGGTCTGTCCAGATCGCTACTAAGATGTTATCCTTTAACCTACGGCCAAGCAATCTTCGCATTGTGTTCCGGTGAGGGTACATAGGCATTCCATCTTAGTCCTCAGGGTTGGCAACGCATTTGGAGTCTTGAGAATAATTGTCAATGGGTCTCAGGTCCCACTTACCATCGGGTGGCCCGAGTGCTCGTGTGCCTTCTCTTAGCCATAAATAAAAGTCTTCGTGCTCGTTTCGTTAGCGCAGTTAGTTTAAACTCAGTATGATTTCATGAATAGTATAGTAGTTGCAGAACGGATGACCGTTGGAGTTATCGTGTTCTTGAGTGGAGACCGCGGATCAAAGCAGTGTATGACGCCCTCAGACCAGGTGGAGCGACGATCTTCTCAAGGTGGCTGGCAAGAGCTGGATGAGAGTGTCCACAGATCGTGCTCGGTGGTGTGCAATGGGAGAGGCCTACGTCCAGCAGTGGACTAATATATTTCACTTCTTTAATCGTGGTTATAATTCATGAAATATAAATATTAAAGAGGGTAGACTGTCCTTAACTTGTAAATCTACCCGCAAACTTCAGTCATCTCGTGTTCATAACGATTGCAACATAACTGCAATGTAGTAGTCGAAGCATTCTACACTCTATTGGTAACCACATTAAATTTAAAATGCTTCAACTATTACTTTGCAGTTAGCCGCCTTTTTTTGTGTAATGGCCAGTGATCGGAAATAGGTGAGCTAATTTACCTAAACTTGATGCATGTTCATTCAATAATGTATTCCCATCTCACTCACGCATGAATGAATATGCGTCAAGTTTAGGTAAATTAGCTCACCTATTTCCCATCACTGGTAATGGCAGCATAGTATCGGACATATGTAAAATATTTTAACTGCGATTTTAGGTTTTTTAACTCTAGTACTCGGTATAGTTATCACTAAATATTATAAAACAAAATCCCCGCCGCGTCTGTCTGTCTGTATATTCGCGATAATCTCAAAAACTACTGAACAGATTTTCATGCAGTTTTCACCATTAATTAGATAGTTTTACACGGAAGTTTTTCTGCATTCTGGTTTATGTATGTGTGTTAAAAAAACTCCATAAAACGAAGCGATGCGAGGTCACTAGTTTAACTGTAAAAAACAATCGTGTTTTTTCCGCACTGCTAGAGTTGAATCCCTAGATACGTATTTCACAGAATTTCAGACAGACAATTGTATGTAGTGTAACAGCAAAGACTAAAATAATAGAAACGACAATACTATTTCTATTTGTTTTTACACTTTATATCTACTTCTTGAAATTCAATTTAGCAAATGTCCTATATCTTGTAGCAACAAAAGACACTGGACAAAATACGCTTGGCCATCGACAGGCCGTCCATTGTAAACTTTACGTCCAACTCCCGCCCAGCATTCTCTCAACTACCATTATCTCGAGCACCTTACGTGACAGCGCAACTAGAGTGTTATTCTTAGCAGGATTCTGAGTCGAAATAACCGTCGTAATCAAGGTCGTAGCTACCTAAAGCACACGAGTCAAACTCTATATATGATTGTTTTTCAAAATCAGACAAAAAATTGTGAGAGACAAGCTTTTCTTGGACCATCCCACATTGTAAATGGGTAATTGTAAAGTAATTCCATTCCAAATTTCTTCCAAATCAATCCATTAATTTCAGTGTCAAAGAGACCCCACACCCCACACACCCCAACTCACATTTATACCTAATATCAGCATAAAGATTAACAGTTCTGTTCGTACTGTTCTTAAGCCGACTGCGCCGGCCGCAAGGGGAGCCCTGCATGCATAATACGTATCGGTGCGCCGTGCCGTGGGCCGATGGACGCATCTGAAATACGTGATCTGTGATCTATTAGCTAATGCAGCGCTGACCCAGTTCCGGCTTTCAGAAGGGAAAATAACTGGACTAATAGGCTTTGTGGTATAATATGATGAAGGTTTATGTTCGACTCTCGGTTGTGTTCAATATTTGGAAGATTTAAATCCGGTTCGGAGGACCATCCGGTTAGGAGGACCAGAAACAATGCTAATCTGGACAATTTATGTTTTAATACAGTTACTTAATGTGTCTGTTAGAGTGTGCAGAAAGGATGTTATGTCTCGTTCGATACACGTCAGCCTATATTATTTCAGACATGGAGATTTGCATCAAACTGAATTGAATTAATAGCGCAGATGCGTCGTCACGGCACCCATTAACTAAACAAACTAGGATTTAGCGACTGCTGCTTGTTTACAAACATCACATCTAAACGTGTATAAACATATATAAACGTATCATTAATTACCAGTAAATTGCTAGTAGTCATTCTAGTTGTACCTCCGTTGCACCAACGGTAGATTTTGTTGTGTAACCACTATTTCGCTCTTCCTAAACCATTTTAGTTTGTTCCCCAGAGCTGTTTTCCAGCGGAGTTTCCATTGCGCTCAGTTAGTTCTGTACAGGGTAAAATAACTACAATAACAAACGAGAAAGCTAATTAAGTTGAGGTTTACTTACTGCCGTACACATAGGTGATTGTTAATTGAAATTTTACCTGCAAATTTATTGTTTGACTACTGACATTTCTCCCGAAAACAATGACAATGACGACCACGTATCGAAAAGCTCAATGTTAATTATCGTATTGATTATATCTCGGCCACCATTACTGTCAAGTAAATCAGAGCTATCGTAACGTTGACAATACCGTAAAACTACACAATTATGGTCCTAGCCTACAACAATAGTACAATTTTCCTCATTACATTATTCTATAATTGGACTATTGTTTTAGGCCAGGACCATAGTTGTGTAGTTTTACGGTACCTTAATATATCAAAAACAATATCGTTTTACTGAGTTGAATACCACCCCAGGATTGATCACAGTGGAGATCTTTTGGGGAGAGGTTATGTCTAGCAGTGGATGTGTTTCGGCTGGCATTCATGATGATAATGATACGTGACAGTTTTAATAATTTTAATGATTTATTAAAAGGTTATAATTATAAAGCACCCGTCACCTCAGTTTAACTTCTCGCGTTCAGGATCACTATGATATGAGGAGTGTAAAACAGCACCTCGCTGTTACTATGCGTATAGTAATCGCGACAGATGTTGTTTCTGAAAAGCGTTTGGCGTCTGTAGAATACCGCCTGATAGTTGTCGCATAAGTCGTGATATTCGAGTAAGAAAAAAAAACAAAGATCGAGAAAAACATTATGTGTCTCGTGATGCGGGCCTTAGTAAACAGTAACTAATCTCGAGTGTAATGCTCGTCTCAAGATGCATCAAAAATTTCAGTTTTCTATGGCTTGACGTTTATTTTGAGGTATCTTGTGACGAGTTTCTCGGTCAAAATGAGTTTTATACGGCAATTCATTTGATACTTTCGTCATCCACATTTTCTTGTCCTGTGAACATTTCGGCCAATCTCTCTCGAACAAATTTAAGATCGTCCTAGTATCTAAGGTCTGCCATTGTGATGATGCCAAAACACTAATTAATATCTCTCTTTCCCAGGGCATCTTCCGTCTCGCGTGCGAGCACGTCCTCCGAACCATGCGGCGCGGGCGCGAGACTCTCCTCACTCTGCTGGAAGCCTTCGTATACGACCCCCTGGTGGAGTGGGGCGTGGGGGGCGCGCGGCGCCGCCGCGGTGAGCGCGACCTGCGCGCCGCGGTTGCCATGTTGGCCGTGCGTGCGCACGAGTTGAAGCAGCAGTTCGCTGACGTCACGTAAGTACTCATTCCTTCCTCCTCCCCCAAGGTTTGACACAAGGACTGGTCTTGGGATGCTTGCAAGGACTGGTCTTGCTTGGGACGTCGTCAGTCCCACTTGTTGGAGGCCTACCTACGCTGCATCTTCGGGTACGCGTACGCCATGCGCCATTTGAGAAGTCTTCGACCCCATCGGCCATTTGTTCTGCGAGCGATGTGCCCCGCTCCCTGCCACTTACTCGTAAACCTAGCAATTCTTAGGGCTATGCCAGTGACTTTGGTTGTCGCGCGGATCTCCTGATGCGATCACGCAAAGAAATTCAGAATATAGCCCTTTCCATTGCCCTTTAAGTTGCCTTGAGCTTTATTATGCATCGTCCGGCGATTACTTTTAATTTAATTTCAGTAGCACAAGTTTTTATAAGGTTGCGTATTACCGCAAGGATGCCAAAGCCTTTGTTGTCCATTCCTCTGTCCTAACTTAAAAGAACTGTATCTTTTATCGGATTCTACCAAGTAGACTGATAATATTACAGTTGACCTGCAATTTTCGTAGTATCCTTTGTAGAAAGTTTTCCACGAGGTAGTTTAAGAAATCAGACTACCGTCAATTACTGTAGAGCTACATTTAGCACCCGACGACGGGAGCGTAAGGCAAGACAACGGGTCAGATAATTACTAAGTAGCTTCAACGTAGAATTCCGCGAAAACCTAACAAATAAAAAATCTCTTAACTTTATGGTCCAGTTATACAGAGAGCTAAAAGGGTTAACCGATAACAATGTACGTACTAGATAACTAAAAAGTTGGTTAAGTGCTAGGATTACAAAAAGTACTAACAAACATAAAATTCCAGACCAATAGGAAATCAGAGATCGAATTTATACTCTTTATTTTCTGTTTTTAGGGTTCCGTACCCAAAGGGAACCTATTACTAAGCCTCCACTGTCCTTCCGTCCGTCATACTGTCAGTGGGCTCAATCACATGAACCGTAATAAGACAGTTGAAATTTTCACAGAGTGTGTTTCTATTGCTGAGCTTATGCCGACAAATAATAAAAATAGACCAAAATAAAAATTAAAGGGGTAGGTGGGTTTATTTTTCTTGAATGCTTATACAAAGTAGAACTGCTTGCTGCGTTAGCCTGGGCCCCTAGGGACGACTCCCCGATTGTTTTACACAACACACGTTCGCCATTCCATTTCATCTCGATACATTGAATTTTCACAAATTATAAGTAATTATGACAATAAGGACGCAACAAGTTCAATTCAATAAAGTTTAATTCAAAGAACTATAAACTTGTTGCATCACAGTACCATACAAGAATGGCACAGAGCCCTTCATGTGCAAGGCCGACTCGCACTTGGCTGGTTTTATGTTATCTTGTTTGTTATCCTCACATTACAAGTCGGCATTTTTAGTATTCGTTGTTTGAACAGAGTTTATCAACTTGCAAAAATTAATAAGCTCTACCCGCAACGCAACGATAACAGTATTCATTAAATAATTATTTTTTGCATCATTCTGCGGATATTTATTTTTACCCTGGACATATACGCACAGTTGTATAATCGTCTTAACTCTCAGCAGTAGCCAGTACCCCTAGCGTTTTGGTCCAATAAATAAAATCATTAAAAAAAACTAATTGAATATCCCGTTCTGGATTAACATTATACATCAAATATCTTGTGTATGTGTAAATGAGCAACTCATTCTGTTTACGAGCAAGAAACCCGTGACGTGACATAAGGACGGACAGACGGACGGACAGACTGACATCAGAATACAATAGGGCTCCGTTTCGCCCTTGGGGTTCGGAATCTTAAACCCTTTCAATTCCTGTATATTATGAAATATATTGGGTCCTTACCTATGAAATTGGCGTTATTTTTACATGTTTTATTTCGAACGGAATTTATTCATTTCAATTTTAACTTCCAAATTATTTTTAAATTTCATTAATACAGTATGTTACAAAGGTTTTAGATACAAATAATATGGTTCAATTTCTTACTTAGTGTTTAAAATTAAAGTGTGAACTCAACTCTTTTCATGTGCTGTGAGTTCAAGTGTTTCAATTACCCGGAGTTTTATGAAGCTAACTATTTTTAAGTAATTAAGATATGTATAATATAGCTTAGAAGTGTCCAATATTCCTGACAGAATTTTGTTTGGTTTGCATTTGACGTTACTAAATAATCCGCAAAATTAAATGTATGAAAACCACCGTTTTCATAAAATTCTCCATATAAAACGCCAATTTCATAGGTAAGGACCTAATATGTTCCTCTTATTTTAAATAATAGCTTTCACTTCTGTTAAGGTGTATTTCGCCAATGGGGTTAGTTCCACGCGCTTCTTTCAGTGAAATATATGTTAATGTAAAACCAACAATACTAGAATAAACCTTCGTTTGCTCCAATGTCACTGTTAGCGCTCCAAACCGCGTCCCCGACATAAAGTACCCATCGCATCGGCAACTGCAGCACTGCGTATAGTTGCAATAGTGCACACGCTGCACGCTGCATACTGCATGCTCGGATCGAGGCCACGGTGACCGCGTTGTCGTTTACAATGAAAACTGATTCAAGCCTAGGAAGTATGAAATGTTCTGGAAAAAAATAGTTAGAAATTTGGAATTTTGGATTTAAAATACATCACCAGAGACTCGTCTCTTAGGTAATATGTAGTAATGTTGAGAAGCTATCTGTTTTCCTAAATTCAGCCTGTCGATCAGGAAGGACAGATTTCGGATAGCATTTGCCAATCATAATTAAGAATACAGAAATTTTGGGTAAATTGAAAATGATCATGTGAAAGTTAGTTAAAAATATAAGTTGAAATCTGAGAAAAATCATTTTATAATGTTGATTTTGGATTAAATTATAGTCACGAGCACTAATATTATACTCTTTATAAGATAAATACAAAACTTACGACTATGGTAATATACCTATAGCTGACGTAAGTACTTTACTTAATTATTACATATACATACAGATGTGTATAATCGTCTTAATTCTCAGTAGCGGCCAGTAGCCTATCTAGCGTCTTGGTCCCATGTCCACGCTTGGAAACCGTAAAGAAATCACCAAGATCAAAAGTAAATTAACATATTCCTCCTGCATTCGGAATGAGAAGCGCGCAATACATAAATCAATTTAGAATTCTTTTACCACGTTCCCTTAGAGAAAAACAACCATGCTCGTGCTACAAGTGCAATAAATACGAATATCTCATGTTTATGTGTGCGATAGGCGGCAGAGTGCGAACTCGCGGATACCGGAGATAACAAACGACTCTCGTGAATACAAACAACGCTTGCCATGGGAAAATAGGCCATGGAATTGGGAATTTTAGAGTAAAAACTGCTTTGGTTACCTTTGGGATTCACTCACACTGAACAACTTTCAGTATAATGTACAAGGGCAATGGACAAGGGTTTATTATATTTTGTGCATACAATAAAACAATTTTAATTGATTTCCAAACAAGTAGGTACAATATAAACGAAGCTTTATCAAACTTTTCTATCTTGATTAAGGAACAAAATTAATTTATTATTCACTAGCTTTGAGAATTTTAATATTTGATTTCACGTCTGGCTATATATCGCCCCGTTTCAGAGTAATTAGGTATTCAGCACGTGGAGGTGTTGCAGAATTATTAATTGAACGCGCCGTTGAAAGCCACTTTGATCACGTACTTCCTGTCTCCCTGCATTATTTAGCGATCCGGCGCTACAATATTAACGACTCACTTTTGTTTCAGCGAACAGTTCCTGGCAGTCCTTCCTGATATCAAACAGAGCGCTGACAAGTGGCTGCAGGAAACCGAAGAACTAAAATCCATGGAAGCGAGATTGCAAGACTGCCATCAACAAATGGCCTTAGTCAAAGAAATAGAAGCATATGGACCTAATCTAAGCAGTCATCCGCTTTACGCCATTTCGCAAAAGTACTCTTCGTACAAACAAGCGAAGAACGCCGTGGAAGACTCTATGAAAGCTATTGTCAAGATTCTGAACGATTTTGACACACAGATAGAAAGTTTTGCAGCAGCTAATGAAGCTATAAACGGACCTCAATTAATGGCCTGGGTGCAAGAATTCTCGGGACCGAGCGAAGATGACGATCAACCAATATTCGACCACATAAAAGAGTTCCTCACGAATGCCGGACAGGGCTCCATGATCACACAGTGTGAACAAGCAGAGAATGAGTTGAATCAAAGCATGCAGCAGACTAACTTGCTCCTTAGATCTTGCTTGGAACTACTGTCTCAATACGTAGCGGTATCCCAGTACTACCCTCAAAGTCAGACGGAATACCACCGCGTGGTAATGTTCCGCAAATGGCTGGCTGAAGCTTTAGAGAGCAAATCCCCTGAAGTATGCAGAGAGGTTTCTAGTCAAGTGACTGCTTTAATCAACTCTGACAACGCAAGCAATACAGAGCAAATCGTCGCTTACAATTATAGATTACAAACGATCACAGCTGAAGCGAACGTGATTCTGAACAAAGCTATAGAGAGGCTGCAACTAGAGGGTGGTCAGGACGCAGTTGCTATAGCGCAAGAAGCGTACATCGAAGCGAAGACCAACATAAGTACTTGGGTACGATCGGAAGAAGGAGCTGGAGCAGCATTGGAAAGTGTTGTGATTGGAATGCTGTGCAACTTGAACAGACGATACTTGATATTGGAAAATAGTGCACAAAGCGCGGGCGATTGTCTGGTCGATCTAACATCGCGGGAAGGAGAATGGTTCTTGGATGACATGAGCGCATTGTCAATGCAAGCAGTAGAATTACTGTCTTTACTGCCGTTACAGTCAGCTTCGGCAGAAGATGCAGCAATGCCAGTAGCTGTGGAATGCGTGCGGAACGCAAATCTCCTCATATCTGATCTAGTGCAACTGAACTATAACTTTAGCACTATAATACTCCCTGAAGCGATGAAGAAGCTGCACTCTGAAGAACCGTCGACCCTGATGATAGTCAATGATCTGAACGCGGTGATCCTGAACACGCCGGTGCCGTTGAATGATTTGCTGTCGCAGTTGGAGATGCATTTCAGATATTTACTAATGGATATGGAGGTAAGTGACTTTTATGCTCAAGACATGCTAGTTTAACATCGTTCGACGCAGGCCTAAGTAGGTTGTGTGTTAAAAGGTGTCAGATAACTGTTAATTTTCACTCCCGACACAAAAAGAGGGAGTGTTATAACTTACACAGGTGAATATGTGTGTCTGCCTGTGGCATTGTAGCTCCTAAATGGATGAACCGATTTAAACGATGTTTTTAAAAGAGAGTTAAACAAGTTAGTTTAATCGGGTTGGTTCTTAGCTTGGTTTCATAAAAATCGGTTGGCCCGTTAAAGAGATATCATTTTTGAAAGCAAATATCACTTTTATATCGGAGATTTTTATCTATTAACACTTAAATGCATTTAAAAACAATCTCTGGTTGTGGTCGTTAACGGGTAGCGGTTATCCATGCTTGTTGCTTCTATTATGCTGCCGATTATTATATTATACTAGAGGACGCACGTAAAACTAGTTTACCGCTACTCCCCCTCTTTTTTTTTCCGCGTTGGGGGTCGATTTTCAGGAAATCCTTAGTGCGCCCCTAAGGTACCCAAGGATAACTCCAAATTTCAAGTCCCTAGTCCCAGCGGTTTAGACTGTGCGTTAATCAATCAGTCAGTCAGTTTCTCCTTATATATATATATATATATATATAGATAGACTAGCTGTTCTTGCCCGGCGTCGCCTGCGTGCTTTTTTCATACGAAGCCTGTCCTGACCATTACGAAACCAACATTTTTTTTTAAAATCCAAATCGGTCGAGCCGTTCTCGACTTTTTGCGAGACTAGCGAACGGCAATTAATTTTTATACAGTACTGGACGCCCGCGACTTCGTACGCGTAGAATTAGTTTCCCGCTACTCCCCCCATTTCTTCCCGTTGGGGGTCGATTTTCGGAAAATCCTTTCTTAGTTCTCACTTACATCATAAAAGGAACCCCTGTACCAAATTTCAAGTTTCTAGGTACAGTAGTTTTGGCTGTGCGTTTATATATAAGTAAATCAGGTTTGCCTTTTATATATATAGATAAGAAGATTGTAGGTGTTTGCTAAGTTGTGCTACTCCTGGAAGTTGTATAAGTTCTATTTACAGTTTCCATTAAGTTTACCAACCGGTTTGCAACAGTATCTGCTCTAGTCTTAATAGATGTGCCGCTACCGGCCCGTATGTGATCGTCTTCGGATTCCGCCGCTGGAGGCTGCTCCGGAAGTTGCCCAACTTATCGACGCCGCCCGCATCACAATTTGCTACTCTTGAACTTGGCAAAGATTAATTGGAGGAAAGTTTTGCTATCACATTCTACTTCTGACTTAAAGTACTTTAAATTCACTGCCAACAAGTAAGCCAATAAACTCTTTATTGCACGAAACATACCTACACTTATATAATGCTGATGATGTGAGAACAAATCAAACATTTCTTTTTTTATTAGGACCACAAAACTGAAATTTACACGAAACAAATATAAATAACTTTATACTAGGTAGAAATATGAACAATACAAAAGTAATAATGGTAAATTGGTCCGTTTGGTTTTGTTTACATCTTTTGCCGTTTATGTTGACTCCTAATTTATGTAAACTATTCAACTGGTTTATTGTTCATAAACAAGTTGATGCACAAAGGCGATTTAGGCCTTTTATGGATCTCTTCCAGTTAATCTTCCCTAAAAAGCTTTATGCAGATGGCCAACAACACCAAAAGTGCGTTTGTTGGTTTGTCCTTCTTTCACGCAGCAACAGAGCAACAGATCAAGGTGACATAAGTCACATAAGCTACAGTTCCTACGAGATTGGCCATAAACGACGGCTACGTGAGTGGGTTTGCGGTAAAAAACTAGTACCTCATATGCGCCAGTATTTTGAACAAGCCTTAGCGAGCTTCGTTTGGGACTAGTTTAATTTGTGAATAGTTGACAACTGATATTTATTGTTTTTTATTTTCAATACACCTCATATACATTGTTCTCCAGTCCCCAGCATCCAGCGTCCAGATGCTAGCGGCGGAGCTGCGAGCTCGCTACGAAGCCCTGCTGTCCGGGGGCGAGTCCACCGGGCGGGTGCTGCTGATGGGGCTCAACGGGCTGTTCGCGGGCGTGGAGCTGCGCGCGCGCGAGCTGGCCGACGCCCTGGCGGCGCCCGTGCCGCCCGCCTGGCGCAAGATCGACCACGTCAGTGACGCCATGCATATGTCGGTGAGTCCAGTCGGTAATGGTGCTGTTGCAACTTTATGCAGGGCCCTTCCAGTCCGCTTCTAAGAGTACCTTATTTTATTAGTAGTGTCCTTTCGGATATACTTTGACCCTACTGGATCTTTTATGTAATTGTCCTTCACCACTTACTCTAAAACCTTTCGCTAAAACTGAGAGAGATATTTCTACTGAGGGGGTAAGTAATATTTTCATTACTTGTTAAGATAGTATCGAGGAGTAATACGCAAATGGTCTAGGGCCTCTTATCCACTCTTTTTAACTCATTTTGTTTTCAAAATTATGTTTACGGCTAAATGTATAAGAGCTAAGATAACGTTAATGTTCCCTCGTTTACGTATACATATTATTTTAAGACTGGAACGCCCTAGGGATGAAAATGCCATTTTCAACCCGCTAATGAAATATGAAAATCCTTACTTTTTGAACAGGAGAGATGAAAAATATTAATTTCACTTCAATACCCTTCCCGCGTCTATATTTCCGAAATAATTAAACCTTATGTGCACGATGGGGCGCACCGCTGTTAATTTCCCTAGCTGGCATTCAGCGGATTCGTAAATAATAGAAGCGTGTGTCAAAGGTGCCTGTTGAGTGAACGATGCGGTTTCTGGTGTATTGGTAAAGTTAAAATTATTTATTTGGTTGATTTTAGATACAATTAGGCACGTTAGGCTTCACACATTATAAAAGCACTTTTCGGTCAACGTTGTTTAAGTAAAGGCAGCACGACAATGACTCAACACAAAATTGACGCTTGTCTGAGAATAAATAAGAGATGCCATCATCGTCTTAAGTATAAATTACATGCTTGCAGACACGTATGTAAATACAAAGCCGATAAAGTAAGTATTCAAATCTTAAAAAGATTTATAAGGATGTATGTACAAGGCGAAGGAGTTATTATAATCGGGTACTGAACAATTGAATCTGTTAATAATTTAGCGTAGTCGGTGTACTTTCTTAGTGCTAGTCTAACAAGTCGCTCGTCTACGACTAGAAGAGATATTTTACCCGTGGGAAACCGGAGCAGGTCGCTAGTCTAGAATTAAGGTAATTATTCATACGGGTTCGTTGAACTGTGCCTCGTACTCTGAAGTCAAGAAATTTAAGTTATTGTTATTATACATAGACATTACATGAAATATACACTCATTCATATACTCGTATGGATCCAATGAAAATTACCGTCATTGCACTTCTCTGTAGTTAGACTTAGATACTTTCTGAGTGGATACCATTTTTGTTTATCCCGCTAATGCTAGTCAACCTTATACTAGGTTAGTTAGTGCACTAAGTATATCACGGGCTGTATTCTAATGGTAAACCATATTGCTTTTGACATGTAATCGTTTTATCAACGTTATTATATCTCTAATTTACTTGACAAATGGCGGCCGAGTTAAAAGCAATACGATAAAATCTCAAAATCAATAAGGTTTTACCGAGTAGAAGAGCCCCTGCAGTAGCAAGAAGCTTTATCGAAATAATGTTTTATTCTGAACTATTATTGAACGAATCTATTCTACGAGTACCTATTATTTTACCGAAACAACTTTTAACAAACAAACAAACAAACGTTAGTATTACGCAGAATTTTACATACACACACAATCACGCCTTCATTCCCAGATTGGGGTAGGCAGAGCTACAGAATTAATTACCAACAAGTCTAAAAATTTGTTGTTAATTCAGTAACCACAATTTGCACAATCAGACTAAGACGTTAAGCAGAATTTTAATTACATCGAAAGGCGTTTCTCGCCGCATGAGTTCTTTTTTTGGTAGTCTTAAGTCGTACCTAACCTACGTAATTACCGTTTAAGATATCCTAAAAACATCATAGTTTAAGCAGAATATAGCGTTCGATAAAATGGTACAATCGATGGAGCGAAATTCGATAAAATGGTGGCTTACCATATTCTATTCTTAATTGATTTGGGACTGTTGCAGGCTGCGCTGCAGAACCCCGCGCTCCGGCAGTGCCTGGAGGACCTGTTCCTGGTGCGGCGCGTGCAGGTCGTGGGCGAGGCCCTGGGGCTCTGCGCGCAGGCCGCGGCCGCCTTCCGCGGCGCCGGCCCGCTCGCGGCGTACGATGACGCGGCGCTGTGCAAGCCTGTCAAAAGGTAAGTTGAACCACTTTACAGTCCTTGAATATTGTAGTGTTTATTAAGTAAAACCTCTATAATATTTATTTAAATAATCGCCCTCTAAATACTTTACTTCGGAGAGTCTGCACAAAACCTCTACGATAATACTGCCGTCTCTTTCTATTATCGGACTTCCAGATGCACCGCGGGATACCATCCGTACCTACTTGATATTCCGCCTTTTCGAACGAAGCGCTTTGGATCATCTTTCATAATTTGTACAGCAGAAGAGTGGAATGTGCTTCCAGCGTTATCAATAAAAAAAGAAAATATAGTCTTGCGTTGTCCACATTCATCGGACTCCAACAATCTTCCTCAAATTCTAAAATAATCTAGAATATAAATAAACACGGTCACGGCTTACTTACGCGGCCTAGTTTAAAAACAATCCGATACCATGTCAAAAGCAATTGCATTTGCCGAGTAAAATAGAGCCCCATGTCTTCCGTCGAGCCGTCTCCTGACATTAATACGCGAGGAAACTGCAGTAATGTTAATTTTATTTGTATAATCCAGAACCATCATGTATTATGAATATTTTTACAATCATGCTTTCATATCAACAGTCTTATAGTCATAATATTTCTAGGTGGAAGAATATTATCATCATCATCATCATCAGTTCACTTTCGTCCACTTTTGGACATAGTTCTTTCCCATGGCATCCCACTGAGCTCGGTCTTCAGTTTTTTGTTATACTTACCACTCTCAAAGCCGGTATTCTGATGATTAGTGCTTATAATTGCCAGATTTACGGCGGAGTACGTGTCACGCTGTGTGCTGGGCGTGCACTCGCGCGCGCTGGCGTCCGTGCTGTGCCTGCTGCTGCGCCGGCGCCGGCTCGACCTGGCCGCCGAAGTAGAGCAAAAGGAGATCGGTGAGTCGCCACGAGTAGCTGCTCATTTAGGGTGTCGGGCAGAAGCTCTTGCGCTTGGTGTCTGCAGTCGGTTGTGAGATGACACTTTTTCGTTGCCAATATTGAAACCGCGAGTTTAGATATTACATTTTAGTTACTTAGGTTAAAATATATCATTTATAAACATATATAAATGTTAAAATGCTGTAATGTTCCATCCACGGTTGTGCCCCTTAATGGTAGTCTGAGTAGCACCGTTCACCGTCGTGAATTAAGAACATAATAATTTCGTCACCAATTTAAAGCGAACGCTAATGACGTATTAAGAAATATTTCGTCAGTCGATAGATCTTAACATTTGTTTTGTTACGTTTTCCAATGAAATACAACAGTGTTTTAATGAATAAGTGGCTTATTTTATTTTAATGAATATAATAATTTTATGTAGTCAATTTGTCTTTCGGGTGTTAATAAATGAATGGAGTAGACGTGTAACGTGTCGGTCGGGGGCTCCGCAGGCGCGTCGTGGAGCGTCCCGCTGGAGTCGCTGTGCGAGAAGATCGTGGCGGTGTCCCCGCTGGGCGAGCGCGGCGCCGGGCTGGCGGGCCGCCTGCAGGCCGCGCGCGCCGCCGCCGCGCGCGCCGCCGCGCTCGCCGCCGCCCGCGCCCGCGCCGCGCACGCGCACCACGCCGCTCGCGCGCGTCTGCACGCGCACGCGCAGCTGCACGCCGAGGTGAGCGCCCAAAACTTAATGGCTAGATAGTACAATGCATGTTCGTAGCCCGGTTGTTCTTGTAAATACCATTTTTGTTACGTGAAGTATTGTGAGAGGTATCTTTGATTTTCAATATTGATCAGTCCCGAAAGTTGTAAAATGAGTAAAAATTTACACCCGTTTTGAATTAGAATCGTTTAATAGTTTATTCTACTCGCGTACCTTAATTCTATAATGAGCGTTGCCATGGTAATAACAGTTCTAAAATAATAATAATAATAGCATTGTTATTACCACTGTTACACACATGAAAGATGTCAGTGATGGCGTTTGGTGATCAACTGACATCTCAATTTTTGTATTATACTCGTCAAAAACTGATTTTACGACAATTTAAATGTGTATTTTTTTTTATTAAATACCATTACAGAAGCTTTGAAAGAAATAATTAAGAAAAATCGTTAAAATGCTATATTAATCCCTCAGGTGCTGGGCTCAAGCCCTGAGGCACCGGCGCTGGCGCGGCGCGCGCGCGAGCTGGGCGCCGCCGTGGAGCGGCTGTCGGCCGCCGCTGCGCGCGCGCAGGCGCTGCTCACCGCCGCGCACCAAAGGTACGATCACCTTTACACCTTACTGACTATTGGCTCTAGGTATACTGCTCTACTACGACAAATAACAATGTGTCGGACAAAACAAGTGCATCTTTATTACTAACGAGAAAGGATTGTATCTGCTTTGGCTATTGAGTTTGAGATATCGCTCCTTGGCTAATTTATGAAGGCGGTACAACATGCTGTAAAAGATTTCGATTTTAATTTTTAAATTGATTTATATTGATAATATAGACTTTACAATTAACGCGAGTATTTGTTTCAGAGTCTTGGGTGTTTTCTATGTATTTGAGTATTAATTTCTCTATACATATAAGTATTTATATCGTTATCTAGTACCCATAGTACAAACTTAGAGCTTAGTTTGGGACTAGCTCAATTGGTGTTGTCCCCTGATATTTATTTATTTATTTATTTATTTATTATTTGTTTGTAAGATCATATAATAAAATACAAACATCGAGGTAAGTCTAGTCTGAACGTAACCCCTTAAGACTTCAATCCACGAAATCCAGTCGCAATACTAAATTTTGCATACATTAACGCATCCTTGCAACGCCTTTATCTTTCATTGTGTCATTAAAATTTGATAGATGGTGATTAAAACGAATTTTCTCCTCTACATTTTCTCACATTGTTGGAAAAATAGCGCGGCCTCGACTGCGTCTCGGCCACTTTAACTGTACTCATCTTGCAACCGTCATTTTTCCGGTCTCTGCAGTAATGTACGCAGTGTGTTCATGGATTTAAAATGTCTGAAGGAATACCTAAGTAATCGCTTATTGAATGCGTTTCAGAGTAAAATGGGGCGCAGGCGCTAACCCGGCGCTGCAGTCGACGCTGTCGTCGCTGGAGGCGGCGTGGGGCGCGCGGTCGCGGCGCGCGGCGCGCACGGCCCACGCGGGGCTGGCGCTCAGTGCGCATGCGCGGGCGGCCGAAGTTAGAAAGTTGTTTACTATAACAGATAATTAAGAATGTAGAAATATTTAAAGTATGGTTATTGTTGCCTAGTAAGTTTGGTGTATAAACGCTTTTATATATTGTTTTGTTGTTAATTAAATAAATGTGTGTCGGTTGTGTTCCAGGCGTGCACGCTGTCCCAGAAGTACTCCCTGCGCGTGACGGACGCGCAGCACGCGCTCATGGAGATGCTGCACCCCGAGGGGAACATCGACCAGCACTGGGTGAATATTATTATAATATAATCTAAATTTTTCCTTAATACTGAAGTCGCCTTAATTTTCTTTGAATGATGTAGAAATTTATCGTAGGCAATTTTCCTTTTGATATTTCCATTTTCACGACAGACTTGTTAACCATAATGCATTCACTGCCAGGGGGCGTGGCTTAGGAACAACTTGTATGGCAGTGAACGCATATATGCGTCGGTGGTAGTGAATGCGTTAAACAGGCCCTACAATAAAACTATTCAATTAATGTTAGTTAATCGAATAGTATTGAAATATGTAACGTTCAAAAAAATAAGTGAACAGTTTCGTGTTAAACTAACTGACAAAGTTTTAAAGTTTTAGTAATGAATGATGTGCGGGTACAGGTGGAGAACGTGAACGCGCTGCTGGTGGACATAATTTCCCAGCTGACGCGCGAGTCGGGCGCGCTGACCCGGCGCGCCGCCGCGTCGGGCGCCGCGCTCGCCGCGCGCCTCGCCGCGCTGCCCGCGCCCGCCGCCGCGCGCGCCGCGCTCATGCATGACGTCAAGCCGCCGCTGTTGGCGCTACAAGCTGTTAATGACGTGAGTCAACAGTTTTCAACCTTTTTGATGTCTTGCCTCTTACAAGTGGACAAATCTGAGGACCTGGCAGGCCATATCTATAGTACGAGTACAATCCCCGTTGGTATAACCCAATAACAATGAAATATTATTATGGACTTTGAGCTGATTTCATGGCGAAGTCTGAAGGATCTTCGCTATACTTAACGTAGACCCCCCAGCTTTCAACTCATTAGTTTGGTTTTGATAAGCAACGATGACTATGTTATAAAAAGTACAGTCAGCAACAAAAAAAAAACTGTTTTGGCAGAAGTTGCAAATAAAGTAGATAACGAGAGCAAAAATGACCTAATTTCATCACTGGAGACCCAGATTTTATAAATATCAGATAATTATTGAAAACAAATATAAAACCTTATAATGGCCGATTGGTTCAATCAACCCCAAGCCTATTTAAAAAATAAAATTTAATTTATTTTCTTCCAGGGCGCCAATCCCGCTAGTGCCCTGCTAGCCCGCGAGAAGCGCATTACGGAGCTGCTGGCCGCCACCTGCGACACCGGCGCCGGCGCAGCCAGCGTGGCGCGCGCCGCCGCCATGCTCATCCAACAGATACCCGAGACCTACACCAGCCTGACAGAGTAAGTTTGTTTATGGCAAAATGACAGACTGATGAAACTTAACACCAAAGGAGGTTTTTGAAAAACGAGTGGGCTCTTACCTGTTTATCTTTCGTTTTAGCAACTCTGCTAACAACTTGAAGCCCGCTTTTTCCGTTCACGTCTTAAGTCAAAAACCTATAGTGGGGACTAACCTTTAAGTTGTGTGCGATGTTGTTAATGAGTCCCCCCCCCGCAGGTTCGGCGCGCGCTGGGCGGCCGACACGGGCGCGCGGCGCCGTCCGCCTGCACCCGCCAGACACGGTGAGTACATGAGCAAGCTCTTCTTTTATTACATTTGTTTCAGTATCAAGGCTTTAATTTTTACCTGTTATTATTAAGGCTTTATTTTGTGGTTAGTTTTTTCACTCATTCCCGAAATATCAGATTTTTAACAGATTCGTGATCTACTGCAATTTGAATACCTACTTAATATCCTAGCTAAAAAATTGTTGAGTATTTTTAACTAATGATTTAAATCTGGTATAGAACGTAATGTATTTTATTTATTACCTTGGGAACGAAAGTTTTTTGACACTAGCTACCATTAATAAATATTTAGGGTTTTATATTGTAAACCATACCTAGACCTTAGTTTGGTACTAAGTGAATTGACAACAGTATTTCTTTGAAAAGGTGTTCTAATAAAAATCATGCTTAAATTATGGTTATTGTCTGAAAAGCATTTTTTTTTTATTATAATTTAGGGAGGATTTTTTTTTAATATCAGTAGTTGCTTCGCCCACTTTGATCTAACTAGTGCGATTATTATTTTTTCCTGCTCCTGTATTTTTAACTGTCATTTATATAGTCACGAACACTATTATAAGAACGTGCATAATATGTCCGCAGAATAATCCGTAGAAAAGTCTATCTAGTCTATGCCCCATAACAGCACTTGTGCTTTTTTGCGCCAAAACGTATAAAGCGTGCTACATAAAAAAATCTTATCGTATCTGCGTAGTGTGTAGCACGCTTTAAGCGATAAACACAAACTTTACAATAAAATACATTTTTACCAACATAACAAACCAAAGAGTTCAAAGTTTTTGTTTAAAATTTTGACATAAGTGTATCACTGCCAATGTAAGAAAAACTTTTTCAAATATAAAACCTGGCAAGCGCACGTCAATTAAAAAAAAAGTTAACCATAGACACATTTTTTTTTTCTTTTTCATGTTTCCCGCTCTTTTGTTGTTCTGTGCTTCGTTCGTAGTATTAGTTATCTATATTATTGTCGAGAAAATATCGCGTTTAATTTAATTTAGCATTTTATTTGAAACCTAGTCGTAGTTGCATAAACTACTATTAACTCTATCATTAGCTGTGACGTAGAAAAGATTATGTGGCGTTTAAGATCTTTAGCCATAGCAGAAATTTCTTTAAGTTTTTTCAAAAAGCAATTAACGAAAAAAAAATAGTGTTTTTGATGTAAAATTTTTTTTTTTTCAGAGTACCTTTTTAAAAAGTTTCTATTGTCAAATAGATGTGAGATAGTATTGATTAATTGTTTGGTCCTGCAGGCGGCGGCGAGCGCAACGCGCAGGGCGCGGGCGTGTGGCGGCGCGTGCGCCTCAAGCTCGAGGGCCGCGAGCGCGACGCGCGCGCATCCAGACACGCCGACCAGGTGCGCACTAACAACATACTACTATTTACTATTGCACACCCCAGTGTGTCAATTTTTGAATCTCACTGGTGATCTTGAAATCACTAGTGGAAATATTCTCAGCGATGACAGTGGAATCACTATTTTACAAAAGTATTTTTTTAATATACCCTGTCTATCAACATTCAGTTAACCTGCCTTTTCTGTCACCAGACAATTAAAAAATCGACCTCCAGATGCCCAGTTCACTCCTTAACGCAACAAAATGTGTTTCCAGGTGGACTACATAATATCGGAAGCTACTAACGCATCGAACTTGTGCTTGATGTACGAAGGTTGGATGGCGTGGGTGTGAGCGCGCTGGGCCCGGCCGGGCCGGCCACAGAGACGCGACCGCGGTCGCCGGGAGGACGCGATCCTCGTCGATCGACTCCTCTTTCCCTATTTTTTTTCTATTCACCTCGGCCTCTGTAGAGTCGAGCGTGACGACGCGGCCCCGCTTGCGGGGCGCGTTCCTCTCGAGACGAATAACGACTCTCGGGCGAGGCGGGCGACGGCGCCGCGCGCCCGAGAGGCTCGGACTGACACGTTCCCGACGACGAAGTTGCCGTTCGACACTTCGAACGCTCTCTAAAACCTTTGCGCTCTAAACACTCAAAATATCGCGATATTGAGCGCACGACGCCGATACGAAACTGGCAGGCGGAGGGTTAGAGATAGGTTAGTTTCTAGTAGAAGGCTTACATATTAATAAGAACCGCTGACTTGTACCGTCACGCCATCTAGGACGCTTCCGTATACTGTTCGATCTGTTTCAATTCTGAACTTGAAACTTCTTAGACGGTTCTTTTCTGTTGTTACTCGACTCTTTTTCGATGTAAACAATTGCGATCGATAGCCTTTTACTATTATCAATAAAATAAGGGCGGGCTGTTGCGTACCAGTAAGTCTTTCTGATCTAAAAAAACATATTTTTTTAGCTTAAAGTTATTAGATCTATTCCAAACGCCAAGTTCGATATAAATAGATGCAACCCGCCCTACAGATAAGTAACATCTTTCTTATTGCTCATGACTGTTAATTTTTCTGCCGTAGAAATTTCATTCCGATCTACGATGTATTAAAGTTTACTTCTTATTGCAAACAAATAAACTCCTAACTTGAGTTATTATTTCTTAAAAACCATTAGTTTCATAAAATTCATTATTGACACGTCCCACGTTGCTGGAACACCGAAAATTTTAGCTTACAGCTCCGATAACTTGTTAAGAAAAATATGTTGACTTTAGTTTTTTGACTTTCTACTTGGAACGGAAAACAGGTAAGTATAATATTTTATTCATCTACTATTATTATCATTCAAAATCGCTCTTTGAACTCATTTTCCATAACAGAAAACGAATGCTTAAATTATTTCATTGTTCAATCTATTTCAAGGACATTTTTGGGGACACTATTTTGCTAAGGAATTTTAACGTTTTAAGGCGTTTCTCAAAGATTCTTGCCGTTGAAACCCTTTTAAAACACATAATTAAATCCTGGTATTGTATTATTTTATTAGTTCTTCGTTCTATATTGATTAAATAATGTTTATTGATAGAATTATTGTAAATTAAATAAGCTGCGTAACGCTTTGTTGTCGGCTATTATCTGGCGAAACTTAGCTTGATTGCTTGATTTCTCGACGGATACCTCACAGAGGCCTAACCTGGTTTAAACGGAACATTAGGGAAATAAACCCATTTGAATTTTTATCAAATTCAACAACCCGCTGTATAATTAAATGAATAATCAAACAAATGAAATTATTTATAAAATATGCTTAATACAACACTGACATAATACATACGAACATTTTTTTTCACTATCCTGCTGAAAAGCGACATGCTCCAAATGACTTTAACCCTTTACAGCTCCATCATTACAAGATGTATCATTGGTTTCTTTCATTTCTTAAAGAAATGATGTAATAATGGGTTAAAATGAAATAAAATAAAATAAATTCCAGACTTAAAAAAATCCATACATTTATTAAAATATAATACTTATAATAATGTAATATTACCCGTGAAACGACAGTGTCACTTCATTTTGTTTATAATCGTCATGACGTAAATTTCACTATTGATCGACAATACCTTATATCAATCGCTCTTTCGTTAGTTTCCATTAAAGGACATCATACACATATTAAATTGACAAATACTTAGTCCTAACCATAACAATGTCAATATAAAACTTTATAAACGATATCAGTCGATTCGCGTAAGTAAATGTAATTTTTGTTCAAATTGGTGTTTAGTATGGTTATAGAAAATGAGTTCAATTCATTATAATACCCACATTAAATATATAGCTCCATGAGTGTATGTGTGTGCGCGGCTAGACATAACTTTCATTCTTCGTGTAGAACCTTGTATGTTTGACCAGTGATGTATTTGTCAAGTTCCGTAACAAAATTACTGGTATATTATGGATATGTATTAATAAATGTTTTTGTTACTTCATAAAACACCTAAATGAAATAAAAGCCTATTTTTTTAAACATTTACTTTGTAATTTCTTAGATACCTACTTGAACAAGGCATAAGGATCAATTTTCATTAAGTTTGAATTGACTTAGCAACCGTACTACAATATAATGTTATAAAAATCTCAAAGATATATGATGTTTTAGAAATAAGTATATAAAAGATAACCGTAAAACTGTTCTACTTTACCCCTTTACTTTCCTCCATATTGAAAATTCCTTTTTGATATTTTACCTTTTTTGGAAAGGTCACCAGAAGGCAGAACGAGGTTACCATTAAGGGCCAAAGTAACGAGAGTACAGTACACGTCTGTACCTAGAGCATGAACTTTTTACCTTCTATCAAAGAAGTATCGTTAAGAGGCCTCGTGTGCCGCCACGCCCACACAAGAATCTAGAGGGATGGCAGCGCCAAATTCAAATAATTGCTGTTTACTTTAAAACCTGTTTTCACACAGAATCCATTACCTGGATTAAGAAATTGCAGGTACTCCACAATTGAATCAAAAATAATTATTAAAGATTTTAGGCTTACGAAGATTCGACCACAAACATGTGAAAAAGGTGTTTGTTTGAAGAATAAAACTATCGAGGATTTTGATTCTAATGGTTTTTTCACGTTTACCAGTCTCAAGGAAATACGACCAATTTTAATATATCTAAAGAACTGACACATAGCCGTTATGGTTGTCGAGATCCAGACCGCGGAATACTACCGACTTTATCATTATGTGGGCTCTTAATGTTACATCGAGAAATATTTGAAACCCCTGTGTCCGTATTTAGTAGGGTAGAAGTACCGGTTTTGGCCATCTTTACACCGGTTTTGGCCACTCTATATTTTAACTAATATCTAAAGCATTATGAAATTACCAACATATTTTTACATTTTATCTTTAAATTAATCTTCAGTCTTAACTATTTATGGATTTTATATGAAATTTATAATTCTACAGTATCTTCCATGCTCATTTCAACCTTAAGTGGCCAAAAACGGTGCAGTGGCCACAAACGGTACTTCTACCCTAATTGAACTTTCTTGCAGGAACTATAAAGTTGATATTTTGTTTGTTTGTCCAGTAATAAAGGTGGAATACGTGGACCGTTGATGACTTACAAGTTTGTGCTACGCATAGATTAAGTGCACATTTTCCAATAGATAACGCGCTTCGAAAACGTAGCGTATAATTTAAATGTTCGTGCTCTAGCTACTGAATTGTTGCTAGTCAATTTGGCGATCTTCTATCACATTACGAGCCCCAAGTTACATGCTCAGCCAAGTTTTGGATCCATTATATTTTATAGTATGTTCTTGTGCTAAGTTAATCAATAAACTTATTTAGTGGCGTTATCTATAAAAAAAGGGACCTTATTGTCGATGTCGCTTACGCCGCACTGAGTCACGCGACGTTGTATTTATATTGGAACATCGTTAATAATGACGGAAGCGCCATCGACAATAAGGTCCCTTTTCATAGATAACGCCACTCTTCTTATCTTGGTCATACACACTCGAAAAAAGAAAAGTTATCTTTTCTGTGGCCAATAGTTAAAGGCTGTGGGGATATAAGTTATGTTCTTATCTGATAGGATTAAACTAGACCTGACGCTGTTTATGGGCTCAGCCAGAAAATTAGAGTTAAAAACTTCTGGTATGTCCACAGGAAAGACACTAACCTAAATCTGTGTATGACCCAATTATTATTATTTTATTCCAAACATTGGTTGCGAAATAGTGTTAATTGATGTTTAACAATTAAGAAATTTTCCTTTTTGATGTCAAATAAAACTGCGTAGTTATAATAATGAATGTTAGAAAAATAATTTAAATAGCAATACATAATTTGAAATGGTCTGTGAAATTACGTTTCTGATCAGTGTTAGCAGAAGGTTAAATTATATCTATCTGTATTGTTCAAACTGATGCGCTTTGTAGCCAACTGTTTGTGTCTTCAAATACATTCACTGGTGTATGTGTGTTTCCTTCAATATTAATAAATGGTGTATGTCAAGATTCTAGTTTTATTTTAAAATTACATACCTTCTTATCAGTCAGCCCTCGTTCACACAGTATATCATATTCGGCTGCAGCTGTTTAATAATCTTACTGCCGCACTCTGAGACGTCAATTAAGTTTAATGCTAGCTAGTAGCTGATGCTGCTGCTATTGCTATAGCAATAGAATAAGACAACACGTCACTAAACAAGCGTTAAATTTAATTGAGTGCGGCAGTTAGTATTAAAATTGGACCTTTACTTGGATTCAGCCCACTTTGATTATATAATTTTGATATTGACAGCTTTTACTAATTCAAAAATTCAAAATTCAAAATATGTATTCAGTATATTGGCCACATGAGGGCTCTTTTAATCAGTCGAAAAGCCAACAAAATGATTACGATATCGAAGCAAGATAGGGTAATAGAATGTGGAATAGAGGCCCAGGGGTTCTATTCTACACGGTTTAACCATATCGCTTTTGACATGTTATCGTATTTTCAACGTTACGATAGCTCATTATTTCCTTACTTGACTTGAAAGGCGGCCGAGTTAAAAACAATACAATAACATGTCAAAAGCTTTATGGTTTTACCGAGTAGAATAGACCTCTGGTGCACTTTTCGATGTAACCTTTTGTATTTTATTTTAATTATTATCATTGGCAGAACCGATTTAATATTGAATGCAATATTTTAAGTATTAGGCATTCAAAAGTTTTAAATAAAAATACGCAACATAGATATTTTTATTTTATTTACAAAAAACCATACATCGTATCTGAGAAATATAATAACGAAATAGTAGTAACATTTTAAACTGCCGTGCTGTCAAACAAAATAGACGAGTTTTAAACATTTTTCTGAAATAAACTTAGGTTTACATTTCCGTCTCGAGTGTACAGACGTCTGCAGGTAGTGCCTAAATGCCTGATAAGTAACATTTTAACATTAAAAAAAACACTTTTATTCTTTTCCCAAATGAATCGCCCATAAGTTTTTCAAATTTTATCTCAACCTTATTTTTAAGTTTATTCATATGTAGTGATTTTTTTATTCTTAAAATAAATAAATTTATGACAATTCAGTTTGAACCTGCTGCCTGTACGCATCCCTGATTTTTCAATATTTTCATCAATAATATAATCTAAAAAGTAAAACATGTATATAATGAATTTATAAGGCATTTTGGCGCGATTTATACAGTAACCAATAAATTAACAAATTAATATACATTATTTGCAAATGTTAACCCTAATTTTATCACTTTCGATAAACAATATGCACCGATATCACCTAATTGAGAGAAAGTATCTTACAAAATAACACGATAGATAGAAGTACAAAGTTTTGAAAATGTGTCATAGCAAGTAAACCACTGCAAATCTCGAGGGAAAAATTACAAATTCTATCTCAAAACCTCCTTAATCGAGCAAAAAATTACCCTCTTTTTCGATTAGTCTTGTAAAATTATACTTTAGAGAATTGCTGCGTGACACATTAGCGAAACGTTGAGAAGCGGATCGTTGGCGACGGAGATGTCTCAGCATGCTTATGACAGAAGTAAAATTACACATAGTAAACAATAAGTAGCTATTTCTGTCTGTCCGTCCGTTCGTCCTCTTAGTTATTTTTAAGCAACGCAACAGATTTTAATGCGGTTTTACCATCATTTAGTGAATATCGTTCGGATGGTTTATATTCACAATACGCATAGTAATTAGTGTGTTTAACCAAAAGGTTATATATGTTAATCGTGTTTCATAGGATTCCCGGTAATTCTATGAAATACACATTCATTTTGACATTAATCCGTCTGTTTATACTATACGGGTATATCACATTTAAGCTACTGGCGTGGGAAGCATATATTCTTAAGAAATTGACGCCAAAGTTGCATAGAGTCAATAAATCGAAGATTTCTTAAATTTAAATGGCAATTTAAAAATAAAATACTCTTTTATTTTTTGTGAAAAATATTAAATAATGTCTATGTTTCATAAAAAGAAAATAATTAATAATGAGTCAACAATAAAATGACTCGAAATACCATGACTTCAGTTAACTCAAATCACGTATTTTAATATTTCACTGAACATTTTATATAAGACATATCCGATTTTATTTAATATGAATTTAATAATAGAATGTTACGAATTCGAAGGAAGCTGTGACTACTCCTATATTTCATGACTTTTAATAACTAGCATGTTTTGTTTTATGAAGCAATATTTTTATTAACGCTCCGTCTTTAGTCTGTCTTCATAAGAACTGCTTGGTGCCTGCTAAGCTGGCATAGCAAATAGGCAACTTGCTATGCCAGCATTGATAACATCGACACAGTAAACGCCAAGCGCTCTGATTTACTTACAAAGCGGACCCGACTGGCGGGTCGTCGTCGCTGACTGTGACAATGGCTATAAAAGCGATTTTTTTTAAAGAATTACATTTCAAAGAGGACTTTTTAAACCTACTGTTTCTACAATTTGACTCTACACGCGATTGCCAAGCACCAAGATTTCCAAAATCAAAAATCCGAAGTCAGTCTTTTCCGCTATTTAGTAACAAAATCAGAGAGAAAAGGACTTATTTATAAATTGGCAAAAAAGAGCTTGGTGCGGTGACATTTGGAACCGCAGTATGGTCAAGTTGCTAATATTGCGTAAAAATTGATAAAATTACCAATTGATATACTCTAAACAGCACCCTAATTGTTTAACCTCTGACTCAAAATGGGTGTTATGTATTTCAGGCTTCCATATCCCCCGATATCAATAAAAATCGATTAGATAAATTAAGCATTGTCATTGACAGTTTTTTAAGTCTCAACCCAGTTCTAATTAATGAACCGCCTTCGCTGTCGTTTTTTTGCCAACGTCTATTAAGTGCTACTATTAAATATAGCTCACTGTGAAGGTTGTCACTGACGTGATGGTCAGTCCAATTAACCTTGTCTAATCGTAGTCATTGAAACGGACAGAGGACAGATATTAAAACAAATAAGGGTTTTATATCTTTATCGATGAACCTGCAAACGGATGTGGGCATGTGGCTTTGTCCATTCACGGGCTGCCAGGTGTAATGCCACGGCCCACGGCGGTTTCCGCAATCCCGATCAAACGAATAATGTACGACATTGCACCATATTTTAACCAATTAATGATTATATAAATTTGCTGTCTTTTCAAAAAGGACGCCGCGCCTTCTGATGAGCTGACCGTCAATGACTACCTACGCGTTCAAATTCAACAACAACGCCATGTTGAACATGTTTCACTTGTCATTTGTTTTAAATGTGTGTATGCGTTGAATAAACTCTATTCTATTCTATTAAATCACTGGTTGAGTCTGCAAAACATGCTTTACCGGCAGTGAATACGTCATTACAAATGTATTTCAAACTGTTATGTCAGGCTACTTCGGATTTAGTTTGGAGGTCTACTGCGCGCTACCTGGGTCTCTTGAGGGCCACCAGCTCGTCCAGCTGCGCCTTGTACAGCTGCGTGACGTCCTGCAGGTCCAGCTTCACCTCCTCCAGCTGTTCCTCCTTCTCACCGTACATCTGGAGGAGCGCGTCGTACTGCTCTTGCACGCTCTGTGGGGGGAAACGGTTGTTTAATTAGTTTTGGAATGTACTGAGAATTGTAAGATTACTGTAAGGGTACACAAGGTTATGTAATGAGGTAGATTAGAAAAACAATGTTTCTGAAGCTTCTGAGTTTACACTATAACTAAGTTAGTTATGATCAGACCTAGGAATATACGGGGCAAAAGTAAATGATAGCTAAGGATTGCCTATATAGATAAATTCAATTATCGATGCTTTTCCCATTAGTGATCGCTCCAAGTTTTGTTTGTAAAAATAAATTGTTATTGAAATATGCATATGAAACAAAATAGCAACATAGTTCTGGTTATTCTTCATTTTAAAAGAATTTTTTTAACCTTCACTCGTCATCATCATATTTTTTTTCTTCTAATAAATTCTGATCGTTTATTTTAACAATAGTAAATAGGACAGTCATTAGTCATTGAGTTTATCGATATAGGCAATCCCTAACTGTCATTTAATTTTGCCCCGTATATTCCTAGGTCTGGTTATGATGTGCAGTGACCTGGTAGTCGTCGAGCCGCGCCCGCAGCGCGGCGGCGAGGTCCCGCAGCGTGTCCCTGTCCCGCGCGAGGTGCTGTATGCGCGCGTGTTGCGAGCGCAGCTCCCCGTCGCGGCGCTGCAGCGCGCACAGCAGGTCGTCGACCCCGGCCGCTGACGTCACCGGGTTCGTCGGAGTCGGCGTCGCGCGCCCCGTGTCCTCCTACAAAAATAATAATTGTATCACTATAAATTGCTATGCGACCAAATACATATGCCTTTTGTATAAAATGAGCTTCGCCCGCTAGAGCTCGTTTAACATTATGTCCGGGGAACTTTTAATTTTTTCAAGGATCGTTAATCAGGAACATGCGAAACTTGTAAGAAAATGTTTATTCAAATCTATTTACCCGTATAGGACGATTAATAAACAGACATATCCCAACTTACCAAGTGCATTGTGTATTGTTGGCGTCTGTAAATTAGAAGTAAATCGAGTCACTCACGGAAGCCCAAAGCGTGGAGGAGAGCGTGTCGGAGGCCACGGAGTGCGGCGGGCTGATGTCGCCGCGGGTCGACACTTGCTCCTGGAACATGACTCTTGGACATTATACTGGTTCAAGAGTTTAACAATGTTACCTAAACTAAACGAACATAAAGAGAAATTAACAAGCATGCCTAAACTAGAACGTTTAGATTTAAAAAAAGTTGTAATATGTATTAGTGATTTTGATTTTACATAATTGGCGCAGTCGGTAGGATACCAACTTTACTAATTGAATATAAATACCGTTTATACATATGAAAAAATAAGGGATCGTTGAAGCTGTTTAAAGGGACGCTAGTTATTGATAAAATATAATATAATTTATAAAACTACATAATAAAGTACAGTATAAATGCAAATATTAAATAATTTAAACGAAAATCTATTAAAATACAATTAATCTTGCAATAAATATAATTTGATGCTTTTACAGCAGTCTATGAATTTACAAAAAGCTTTCTGTTCTTCTGTGCGCTCGTCCCAGGAGGTACAATTTGACTGCTAGTCATAGGATATTTTTTTTGTAATAATACCTACTCCTAATGATATCTGATATCCCAATTTTAATCTTTGTACCGTGTTTCTGTTAGTAAAAAAGTGAGATAAGTAGGTACCTTTTGATTTCCATTTTTTTTTTATATCTTGAAGGCGGTAAATATTTTTTCTCAAAAACTCGCAAGCTCGTCCGTTTAAACCAATACTCGGCCCGCAATTGCTTACATCCCTGCCTAGGCTGCTATGTACTATTGTATCGCTATGTGGGCGGTCAGTTTGGCAGCTATGTCCCAAGAAATGGTCCCTCGGTACCTGCAGGATGGCGTTCCGTTTCTTCTCGGTGTCGAGCGCGTCGGCGGCGGCGGCGGCCGCGAGCTCGGCGGCGGCCAGCTGGCGCCGCAGCGAGGCCAGCTCCGCTGCGCTGTCCTCGCGGACACGGCTAAGCTCGCGGGATTTGCTGAGGGCGAACTTGGTTTTGTATTATTTATAACAAGCCGTAAGAAGTTGGATTTGTAGAGTTATTGAGAAAATAAGTGTCTAAATGAATGATTATTTAGGACAACCATTTTTACACAATAAGGTATAGTACATTGTTGCAGAGGATAGAAAGTACGCGATTTTTGGACGAGTCATATAGAGTACGAGTCCATAAATTGCACTTTCTACCGAGGCAGACATAGTGCTTTTCACAACTACTGAGAGAAAATAAAATAAAAATTCATATTCAAAACTCAATAGTGTTAGTCAATTGGCGTCGGTTTTTCAAAGGTAGTATAGAAGCTGTATCACCGCCAATTTTACCATAGATAACTTTTTTTAATCTGGACCCCTATTCTCGTGGCACTCGAGATTAATAAACTAACATTCGAGATGAAAATGTCAACTCCATATAAAATTGTATTTGTTTCGCCATATCTCCCATGTAATTTCATCTCGAGTGGTTCGAGATTAGAGGCCAAGTTTGAATAACATTTAAAAAAAGCAGTGACATAGTTTTTAGTCTGTGTATCTTTTAGCAAAACTACACCTAATATTTTACGACACAAAATGGTCGATTTAAATTTTCCATTTTAAGGAGCTATAACACAAAATTGATTGATTGATTTTCATTGGTTCTTAAAGTTGGACAACAATGTTCTCGACCAATCAGCAAACATGCCGACAAAAACATTCTTGGTCTGTCCTTATAAGTGACGTTTTGTGACCCCAAACAAGACCATCTATGGCCATTTTTCGCGAGCAGTGTTATGAAAAAGATGATTTGCGCCAAAGTGCTTGTTTTCGTTGCTCCGTAATTGGCGTCGACCTAGTCTCGAATGACGAGTGACAGGGATGGAGCTAACGTAACTTAAAACTTAAATTTAAAAGTAGGGCCTCAGGGTTTGTTTGTTTAAGACAAGGTAGCTATCAATAGCACATCTGTTACCTTTTTTTTAACAATATGTGAGGGACTAAGGTTAGTGCCCATTTTAATTCGTCCCAAATTTAATAACCTGTTTTCATTTTTTATAACTATTTAGACGCAACCAAAATAATGATTGAATTTTAATTTTGCATTTGAATTTGAACTGTACTGTTATTTATTACCTGGCTAGTTCCCCGTCGAGCGCGTCGACCCTGGCGGCGAGGTCCCGCGCCTGCGCGCCCAGCGCGTCCAGCCGCGCGCGCGCGTCGTCCAGCAGGCCCTCGGAGGTGCTCAGCCGACGGGTCAGCTCCGCCGTCTCTTCGCGGGACAGCCGCTCGCGCTCTATCGCTTTCGTCAGGGAGGTTTCGGCTTCCGCTGGAAAGATATAATATTTTTATAGACTGTGTATAGTGGTCGTTTTCTTCCATCTTGTAGTAAATCATAATACAAGTAGTTTTAAAAAAAAAAAACTGAATTCTGCAAAGCTTTTTATCATTTCCTCGCATTGGTTGTGAAAAGCATTATGTACGCCTCGGCAGAAACGGGGATTGCCCGACTTGGTTTTTAGCAGGCCTCGCCAAGGCTCGACCCGCCAACCGCCTTGTCAGGCAATTCCCTACTTTCCGGGCCTAGATAATAATGTACTATTACTAAAAATAAATTTGTACCTAGTAGTTTTGAAAGCAACAGGAGTTTTGGCACTCCGATATCCCTTTTATACAGGAAACCTCAAGTGTCAGAGACAAGCGAAAAGCTGCTCGAGCAGGGCGGCGGCGCCGTCCGAGGGCGCGGGTAACGACAAGTGTCAGGGACAAGTGTCACGGACCTGCCTGGTGCGTGAGCGTGCGCAGCGTGTGCGCGTGCGCCTGCTCCCGGTGCAGCGCGGCCCGCTGCAGCGCGGCGAGCTGCTCGAGCAGGGCGGCGGCGCCGTCCGAGGGCGCGGGTAACGACAAGTGTCAGGGACAAGTGTCACGGACCTGCCTGGTGCGTGAGCGTGCGCAGCGTGTGCGCGTGCGCCTGCTCCCGGTGCAGCGCGGCCCGCTGCAGCGCGGCGAGCTGCTCGAGCAGGGCGGCGGCGCCGTCCGAGGGCGCGGGTAACGACAAGTGTCAGGGACAAGTGTCACGGACCTGCCTGGTGCGTGAGCGTGCGCAGCGTGTGCGCGTGCGCCTGCTCCCGGTGCAGCGCGGCCCGCTGCAGCGCGGCGAGCTGCTCGAGCAGGGCGGCGGCGCCGTCCGAGGGCGCGGGTAACGACAAGTGTCAGGGACAAGTGTCACGGACCTGCCTGGTGCGTGAGCGTGCGCAGCGTGTGCGCGTGCGCCTGCTCGCGGTGCAGCGCGGCCCGCTGCAGCGCGGCGAGCTGCTCGAGCAGGGCGGCGGCGCCGTCCAAAGGCGCGGGTAACGACAAGTGTCAGGGACAAGTGTCACGGACCTGCCTGGTGCGTGAGCGTGCGCAGCGTGTGCGCGTGCGCCTGCTCGCGGTGCAGCGCGGCCCGCTGCAGCGCGGCGAGCTGTTCGAGCAGGGCGGCGGCGCCGTCCGAGGGCGCGGGTAACGACAAGTGTCAGGGACAAGTGTCACGGACCTGCCTGGTGCGTGAGCGTGCGCAGCGTGTGCGCGTGCGCCTGCTCGCGGTGCAGCGCGGCCCGCTGCAGCGCGGCGAGCTGCTCGAGCAGGGCGGCGGCGCCGTCCGAGGGCGCGGGTAACGACAAGTGTCAGGGACAAGTGTCACGGACCTGCCTGGTGCGTGAGCGTGCGCAGCGTGTGCGCGTGCGCCTGCTCGCGGTGCAGCGCGGCCCGCTGCAGCGCGGCGAGCTGCTCGAGCAGGGCGGCGGCGCCGTCCGAGGGCGCGGGTAACGACAAGTGTCAGGGACAAGTGTCACGGACCTGCCTGGTGCGTGAGCGTGCGCAGCGTGTGCGCGTGCGCCTGCTCGCGGTGCAGCGCGGCCCGCTGCAGCGCGGCGAGCTGCTCGAGCAGGGCGGCGGCGCCGTCCGAGGGCGCGGGTAACGACAAGTGTCAGGGACAAGTGTCACGGACCTGCCTGGTGCGTGAGCGTGCGCAGCGTGTGCGCGTGCGCCTGCTCGCGGTGCAGCGCGGCCCGCTGCAGCGCGGCGAGCTGCTCGAGCAGGGCGGCGGCGCCGTCCGAGGGCGCGGGTAACGACAAGTGTCAGGGACAAGTGTCACGGACCTGCCTGGTGCGTGAGCGTGCGCAGCGTGTGCGCGTGCGCCTGCTCGCGGTGCAGCGCGGCCCGCTGCAGCGCGGCGAGCTGCTCGAGCAGGGCGGCGGCGCCGTCCGAGGGCGCGGGTAACGACAAGTGTCAGGGACAAGTGTCACGGACCTGCCTGGTGCGTGAGCGTGCGCAGCGTGTGCGCGTGCGCCTGCTCGCGGTGCAGCGCGGCCCGCTGCAGCGCGGCGAGCTGCTCGAGCAGGGCGGCGGCGCCGTCCGAGGGCGCTGCGCCGGCGCCTCCTTCGAGCGCGGCGTACAGCTCGCGGGCCTCTGCCAGCTCCCGTCGTAGGGCTTCCTCGCGGGATACCCAGCGGCGCTCCTCTGGAAATACATTTTAAAAACATGTCAAGGCGAATGAGCCCATTTTGAGGCTTTTTAACCTTAGAAGCCGTGCTCCGCAGTGCGGGGCACGGTTACCCCGCATTACGGAGCTTCAAATAAAAGTCAATGAATAAAATTTCACCTTGCACCATCTCGGCCCTGAGGCTGGCCAGCTGCTGCTCGAGCGCCTCCCGCTGGTCGCGCTCCTGGTCGGCGTCGCGCGCGCGCCGCGCCGCCGCGCCCGCGCGCTCGCGCAGCCCGCAGCGCTCCGCCTCCGCCTCGCCCAGCTCGCGCTTGGCCGCCTCCAGCGACGACCGCGTCGTCGACAGGCGCTGGCTCGCGTCGTCGAGAGCGCTCTTTGTCTACGATTTACAAAAAAACGGTCTAGTGCGAGTCGGACTCGCGCACCGAAGGTTCCGTATTTTAGATACTTAACTCGGAAAACGCAATAGAAAATATTCATTATGTTATGAATTTTATTCTCTATGCAATAAGGTCCATTCCATTTTAGACTAAATTTTAGTACAGAGTTTTAAGGTTTTTTGGTTACAATGCCACATTTTAAGTTGATAGCGTCTATAGTGTCAGAGAAAAAGTTCTGTGACATACAGACACACGAGGGTGACCACAAGGGTTCCTTTTTTTACCATTTTGGTAGGAACCCTAAAAACATGGCAGAAGGCCATACAGAAATTTGCCTATTCCTAATATTTGCTTGAAGCTTCTCGACTTTTATGTATCGCAGAATGTCTTTCTTCAGCTAATGAATGATGACGGAAACGCCTTGCGCGTCGAGCAAGTAAAATTCAACTATGCTAACCGTAGTAACCGTAGAGTAAAAGGAAACTAAAGATTAATGCCCTTACTTATAAACGTGGAGTAACCATGGAGTAGCTATGCCATGTTTTGTCCTTACCTGTCATTGTGACATTTGAATTCGATGGATAAGGACAAAGCATGGCTTAGCTATTCCATGGTTACTCCTCGTTTATAAGTAAGGCCATTAATCTTCAAGATCCATAATTTACATATGTTATTTATTTATTTACTCAAATAAATTGGTATCATTAATCATACACAGAAAGTTAGATAAACTAAAGTGAAACCAAATGAAATAAATAGTCCTTAACATATTGTTTGAAATACATTATTTTCTACAATATAATAAACTACTCCTTGTCTTTTACAGAAACACCACTAGGTAGTTATAAAAGCAAATTATGTTATTTAATTACGTTATTAATTACCTTAGCATTCATAACGTTTTATCTAGAATCGATAAGATTTAATCTATTGTTGTAATATCTTCAACATTTATACCGCAGTGTGTGTCAATTGATCTCAATCACTTATCGCAAATCTATTGCAATTACGACGCAGGATAGTCACTTCAAGATAACGTTCACAAAAAAACCGAATAAATATCGATAATCAAATAATACTATTAAAAAAAAAGATTTAAAATAACTTCCGATCGACTAATACGCTCTAATTTATATTCGTTTATAAAACACATTTCTAGCTTAACAACATTGCAATGGACTTGATCGAATATAGCTAAAGTAAGGCCAACGACACGAGGCAAAGAATGAAACAAGCTTTCAGGAGTACAAAACGTTTTTATTTGAAATTGTGTCAATTCGAACGCATTTAGTGTCATTAGGTACAAATGGAAAATTGACCACTTGAAATTATACGTCACTTCAGAAAAATTACCATTTGAAATACAACAAAAAGATATCCCATGGTAAAATTGTCCAATATGATATTGGTCGAACAAAGTATTTCTATTTGTACGTACTTACGTATACTCAGAAATATGACCAATTCTAAATACGTCCTACCTGAAATATGTACAATTTATATGGTCTTAATTCATATTATACTACATTCGCTTGTGCGTAATTCATTTTGCTCATAATTTATAATGGACAAAACTCCATTCGGACTTAATTAATTTACAACGAAAGAATTTGGTTATAAATACTTTTCAGCACAATTACATTTTGATCAAACTCACTTTGGATACTATTAATTTTGACCCAACTTCAGAATGGTTATTTCACGTGGAAAATTCTCCATTTGTACCTAATGACACTAAATCTTCGAACGCAATCCAATCAGGAATTAACTTCACAAAATGGCGGTCCTAATGTTGACAATTTCTGTACTGACAGCATTCCTGTACCACGAATCACGCAACGACAGCCGTCATCGACCGACTGAAGATATTATTGCGTACGAGAAATAAGGACAGATATAATAATCGCTCGCAATCGCAATATAACTCAGTAACGGTCAGTCTGTTTACATTCTTTAGCTCGTCTCATTGGCCGTACTTTAGTCAAATGATGAAATCCATCAAACACCTCAAAAACAAGCAATCCTAGTTTAACGTTGAACGTGGCGTTATTAATTAATTAATAACATTACAATAGGGTATTAATATTTAAATTGAAGCTTTTTTACCTACCGAATAGCCTAGTATAAATAGTTTTTTTAATATCTTTAAAAATAAAAAAGATATTAATGTTTAAAACTTTCTTTTAGACTGAGAGGAAAATACAGTAATATGACGTCATATTACTCAACCGCCGCCTTATGAATTACACGCATAACATCGTTTTGTAAGAAAGAAATAGACAAAAACATTAAAAGGCTATAACTTTTTTATTTTATTACCAATTTCAAATTTGATTTTGAATTGTTTTATCATACTACGTATATATTATCCAAATTAATATATGAAATACCCTATTCAACAACAACAAAAAACCCTGAGTTGTTTTAAAAACAATGTTACTTTAATAAATAATTTGTTGTTTGATCAACTCAATTCATAACCAAATTAAAGTCACGTGTTTTGTGTCGGTCATGTTTACTGTTGCTGATAAGCGAAATGTTGACACATTTTATGTGACTACACACTAAAATAGCATTGCTGTTGAATTGAACATTCCGAACTATAGTGAAACGGAACCGGGCATACATAAAATTATGTACGTACTGTACAGTCAAGGTAAAAAATAAATATCCGCACAAAGTTGTAAAAATATGTACACATAGACCTTATTGCCATAGTAATAAGGTCTGTGTAAATATTTTTGAGACTTTGTGATGTGTATATACGTGACCTTGACTGTACAAACAAAAGAAATGACAATTGTAAAATAGACAAAAATATAGCAGGGATGTATAGAGGCGAACTTATCCCTTTAAGGGATCTCTTCCAGTTATCCTTTGAGCGATTGATAAATTTTAAAGACAGCGAATAGCCAAATAAATACAACACTAAAAAATAAAAGGTATATTAAAAGCAAATTGAACCCAGTTACAAACTTAAAAGCCACATTTTTGAAATAAAGCTACATTAAACCCAAAATGATCCGATTTACAGAATTATAAAAGTTGAAGTGCAGTACACGAGTTATTTGTCGCAGTAATTTGTAGCCGGTAACAACATCTCACATAGGGGTACCTATTACTTTTTCAAAGAGCGTATCATTAAGCAGATGTTTTATTTCATCGAAAGGGGTTTCTCGCCGCATGAGAGATTTTTTTTGATAATCACCAGTCTAACCACGTAATTAATGATTAAGATCATTGTGAAATCATGAAATGAAATGCGATGAAATGATATACTCAATCAAATTAGTGTCGGTGATTCGAGATATTCATGTCATATCATATCATAATTACACCTTTAGCTAAGGTTTATCGGGAACACAGCATTTCAAATAAATAAACATTATATGTAGATTTAAATATCTAAAAAAATCATTAAGCTTGTCTCCGTAAAACTTCTGAAATAAAAAATCCAGAAAACCTATAGAGATAACCGCAGGACCGTGCACTTGTCAAGGCGTGAAGGACACTATGCGTTATATTTGTAGCAGTTCTGAAACCACTTGCGGCTAACCAGAGTGCATAAGCCTGCACAAGTATACGAGTAGATAAGGGACGTATTAAATAAACTGATATTATGTGAGCTTCCTCTTATATCACCCGACGCAAAAAAATAGAACACTGTATACTCAAAAATCTAATTAAAGACCAAAATTTGATTATTTCGTTATTTTAACGTTATTTCATAAAAACATGAATGAGAACTCGTGTAACCAGTAATATTAGGGTAAGTTTTATTGATAAAAATACCTACACTTAAACAAAAATACAGTACGTAATCACAGCGAATGTGCGCCCGTTGAGGTTAGGATTTTGGTCTTGAATTCGATTTTCGAGTGTAGATATGTTACCATACGTTACGGAGCTTTGTACCCTGTTGCGATAAGTTTGAACTTCCGAATTGATATTACCCCTCCGGTTCCGATACTTTTTAATCGGAGGTCTAAGCGCAGCGGTCAGCGTGTACAAGATAAATATTAAGAGATATTAAAAACTTTCTGAATCTATTTTTATTCATAGATAATCATCGCAAGTCATTAAGTGTTTTTCAATTAAGATTTTTATACCTAAAACAAACCTAACCTAACCTAACCACATTTACTAGCTAGATATTTAAAAAATCCTAAAATAATAACCGTTTCAGTAAAACAACTGTATGACTTGCGATGATTATGATTATGAATAACAATACATTCGGACTAAAAATTATTATGTGAAAACGCCCCCGTCACCAACAGATAAAAGTTTATTTTTAGGTACATTTTGAAGCTGAGTCATGGTAAATGTCAAGGGCTTTCAGCCCGCAGGACTTGATGTTTAGGTATTTACGAGGGGTGATCCATAAGTTTTGATAATCGGTATTAAAAATGGGAAATATATAAATCGTTATATTTTCATTGGAATAAGCACACTTTAAATATTTCCAAACACTTATTAACGTCATTCAATTGTTTTATTTTGCCAATATAAAAATAATTTCACTTTTGGAGCTCTAAATGGTCAAATTTTGTACCTTCCCTAAGTCATCACCAGCTCGTGATTATTATATAGTTGTTTTTGAATATTAGTGAATGAGAAGTAGTAGTCGAAAGTTAGGGCTAAATAACGGGCACAGCGGTTATCAGTTCTGATCTTTGGTCGATGAGCAGCACCCTTGTCAATTAGAAGGCTCTAAAGCACAATTCCTGCCGCAAATTCGTATTTTTTTTGTTCATCTTATTTTTAATATTTTCCCATAACTGTGATAGAATAATGTTCTATAACTCTCCTAGATTATTTGAGCTCAATTGCTAAAAACTAATGTCACATTATTTATTTGTAGGCCTCAATAGTCCTGGAAAAGGCCGAAAAAACTACCCTAAATTTTGGTTACAGAGCTGGAGATAAAAACATCCACTGCAATGATAACTTATTAATCCTTTAAATCATAATGATAAATCGAGGTTTCATTTTTAATAACAATATTTTTCATTAGTGTAAAAGAACTTTCTCCACACCGCTCCAAATTATTACAAAACGAACTCTTATTTTTGCCGTCTTGTAAAATTGTTCATACAGATGTCTTTTGTTTAGCTATCGCAGAAAAACAAATGAATAATGCATATATTTTTTTTCTCTAATTTAAGTTTGATTAATGCCGTGGTATATTCCACATTAAAAGAATATCATTAAGTGGATGGTTCATACTGATTCTCAAAACTTATTGATCACCCCTCGTAACTAAATGTAAACAAACCACTTTAGTGGCTGTAGGATCTGGTGCAAAGCCCTTCCGGATTGCTACCACCATCTTATCCTTTAAGGCCGAAGCACACAGGACGCGTGACGTGCACGTGCACGTGCGCGTTCGCTTTCCACTGCGTTGTATAGTATGAATTCTCATTACGACATGTCACTATACAACGCAGTGGTTTAACCTACCGCCAAGCAGCAGTGTTCACATTGTTGTGTTCCAGTGTGGGGATAAGCCAACCGGTGAAATATTCAGCATAGAGGCATTCCATCTAATCTTAGTCCTCAGGGTTGGCAACGCATTTGAACTTTTAGGATTGCAATCATTGGATTTTAGCTTTGAGCATACAAATTTCTATGAGTCATAGATCCCACTTACCATCAGCTGGCCTGTGTGCTCATTAGCCTTCTCCATGCAATAAGAACAGACTCGGCTTACCTCGACGAGCTCCGTCTCCAACTTCTTGTTGGCCGTGGTGAGCCGGTACACGGCCTCGATCTGCGACACTTCCACTTCTTCCTTGGTTGCTATAGATCGCTTCAAGCGATCCAGCTCTGAAGTTTGCTCTGCGATTTTATCCCTTAAAACATACAATATAATAACGATTAATCAGCTCGTAAGCCTGCGGCTCCACTGAGGCGGAGACGAGCGGAGCTGAGTGGAGCAGAGCTGTGAAAAGAGCTAAGTGATTCCACCGAGGCGGAGACGAGCGGAGCTGAGTGGAGTGATTACAATGTAGTAATGCAGTTACGTCTGCTGTCCGCTCCGCTCGTCTCCGTTTGACTGTTTCCATTGAAGCGGAGCGGGGACGAGATGTGGATTTCAACTAATAATATGATTGGGCGATTCCTACACGTCTCCTCTCCGTTCCGCTCGTCTCCGCCTCAGTGGAGCCGCACCCTAATAGGCCAAGAAACAAAAGTTTCCAAACAAAAGTATATTTTAGGATACGGGATGCACTGTATGTTTTTTCTATATTTAAGTCCGGTTTATTTGAGCTTTCCTATTCTGTGCCTATAAGATTTTTTTGACTGTCTTTCTGTTTCCTACAAAGGTCTTACTGGCTGGGGTCTTGGAAGAAAAACCAAAACACTGCGACCAATTATACCCACACAATACTAGTCTTGATTTTAAACGTAGTTACAATGTGGTTTAACATAACATATGCAATATTATGCAACAAAATTGTGCGAACAGCCGGTACGTACATACTCTTGACTCGGGCAACTAATTAACCTAGGGAAACCCCACCTTAACTACTTTTAATGGAACGAAATCATCAGTATTCTACTCCTACGGCCATGACAACATGGAATTGATCGTGTAATACGAGTACATTCAATGCCACACGACTCTGATGACACGTCGGGAACGTTCTCGAATAAGCGAATAAGTACTTATTGTGTTATGTCAACCGGACAAACATTACAAATTCAATGTTACAAACATGGAGGTACAAAGGAAGTTAGTCCCTAGTGAGATTCAAATATTCGAACCCAGTGGTATTTGCAGTACCTACAACTGCTCCCAACACAAATGCTATAAGTCACCTAAGCCCCTCAATAATATGCTCAACGCCATGACTCGCCTAACACCTTAATGACCTGAGGGCTTATTGTCTAACGCACTCGCAATCGCAACCGGCTTCAAAGTGGAGCATTTGTTTTCATTTTGTATGCAGAACGAGCCTTCGATTTTCAAAATGAAAACGATCGTGATTGCGAGTGCGTTAGACAATAAGCCCTCTGCTCAATGCCATCATTCACCTAAGCCCCTTAATGACACTAGAATAAGCCCCTTAATGACTTCCTAAATGCCATCACTCACCTAAACCCCTTAATGACCTGCTCAATGCCATCACTCACCTAAGCCCCTTAATAACCTGCTCGTTGTCCTTCTCCTTGGCCCTCAACTTCTTGATAATGTTGGAATGCTGCAGCTGCTGCCGCGCCAGCTTCTCCCCCTCCTCTTGCAGCTGCGCGATAACCTCATCCTTGTCCTTGAGCGTGCTCTCAAGTTCCGAGGAGTTCTTGCGAGAGGAGTCATTCTTGATACCGTCCAGCTGCTTCCTCAGTTGATCCTGGAGGACAATTATTGTTGAATGTCGGCGAAAGTCGTTTATTTTGCGGAGTAGTTTTTTTTTTTAAACAGGGTAGGGTTAAGGTTAGGTTAGGCTAGTAGGTATTTGTTACTTAACTAAGCAAGAGGCATACACAATTGTGAAACATTCTTCTGTACTTAAATAAGTTGCTGTTTTGATATAACCTATGTTACCTATCATAGTCAAAAAGACACAGCGCCCTTATGCAACATTTTGTGGTGTCCTGTTTGCACTTCCGTACTATACAGTTAGCCAATTCCAAATTGGCAAACTTTACAATATGGAAGAGAAGATTGTGGCTTGAAATGAAAATCTGACCAACCTTTTCTCTAATGGCCTGTTGAAACTTTTTCTCTAGTGCTGACATCCTCTGTGTGTAATCCTCCGTGATGGTGTTGATGTCCCCACCCTCGTGTGCTCCATGCTTGGCCATAACCATCTCTAACTGAGACTTAAGGTCAGCATTACTCTCCGCCAGCTCTGCATTACTCCGGCTCACTTCCATTAGTCTATTCTCTCTTGCCTCTAAAATCTCAGCCATCTCACACAGCCGTCTCATTAACCTATCATTCTCAGAACCCTGGCTATCATCACTTGTGTTACTTTGTACAGATGCTTCGGATAGTTCCCTATTGTGCCCACGAATTTTAGTTGCTAAAGATTTTCCTAAAACCAAATCCACTAAGTTAGGAGATGTAGTCCCATCAAATTTAGACTGTTTAAAATTGTATTTTGCAGGGCTACTGCGAAACCCATGGCTATCTCCATTCGGGCTTGGAATAATTTCTATATCTGAAGATGTTGTTGTTTCCAATTCATCACCAGATGTGTGACCAGAAGTTCTATCTGATCCTATTTTGACTAAGTCACTTTTGCTTTCAGAACTGGTTGGTGATATTCTTTCTTTTATGCTCTCTTTTGATTCAGACTTTTCGGATTGGTTACATTGCTGTTTCTCTACATTTACAAATGCTGAGCTTTCGGACCTTAACATGTCACTGGAGACATTTACACTGTAAAATGAGGATGAGTCGCTAAGCTTCTCCATCAGTACATCTTCTACTTCAATTTCTTTTTTTGGTTCTTCTGTGTTAATATCAAGAATCACACTATCATTGTCAGCATTTAGTGTTCTGTCAGACCAAGACCCATCGTTAGATGAGTTCTCACTTATCTGCATCTTTTGCGGTAACATTGGAGGATCTAGATGAATGAATTCTTTTTCTATGAACTTCTTTCCTTCTCTTTTTGGGAATGGACTTACAGGTTTATCATCTGTGTCTAGCACAGTGGGCGCTGTGCATTCTGAGATGGAGTTATAAGACATGGTATCTTCATCATCATCAGCTACTAAGCTCACACTATCAGCTGTTTCTGCTTTTTCAGTTTTATTCACAGGGGTGGATTTTTTTTCACTCAACTCAATGGGTGAAAGGTTTGAGGATGAGCTGCTGTTTTTATCACTGGAGTAGCTATCGAAGCCTAAACATTCTATGGAGCTAGGGCTCACCAGACTATCGGGTACAATTTCAACAGATTCTGAATTTAATTTTTGGCCAACACTACTACTGTGTGATATAGAGTGGACTGATGCAGCTTCCGAGTCAGGAGTAGTTTTTAAACTTTGGGACAACACTTCAACAGAGTCGGAGCTGTTACGGCTAGACACTAATGACAATCTGTTGGATCGCGATGAATTGCGCCTCTCATCACCTTTCACTTCATCTTTCACCTTTTTAACATCAAACTCTGCTTCATCCGACATAACAAGCTGGCTTTTTGAAAATAGGTCAGTTGCGCTACCATATTTGGAATCATTGATAACATTCATAGATATAGCTTTGGGTGGTTGGACTATAGCTGTATCGGTTTCATTCTTTGGGTGTTCAAAAAAGGAACCAGCAAAGGAGCCCCACAGGCTTTGCGAGGTAGCTTTGGAGGGGCTCTCGGTGACGACCAGCGACTCTGTACTTTCTTCAGGGCTTTCAGCGCTCACAGTGAGTCCCCAGGAGGAGAAGAAGTCAGAATTCTCTTTCGGAGGCGTGTCATCGCTTTCTGGCGACGAATTAACCTGAGAACCAGAGGCTGCCCCCTCCTCCTCCTCTCCACTCTCAGCCTGGATGTCCAGCGCCTTGTCTAGCGTCTTCTGAGCCTCCTTTAACGCAGTCTTCGCGAGACTCGTCAGCCCCGCCGTATCAAACCAATTCATACTGATTTTTCATTGATTACGTACACAAACATTACGCGTAAGCTATAAAAGCCGCCGGCAGTGTTTTAACATCGAAGGAATGTTTTAAAACTCGAATGTTTGCTCGTAAAACATTATTCAGCTATCACAACACACAATCCCAGTGACGTTTCCATTTTGTAATTGTACTTTTGTTTTAATTTTGGTGCATTCAGCAATGATGTAAAATCAAAACATTATAATGTTAAAACTACTTTAAATATTACAAATTTATTTTAAGACTATTCAAATAAAATAACAATACTTTTAATTTCGTGCACATGAAATATGAAATGAATTTTCAATCACAAATACGCAACTCCTTTCGACACAGAGTTGTGTTGACGTGTCAACATCCAATCAGAATACTGGATACGTTTTACAGAGTCGTCTCTTATTGGTCGACACTCTGTCAAAACAAAATGTGTACCGCTCATAGCACGTAGTAGGAAAACGCATTGTGCTTGACGTTTTCTGTCGCGAAAAAGGGACGTCATTTGACCTAAGAGACGAGGCAAAAGCGACTAGGTATTTCGGCCGCTTCCATTAGAGCTCCAGTGGCGCAATTGGTTAGCGCACGGTACTTATAAGACAGTGTTCGTGTGAGACATGCCGGGGTTGTGAGTTCGAGCCTCACCTGGAGCATATTTTTGAGAGGGACATTTCTGATTATAATTAGCTCTAGAAAACGGTTTTGAAGTTTTTTTTAATATAATTCGTCTATTGTTTATGTATAATGCTTGCAATTTTTATCGATGTATTATATGCATAAGAATTATGATAGTAGTTTGTAGAATTCCGTGTAATGACTAAAAAAAAAACCCGACGAATAGAGAACCTCATCCTTTGAAGTCGGTTAAATAAGGGAAATATATTTTTTCCTACTTACGTTAGTAGTTCATTTCGTTTGGTAGTTTTCTATTTACATAATAATGAACAAGCAGAGTTCTATAAAGAAAAAGATTTAGTTGACAATATGGTAGGTATTACGCTGGGGACTCGTGGCCACTTTTTCCGTAATGAGGGCGCCACTGGACTCTGCAGTCCCCGGCGCAATACAATATTTTCAGAAACAGTAAGAGTGACATGCAGAACGACAGACAGACATACATGGCGAAACTATGAGGGTTCCTACATTGGGTTCCTAGTTTGACTTCGGAAGCTTAAAAAAGTATCTCATCGTATACGCTTGTTAACATATTATTTCGCCCTCGAATTTATGGCATATCTACTTTTAACTTGCCTGGCAAGGTGTAAGAACTATCCAAAGAAACGATCTAGCAAGTACCTAAGGAATTATATTTTCATAGTTCCCCAAGTTATAAGTATTATAAAATTCAACTTTTATAAAATAACGTAAGTAAGTATAATTTATTAAAGTTTAAGGGTGTCTGGCAAAGGGTTGTCACGATACTAAGACACTGGCAAGGGATGACGTGGTTTCTAATCAAAAAAAATATACACTTTATACTTTCACGTTTTTGGCGAGCAATTTCATATACTTACCTTTGTTACTATTTTCTGCAAAAACCACGGTATGATCCAAACTGCGTAGTAGTTCCTACCTGTCTTGGAGACACGCTGTGAGAAACTTTCAGCTTTATAAAATAACGAAGCTCTGACCATCGCTGGCTAGCTTAGAGACATTCCACCATTTATTTCCTTCATTGTTAACTTGTTATATGTAACTACATACCTACATGCAGGAATTTTGACCCATCATCATCATCATGTCAGCCGAAAGACGTCCACTGCTGGACATAGGCCTCCTTATAACTTTGACCCACCATAAAATACATACATTGCTCAACCAAACATCACTGTGACACAGGTTTGGTGGATCAGGGTTTCATTTCGCCGATTGTACGTATAGTATTAGTCAGTCATTAATGTTTGTAGAACTGCTGTAACCCGCTGTGTGTAACATTGTATAGTACACCAGCTTGATTTTTAATGGTGCTGCGTGTCCCTCTCGGTTCCTTAACTTACGTGGCGACGCAGATGGGATACGACCCACACACGCGTGCAAAGCACATTCCCAACACGTCATAAATAACTACACGCTCCTATACAACTTTACTGACTTTAAGGTCTATGGTACTACATATCTTGGCGCGAAGGCTGCATAGATATAAGTTCTTTTAACTGTACAATCAAGAACTAATTAAATCGACGAATATCGGTGTAAACCGGCGGACGGAAAGGCAGAAATTAAATTTATCAATGTACCGTAAAACATGTCAACTTGGCCTTTCGGACCTAGCTTTGCCCAGCTCGTCACTTTTGAATAAAACTGAATTATCAAAAACTTGTTTAATGTTCCCCAAAACATAGCAACTTTTGAATTCCAAAAGTTAGGTACGACGACGAGCGTAGCGAGTGTAAAGCTGCGCATCCACTGGGTCGGAATCAGAGCATACACTATGGAGCGGACGGATTTGTTGTTTGGTATCACTACATAGTATAAAACAAAGTCGCTTCCCGCTGTCTGTCTGTCTGTCCCTATGTATGCTTAGATCTTTAAAACTACGCAACGGATTTTGATGCGGTTTTTTTAATAAATAGAGTAATTCAAGAGGAAGGTTTATATGTATAATAAATGCTGGTTTATTATACGGGTGTTACAGAAAACTCAAATAAACCGAAGCGAAGCGAGGGCGGGTCGCTAGTTGATTATAATATACAGATTACTAGAGTTCACGCTGTTCCATAGAAATCAATACTAAGCAACAAATCCGTTTGCTCCGATTCTGACCCAGTGGACGCACAGCTTTAAGTTAAACTGCGATAATTTACCGACTGACAGACCTGTTTGCATTGGAACAGAATTCTGGCAGCAACTAGGCGTTTAGGAACTGTGTGTGAGCTGCAATAATTAGATTTTAATTTGTATAAAAAGTACCCTATTGCATAGGTCAGTTTGCTTAAAAAAAGACGGTATTGTTTTTATATAGTTTTAAGTAATCTTACAGCCATGATCACAAATTTTACAAAACTAACAAAACGGAATGACGACAAGATACAATTGGAACAACTTTTAAAAATATTTTAATATATTGAATACACCAGCAGTGACATTAAATATTATGTTCCTAAATAATTAAATTTACTTATATATGAAATACTTAAAAGAAGTTATATTTACAAAGGTATAATTATATTGTACCAATGATTTCTGCCAAGAAATCTGTATAGACATTGTTGTTAAATCCCTGTGTGATTTTACTTGTCTGTGGCAAATATTATTAAGATTTTGTTATTTAAATTCATAAATATCAGGAATGCAAGAAATTACACATTTCATTAATTCCTCAAATGATACACCAAACAACCTCGAACAGCTGTATCAGTACCACAGATACAAAAACTTTACACATTCCTCAAAACCATCTGTACTAAAATAAAGCCTAGTTTAGTACCACAGATACAAAAACTTTACACATTCCTCAAAACCATCTGTACTAAAATAAAGCCTGGTTTACACGACGCCAGTGCCGGAGTTCGTGGGCGGCGACGGCTGCGAGAACATGAACGACGTCGCGTTTTGCAGGATCTGTTTCCGCACGAAGTCTGTGGTGGCTGACTGTAGGTTCTCCTTGGCCCCGAATTTGCACTTTATGTAGCCATAGAGATTCGCGCCCGTAAGTGTTAGGGCGATGGCGACTAGGAGCTGAAACAAAAAATCCAATTATTAAATTCACATTTAGGCCGGTTATATGAATATGGTAGGTTTCTATTCGTCTCGTTTTTTATCAGAGATTGTTTATCAGAGGGTCATAAAGCTGAGTGAGAAATACGAACTTTAACGACGAAAAGGATATCGTATGTTTATTTACTGCATCTGTATAAATCCCCGGAATTTTTGTAGCGTTTACTTTTTTGCGATGCTTGCGATTAACGAACGTGTTGGTATTGATTTAATCGCACAATTTTCCCTATTGATGAAATCGCTCGCATGAACTAGCATGATATTAAAAAACATCCAGCTGTGTACGGGTGCAAAAGCACTGTAGAATCGATTCATACGCATCTCGACAAGTAGGCATCACAAATTTCGAACTCCTGCAACCGCTACGAGGAATACGAAGCAGCAGTGTTCGCACTTTTGTACTCCAGTACCAGTACTCGAATTAACACTCATACTCAGGAGACGCTTGCGAATATTCATTTTGGTGTTAATTAAATTCGACCTTATTGCAACACCTCTAAAGACGATAATGCTTTGGCAGAGAAAGTCTCAGCACTGCGCTTAGCTGCGTGTGCGCCGGACCTCGAAGTATTCCATCTTAGTCACCAGGGTTGACAAAGCTGTCAGTCTTGAGAGTACCTACAAATGGTCTCAGAGCAAGGAATTACCACCAGGATTGTGAAAAAAAATGTATGTACTCAGTTATCAAAAAAAATATTGATGAACCGATTTTGATAAAATGTGGTAAAGAGATACATTGAGCCTAGATTTTTTTGTACTTTCTTAGGAAAAATGACATCTATATTTTCGTTTTCTAAATGGCCTATCTCGTGTCCGACTGCTGGGCAAAGGCCTCCCCATTATTTCTTCAGTTATGGCTAATCATTTCCAGTCTGGTATGACGTTTTTTGGTTAGGGCCTGTTTCACAATCGTCAAGTAAAGCATATCTGACACATAAATTTAGCCCTTTCCTTTTCTTACACTTGAACATAGACAAGGAGCAAGCTAACTTTAACTGGCACATAAATTTACTTGTCGATTGTGAAACAGGCCCTTAATAACCAGTAAAATGATATTACCATCCACTTGAATTTGAGGGTGAACAGACAGAGCAGGAAGAACCCAGACCAGATGAGGGGGCACAGGATCAGCCCCAGCCAGAACAGCCGGCTCTCGTTGCGGTTCACGCGGTTCTGGAACAGGACACGGATTTTATGCGCTGGGGTTGCATTTTTTTTAACGATTATTGAGGTAATTATGCAAATAAATATGCGATTTAATTTTTGCAAAACAATAAAGGTGACATTTCTAAATAAACATATTTCAATAGCATGCGTTAGTCAAGCGGGCTTCAGAATACAGACTGTTTTTTTTATAAGAATTTAAAAGGTTACTTATTTGACCGACTGTGCAAAAACTAGTATAGTTAACAGCACCGAGAAGCTCGCATCACCTGAAATACTACCAGTCACCAGTAATAATACATTACCCTACATTGGGCGCAAAAATATCTGACACGCTATGCCTCTAGTAATAAAGACGTTTCAGATATTTTTGCGCCCATTGTTGGCTAATATATTATTGCTGGTGACTGTACTAAACTGACGCACGACAGTTTTCATAAAAGGAGCCCGAAAAAAAATATAACTGAAAACAAGTATTTCTATAGGTCTCTGCTGTTTGGGCGAATCAAGTTTGGATAAATTAATAATTTTTCAAATTTTTATTAGATAAATAAATCTATTTCATGTAGCACTTTTTTTTTTGTAGTCACAAGTCTAACCTAAATGATCCGACATAAGCAGCGGTTTTATTATTCCAGAAACAAAACAATCAAATTGTAAGCTTTCAGAGGGAGAGGGAAGCTCCGATTTTTTTTCTTACGAGTTTCTTACCCGAAGTTTAAAATAATTAGGTGAGTGTTACCCGTTCAAATAGTGCTCTTCAAACTTGCATATCATAACATTTTTCATCTTCATGTAACCCGGGTCCAAATTATTATTTACCCTAAACAGGTTTTCAGAAATCAATCAGTAGGATATGATATTACTAAGAATAAGATAAACCGTTACAATCCTGTTTGCGTCAGGAGTTAAAAATAATAATAAATAAATAAAAAGGGCAATAAAAAAATTTTACCGGCACCTGTTTGGACTCGAATACCCAGTGCGACTTGCCGTCGTCATCCACGTAGTTCCACCACCGCAGGCCGACGAGCAGCCGCCCTGGAACCAGCCAACGGCTTCCATTAATTAAAAACCTTGAAAAACCACCAATCATACCAATAAACAAAGCAAATTAAGAGTTATGATAAGAAAACTCTGAAATTTTAATTATCATTAAAAAGGTACAGATGTAGTCAAATAAACATTGCTATCGTTTTTGGTTGTAAATGTTCATATTTATCTTGCTTTCTCAGTTTTGGTATCTAATAAGTTAATTAAGAAGGAACAACAAATACAAACTTTTACGGCAAAATACGATGTTGTCAGGGGCTCTATTCTAGAGGATTAAACCAAATTGCCTTTGATAGGTTATTATATGGTTGACATTAGGATAGCTCTTATTTACTTGACCATAATTGCGGCCAAATTAAAAACAACACCATAAAACCATATTATCCTGGTGAATAGAGGTCCTGATTATTCACTTCATCTGTAAAGTGTACCTATTGGGAAAGGAGTGGCAGAGTCATTTTTAGTATGTGATTGCACTGCTCCGTGTTGCCTATGCTCTGTGTGTTTAACATAATACGTACCGGTAATATTCTTAACACTCCAAAAGTCAGCAGATAGCAGCAGGATCACCAGCACAAAGCTGGCGATGAATGAGTCGGAGAACCATCCGCACAATATGTACACAACAATTGCGGAGCAGCGGAAGATCAGGTGAAAGAAAACTATGTATGGGTGACTGTAATGGAAGATTAAAAATACATTCAGTTTACCAAGAATACATATCACTTCCATAATGGCTGTGGGAGAGCACAAACCGAATTTTTAAAATGTTATGTAACAATCTACTTCAAAATCAGCAGATTTCAAGAAATTAACAAAGATTTATTTATTGGTTACAGTAAACTATTGATGTAATACTCTTAGTTGTAATTATATCAAAGGCTATTATACAAAGTTCCATTTTTTTTTAGCTGTTACTATGGCATAAAAACAGCTATGCCTTTCAAATTTTGTAGGTATATCAAATTGAAAATAATGAAAATAACAAATTGAATTGGTATGATTATCTTAGAACTGTATTTACAAACAAATATTGAGCTTTTTTTTACGAGGTTTTATTGAACATGCTTTGCTTGTTTCTCTGTCATTCCACTTATTCCAGAACTTGTTTTATTCATGTCTGTCATTCTAGTTTCAATCTTGCAATAAAATTTTCACTCAGAACCAGTTTATTAACACATTTTAAAGTACAAAATGTTATACTAACATAAATCTTTTCCCTTCATTGTCTTCTTCACCGAAGGCGATGGTGTCATCATCCAGCAGCGGCACCTGGGGCACACCTGGCTGTAATAGCGTCACAACTACAGGCCAAGCCGTGCAAAGCACTAATGAAATAATGAAGGCATACAAACTGATTCTAAAGATGTGGCTGAATGTACTGTTCCATGATCTCAATTAAACAAAAGTTACTTATTTAGTCTATTAAAAAATGTACATGCGTTTTAATATTTTGATTTGTAATTGTAATTTTTTTTTTTTAATTTCAAAAATTGGGTTAAATAGGGTCGACATCGGATTATGGGTTTTATTTTAAACATCAACAAGTAAAACATTAACTGCTTGGAAGCTTTCAAACAAAATAATTAAAATACTAGTTGGTAAAATGAGCAAATCAGACTAGCTATTAGTATATGGAAGTCACAACATATGTAAATATAATAAACATTTCATGAGTAGGTAATGCATGATCAAATTCGCCAATAATACTGCCTATGAATACGTTTTACACACTAATATACTTACAGTTGCAGAGTTCATGTTAAAACGTTTCCCAGTTTTTAACAACTATTACAAATATCTGCACAGAACACCGCTAAAATTACAATTTATTGCAATATTTTCGTATTCCATTCCATCCATAGGAAATTGGGAGGTTGACACATACAGGTTGACGTGACTATTTCCCAGAGATAACAATAAATAACCCTGCCATAGACCACGAAACCTACTGACTAAGTCTCACTAATGTTGGCGACAATGATTTTGTATGAGGAATACTTAATTTGTAACAAACTTTTCGACATTGATATAACTGCCAACTACGCATTAACGATTTCGTGTAATCACATACCGCATCTATGGTGTGTGGCGGATTGGGCAGAACTGTCAAAATTTTGCAGGAAAGCAGGAGCTACCGCACATGCATCGCTGTTTACTTCGTGAGGGCCCGCTGTTTCCCGTCAAAAGTGTCGTTTTCCGCGCAATAGGCCGCCCGTAGAGCGCCGCATACGATGTGTACCGCCGCCGCGGGCGTAGCGGTCCGCGAGTGCTCGTGAGAAAGCCTCGGGTGTTGTGTGACAGGTGTTTTTGCGTAACATTCAGTGCAGCAATGGGTGCAAAGGCGAGCACGGCTAACGGGGGGCAGAGTCCGCGGGCGAGGACATTCTCGACGAGTTCTAGTAGCGAGGTGGTGTCAGGAGGGGCGGGGTTTAGTTTGCTGAGGGCGATTCCTGGAATCCAGGTGTCTTCGGACCGACAGCGGGCGCGCTCGCTGTCGTCGGTGCCTGACTTGCATGCGTCGCACGAGGCGATCGCGATCCCGCCCAACTCGGCGAGCTACGAGGCTTCGGCGGCGGCCAGCCCAGATACGGACTCCAGCTCCAACGAGGAGGCTGGCCCGGGCCCCGCCGCCTCACTGGCCCTCGGCCGCGTCTACGCAGCGCACTCCTTGCCTTCACATATCTGGTCTATTAATGGTGAGTCTACACCGCCAGCCTATTATTTACTCATGCTGTTAATACATCTATGCTGCGAAATGAGGAAGTGTATTTAAAGTCAGCTGGTTTAATGCAATAATGTGCAAATTCATAGCAAACATCACTATATTTACAAAAAAAAGATTGACACAATAGTATAGTATACTAACAGTAGCTAAGTTGGAAGTCTAGTAACAGAACATGAGCTGTATTGAGAAGGCTGCTATTTTTGAAACACAAAAGCTTTTGTTTTGATATGTATTTCATTCTAAAATTGTATTCACCAATTCTTTGTCTCATTCTTGCCTACATACTCTTAAAGTCCCTCTGAAAAAAGGGATTAATCAACATTGTTCTTTGTTCTGCCACTTGAAAGTGAAATTAAATTTATAATCTCACTTGAAATACTTGACCTGCCTCAACAAGGTCTTTGTTCTTTGTTTATGTTATCCTTTTCAGGTTCTAAATTTACTCCACTGTGTTCACTGTGGGGTTGCCAGCCATAAATTAATATTTATTTATTGGTCTTTTAGTTTATTTATAAATTAAATATAACCTAATTAGAATTGAAGTGATTCCGCACAAGCACTTTTTCTAAATCTTGTTACAAGAATTTGGCATGTGGTTTCTGTTTTTTGATTATTATAAGATTTTAACATACTGTTTAAAATTATGTGTTCTCATAAAAATGAACTTTTAAATGGAGAATGATTTTTGCAAAGGCAGTGTTATGGTTATGATTATAGTGTAAGATTTGTACGGAAACAATTTGGATTATCATATTTTTCAATTTAATTGTAATGAGTTGATAGAATTAATAGCATACTCTTATCAAGGATGGCATTCATTTTAATATAACGGTTATTTTAATCTGCATATGAAATATATATTTTTTCTAATTAGATTCTTATTGGATCTCCACTCTTTGTTCTGGGCTAGTAATTTACCTGCCATGTATTTTAATGGTGGTTGCTTGCATTTATTATAATCTTCCACTGAAAAAAGCAAGTAGGAAGTTTATTTTTATTTATTTACCAGTACTAACGAAATCAAATAGGTATATGTTAATTGATTTATATATATTTGTTATCCATCCCCGGTTTGAATCCCGGAATGGGCCAATATTTGTTTGATGAGCGTGAGTATTCGTTTCTGAGTCTTGGATGTTTTCTATTTATTTAAGTATTTATATTGTTATCTAGTACCCATAGTTAAAGCCTAGAGCTTAGTTTGGGACTAGATCTTTTTGTGTGAGATTGTTCCGATATTGATTTAATCCCCTGTGTGTACAAGATCTTAAACGTAATTTAAAGGCACCTCATTTTTTTTATTGGATTAAAAACCTGTTCATAAATGGGTGCTGTCTTTTTAAACAGTTAACAGTTCTTTAGACTAGGTATACATGTATTCAAAGTTGTTCTGTCGGGTTTTTACTGGATGTTTATAACCAGTTTTCTGAATTCTGCTGTGTTATAACCAGTAATAACAAAGTGTTTCTAGATAACACAATCATAATACTTATCTTGTTTTTGGGCATAAATTGTTTTTGTGAACACGCTTTTGCATTGAAGTCTTGTTGAACAATTGACTTTGTTTTTAATGTTGAACAAAAGTCGTGTTAGACAATTCAATTAATCAATTCTGACAACTCACTGATCCTTTTACGATTGGTAAACAGTAAAAAGTTAATCTAGGTACTTAACGAATGTAAGACTTTGTTAGCAACACAAAGTCTGTCTAGATTAGTAATATTTATTCAGTAATTAGGTTTCGCCCGTGACTTTGTCTGCCGAGAAGATGTTTATTAAATTTTACGTAATAAAAGTTTCCTATGTCCGTCTTGAGACTACTTTTGGACTATGAATAAACTAGGTAAGTATCTTTGTATCAAATGCGCGAGTGAGGCGTTCAACCGCGAAGACGAAAGAAAAAACTAATACATTTTCGCAATCATTAATATCATTATATTATTTAGCAAGTATAAATATTACGTTAATCTAGACTGGTTTACACGGTAAATTGAACCAGGAGACCTTTTAACCGTGACTTTGCCCTAAAAATTAACGTGCCTTTTATCGTCCAGCAAAATCATACCAGTAGAAGTACATTGACGACTTGGTTTTCACATTTGAGGCGAGAGCTATTGTAACGACGCAATGTACTTCTACTGGCATGCTTTTGCTCTCGTCTTATTCTCCCTTGCCTGCCGAGGTCTTGCCTTAGCAATGCCGTAGGCACGGCCAAGTCGCTGCCTTTCAATGTCTTGAGATTGCAGTCTTGAGAAAGCAAATGTCTATGGGTCTCAATCTCGCGTACCGTCAGGTGGTGTGTATGCTAGTTTGCCTTCTTCTTGCTATAAAACAGCTAGCTACAGGTTTTTCTTCCGAATTCGAGACTCCTCTCCTGAGGGGCCTGCCAAGATGCATTGCGCTAACTAGCGTTTCTATTCGATTCGTTTTTAAACCAATCGCGTCACTGGTAGATGACGTGATACGAAAAGTCACGTGATCTCCCAACAAACATATAGGCGTCAATTAGAGCTTGTTTTAGAACTTAACGAGTTATAAAGGTTCTATAGCAGTAACACTTACAACTTTTGGCGACATAAGAGCGTAGACAAGCAAAATGTATCACTTAAAGCTATACAACAGATTTATAAGGGCGATAACAGGGTGAGCTTAAAGGTTAAAGACATAGAGCAGCGATTTTTAACACTACAATATGGGCTAAGCATCTTGTTTTATAGCTTTAAGTGAATCTTAACACTATAAGATCTAAATAAGAAGTAAGCATTGACTACAACCTCCCAAAGTGCTATGCAAGTGACAATAAGCTCTCGCCAAGAACCTAGAGTTGCACAACAGCATTAATTACCGCTAGAAGCTCTACAATGGTGCTCATAAAATCTTTTGTAGCACCAAATGCCTAAAGAGGTACAAAACTCTCTTGTGTTACTTAAAGTCATATAGTAGAAATATTTTTCGCTATTATAGAACTTTTAGGGCTTAATGTGACTTCTGTATAACCTTAGGTGGAGTAATTGAGCTTAATACCACTTCTGTACCCCTTATTTGTTCACTTGTTGATATCAATATGGCGACACAACCAAAAAAATCTAAAACAGCCAAAAAACAGCGATAAATCTGTATATATGGCAACACTGAGCGGGTGCGACTTGATTACTCGATTTGATTGTGGTTTTGAGCATTCACTACGGACCCCTAAATTCATTGCCCAAAAACATGGTGTTTAGATTACGAATTGATTTGACTAAGGTTAGAAAAACAAAAGGAAACACGGTTTAATTGAAGTATTGTGCTTCATTGTGTTCTAAAACTACTTGCACGAAACACTTAAAACTAGAAAAGGTAACGTTTTATTAGATTATTATAAAAGTTTATGTCACTCCATATCTAATAAAATATTTCTTCTCACTAAATATAAAACAGACACAGGGCGCTTAAATTATTTGTCAATAATACATATACTCATTCACAGTGTACTTTCCTTCGCAGTAAAAAGTCAACTTTTTCCACTAATTGCAAAATGTATTTACTCGTTATCACCTTCACTATGTAGTTTGACTTTACAAATCCGCCATTCGTTATTGGATCCGCCAAATATGACATGTTTTCATGTTGATTAAATAAAAAAAGTATCTTATTAGATGTTAAAAATTTCTTCCTTTGTGTATCTATACTAGAGCTGAAAGAGTTAATAATCACCTATTTGCCACCCTCTTATCACTAAAAGATATAGTGAGCGACATTGTAGTTCTACTGTACCGCTTAAGGAGTTAGCATTCACTTGCTTGCAGCCCTCTTAGCTTCTAAAGAGTTAATAAGCGATATTTAACTCTATTGTACCACTAAAGGTGTTAATTTTCGCCTATTTACCACCTTTTTATCACTTGTAGTTTCAGTTATCGCTATTATAACTCTCTTATAGCTTTATTGTTATCTCTTAATTCATTCCGTAACTCTGCTTTACCGCCATTTAACAACCTAAGGTGATATAAAAAGTGTGCCCAATTCGGGGGTATAGTAGAGTTATAGCGCGCTCTAACTCTAAATCGTAACACTTATTTATAACTTTAGGATCTGGTTAGCGCTCTAATAGATTTCCTATAACTCTTGTCTTAGCGCCTACGTGTTACTTGGGCTATCAGTGACGCGATTGGTTTAAAAATGAAACGAATAGAAACGATAGTTAGCGCAATGCATCTTGGCAGGGTTTGATCCGTCAGGTGACCCGCTTCCAGCATAAATATGCTTTTACAATCGTAACGCTAAAATAGAGCGGTTTAGTTATACTCTTAGAAACACCAAAAACAAGCATCTTATGAGCATTAATTAACGTTATTGACGCTGCTTCGACGCTCGATAGACGCCGCTAGCGTCGCGTCGCCGTTGCGTCGACGTTGCGCAGACGTTGCGTCGCCGCGCCGCTATCAAAGACTCTAGTGTGGGGTGTTTCTTGGAGCTTGATACAGTTGGTAGTGATTGAAAAATGGAAACGCTGTTTGGAATAAAATTTGCAATGTGATTCAATTTTTATCCAAAAACTGTTAAGTACTTAATGTTGCCGCTTGAAAATATTCAAACTCTTTATTGGGTATATATTGATTACCATAATAATTTTTGCCATGTTTTTTAGGTCATAAATACTGCAAGTTATAATTAAAAAAAACTCTTACGTTTCAGTAAGTTAGCGTAGAACTCCAGCGGTTCCAGCGGTGTAAAAAATATGACTAAATTATGACCTAAAAAATATACTTATTGAAAACTGCACAACTCCGGCGCATCACGCCGCTTCGCGTCGGCGTCAATTGAACGCCGGCAATTTTTCCATCAGCGCGGTGAGCGGCGTGTGCGCAGCCCGCGCGACAGATTTACCGCAGGAGCGACCCAGATACTGAAACAAACAAGTTTTTTTATAAAAGTACACGAAAGTGCGCGGAACCTGTAAGAATAAAACTGTTTTGTTTTGTTTTTTCTAGGGTTCCATACCCAAAGGGTTCCGAACGGTTCGGTGCCAAATTCAAAAGATACAAGTCATTACACGTAAGATAGGTGGACGGACAGATAGCGTAGGTTTAGAGCGCTATCACACTGATGGATCGCAGTCGATCGATTAATATTATACGCTGTCCGAGCGTCTATCACTACACTACCTTTAAAAAAATCTTCTTTTGAATTGTATTAGATAGTTGATTGTTTGTTCCATAGCGGAAAATTTCCTTAACAGAAAGTCAAATTTCAAAACAGTAAAACTCACTGTGTTAAATTTGTTAGTGGTCGGGTGGTCCTGAACCCTCGGTGCGTCCGTATGCGAGTCCGTATTTCAAATGTAAATGACAGGTGACAGTGCCGTAGTTATTTAGAGGCCCAGTGACCTAGAAACATGTCGACTCTGCAATGTATCGATATACCTACCTGCATAACAATGGAACTAGCTTCGGCCCGCGACTTCGTCGTAGATTTCGATTACCGTTGGTCCCTCGGGAACTTTTACATATCCTGGGATGAAAAGTAGCCTATGTGTTAATCCAGGGATTCCAAGGTATAAGTTATCTCCATTTTAATTTTTATACAAACTGGACAGTTTAATTATATAATTATTTAGTTTAAGTATAATTATTAATCCTGAGGGCTTATTGTCTAACGCACTTGCAATCGCAACGGGCTTCAAAGCGGAGCAATTGTTTTCATTTTGTATGCAGACAAGCCTTCGATTTTCAAAATGAAAACGATCGAGATTGCGAGTGCGTTGGACAATAAGCCCTCTGGTCTCCTACGTGGTCAGGTTTCTGAAGTAGGCCTGGTGTTGTTCCTATAGCATCTATGCAAACCATCACGCTTGCCATACCCTTATCACCCTTCATTTCCCGTAAAAAAGTGCGAGCCGGACTCGCACACCGTTGTATCCGTACGCCCGACTCGCACTTGGCCAGTTTCTAAAGTTCCGTACGTTAATGACTGTAGAAATTTGTCATGTATCCATGGTTAGAAGACTGATTGCTGACTTAGTTGGAACAGCACGCATGCCACCTGAAGCTAAAATGGTTTTAAGAGCCATAGATACTTGCAGTCTTCAGATAGCGCTACCAACCCTGGAGGATGTCGACCGCGACTTGTTTGTCGCTCGGATCTCCCTTTCTATCTAGTCTGTAACGATAGAGACGCTCTACAAGCGAGAAAATACAACGCGTGCTACCCGTGCTGGGGACTAATATGGAGTGCCTCTGCTAGTCATTGAAATAAGGATTATTAATCTATCTCTTAGCAATACATAACATAATTTACTTAAAAAAAGGCTTTGAGACTGACTTACAGTCACGCAAAACTCACCCTAAAACGTTTAGAGGCTTGATATTTTAAAGGGAATACTAATCGGGTACCCTAGCGATGGATCAAAAAGGGTATTGTCGAACCCTCTCGATGGGAAGTCTAGGCAACAACGAACTCAAAGCGTACCAATGATGTCGTACTTAAAAAAATTACCGTGGTCTACAAAATACGACAAAATTCCAATTTTTCGCTTTAAAATTACTCTTACTTGACAAGTAAATTACATCACCATCATTACATGTAATAAAACAAAGTTCCCCGCGTCTATAACTTACATAAATCGAAGCGAAGCGAGGCGAACTAGTAAAATACATAAATGAAAATGCTCGTACACTCTTTTTTTCATTAAACAACTATACAAGCTCGTCCTTCCCCACTTTCTCCCCAGCCTAGCTTTCGTGTACTATAATAAATCGCGGCCGCTTTTCCGGGTGCGCCCACGCCGATCTTTCAGCTTCAGTCTCTCCCGTGCTTCCGTCGCGTGAAGTCATGTACCGCCGCCGCTACCGCACCTCGTTGGGCCTCGGCCTCGGCCTGGGTTCCTCGTTCTCCTCGTCTATCTCGTCGTCCATCTCGACGACGCTCTCGTTCAGGACCACGACGACCGCGCCGAAACCGACCGACCTGGTCCGATCAGATGCGCGTGCGACTGCAGCTAAGCTTAAGTCAAAGTATGAGAGTGCCGGTACTGCGCAAGGTGCGTGTGATTCTAACCTTAAATAATCGAAACAAGCCGTGTTTAAAAAAAAAATAGTACCTACTTTGTGTTGTTTATGTTTACTAGATTTAATTTAAAATTTGCAGGAATGAAAAGTAACTCACGTAAATTGATGACGCGTTAGCCTAGTTGGTAGCGACTGCCCACGAAGTTAGAGGCCCGGGTTCGATTCCCGGAATAGGCAAATGTTTGTGTGATACGCGTGAGTATTTGTTCAGTCTTGGATGTCTATGTATTTAAGTATGTTTATCATTGGTACCCATAGTACAAACCTGGAGCTTGTTTGGGACTAGGTCAATTTGTGTGAGATTGTCCCCCGATATTTATTTATTTTAATTGATAAGTGACGTCACATCCCCAACAAAAATAGATAAGAACCATATAAGGCATAGTTTACGCGCGGGCTTGTATATAGTTTAAGTTTAATCCGGTTTTTCAGTATCCCCCCTAGAATTTTCTGTCAAAAGCTTAAACCTAGCAATAAAGTTGTTTGAAGGCAGTAGATTATGTAGGTATCTCTTTTTCAATGTTATTGTATTTTTTGTAAGCGGCTATTTGCTTCTCAATATTGGTTTTCGACGTAGAATTTTGCATTGATAAGCCATTAAATTATACTATCTTTGTGCATAAAAATTAATTTTATTTGCTCTTTATTTTGGTCGCGTATGGACGATAAACAAGAATACAGTTCTGCCAGCTTCTTAGCTTTAGGCTGGTTATTGCTATCACACTTGCACCCGCAACTGAGTGTATATTTGTCACTCATAGATTAACGAAGATTGCCGATCGCTATTAAACAACGATATCGATCGCCGATCGCTATTTAGTACTGTACTTTCGTTTAAATCATAATAAATACAATAAAAAAACACAAATTGATGTAGTCCCAAAGAAGCTCTAGGCTTGTACAGGATGTCCGGCGGCAGATTTATGTTTTTAAAGTTTAATAAAAAAAAAACTATTTTACATATCGTTTTAAATTATGTCTTAAAATGCAGAAAATTAATGCGGATTTCACTTTTTAAAGATGATGTCGTCCAAATGTCGTCCATCGAGCTGCCAACACTGCTCAAAATGGAGCCTAGTGTTTTGCGCCACACGGTTTAGTAGGTTTGAGTCGATCGCGCCGATTTCTCAACGAATATTCTCTTTTAAATCTTCAATCGTTTGCGGATTTTTGCCATAAACTTTTCCCTTGAGGAAGCCCTATAAAAAGAAATCCATAGGACTTAAATTAGGCGACCTTGGAGGCCACAGGATGTCCCCATAGCAACTGATAACTTTTTTGGGGAAAGCTTCACGAACCAAACACATGGAAGTTCTGGCCGTATGTGGGGTCGCGCCATCTTGTTGGAACCATGTGTGTGACGAGTACGACGGGTGACCTCGCAGTTTTCCTTTTTTTAAATTTCATGGAAAGTTACTTCCGGAAGTCTCAAAGACGCTGCGCGTTTCTTTATTGAAAATCGCGTATTTTCACGTAAGTTATTTTCCACCATTTCCACACTTTCCGGCGTCCTTGACGAGCGACTAGGTCCGGGTCGGGAGGTATTCCTAGCCAAACCAGTTGCGCGAAACCTCTCTAACCAGGACCGAATTAAATTAACAGTTGGTTCATCACTTAAGCGGTGAATTTTATAGCGCGAACAAAACCAACAACGCGCAATAATACAGAAATCGTCGCCCTTAAAAAAGGCTTCGACAGCGAACGAGCGAAGCTCTCCTGACCACTGCGACATCGTGACTAACAAATCCGCACGATCGGTGATTCTAATGACGCCCCCCACTCCCCCGCACCATTTATTACTTTTTGTAAAATCGAGTTCTAAAATGTAAATGTGCCGCCGGACACCCTGTACTATGGGTACCAGACCATTGCATGATAAACTTACTTCTAAAGAATAAGTACATACTTAAATTACAAAAGATCCAAGAATTAGGAACAAATACTCGCGCTCATCACACAAATATTTGTCCTTACTTGGATTTGAACCCGGTACCACTGGCTTCTTAGGCAGGGTCCGTATCAACTAGGCTAACGTCTCGTCAATTTGTCTTATGGTTACATTAGTCCTGAATTTTGTCTTATGGTCACATTAGTCATGAAAAATCTCAACTCCTACCAGGTTTCACACTGAAACTTAGTGGTGGTAGTGGGGGGGATGTGTGTTGGGAACTTTTTATTAGTGACAACGGGGGGATCGTTGTTGGTTATGCCAAGTTATTCGTCAACAGGGTGGTTCTGTTTTTGCAACTTCGAGCATGATTGAAACATCGTGTTTTCAACTATTTTGATATTATTTTTGAAGGTGTTGGCGACTTAGAACTTTTATTTAACGGAAATGACAATGTTCAATTTGATGTTATTGATATTAAACAAACTGCTTTAATTTCAGAAATTTAACATACATTTTTGGCCTGATTATTTTTCTGATTTTTTTAATTGGAAATTTTGGAACAGATGCAATATAACCATATGGATATAATCGTTCATCGTTCGTTTAAGTAAACAACATTGTATTGTGTACAAGTGTACACAATCCTGCGAATGGCTGCGAATAAACGATAATTGGGTCCGTCATCTCATAAAGTTTCGGTAATAATAGGTACTTCGTTTACTTTGTACACTGAACGCTTGACATTTAGTACTATTAATCTGCGTCCCCACCCACCACCCACGTACTAAGTGGGAGACATCTTACGTCAGATAAATATATGCGTGTATCGGGAAATCTTTGCGATCAATTAAAAATACACGTCCGCGGAGTCTGTTGACCTTGCCAGAGAGACTGGCGAAAAAAACCATGACGCCTCTTGAAAATGGGACAAGTTTTAGCGTGTGTGAAACATATGTTAGTTTCATTTTTTATTAATAAGCACATGACCTTGTGCATAGTATGAATAAATAATAATATCAGTTCCTTCATTATCATATTCCTTCCTATCCTTGTTAATATTATAGGTTAACTGTTGCGTAAAAGTCTTTTATTGCTATTCGATAAAAAAAAGTTCCCTCTGTATTTCTTTGGTGTTCAAGCTACGCCCTTTCTCAATTTCGTCGAAATAATTTTAGAATTAGCGAATTTATTATAATTTTTTGGCAGTGTGGCGTTCAAAAGTTTAAAATAGAGATAGTGATAGCCCGAAAACAGACATAGGCCTTCTTATCCCTGAAAAACAAACGGTTCTAAGCGATAAACACTTCTACGGGGACTATATAATCTAGTTCGCAGGCGTCCTATGGTTATTTTTAATTGTTATACCTATTTATGGCGATCCTTGGGGGAGGCCTATGTCCAGCGGTGGACGTCTTTCGGCCGATGATTATTACTTTTTAACTAAGTATATTAATGGCTTGACAAGGGATTTGTGCAAGTGGAATAGTTTTAGTAATGCTTGTTAGTTGTTACCATTAAATTTTTCAACAAACTTAAGTATTTTACGAATAAACTCTCAGAAATTTTGATGGTGTTTAAGATCATAGTTCCATAAAATAACACAGATGTCGATGAAAATTAATGACAGTTTTATACATGTTTTATGACAGCTTCTATGAATCGACCTTAAATATAATTATAAATAAATAAATACATATATATCAGGGGACAATCTCACACAAATTGACCTAGTCCCAAACTAAGCTCTAGGCTCGTGCTATGTACTAGACGACGGTATAAATACTTATATTATGGAGAAATAAATACATAAATACATAGAAAACATGCAAGGCTCAGAAACAAACACTCGCAGTTATATTTGCATTAAGTACTAATATTTGCCTATACCGGGAACCGAACCCGGGAACCCCTAGCTAGTCCAACGCGTCTTCAAACTCCTAACTCTTAACGAATAACATACCTATTTTGACACGTGGAAATTGTTTCCGATCATCATATCGACTGTTTTCTGGTCATTTCACTTTAATACGAGCCTCTAATGTATATTTACATACACAAAAACGTTTCGATCGCGTTTCTCGTATAAATCACATGTTCACTTACGCGTTCGAGACGGTTTGCCGCGGGAACAGCGACTCACACTCGAGGCACAGATGCAGTGCATGAACACACAACATCGATTCGTATTTATCTTGCTTTCTCAAATAACTTGTCGAATGGTGCTAAAGCTAGCTGAGAGAGCAAGATGAATACGGAGCTTTCCGGCCAAAAACGATGTCGTATGTTTATTTACCACATTTGTACATGCTCTTATTCATTTACTTTTTCCTTTTCTGCGTAACTTCCTAACTTTCTCAACCAGATAGTAAATGCGCTTGCATTTATCCCCGTCTCTTTCAACAGATGTCCACGTCGTGGCTTCACACAATTTTATGTTCCAGATGTTGTGCTTACACACACAATGATACCTAATAGTTTATAGGGAGATTTCATATATTTTGTTCCAGGAACTCTTAATTAATTTCTATATATACTATGTGCCGTTGGTATATGCACCATCAAGGACTTTAAATGATGATCCACCATAGAACCTTGTCATAATGACAGCGTCAAGTGACGAGATAGAAATTACATAGGAATTAGTCGTTGGTTTTATGCGATCAGGTGTGGTGGTAGGTACCTACATCAATTAAAGTCCGTACAATATTGCAAAATTAGTAACATCTACATTTATAAAACTGTTGCGTTACTGACTGAGCTTTTTATTGACTGAGATTGACAGTCTAACTAATAAACGTAGACATTTTGTACCTAATTATTTGAAATGTGTACTTATTATTGTAAAAAAAAAATTGCGAGATTAGCGAGTATTTTTTTTAATTCAACTCCCCAACGGGATGAAATGGAAAAACTAGGGTTTATATTGTGTGCCGTAATTATCGCAAGTCATAAGTAACTGTTTTTTTTTAAAGAAACTGACTTTTTTGAATTTGTATAAATCAAACCTACATGTTAGATGATTTGTAAATTTTGAAAAGTTTAAATAAAGACAAAAGACACACCAAAAATATGAAAATCAACGGGAACCCGGAAAAACTTAATCGTAGGTGTAAGAAATTGGAACCTCTACGATTGCAGTAACAGTGTTTATCTAGAAACTGTTGTTTATTACGATATTTTCTCAGTAACCAGTGTATAGGTAGACGTGACCTATAAACGGTGTTTGTTTCGCCAAACTTTTTGATACTCCGCATATTTTCCTCCATCCTGACAGGATGGCAGTTTCCTGAAGTTGTTAAAACTGCTTTTCCGTACGTCTCCAAATTTGTTTGTTGACAAGATTTCCGATTTTATTATTAAGGTGAAGACACTTAAGTCGTTAGCACACTGGCCCTATCAACGTCGATCGATCTACAGATAAATTGCTGACTTCCATATATGGTTATTCATCTTTTTTTATTAACGACGTGTGTTATTAGTGGCGCTGCCTATAGGAAGCTAATCGCAGGTTCAGAGCTCGGTAAGCGCATTGTGTGATGAGCGGGGATGTTTTCTATGGATTGAAGTTTGTATTTCTTTATGTAACTAAATTCGTCGTTCTCTAGTACATAGGTAACCATAGTACAAGCCTAGAGTTTAGTTTGGGACTGGGTAAATTTGTGTGACATTGTCCCCTGATATTTATTTATTTTCTTGTCATATTTGTCTTCGACCGTAGGTAAGTTGTCGATCCGATATCGACTAAACAGTGATCGATTATTGATCAATTTGTCCATTGACTAGAGAGAAGTCCGTGATTTCGTACGTGTAGAATTAGTTTCCCGCTGCTCCTCTTTTTCTTCCCGTTGAGGGCAGATTTAAAAAAAATGAGTTTTTTGCACCATAGGGTAAATACCCCTAAGGAATATTCCATCCAAATTTGAAAGCCTTTTAAAGTCAGCGGTTTAGGATAGGTATGCGTTGTGAATCAGTAAGCCAGCCAGTCCGGGAAGAGTTTAAACTGTCGATCATCGATCAACGATTGCTCAGGTCCGGGTGTTAGTATGAAGATAAAAAATGCATCTTATTGATAATTTAACTTTTAGATGAATTAGTTATTGTATTTGTCCGAACCACGGCGATGGTAAACTTTTTTAATTTACTAGCAAAACCAATTTAGCCTAGTAACTGATATATAACAGTAAAAATTAAAACTTGGACGACGTACAAACGGCTACCACAACAGCGTCATCATATTTATGATTGTGGATCTCATCTCTTTAATGGCCCTAATAAAATACGATCAAGAAGCAGCAGTTCGACGCACATCCAAAGCTTGAGATCATGGGTTCAAACTACGAAACCGCCAGATTCGGCTCGGTCGCCTCTGATTTCTTCAGATGTTATAATTTATTTCACTTGTTATTTTTTCAAGCTCCAACGCCAGCAGTGGTGTATCTGTATATCTGTCTGCAGCATTGTAACTCGCAAATAGGTGGACCAATTCTTAACAACTCGAAAGTCGAAACACCCTCTTTTTTATATCGAGGGTTAAGATTGAAGAAAAATTTAAAAATGTGTATGAATGTTGGCTGCAATGCAACTGTGTGACGCTAACCACTTTTCCAGTCTTATTTTATCTTATTACCTTACTATAACTACAGCATTAACAATGCTTTTGATAGGACGTTGCCGCTAGTGGTATATAAAACATGTTTACATTTCTTCATTAACTAGCGACCCGCCCTCGCTTCGCTTCGGTTTATGTGAGTTTTCTGTAACTATATAAGCCAGATTTTATCACAAAAACATTCCGTGGAAAACTATCTAACCGAGCATCAAAAAACCGCATGAAAATCCGTTCAGTCGTTTTTTGGGACAGTTTTATAATATGTAGTGATATTTAAAGAGTGATTTACTGATGTACACCTTACAATTTTTATATTAAAATTATGTCTGTTGTATTAAACGAGGTATCGAGGCTCCATGTAATAATTATTATCACTGTTTCCTTGATGATGCTTCAATTTTACGGGATAAATACTACAAATGCATCCGATACCGATACCGATACCGATATATCGGCGATACTTCGGGTTAGCCGATATATCGGTATCGACGATATTTTTATGACCGATTCAACGATACTTTTTAATTAAAAATGTAGTGTAAACGAGCGTTTTGTCTCGTCCATTTAGTTGCAAACGAGGCATGAACTATGCTCGGGGAAACCCCCTTTTTAATTACCTAATATTAACCTATGTATCTACTTCTTATATTAATAAAAAGAAATCTGTCTTGTGATTTATTTATTATACCTTCATTTTTGAATTCACAAAAAGCGTATCGGTATCGGTATCGGTATCGCCGATATTTTTATAAGAGTATCGGTATCGGTATCGTATCGGCGAAAAGGCGTATCGATGCATCCCTAAATTAAATACAAATACAAATACAAATACAAATTTATTTATTCTCTAGTTAAATATACAGCCTTACAGTATAAATATTATGCAATTTAGTATAACTGCTTAAAATTAGGCCAATTCTTTATAGACAAGGACAAATAAACATACACACAGGAAAAACTCATAAACTAAGTACTTCTACGCAGAGTCCCGGGCAAAAGCTAGGAATACATAATATTATATCAAAGTTTACGATTCCGTGGAAATGCCCGGCTCGTTGCGTCAATCCATAATTATATATTAGCCGGATATTATGTTTGTATGACACACTTTGACTGGGATTAGCTGTCCATCATACGCGGATTTAGACTTGACGTGTTCTGGAAATTTAAATATAGCTTTATTTTATTATAAGCTATTTATTATGATTATGGCCTAAATCGCAATGGTTATTTCTGGAAGTCCCGCTTGATCTCTTGACCTATTTATTAATAATAAGATGTCCTATACTATACTCCCTTCGCTCTTTAAGGCCCGATTTGACAGCTCAGCTGTCAACGCCTCACACACAACCTAACACATTGTTGTAGGTACTGCGTTGATATTTGTCAAGTTAGGCCTTTTAGAGCAACGAGAGTATAGTGACTACCTAAGCTCTAGTTTTGTATTGAGGGTAGTTACTAGGCAACGAAAACATACTTAGGGTGAAGCCAGACGAGCGTAGTTTTTTGTGATGTGAGTCGCGTAATTTCTGCTGCATACAAAAGTTCAGTTGATTTGGCGTCGCCGTGTGAACCAAACATAGCAGGAGTTTTGTATAAACCGAATAGGAGAACCTATAGCAGAAATTACGCGACTCACAACTCACAAAATTACGCTCGTCTGGCTTCACCCGTATACAGTGTGTTTTTTTAACGATTGTCCCCGTTAATGGGTAAACCCAAAATTATAGGAGATGCAGGAAGACTGCCTTAGACCCGATACACATTGGGCGCTTTCAAACGCGCGCTTTTGCCAACGCGCGTTCTGAGAACCAGGAGTTCTGTTGATGTGTACACACCACAAGCGCGCGCTTGCATTAAGAAACATTAGGTCTTTTTTCTGGTTTAAATTTAGTCTAGTGTAAGTTGTTCGTGAATTTTAATAAAATATACCTTTTTTTTATTCGCTCTTAAAGAAAGAGTCGCCATTATATCGGGATTTTTACCTATTTGTAGTTATTAACCCAAACCCCAGGTGAACTTACTGAATATTTACCCATAATTCCAGGGAAAACACTTTTCAAACCTGCCGGGTATCGTTAAACCCGGTAAGAGCGGTCCGTAATGATTTACACTTGCAATATTTTTACCGACGACATAATGGTTCAGATATAAATTGTAGGCAAAAATAAGATTAATGTTTTACCCCAAGAGAAAAAAATAATTTTTATATCACTTAGAATTTCTTCGCACCGACCGAGAATATTTCATGGTTGGAGATCTTTGTAGCTTTGTTTGTGCCCTGGTCAATCTCTGAATAATGAGACGTATTAATAACCTAATATTTAGTAAAATGCCAGTCTCAAGTGGAGTGAAATATAGTTTTGTATGACCAGGGGCACGTTTTATAAAGCTACAAGTTACAATTTTACAGGTGTAAACTGGCAACACTGCTCAAATGGCTGGTCGTCATTGGTCGAGGTTGTGTCAAATGGAAACTTGTAACCTGTAAATTGTAATTTGTAGCTTTATAAAACAGGCCCCTGATGTTTAGTTTGTGTGCCTTTGTTACTCGTATACTACAAAGTTACATTACCAGCAATGTAATTCCGAAAAAAAAACTCATACCATTTTACATCATAATGATCACTCTTAAATACTCTTTATATATTTTTTTAATACTAACAATCGGAACTCATAATCATCTGAATTCATAACGCCAATATTCATGGAACAGTACACTTTTCAAAATGTCTTAAATATCTACGGCCCCTGATGTAGCTAAGTAGAAAGAGCGCAACGATATCTTATTTCTCTAAAATCCCGCTTTAAAAATTCACTGCTTATGCAAACAGTATGAAACCCTTTCCTGGAGAACCCTATGAATAAATTTCAGTTCCTCCTTCCTTTTGAGATCGTTTTCAATTGCATTGTTCAATATTGAGAAACATTATACTTAAACGTAACTGTTTTATCACTAGGTATATACATATGACGGCAAAACGCAATAATAAAATGTGGCATTCCATTCCAAAATCATATTGGTTTGGTTTTGACATGTTATCGTATTGTATTAAACTCTGCCGCTATTAATGTAAATATCCAAATATCAAATATCGATGGACTATCCCACACAAATTGACCTAGTCCAAAACTAAGCTCTAGGATTGTACTATGGGTACTAGGCAACGATGAAGATACTTATATAGAGAAATAAATACTTAAATACATAGAAAACGTCCAAATACTCATACAAATACTCATGCTCATCACAGAAACATTTGCCCATACTTATGCCCATACCGGGAATCGAACCCGGGAACGCTAGCTTCGCAGGCAGGGTCACTACCAACTAGGCTATCGCGTCGTCGTCGTGTGAAATAATTAAGAGCTATAGTGACCATACATACGATTACATGTCAAAAGCGAGATGGTTTTACCGAGTAGAATATAGCCGTGAGATATAGTCGTCCTCAGGGTTGGGAACGTATTTGCAGACAAATTTTTAAATCTTGTATTTTTTTCGACTTTTATTACCTTACTATCCTACTAATCCATACTATCCATACTATCCATACTCCATACTAATATTATAAATGTGAAAGTGTGTCTGTCTGTCTGTCTGTCTGTTACCTCTTCACGCTTAACCCGCTGAACCGATTTAGATGAAATTTGGTATGGAGATAGCTTGAGTCCCGGGGAAGGACATAGGCTACTTTTTGTTCCGGAAAACTTGACAGATCCCGAGGGAGCAGCGATAAACGACTTCTACGCGGACGGAGTCGCGGGCAAAAGCTAGTACCTATATAAAGAAGAAACTGACTAACTGACTGACATATCAACGCACATCTCAAACCGCTGGGTCTAGAGATTCCAAATTTGGCACGTAGGTTCCTTATGAGGTCTAGAGATGCATTAAGAAGGGATTTTTGGAAATTCATCCTTGGGGTTAAAATAAGGGGAATAGCATGAAACTAATTCTACGCGTACGAAGTCGCGGGCGTCCTCTTGTATTTTATAAATGCGAAAGTTTGTGTGTTACTTTGTTTCTCCTTCACGCTGCAACGGTTCGACGGATTTCGAGGAAATTTGAGATGGAGATAGCTTATACCCTGGATTAACACATTGGCTACTTCTCATCCCGAATTTTTTTAAAGATCCCGAGTAAATAACGATGATCGATATCTACGTAGAAGTCGCGGGCAGAAGCTATATATTATACTTGCGAAAGATTTAGTTCGTATGTTTGTAACTCCTTCATTCGAGAATGTGGAAACTGGACGGACGGATTTGGGTAAATTTCGAAGGATGATCAATGAAATGGGTGGTGTTGCGAAGTACTAACTCTGCGCAGGCGAAGTTATTAATGAGTGGCTCTACCACTAAATTCTAGCACGTAACCCCTAAATGTACCTATACTGTAAAATTAACACCAAGCCAGCTAAAACTGAGAACTCCATTAGGCCCGTTTAGCCAACGCTACTACTTACTAATTAGCACCAATTCCAGTCAAACGCGCTCTTTCGCACTCAATTAAGCTTTCTTTGTCTCTCGTTTAATAGGTCTAGATTTAGGAGCTAATGGCGCAAGATAGGCTGTTGGTGGATAAATTTAGATTTATTTTAGATTAGGTTATATTTACAATGTTTTAATGTGAAAGCTAATTTTTATTTAGATAATCTTCATCACACTTTTTTTACAAATGGAGAACAGATTAACAGACCGCAGTCCCAAGTTTGTAAGGTAGTCTATGTGATCAGTCAGGGTATAAACTATTATCGTTCCAAATTGTATCCAAATCCGTGCAGCACTTTCAACGTGATGGAGTAACAAACATATACTAACTCTCTCTCACACACCCACACACACACACACACGCACTCACGCACGCACGCACGCTCGCATACACGCACGCACGCACGCACGCACGCACGCACGCACGCACGCACGCACGCACGCACGCACGCACACACACACACACACACACACACACACAAATTTTCGCATTTATAATATTAGTGTAATATTATAAAATACGTGATGAACAAATAGTTTTTTACTGGATATTTTGGGTTAGTTTTGTTAAATTGCGCTTTTAAATAAAATTTATATAAAACAAAAAAAACTATTTTTTTCACGAGTATTGTAATTGTGAAAGATACCAGCTAAACGCTGAATGAATGTAAATTTTCTCATTACGTAACCGCACTGAAGCTCTTAACCCGTCTATTTTAATTCGCGTTGTTTTCGAGGCCTTGCGCCAGTGAGAAAGTGTCGCGATTTTTTTATCAATGCCGCTTGTAAGAAGGCCGGTGACGTGTAGATGTGCGAGAGTGAAGACGTGTTGTTTTTCGAAATTTAGTGTGTATATTTAAACGGTCTTCATAAACTCAACATTGACCCATCTCTAGGCAGCTATAAAAAAATATTTGAGTATTCACTGACAAGGTAGCGACTTGGCTGTGGCCCTGGGTTGCTGACGAGAATGAGCCATGGATCCATGAGGTTTTCCCATAAAATGGCTTGTCTGCTTGATTGTTATTAATGCCTATGAAATTGACTAACAGAATCTTTTACGTAACACCATGGAAATAACTCTATTTATACTATGGTATAAGATAGGATTAAGGAACAAGTATGTAAGAGGAAGTTTCAAAGTAGCGCCAGAGATAGAAAAAATGGATTGTCATGGTATGGCCATGTCATCAGGATGGAAGAAAGTCATGCTACGAGAAGAGTTTTGAGTATGAATGCGGAGAGTTATAAATAAAGCAGAAGGTCTATAAAGAGAAGATCCAGGATTGTGCGAAGATATGGGATGAAAAAGAAGGGAGTGAATGATTAAATGACGACTAATAGCCAATAGGTATGTGAGAAAGAAAAAAAAAGCTGCGCAAACCCTGATAGTTTAGATCGGGATAATGGCAAGGAGATGATAATGATGATGTAAATATTTGGCAAGTAGATGTCTACTCACTGAATACTTACCTATTACCATGGCTTTTATTTAACCTTAACCACTCATTGCATTGTGTAAGTCCCTACTAAAGCTCGCTATCTATTGATATTGGGCACGATGGCATCTTGTTTTGTTTTGACAATAATTGCTTTCGTTGTTTGTTCTGTAACGCTTTGCCACACGCAAAATAGGCGCAGACGCCAAGTTGTCGAATCCAGCCCGATACCAAAAAAATATCGCCTTGTTTAACATTACTCTTTTGTCGAAAATATCGACAAATGGAACGGAAATAATAATGTTTTGGCAATGTCAAATAAATGCTAGTTTGGACAGATGAAATGGTTATGGATACAATCTACGACCATGACGTAAATATTGTCGAGTTTCCGACGTGTTTGCACCTATTGGTGTCGTATTGTTTTAAACCCGACAGCCATTACTGTCAAATTAATAAGAGCTGTCACAAAGTTCACAATACGATAGCAATACGGGAAAAGACCTTATAGAATAAAGCCCCAGTTGCCTTTTAAAAACAATAGTTAATCTCAATAGAAGTAAAATAAGGATGTTAAATCTTTGTTACTTTTATTGCTTCCAGGGAGAACCTGAGGTTTTCGAGTAAACGTTTTGTCTCACTCAGTTTGTTTGTATTCGTGTGAGACATAAAACCACACGTGAGGCTCTAACCTTGGACGTAAGAAATATTGCTTCTACGTGTGTTTAGATTCGGATTTATTTTGTATTAACACATCGCCTCTAATATAAATTAGGTGCATGTTTTCTCGATCCAGGTTGTGTATTATTGTTCAGTGAGTTTAAACTGATAGTAATATCAATAAATATCTGATTTTAGGCGTAAATTCTCTCGCTATAGGTATAGGTGGATAAGTTGTTCCCATTTTAGTCTTTCGGGGTGTGGTTATGGCACCGAGCACACAGGCCACCTAGTTGTAATCCCGAGACTGCAATCCTAATATAACAAACGCGCGGCCAACCAAGGACTAAGTTGGAATGCCTCCGGAACACAATAAGAACACTGCTGTTTGGTAGTAGTAGGATAAGATAGGTCGTATCTAACGTAGGGATCCGGATTCGGCCCAAAGGCTACTTAGGTACCATCACTAAATTGGCAATTTTGCAATTGTGAGAATGCCCATGGGTCCCAGAGCCCTCATATCACCAGATGGACTGTGATCTCCGTGCTAAAGTAATATGTTAATTGGGCAACTCGTGCGCAAGTAAATCTTTGCTGACGTTTTTGAAGTGATTATCATCTCAAGGCCTCTTCAAACTCTTTTGTAATTCGTAACCGTCGATGTTCACGTCATGTTTACAATGCTGTCGATCAAGATCAAGAGTGTCTGACGTCATCTGCGTCTGCGCTTGTGGATTCATTGTGATCGCATCCAAACAGAAAGTACCTACATGTGAATGTAATTATGAAATATAGAGTAGGTATTGAACAAGTTGGATAATAGCAAATCTAAATGCAAATAGCATTGCAAGAAAAAACTTCCTACCGTTGAGAACAGGCGTCCAAAGAAACTCAATATTCTGGTTGTTTTCCCTGGTTGTTTCTTGCGGCGCTTCTTCTCAGCTGTAGTCTTCTCATGGGCGCTCGTAAGTTTTTGACGTGTACCCGTACGGCCTTTTTATAAGTCAAATATATTTAAAAAAAAAATGCCCTTGTTATTCTGAGTTTTGACACGTTTTCCTGCTCAACTACTCATGATGTTTTTTTTAATATTCTTTGTTTTTAGGTTAAGTGTTATCATTGCCATTAGCAATATTAAAAAAATGACGGACTGTTAAGTTTCTTGCGGCGTTTCTTCTCAGCAGGGTCTCCTCTTGGGAAGCGCTGGTAGATTTTTGACGTAAGTATACCTAAAGGTGTTTGCGGCCTACTTACAGAATAATCACATTTCATCTTTTTTTATCGTCCTTCTGTACGGAACCCTAAAAAAGTATACTTAACTGGTTATTATGTAATATATGTTTACTTTATTAGCATTTGTAAGTCGTGCGTTGACAAGGTTTGGTGACTTCTATTCGACGCTAGGTTTAGAGATCCAGTTAAAAGTATTTATATTGTGAGTTAAGGTTGGTTGGTGTTGGTTTTGGTCATTATTAGTAACATGTTAAGTTTAGCTAGTGGAATATTTATGGCAATATTAAAGGGCCTTTTGAAAAACGGGTAACTTCATACCAATTGTGTTGGTTTTCCTTAAATTATTTCGAAATATATTAGTCGTCTAGAATAATACTGCAATAGTTGGTCTCTCTCTCTTAAATATTGGAACCTAACAAATACAGTTTTTTTTAAGAAACTTACATTAACTCGCGGCTTTGGCCTTATAATTTTATGCAAACTATGCTCGTTTAAATACCTACCTAGTTTCGCGTAATAAACCCGACTATAAAGTTCTTTTAAGTGTTTAGTTCCTTTAATTAGAAGTTTTGCTTGCATTAAGTTAACTAGTGTTAGTTTACGACTTTGGTTTCTTCGAGAAATAAGTCGGCTTTTTATCTACTGAAGTGAGGTCTAAGGGCTGTTAGCTTGTTACACATGGCGATTTTTTTTCAAACGCGCGTCTGCAATACGACAAAAGCGATTGATAGATTGGCTTTTGTATTGATTCAAACAGCGACAAAAAAATAATCAAGGGACAACCTCCCTATCGCTCAAAGGGTAACTGGAAGAGATCCCTTAAAAGAGAAAAAAGATAAAAAAAGGATTAAGTTCGCAAGTGTCCATTTTGTTTTGTTATTTTCCCGTTTGTACAATAAAATATTTACATACATACAACCTCGCATAAATCGACCTAGTCCGAAAATCTCTTGACTTAAGTATACTATGCTTAAATGGCAACGATAAATTTACTTCATGTAGAGGAATACATAGAAAACACCCAAGACTCAAGAACTCGCTCATCACAGAAATAATAGCCCATACTACCCAACTACCCAACTACCAACCAACTAAACTTATCAATAAACAAAAACCTGCGGTTGCATCTATGCAAACGTTCTGTTAAATCAACTCATACTCGTGTGCAGCGAGACAAAGTGGCGCAGGCACGGCAAATTTAGAATCTTCCGTCGCAGCTGTGCATCGCTATTGAATCGTTGCAATCTTATTCTACTTTGTCTCTACACGTATTGTTATCGTATTGTTTTTAGTTCCGCCATTACTGTCAAGTCAGAGAGCTATCTTAACGTTGACAATACGTTAACACGTAAATAACAATAAGGTTTTACCGTGTAGAATCTTAGCCGGCTCTACCTATATTCCAGGATTTCCAGGTGGTAAAATCCAAATCGTATTTGACCTGTTATGGTACTGTTTTTAACTCAGCCGCCACTTCTGTCAAGTAAATAAGAGCTATCAAATCGTTGACAATAAGATAACAGCTGAAAAACGATATTGTTTTTACCCCATTGAATAGATGCGCTGGTTTGATGATTAGAACGGAAGGTCATGTGATCTCTTCAATGATGATTATCACTACTGATATTATAAAGAGGGAGTGCGAAATTTGAGACTGTCCGACAGGGAATCTCCGGAACCAAGGAACCTATTCGATTTTTTTTTTACCGTTTGAAGGGAACATTATTCCGGATGGATAAAGGCTATTGTTTATTTGTTCAAACCAGAGTGAGGCGAGGAGGGCGGGAAGGTATACGAGTACAATTACTAAGATCTCCAATAAACATTAGGCACTCACTATTATCGTATCCGACTTCGGCTGAGCGAGTTTGTACATCTCTGTTGTTCTTTCTAAGCTAATCAAGACTAAAATATACTATCGATATACATATCGATCGGTTATACGATCGCTTCGATACGCCCCGAAAACTTCCTCGATGTCGTTTAGCATTTCCGAATCGACGGCTGCCAATCGTCGAGACGCGTATTTTCAGCAAGTGGGTCGAGCCAGTGGGGCGGCTAAATCTAGGCCCGGCGGCCAGGCGGTCACGGCTCGGACCTGATGGATGGCTGATTGTTTTATTAGTTAAACAAAGGAGACTTAGTTACGTTATAAAAAAAGCGAGTTCGATTGTCTCATTTCACGGTTCATCGCTCCAATCTATGTGAAATTTGGCACAGTCATAACAAAAATAAACTATGACATGCCACTCCTTCTGCGTAACAGTCGTTTACTGTTACTCCCTCGGAAACTTATATTTTCCGGGATAAAAAGTACTCTATCCTATAGCCCATTGTACTAAAAATAGTACATATTACGGGCATTGAAACAAAGATCTAGTGCAAAGGAAGTGGAATTTCTTTTGTTTTTATGACTAATGATCATATCAAAAAATTGACTTCGTTTCATTCGCTATATTCATATTCCATTTACAAATTACCTTGTATGATAGGTCAGGAGGCTATGTCCGTCTCCGGACCTGCCTATAAACTATCTCCGTTACGTTTAAATTAAGTTAAACCCTGAAGACGGAACAAACAAAGAAACGCATTCTCGCATTTTTAGTATTGGTAATGATAAGACTAGTGGTCCTTGGATTGAGGGCTAGGATTAAATAATGTGAGCACAAAATATTTTAACCAATTGTCAAAAGATGCAGTCTCAGAACTGAATGCCATCTAGTTAAAGAATGGACGGGATAGGCACAATGAAAACAATTTAAATAGAGAACCGTGGGAAAAAGTAATTATCACGTGTTTCAACTGCAATTCTAGTAGATAAGAAAATAAAATCATCAATATAATTGTCATAGTCGTATTGCAGTCGAAAGACGTCCCTTTGCTGGTCATATGAAAAAGGATTGCTACATAAGGGTCGTCGGTCTAATGCCGCTCGCATTTACTGCAAAGTAAATAAATAATATTGTTGTAGAGAAATAAATGACGTTTATTGAAAATAGTACATTGTTGCAGAGGATAGAAAATACGCGATTTTTGGACGAGTCATATAGAGGGCCGAAACGTAGTTGAGGCCCTCTAGTGTACGAGTCCATAAATTGCACTTTCTACCGAGGCAGACATAGTTCTTTTCACAACTACTGAGAGGAAATAAAATAAAAATTCATATTCAAAACTTAAATTTTAATTCATGTAATACAAGACAAGACCATCTATGGCCATATTTCCGAGCAGTGTTGTGAAAAACAAACATTTTTCTCATTATTTTTAAATAAAAAAACACAAGCACGTTTTTATAATTGGCTAGCTGCACTGCACTCGTCTCGGACTGCAAACAATTGAAATCCTTTCGAAGGTTGTTACAGAATTTTTCAGCCGAGCGTTGCGTTTTGCGCTGCGAGCGCTTTTTCGAGAGCTTTTAAATGTTTCGGTTCAAATTGAAAACATGGTTTAGTAATTGCTCTTAGTAAAAAGGTTCAGTGAAACTATATCTCATATTGAAATACCTAATAGAGCCCAGTGGAATCCTGACCTAGGATAACAGTGTCACAGTGGCATTATAAAAAAAAATGTTTGACAGTTCTTACGGCTTGAATCATAACATCACTGTGACACAGTTCTATGGTGGGCCAGAGTTCCATTGGGCTGATAGTACCTACTATTTTATTTTGTTCCTATTTGAAGTTTGGAACACAATAATAAAATTAATCTATAGGAGGGCACGGTAATTATTTCATACTCATCCGACAGAAACAGGGGTGTTATAGGTTTAACTGTGTATATGTTGTGGCATCGTAGCACCTAAACGGATGAACCGATTCTGACGAGTTTTTTTTAAATAGAAACAAAATTTTACTGGAGTGGTTCTTGTGGTTGGTTTTTAATTGTGTTTGATTTGGTTGGGCCGTTTCATGGTTATTAGTTCTGAAAGTAGGGTCGTATTTTTTATGGTTTTTATTTAGTTATGTTACTGTTAAAATCTGACCTGCGATTCTCAGTAATAATAACGGATCTCTGAATTGAGTTTTTACGGTTCTGAAAACGCTTTCAAATAAAGAAAAAATTGTACACCTTAATCTACCGCGTAACAGTAGGTTTTTTCCATGTTAAAAGGGTCAAATGTGCGATCAGGTCACCTGAAGTGAAGTGATCGTAGCTGCCCATGGAAACCTGCAACACCAGGAGAGGAATTGCAGCTGCGTACTTTAGGGACTCGACAAATTAAAACGAAATTGTCTTTATCTTTAGCCGAGGCGCTGTAACCTCGCTTTATATCTGTTAAAGTTAAATGTAGCATTCGTCTGCAACGGTAACGCATTCAACGCCCCCAACTGGATATCGTATGTAATTTGAATACGCCGGGTGTGTCGTTGGCGCCGATTGTGCCCTGAATAACATTCGCGAGGTTTTCGCTACAGCTGCATGTTATATTTAAACTAAAACAAACGTTTGTTTTCCCCGGTTTTCTCTTAAAATATAATACCATTATTGAAATAAATGTGTAGTGGATGTAATAAATAGATGTCCTAAAATGTCTGGGTTTGTCTAAAAGTTTTTCCTATTCAGCTATCCTTAAGATCTCCTTAGTCTCTCCTACGTGTTCCACGTTGTGTTTAATGAAGAATGTCAGTAGGTACGCCAAATCGCTTGAAACTTTGTAAGAGTAAAGCTTATAAATAAACAAACATACTACTTTTTGTTTCATTCAAATAGACCCAGTAGTTTTGATTCTACGAACGTATGAAATTACGGTCAAAAATATTAAAGGGTGCGGGCGCCATCTTACTGGAGTGACGTCATGGTTTCGTTGCGGTACGGCCCCTTATATGATTGAGTAAGTTTACAGGGCTATATTTTGTTAACCGTTATAAGTAACCAGTTGAAATTTTCACAGATTACGTGTTATTATAAACTCTATTGTTTAAAATTACAAAATGAACAATAAATCAAATCCCAAGAGGGGTCCCCATACAAGAAACATGACAAATAACCAGTTTTTTTAGCATTTTTATACGGATTATATTTTTATAATGGCTTATTATTTTGATGCTATTTTAAGCTTAATTTGCAGTCGAACTTTCATAGTTTACGACTAAATAACAATCTCAAGTAAAACTGCTAAAAATATTTGACCAAACTGATTTTATCAACACGATGTTTTAAGCGGTCACTCATCCTGTTTTAGAATACGCTTGTAAGTAGGTAGTTGCTTAACTTTGGAAGCCGAAGTACGGGTTGTATTTGTATTAGCTTTTTATTTCGGTGTCACACAATAATCTAAACTCCATACTTACGACCAAACAGTAATCTGTAGTAAAACAACAAACAACAAAATCTTACACGATGTTTAAGCGGTGTTTACTTAACTTTGGTGATAGCCCTTTCTTTACAAATGTCGTATCTAATGTAGAATTCATATCGCTAGGTACCGTATAAAATAATGAACTATAAAACATGAGTTTTTGATTGACCTAGGTAGTAGTTCTGATATTTTGTGTACTTATTCATTTCATCGATTTCAAATTTCGCGGGCGGGCGCTGCCAAGTGGCTCACTCGCCATAAGTTAGGTACCTAGACCGCCTCTCTCTCTCTCTCTCTCTCTCTCTCTCTCTCTCTCTCTCTCTCTCTCTCGCTAGTTGTTGGTATTAGCGGCCGCTGTAGCAAGTAGGTAGTTTTTGAACTGTTTTTGAGCATTATTACTGTTATTTCATGTATGCAAGATAGCTTAGATAGCGTGCGTGCGTGTGTGTGTGTGTGTGTGTGTGTGTGTGTGTGTGTCTTCTCTTAGTACTAGAAACGTGTAATTTGGCATGAATATACATATTAGTCACGCCAACATACTTAAATAAAAGTAAAATCATGTTTTTTTTTTTTTTTTACGTAACGTGGGGAAGTTTTTTTTTCTCGTCTACCCCATAGTGTGGGGTGTCGTTGTATAGGTCTTTCCAAAATATTGCGGATTTGTGAAAACAATATTTCAATTAAGGTATCCGTTTATGAAAAGCTTTAAAGCGCAAATTTTTGTTAGAGTCAAGTGTCGTCGTCCCCTCCCCACTACAGCCAAAACTACAAATAAAAAATATGAAAAATATCTTCAAAGGAAAACTATCACGACTAAGTAGACTTCATTAGCTCTTGAGTTAAACGGTTTAAATGTTTATACCTGCCGAAAACTTATTTGCGGTGTTGGTAAACTGACCGCGACCTATATCGATGTATGGGGATAACAGTTTTCCAACGGCAAAGTTAAGTTTGTCGCGAGGTCTAATTTGTTTGTAGTAACGGCTTCGGAACCCTACACTGAGCATGGTTCGACAGGCTGTTGCCCGGTTTTTTGCATTAATGTTTTGGTATTTTTATGTAGAATACGGTGAACCCTAAATTAAAAGTGCTTGATTATTATTCTATTTTTATTTAACCAACTTATTCGACAAACATTACAAACAGAAAAGCCGGTCAGCAACGGACAGTTAGTTTAGTTAAACAGGTTAAACTGTATGTAAAACAAAACAATGGATATCCATAACTATCATAGTCACATCAAAACGAATTCGTAAAAAATTACGACTTCCAAAGTTAAGCAACTACGAGCGTAGTCTAAAACAGGATGGGTGACCGCTTAAAACATCGTGTTGATAAAATCAGCTTTGTCACCTATTTGTAGCAGTTTTACTTGAGATTTCTATTTAGTCGTAAAGTATGAAAATTAGACTAGAACTTAAGCTTAAAATCGCATCAAAATAAGAAGCCATTATTGAAATACAATCCATATAAAAAAGCAAAAAAAAATGGTTTTTTTCATGGTTTTTGTACGGGGACCCCTCTTGGGATTTGATTTATTGTTCATTTTAAAAATTTAATCGATAGAATCTATAATAACACGTATTCTGTGAAAATTTCAACTGTCTATTTATTACGGTTAAAAAGATAGAAGCCCTGTAAACTCACTCATTCATATAAGGGCGCGTACCGCAGCCAAACGATGACGTCATCATCCGTGAGCGCTAGCCGCCGGGTTTCGAGCGCCGCATACGAAGTTTAAAATTCAATATCTCGGAAACTATTAGACGTATCGAAATGATTTTTTTACAGCATTTTTTTGTTTTTAATGAAGAATACGATAAGCCAAAAATCTAAACTGGTTGACATTCTCTATTAGTTCTTTGATTAAGAGTTTTAATTACTTATCATGCTTTTTCTTGTTTACAGGTAAGCCATCCCAAGATTTACGAGCCAAATGGTAACGAGATTCTTTTATATTATTATTTCAACAAGCTCGTGAGCTGATAATGTTCGTGCTACAACAGATGATTTTATATTATAACAATGTAATACAAAACTTAAGTAGGTACAAATGGTCCGTATCTAAAAGCAAGTTACATGGCACTCACTAAACTTATCTTTTTATCAATCGAAGAATAAATATTGAAGTATGTCGTCCCAATTTTGCATGCCATTTGCTGTTACAAACTTCATTGTAAAGCTACCAGCCCCTTCGAAATCTGTCAAAATATTGACTATGTGATAGACCTTTCAGAAAGCCTTGCACAGTCTACGTGCCATTAGACAGTTCGTATCGTTTGTTATTTGAGGAGGTCTCATTGTGGGAAGGCTCTCTGCCTATGATTTAGTGTCCATCAAAGGATGTCTGCCACAGGTGAAGGTTCTTTCTGTCGAATAGCTCTTTCTATAATGTTGTCCTTTCACAAAACCTCTTCCACAGATGAAGATTTTACTGTTGACCAGCTATTAGGCTTTTTGCCTAATATTTGGGCTTCATCACAGGACAAAGCTTAAGTGTCACTGTCAAACGGCTCTCTTCCTATCGTTTGGGTTCCATCACAAAACTTCTGCCACAGGTGAAGATCTCACTGTCAAACGACTCTTTGCCTATCATTTGGGCTCCATCATAAACGTCTGCCATAGAGCCATCATTGTCGAACAGCTGTCTACATCCGGAAGCGCAATCCCACGCGTGGGTGCTTGCAACTCCTGGCAGAGTGCGCAGACCCCAGGAGTTCACAGACCTAACTCACACGGCTGGCGACGCTCCAAGTTCCGATTAAACGGCGCAATCAATAATAACGGAATGGTTTATGTACCTACACTTTCTTTTTAGACGCACTTGAGAAATGATTCTTATTTTCTGCGTGTCTACATTTTACAAAGTTATTATTGGGAATTTTCCATCCACGATTCTACTTTCTTCGGTTATCTTTCTCAGTCTGCGCGGTTTATTAAGCTAGCTTGGGCTGTTTGATTCATAAATATGTACAATCTCGACATTGTAAAAACATGGCCAACCCTGGGGACTAAAAAGACCGATTTTCTCTGGATGGTTCTTAGCTCGGATCTATCGGATAGCTAGGATCGTCATTACGTGGGGGTTTTAAATCTATTAAAGCTGTATGTCTTTATGTTATAAACAGAGATCGGAATAGGCAGAGCTAATTTGCCTAAACTTGACGCATATTCATTCATGCGTGAGTGAGAAGGGAATACATTATTGAATGAACATGCATCAAGTTTAGGCAAATTAGCTCTGCCTATTCCGATCTCTGGTTATAAATGTCTTTGTCCTGTTTCATGTCACCAACTTACTGTTTCGTCCAGAACGAATCCCCAGCGAGTTGCACCGCACGAGTGCATGCCGACAAGAATTATAAAAAGCCGAAGGCCGCCTGTCGTGCCGCCCGGCAGTATTTTTAGCACATGTTACTGGTTCCCGCGAACTCTGCAGTTACTTGTTAAAATGGCGTCGAGAAAGTTTTAAGTCTAGACTTTATGCTGAATAGTTTATGGCTCAGGTGTGCTTGTCTATGTAATATATTGACAAGTAGCTTAAGTTGGTCGTAAATCCTTTTCTTGTGTTGAATGATCCGGAGGAAAACGGTTTCTTGAGAATACAGGTTTTTTGTTGCTTAGGTTTTAGATCGTAGTGTCCATTTATTTTGTCAGTGGTCGGATTCAAGAGTTGTTGAACGACTTGCTGCCATTTCTGATATTACCAATTTCTCATTTGAACACGGTTGAATGAAAATAAAATGGCTTAGTATATTCTGCAAAATGGAGCCCTGAACCAACATTTTGTTTCATAATTCTTACATTTTTATTTATTACGTCACCGTGACACAGTTTTATGGTTGGTCAGGATTCCATTTTGCCGATTGCATTTTGCATTACAAGTCGATTTTCGTTTGGCAAAACATGAACAAGAGGCCCTAGAAAAAATGCATTCGACGTTTGTTATCGGTATCCAAAATTGTGTAGGATTGACTTAAGCAGTCAGAAGGTCGCGTCGAGCGCCTACATCAATTCAATACATTTTGTCAGGTTTCGAAAATCGTTTACGTTAGCTTTAAACATCTTCTCTATCCTAACAGATTTAATTTGTACGTACGGTGACCCATTTTCATTGCTATTGATACGGCATTTTATATCTACATACACATACATACATTAAATCACGCCTGTTTCCCAGAGGGGTAGGCAGAGACCACTTCTTTCCACCTGCTAAGATCTTGACAAATCTCTTTCGCTTCTTCCACATTCATACATCGAGTCATGCACGCACGTCGGTTTCGGGTACTTAAAATTCGGCCCTTTTCCAGTATTTCTCCGATTTGATTCGAAAAAGTATGCCTAGGGCGGCCCCTTCCGACCCTTCCACTCACTTTAGCTCTGTATATCTCTTTCATCCATCCTTTCCAAATGACCGAACCATCGAAGCATGCCCTTTTCAATCTTAGTCACTACATCTTCTTTTAGTCCACATTTCTCTCTGACTTCTTCATTTCTTACTCTATCAGTCAGTTTCACACCACACATACTACGCAAAGAGCGCATTTCAACTGCATTTATACGACTTTCATGCTTGTCCTGCCACACCCAACATTCACTACCATACATCAGTGTAGGGTCTAGCACTCCATTGTGAACAGCCAGTCTGGCTTTTTGTGAAACGCCCCTTCTTCTCACAAATGAGTACAGGGCCCCATTTTATATCTCAAATGATAAAATTATATCGACATTTTTATGTAAATTACTTGAGGGTTATAATTATAACTACGGTCTTTTAAATGACGTTTGCCATTGTCATCCATTTGTACATAGGTGTATATGCTTAAACTTTGAAAGCAACTATCCAATTACTATTATAGATGTCTAATCAACAAGGAATAGAGACTCAATTTTCTTAATTTACAAACGTTTTATAGATTTGGATTCTAGCGTTTTTGCCAGCGTCGCGGTCTGGTTGCTTTATTAAAAGGTACGGTTAATGGGTTCTCCCTTCGCCGGGGGTCGGTTGGATTTTTATTTTCGTTCTCTTCGGGAGCACTTTGCATTGGAACGATTTATTGTATTTAGATCTATGTCCAATGCTTTGTGCGGCATTTAATTTAAGTAACTTGTTATTATTCTTAAGAAACGTTATGGAACTTTATTTTATTGTTTCTTGTGGACTCTATAGTTTTCTTAGATACCTAAAATACGTGTCCATTTGCCCTTAATTTCCCTTTATTCATAAATAAAAACCTGTCAAGTGCGAGTCAGATTCTGGCACCGAGGGTTTTGTATGATAGTACGATTATAGTTTTTTTTTTCTTTTTTTTTAAGGAAAACATACAGCTTACATTACACTTTAATATTACAACAGAGGTGATTTATTCATAAGCCAACAAAGTTTTCACCAATGCATGTTACACTTTTAAGAATTAACTACACAAAGTATAGCAAATAATAAAAACCTAGCTAATTTATTGGCAATGATTACAAATTACTGTTCAAAAGATACTGGAAACGGACAGACGGTCGGACGAACGTATCTGTTATCCCCTTTAAAAATCCAAAAAAAGAGTCAAAGAAAGTTTTTAGGAATAATTACTTTACTAATTCTAGCTACTCACTGACCTACAAGTTAGGAGGTTTTTATCAAGCTACCTAAGCTGTAAGCAACACCAAGACATTTTCAGTGTGACATTTATGCCACCTTTGACAATTTTGCTCATAAAAGGTTACGTGGCTGAGTTAGTTTATGACTGGAGCTTATAAAATTCGCCGGAAGCGGCGGTCGCCGCACATAAATCATGCAAAAGTCGGGCAGCGATGTATTTGCTGTGTGATGTGATGTGATGCCTACGTCAATATTTCATGGACTACAATTTGTGAGGATTACTTATAGATATAGGGCTTCACTAGTTGGCCACCTACGTATATGTGTAGACTTAACCATTACAGACTTTATACAGCTCTAAGACAACTTAAAACTAGTCAAGTAAGAGTCACATTCGTTCACCGAGGGTCTCGCATGATGCTATGTACGAATAAAAACTATGATTCGTTTAATTTTATACGAGTCCAAGACTTAGAAGACAGGTACTTCAACTAATATGTAAGTTAAATCACAAAAGACCTTGCTAGCAACTTTGGTTGATAACAGAACTAATATGATGGATGATTGATATACGCCGTCCTTCACTAAAGTCCCGTCTTCAGATACAATCACCACTTTTTTGCTGTGTGAAGACCGATCTCTATCACACGTAAATTATTATTGATATTATATCAGCTTAATTTCCGAACAAAATCACTTAAAAAGTACAGGGACAAGCAGTGTTAATTAATGGAAACCAAACATGCCTCCCGTGGGATCGCTTAATTATTCCCTGTCGGAATTCAGGGTTTGCTTTTGTAAACGAATTAATATTTATATTTCGTTTGTTTTTTACTGTGTCTTTTCCCCTTGTAGATAATTTGTTTATGTAAATATTTAACTTATTTTTTTATTTTAATTCGAAATGTTTATTTTAGACTGTTAATTTTTGACGGACCGGTAAATTTTTATCGATTTTTTTTATCGTACCGCCTTATGCAAAAACTACGTACTTGCAATGAATGATTTTTTCGGATGCCAAAAAATGTCCATTTATAGCGGCAACTGGATTAAAAATAATTTATGATTTAAAACGAACAATTTATCTCAACAGATTAAATGAGAAAATGATCGCCATAATTTAATTGAGATGAATTATTTAAATAATGGCCGTCATTCGCTTCGAGTGTCATTTCCGATGCTGATGGACGCATTAATCTGACCTGAAAACTGCCAGGAGTCATTTCCTTTGCCGAATCACTCGACGAAATGATATGATCGTGATTGGTGATTTCGAATCATAACGAGGATTATTTTGAGGATGTATCAAATAATTATACATAAGCTAGTAATTACAGATCAAAGATATGATTTTATTAATATTTTTAGGATTGCACTACATAGTTTACTTATAATATATGCTAGTTGCAAGATCTAACTATCAAGATATACACCTCCTGTCTCTCCCGTCATATTGACTGCAAACCCTACACTCCTATCCTATCTACTTGACTTTCGGTGTCTCGGGCAGGTGCGCAGCTGCCTGCGGCGGGCGCAGATGGTTGGTGCAGCAAAGGCGACGAGGCTCGCATGCCCTGGTCGGTTTAGTATTAGTGGCTGGTCGGTACGGGTTAAGGTTCTCGTGCTCTGTCGGCTCTTCGCTACTCTTACCGGACCGGTCAGGGCGGGCGTACTTTTCCCCGCTGCTAGCCTAATCTAACATCTCCTTTCCGTCGAGGTCAGCGCGTACGGGTCCTTGCAGCAGAACTGCTGGCTGGAGGTGTCACCAGAATAGAACTTATCTTCCAAAACTGAGCACTGTTCTTTGCATACGTGTAGTTGAATAGTAGTAGAGTGGTATCTGTGACTTTTTTTACCTCCGGAACTGTTACATTATGAGTTATGACATTACTAGCTTCTGCCCCCGACTTCGGCCACGTAGATTTCGATTATCGTTATTCTTCCGGGATGAAAAGTAGCCTATGTGTTAATCCAGGGTATAAGCTATCTCCATTTCAAATTTCATCCAAATTCATATAGCCGTTGCATTGCAGCGTGAAGGAGTAACAAACTAACACACAAACTTTCGCATTTATGACATTAGTAGGATTTTACGACGGAAATTTTAAATGAGATAAACTTAAAGGGAACAGCACAAGCAGATAAAGATCACCGTGTATTATAAATGTCAAGCCAACAGACATAGGTTTCCTACAACACTCCATGCCGAAATCAGACAAAACAGTAAAATCTCTCCCCAATATTTTGGAGACTTCTAGATACCTAACGGAGATTGGGCCTCGGCCTTGGCAGTGACACAAGCCAGCTCGATCTAATAAACTCGTTAACGTCACAATCGTTCGCTTTTCTGGATATCTTGCCAATGTTTTTGTATAATTTTATATCAAACATTTTGTGTTTTGTTGCTGGCGAGCGGCATAGACAAAAGAAGATCTATCAATGCGCGGAAACTCTTGAGTTGTAAATGTAATTAATAGATTTTCGTCTCTCTTTTGAAAGTGGTCGTGATATCTATTAATGGCTAGATGTTGGCTAAAGTCGCTTTCCTGTAACAAGCGATCCTGGCAATTTTAGCCTCATCATCTTATAACAAGTTTAACAAAAAGCAAGCTTTCAAAAACAGCAGCTGTTTGGATGATGTCGTCATATATTGACGTTATGTTAGTTATCGTGCACGGAATAGAAAAAAACAGTGGAAGTGGCAGGAGCTTAGCTTAGTATCAGACCTATTGTCGCCAATACTCAAACTATCATAAAAACAACACGCCACCATGGAAAAGGTTTTTGGTGCGGCTATCGTTTTTACACTCCAAAATAGCACAATAAGGCATGCTTCTGGATTTATTTCCTATTTTAGAAATATCGAAATATCGAAATAAGCGATCGTGGCAAAAGTATGGTACGTTGTGCGGAACTCCGCATAACCATGCCACACTTTATACGCCCACTTGACACTTCTACTGTTTTTTCTGTTCTGTGTTATCGTGTATATATTTTTTATCCAGTGACACCAGCGACGAATCTAACGACACTTCGCTTGTCTAAATCGGGCCATATGTTCAGCCTTTATAAGGGAACAAAGAACCATAAATACATACGTATGTACATAATAAATGAATACATACAGGTCAAAAACATTGCCCTCCTCCTTCGGTAGTCGGGTTTAAAGTGCTATAGTAATAAAGATGACACTAGAATTCACTAATAGCGGGGCGCGCTATACACGCGTCGATATAAATTCGGTTTATGTCAAAATTTATGTAAATTACATAACGCTACAGCGGCACATGCATGAAATGACGTCAGTGGGTTATTCTGCGTTTTAACCGCCGTCATTATTGTCTTCGCATATTATTCAAGATAAATTTTGTAAGTTTCTTGTTGTTTTAAATGGAATGGAGACTATCCCCGGGTCCGTTTATTTTGACATCAAAAGTTGCTGATTGTTGTCATTATTTTCGTCATATTGAAGACAACAATGACATCGGTTGAAACGCCCGAATATTCACCCCAGTGACACTCGCCTAGAGCAATTAATCCGCGTGGCTCGCGTGCGTAGTGTGTCTACGTAGCGTGCGCCGCAGTTGACTTCTGGGTTTTGAAAGCGTGTATGAGGTTGACGTCTTTATTATAACAGTACTGTGACGAGGCTGAGAACCGCAACCCTCAAGCAATTTACCTATTCGTTTCAAGATTGCGGTTCCATGCGGTCGCCGGGCAACTGCCGAGCAATCACGCCGTATGGATAAAACAATGTGACTTTACGTCGTGACTCCACCACTTGTCCACTTTACATGGGCCTGGGTGCGTTATAAGTATTCCCTTTTTTTATGCCTTTTTAAACGAGTTTGTGTGGTTTTTTTTGACACCAACTCGATTTAAGCTTCGGTTCACAATCCTCTTCACAGCTTAAGTATAGAACTAAATCGTGCAGAATATCTCGCTTTACATAGCGTTACCAACACAACATCAAGTTAATTCCCTAAGCAATACCTAACTAGCACTCTCCACATTGCCTTTTAATAGGTCTAGCAAGTTCCCCAGACTTGTTCAACCCGTAAAATCGTACCCGTATAATGAATTATTCGATCCCAAATGATTTAAACTCGTCAATTTGCGAACAAGGGCCCTTGATCAGGCGCAGGCGGCTCGTAATGAAATCGTTTCGTTCTCTCCATTCACGTTTGTGTATTAGGTTTTTAAATTGAATTTGTTCTGTAAATGCGTCGGCATTATTGGCTGAAGGGTCGAGGCGTCGGATTGGTGGAATTTGCGGTAATGCACTGGTGATTGGTTGTTTGAGTTTCGAAAGGGTTTCTACGGTGTTAAATTGTATTTGTTGAATGTGACTGATTGTTCCTTCTGGTACGTCGAGACAACAATGGATTGCCGTGACGTTTTGCGCAGATTGTGTACTTTTGCACAGATACAGATGTCTGAGAGAGATTTAGTCCTCTTTAGAGACAGGTATAGGCGGCAAAAGGTTCTATAAAAGTTGTTTTCGTATTTAAACCCATTAGGCTTCATCTTCTTGAAGAGCTTCCTTCAAAAAGGGGTTGCAAGATTATTTTTACAAAAGAAACATGCGAATTAGGTTTGCTAAATGTTAGCAAAATTTCGGTTTTTCCTTGCCGAGTCTATTAAATGAAGTATCATTATGTTTTGTAGACAACGTGGGAATGTCGTTGACTATACTTATAAGAATTATAAGGGTGCGTCATACCTAGCCAGTCGTGTTTTTTTACTTTTAAATTATGCTGAATCATAACCCATGTAAGTATTAATTTTTATTATGACTTTTGCAAAACCGGTTTCCTTTTATTTCGCTACGGTTAAAGCGAACGATAACATCGGTCCCCTGGCCGATCGCCAGACGCTAATTTATTATTTGACGCAATCTCCCGGGTTATTCTTTTAAATAACTCGCCGGTTACTCCGTTGACGAATTGAGAATCGAGTTTTATTCGCCAGCGAGACTGTATCTTCATGTTCGTATGTCTTGGACTTTTATTAAAGATCGTAACTCCGCATAATATCTACGCACGCGGTTCAAGGCATGAATGTCAGGTAAATTCATACATACATTATTAGAAGAAAAATAGTGCAACGATCTTATACCCGGGTCCTATATTCAAACCGCGGATAGATAAAGCTTACTTCAGACTAATATTTGACACATTTTGTATTGTTAAATGTCAAATTTTAACCCGAAGTAAGCCTTATCTGTCCGCGGTTTGAATATAGGAATCTGACATTAGACAAGTTGCATTCTAAGATAGGCTAACGACTTTCGAAACCTGTCAAAATGTATAGAATTGACATAGTGACTGAAGCTCTATTGTATTCGGTAAAACCATATCGCTTTTGACATATTATTGTATTGTTTTTAACTTTGGCGCCATTACTGTAAATAAGAGCTATCGTAGCGTTGGTTGACAATACGTTAATATGTCAAAAGCAATACCGAGTAGAATAGAGCCCTTCTACATATTCTTTGTCTTACGTAGGTACTAGGCCCGCAGTTCGAGTCGAGTTCGTAAACATGCGTAGGTACACTTTAGTACCTTGTCAGTTAAATCGCTGTGACAATTCATACATGGCAGTTTAAACATGACATTAAATAGACAAGGTACTATAGTGTACACATATTTATGAACTCGACTGTACATACCTTTTAAAAGTTGTAAAACGACTATTATAATATTCTAATGATTCTAGTAATATTATGCTTTATTTTACTACCAAGCCCACCATTCAATTAAAAAGTCAATCCACAAGAACAATATCAAAGGTTATATTTATTATATTCTGTTGCTAAAAAATACAAGTGAATTCGAGCATCAATCTTACAACGTCTGAAATAATAATCGGATTTTAGAATTGTATTTTTTACGGCATTAAGAAGGAAAATGAGCACCGGCAAAAAATTATGTACCTACAACGAAATGTAGAATGCATTTCGTTGTACCTACATAATTTTTAGCCAGATTCTCACTACATACATACATACATACATTAAATCACGCCTGTTTCCCAGAGGGGTAGGCAGAGACCACTTCTTTCCACCTGCTAAACTATTATTATTTCAAAAAACGGTAAAGTGCAGCGTGTTCTAACTTGAACTTCAAACTCGAAAAGGGACGTATTTACGTCGAGTTCAAAATCAGTCCAATACCTAAAAAATATATCCAAAAAGTTCAAAAGAATTGGCAATAAATAATGTTTTAAAACAACCTTAATCTGGCATTATAATACTCGACAAAAATAAAAAAGTGGCTCATTTATTCGTAGCTCATTTTATTCGATCATAACTAAAATGACATTTATTATAGAAAAGCAGTAGGTATTTTAACTGTAAAATCACAAAAATAAGCAAAACTGGCAAAATTTCGTGTACGGCCTCTTAATGTTATATACATTACTGTAACATATTCAACCTTAAAATCGATCAAGACGTAACCCAATTAGGATTCAATCACGCTTGACCGCGGCTATTTTCGCCTGGTTCGCTTCTAGGTTATGCTAATCTCGACCTTATTGCATGCATGCTAATGCGCTCTAATGATTTCATGCATGCAAGCTTAATGCCCTATTATAACCATTAAGAGCCTATTTAGTGTAATAAAAGCATTTGAAGTAATCTTTGCTAATATTAAAAACAAGAAATTGTATTTGTTTGCAAAATTAACACGAGGTTTCCAAACCGGCTTGAGTTATCGGGCTCTATTGTACTCTGCAAAACCTTATTGCTTTTGACATGTTATCGTGTTCTTTTTAACTCAACCACCTTTACTGTGCCTCTATTCTAGGCGGTAAAATCCCAATTGTATCGTTGTTCACAGCGAAAACTAGCCTTTTGGTTTCGCCATGTCATGTCCGTCCATCTGTCCGTCTGTTGGTGTAACTCAGACTCCTGGTACAACAAAGCTGTATTGTCGCATAGTTATACATTTAAATTACGCCGCAAGTAATTAAAATCTTTAAATTATTCATACTATCCATACTAATATTATAAATGTGAAAGTGTGTCTGTCTGTCTGTTACCTCTTCACGCTTAAACCGCTGAACCGATTTACATGAAATTTGGTATGGAGATAGCTTGAGTCCCGGGGAAGGACATAGGCTACTTTTTATCCCGGCAAATTAGACAGATCCCGAGGGAGCCGCGATAAACGACTTCTACGCGGACGGAGTCACGGGCTAAAGCTAGTCTTAAATAAAAGCACATAATTATAACGAACTAGCGACCCGCCCTCGCTTCGTTTGGGTTTATGTGAGTTTTCTGTAACATCCGTACCTGCTTCGGAGTTTGGCGAACTGAGCTAAATAATAAAAAAAAACAGAACTTATACATAAAAACCTTCCTCTTGAATAACTCCGCCTAGTTATTAATAAAAACTGCATTAAAATCCATTGCGCAAAGAGGAAAACTATCGCGACTAAATAAATTAGATTGGGATTAAAAATCATATAAAACAAAACCAAATAACTTTAAATAGAAAATTAGTTCATACTTGTTGTTATTCGAGATAGTGTTTTGTTTTTTAGTAATGGCGTCGGAACCCTACAAATACAATTGCTGCAATTACGCGCAACGTCATGCTCTTGCCCGGTTTCTTTTAGAGTACGTATGGTATGTATGGATCTGTATATGCAGGCAAGACATTAATAATACTCGTAATGTCCCCGTCAAGCCCAACAGTGGTCCAATCAGCTGTGATTAATACTTCCTGTCGACAGGAACTTTGGCCCTCGTCGCGTCGCCAAGTTTCTTAACCCGTTCAGGCGGCGCGACATAAACACACACAACATAAGTGAGTAAGGCGACTTATTTATTTTTATGTGAAAAAGGAGGCAGACGAGCAAGCGAGCCACCTGATGGTAAGTGATCATCGCGGCCCATAAACACCCGCAACACTAGAGGAATCGCAGGCGCTGCCGGCCTTTGAGAAAAGAGTAGGCTCGTTTTTTGAAGGCCGCCCAAGTCGTATTGGTTCGGAAATGCTGAGAACTGATTCCACATGGATAAGGTGCGTGGCAAAAACGCACGGTAGAGGATTTCCAACTATCAAGGTGCAATAAATAAATAAATAATAAATAATAAATTTGGAAGAATTGAAAGAGATTTGTCAAGATCGTAGCAGGTGAAAGAAGTGGTCTCTGCCTACCCCTCTGTGTTAGAGTGTAAAACAACTTGTTTAACTGTTTAGTTTTTTATTCACATCACATTACAGTAAAATCCAACGTTACCCGTACAATTTGGCGGGGAGCAGTCACTTGTCAAATCATAACCGTCAAGTGCGAATCGTTTACAAGTTCGTCTAGAAATAATATTAAAGTATAAGAATTTTAATTCACAAACCAATTTGCTACCTCAAAACTTTACTCAATATTTGGTATTATTAATTAACGTTTTATTATAAATTATTATTTAAAGGATTATCTATCATTCGACCAATCCTGACAACAGACGCGTCCTCGCGTGGTTCTAGTTGACAATTATACAATAAGAAAAAAAACAAAAATAATAGAAAAAAAAAACAAAAAGTAACCAACAAACTTAATTATTAAAATATGTATCTTTTAGTCAACATGAATTTCCATGAAATTCTTATTTAAATGGCTCTTCACATAGCGTCAATCGGCTCACCATCTTATCTGGATTCTATTAATGCCTACGCATAAAGCGTCGGCTCACTATAATTATCAAAGTTTTGAATCCATATGCCCACGCATAGCGTCAGCTCACTGTTTAACAAAGGTTTTTATTTGTATGCCCACGCATAGCGTCAGCTCACTGTTTAACAAAGTTTTTATTTATATGCCCACGCATAGCGTCAGCTCACTGTTTAACAAAGGTTTTTATTTGTATGCCCACGCATAGCGTCAGCTCACTGTTTAACAAAGTTTTGAATCCATATGCCCACGCATAGCGTCAGCTCACTGTTTAACAAAGGTTTTTATTTGTATGCCCACGCATAGCGTCAGCTCACTGTTTAACAAAGTTTTTATTTATATGCCCACGCATAGCGTCGGCTCAGTATCATAGCGAAATTGCCTCCTCTTAATCTTCTATAATATTAATTAAATATTTAATTATCTGTAATATTTAAGTTATACTCATTTATGTATCACAATCAGGTCTCAATATCTTAACATTTTCATATTATATTTATTATGTTTTAGTTAATATAACACTGAACAGACCTTATTTCAACATTTTTTTTATTTTTATATATGTTATTTATGTTATATATTAGACTTTTCATCGTATCCATCCATCTACAAGACCCAACCATCCAACAATAACAAAATACCAAAACAAACCATTAAATCAAAGATACTTTAAATGTCTTAAAACTAACTGAAATGTATTTATCATTATAATATTGAATAATATCTCAATCTTCTCTGTCTGAATCACTTGAAATCAGATCATTTGCATAAACTAACCAGGGATAAATTTTATCCACCGAATACACACCTCTATATATGGCTTTACCATCTTTTCGCGTTATAGGAGTATCCTGTACCTCGTAACGATCATTGTCCAGCACATTTGTAATCCTGAAAGGTCCAGAACATTTTGGCACTAACTTTCTACTCTGCCCTGCTGGTGTAAATATGTCTTTTTCTATACGTACAAGATCGCCAACTTTATATGTGTGTGCTATTTTCCTCTTTTGATCAAATCTTGCTTTCTGTTTTTGTTGCTCAGAAATAATGCGATCCTTGGCACTCTCTCGAATCTCTTCTAAATCTTGGATTGGATTAGCCTCAGATACTAATGTATTCATGAAACGATCACAACTTCCAGTAGGCGCTACACCAAATAGAGTCACTGCTGGAATTTTGCCAGTACCCTTATTGACAGTGTTATTCATGGACCACTGAACTTTAGGTATAGCCAAGTCCCACTCATTATCGGGTTTCCCATGATTTATGGCTGTTAACGAATCAACAAGGGTTCTGTTATAACGTTCAATTTGTCCATTCGCTCTGGGTGTTGCAACAGCGTTTAATATATGTTTGATACCTTTCTCAGAACTAAATCTTTTGAACTCATGACTAGTAAAGCTAGTTCCTCGATCGGTTATTAACCGCCGTGGCACACCGAATAGGGCGAAGTACTCTTCAAATACTTGAATGGTGGTTTTGCTCTTATAATCCTTAACTGCTTTAAGATAGATGTACTTTGTAAATGAGTCGATTATAGCTAATACGTGCTGATTCTTCTTTTTACTCATAGGGAATGGACCACAATGATCTGCATGTAGTGTGTCAAACGGCTTACTAATCTTCTCTATCGGATGAAGCATCCCCTCTTTAGGACCTGTAGGCACTTTATTATGCGCACACTCCAGACAGGATTTGCAATATTTTTTTATAAATTTTCGCATGTTTTTGAACCAATACACTTTTTTTATTCGTTCATACGTTTTCTCGAACCCCACATGACCATTACGATCATGATTCATTTGTAGGATTTGCCATCTGACAGATTTAGGCACAACCCACAATAGCGTAACATCTTCTCCCAGTCTGACCACTTTGTACAATCTACCATTCTTAAAAGCATAATTCTTTTTTATGTCTACTATTTCATCACTTTCAGTGTCCTGCAAAATTTTAATCGTACGTTGTATTTCCGGGTCCGCTGATTGTACCGTTTGTAGCCAAGCTGAATCGTCCTCTACCAAGAGTATCTCCACGATATCCCGGATATCTAAATTATCTTCTCCTGCCGGATTGCGGCTCAATGCATCAACGTGTGCCATTTTAGCGCCTGGTCGATATTCTACCGTAAAATTAAATTCTTGCATTGATATCCACCATCTTGCTACTCTTGGTACGAGGTCACGTTTTGTCATTGTACTTCGTACAGCACTACAGTCCGTCACTGCCTTAAACGTCGTGCCCAACAAATATACCCTAAACTTTTGAAGAGCGGTAACCAAAGCTAGAGTCTCTAGCTCATAAGAGTGAAATCTTTGCTCTTCTGGCGACGTCTGTCTGCTATAATAAGCTATTGGTTGTAATTTATCATTAATTTTCTGCATCAGAATTGCACCTACTCCTAATTTGCTCGCATCTGTATGGACCTCAAGTTCAGCTGATTGATTGTACAATGCTAATAAAGGGCGACTTATGAGTTTTTCTTTTAATTCGCAAAATGCATTGTGTTGATCTTTACCAAATATCCATGGTACATCCTTCTTTGTTAGGTTTGTCAAGGGTCTTGCAATTACAGAAAAGTTCCTAACAAATCGTCTAAAATAGCTTGCCAAACCAACAAACTGACGCACTTCGTGGACGTTTCTTGGTTCTGGAAAGTCTTTCACAGCTTGAATTTTATGATTTCCGGGACGAATTCCTTCTGAGGAAATCTCATAGCCCAAATAGTTAACTTGGGTCTGGAAAAATTGACATTTTTCCAACTTCAGAGTCAATTTTGCATTACGTAAGAGTTGAAATATCTGTTCTAGTTTCTCCATACCTTCTTTAATACTTTTTGAAGGAACAAGCAGGTCGTCCATGTAAGCTAATGCTAATCGTCTCCCAGACCCCTTCAGCATTGTGTTTATTGTACGTTGGAAAACACTAGGTGCATTTGCCAGTCCAAACGGCATCCTATTATATTCATATAAGCCGTCTGGAGTGACAAATGCAGTAAGATGCTTACTGTCTTCAGCCATCGGTACTTGGTAATAGCCTGACGCAAGGTCTAAGCTTGTAAAGTAACTATTTCCTCCTAAATTGTCGAGTTGATCCTCGATTCTAGGGAGAGGATACTTATCCTTAAGAGTTTTTCTATTTAGGGCGCGATAATCTATACAGAGTCGCTTCTCGCCATTTTTTTTATTCACCAGTATTACGGGGCTAGCGTATGGCGAGGCGCTCTCTTTGATTATTCCGTTTTTCAAAAGGTCTTCCACAATTACCGAAAGATGTTCCCTTTCCTTGATTGACATTCTGTATGGATTGTATACAACAGGAGTGTCGTCATTCAGTTTGATTTGCATTTTTGTTAAGGTGGTTTCCCCTAATTCTGCTAAATCTAATGCAAAACAATCTCTGTAATTTGTTAACAATTTAAGAAATTGTTCATGCTCACTGTTACTTAAGGTTGTTCCTATATTTACCTTATTTAAAGGCAAAGGTTCATAAGTTCTAGAAAAGTCAGTTAGCCCTATGTACAGGTCATTGACTTCTTCATACATGCAACCTCTAGCAATAACATAATCCTGCTTGATTAACAAATCCGTTTTTCCAACATTTGTTAGCATTATATATCCTTGCCCGTTATCAATTTTATATAACCCTGGCACAACAAAACATTCTTTCCCACAAATGATTCTTGAACCACCTGTTACAAACAAATTACCGGTATAGTGCATTTCCGTGTGAATTAGTACTGGTGATGTGCAATTGGCTTCAACGTTCGTGTCTGTGCTAACCAATAACTTATGTTTGGATATTTCATCACAACAATCATAGTTAGGAGTCTGTATGAATAGAAGTTCTTCTGCTGATTTGTATATTGTAACATTTGATTGCTCTGTGAAAGTCTGTCCTACAATAATTGGCACAGGCATGTAGTGATCTGCTACTACAATAAAATTTACTTTTGCGCTAACTTTGCCAATCTCCACCATAGCTTCCCTACTACCTAAAGCTTGAACGACAGAGTTTCCAAAGCCACGAAGATTTGGTAAAGATGCTGTTATATCCCAACCTAGCAATATATCTTTAGCATCAGTCTCACGAATCAGTGTACATGCACTACCTAAATCTATGTATGCAAGTCGTTCTATACTATTGACTTTAATAGTTTTATAATATTTGTTGTTTGGATTACTACTAGTCTGACTTATGCACATTATTTTGTTTTGTTTTTCCTGTTCATTATTACTATTGTTTTTGTCCTCCATGGTGGTAGAGGGCCCCCTTTTGTAGCAATCTTTTGTGTAATGACCAAGGCGATGACAAAACCCACACTTTCTTAAGGGCTTTGTACATTTTACACTAATGTGCCCCATCTCTCCGCAGTTAAAACAACGTAATTCAGTTGTTGAATTAGTTATTTTATTACTTTTCGGTGCAGAAAAACCAAATCTAGGCCTTACAATGGCACTATCATTGCTATTAGAAACAGTTCTTAAATAGCATAAAAGTCTTTCAGGTTCATCAAACATACATGCATTGGCACCCATTCTTACAAATTTATCGTCGATGCCATGTATCAAACATCCAACAGCTTTTCGCCCAACAATCTCACATTTGTTTAAAAGTGCTATTTTATCATAGTAATAAGTATCAAGCTGCTGACCTAATTTACAACGCACTCTAAGCATTTTTGTTAGCAAATCTCCATAATTTTCATTCGAAGGGAATGCAGCTTTTAATTTACTTACCCATTCATTCCAAGTAAAAAGCAATGATGGCAACCCTTGATACCACTTTTTAGCCAAACCCATCAGCTTTGAAAGAGCAAAATGGCATGTTTGCCTATCGTCCCAAGAGTATATTTTTGAACACTCATTCACTTTATGGATCCACCACTCAACACTTTGATTATCATCAGATGGATCAAATTCAGGAATAACATTGAAATTAGCTGATAAATTCTGAGACCATACAGGAATAGTACTTGGTGGTACAGTGGTAGACACTGCAGGACTCACAGTTGGTACAGATGCATCGTTATTTAAACTGTCAATTAAGTTTTGGTTAGTGTTAGGCACCAACATGGACACATTTTCATTTAACGGTGTAAAGTTAAGGGGCGGAGTCTCACATGACTTACTCCTTACACAATCTCTTCTCCTTGAACCAAGTTTACAGGATTTCTTTCCATGTTTATTACGATGGTGATGTTTGTGCTTGGATGGTGATCGATCGTACCTTGTTTTTGAATGCCGGCTTTGCTTTTTATATGTATCTGTGCTGTATGACCTATCTGAAGTAGTTGAACTAGAATAACTCCTATAACGCCTATGTCCAGTATGTCTTTTCCTAGAACGTGATCTTCGGTGCTTTCCCATTTTGTTAGAAAGTTATAACATTAGCAAAATAACTCTATACCAACATAAATATCTATAAAATTAACATCAAAATTGATAAAGAACCCCGTTATCAACTCCAACTTTCAAATTAGGTATACTTTATATGCAGTATTGTTTAAATTATTATTATAATTTTAATTGCAATATCAATTCCTTTATAACCTTAATATCTATCTAAATATAATTAATGGTATTACAATTTGAACAAGAAACACTATAAGATTATGCAATAAAGATCATTATAGTAAGGCATTTAACGAAAATTACACCAGACATACTAAATTCAAGAATGGTTACTTAAAATAAGGAAACAAATATATACACATAGTTTCATAAAATTGTCTCTAACTTATAGTAGGTATCACTTGTCACTTATGTTCTTAGATAAAACTTATCTGTTGACTTGTGGATACGTTTCCACTGAACCCGAATAAATGTATTAAACTCCTTCGAAAACGTTGATGTCTATCACAATGATCAATCATTAATAAAGTCGATCACAAATTTGACACAAACGCAACGTAAGTAACGTACTTTTAGTTCGTTTGAATGAAGATTCTCGCACCCGGAGATAGAAAAGAAGGAAATCACTGACCTCGTCGGGCTGCTAGTCACCTCTTAACTCCATCCATATATAATTCGTACTTGTTTCAATCCAAAGATCCCCAAGTTTCAGCTAGTAAACAGTATCTACGACTGCAAACTCAAGCGGAGCAAACTTAACTCGATGTCAGACAGGCCAAAGTGGATTTCGGCGCGTGAATTTTACAGGTTCTCCAAAAATATCCCACTTCTGAATTTGTTAGAGTGTAAAACAACTTGTTTAACTGTTTAGTTTTTTATTCACATCACATTACAGTAAAATCCAACGTTACCCGTACAATTTGGCGGGGAGCAGTCACTTGTCAAATCATAACCGTCAAGTGCGAATCGTTTACAAGTTCGTCTAGAAATAATATTAAAGTATAAGAATTTTAATTCACAAACCAATTTGCTACCTCAAAACTTTACTCAATATTTGGTATTATTAATTAACGTTTTATTATAAATTATTATTTAAAGGATTATCTATCATTTGGGTATGTAATAAATGATAGTTTGTTACGAGTTGCGCGATGGTGGAATCCAGCGGCTGGTATAAATCCGAATAATTCCTCGGACCACTCCCCTTGATAAATGCCGTAAAAGACACAGAGGGAAGCAACATTCCCGCAGGGTCAGTCAAATTTTTGTGTTAGGTAATTACCCAAAATTGTTATTTCTCAGTAGCGGAAATTCTGCACTTTTCCTCTAATTAAGTACCTATTTGTAGCCATGTTTTTCCCGTCGTATTTTTCCCCATTCCATAAATTAATTTGACAGCGTCGACGAAACCTTATTTCTATTTCTGAATGATTTGGCGCTTCGGGCTCACTATAAAACTAATATTACCTAAACCTACCTAAATATACCTACATAAATATCAGGGCACAATCTCACTCAAATTAACCTAGTCCCAAATTAAGCTCTACGAGTATGTACTAGACAACGATAAACACCTATATAAAGAAATAGCTGTCCGCGCCCGGCGTTGCCCGGGTGTAATTTTTTTCATACAAACATTATAAAATATACTTTACGTCCTATTCTCAGACCTACTCAATATACACACAAAATTTCATAAGAATCAGTCAAGCCGTTTTGGAGGAGTTTTGTTACAAACACTGTGACACGAGAATTTTATATGTAAGAAAGATAAATCTGGAGCAAATTAATAAATATCAGGGTACAATGTCACACCAATTGACCTAGTCCCAAACTAGCCTCTAGAGCTAAATCCATACCCATTTTACGAGCCTAAAGCTTAGCTTGGGACTAGATCCCGGTATCAGTCCTTGTCAATGTCGAAAATGACAACCAAACTGAACTGGCAACGAAGATGACTTAATATTTTCAATTTATCTACACTAATGTTAGGTACCTATAAAGAGGAAAGATTTCTATTTTTGTATGTTTGTAACGAAGAAACTCAAAAAATTCTGGACCGATTTCCAAAATTCTTTCACCATTAGAATGCTCCATTATCCCTGAGTAACATAGGCTGTGTTTTGTTTTTCTGTAAGGACGGAGTCGCGGACTACAGCTAGTTTATTCATAATGCGGGATTTCCGCTCCCATTTGTGCCCTAACTGGGCGGTATGTAAGTGACCTTGAACTTGTTCGATCGCCGCTGACCTTGACCGTCGATGGGCGCTTACACGAGTAAAGTGCTCTTGGGCACATTTTCTTTGGGATAATACTACCTATAATTAAACCGGCTATAATTTTAGATGTCGTGTTAACAATGTTTTAAGGTATTTATAAAACTTACAAAGCAATGAGGTTACATGGATGTTTGAGAACAGAAAAACTTGCAATAGTTATGTATACCTAAAGCTTTTAGATAGCGCGGCCCAGTGCCTAATAAAAATTGCAGACTAACTCCATCTCCAAACTTTTGCTTTATTTTATTTTTAGCGAGATTGTGGCCGTAGGCGAGTATATAATATACATATACATTTTACTTTAAAAAATTAACACTATTAAGAATGGCATTATGGGCTATAGCATTGTCTCATAACATCTAGTGCTTAAATGTTTTCTTTTTAACTTTAATACGGTAGTTTCAGTGACATTATAATATATAACTTAACTAGATAAGTAGTTGTAAGTTTATCTTTTTTATTCTAAGTCCAAATGGAAGAAAAGTGAATCTACTGTCATGAGCTAACTTTTAGTCGTTTCCTTTACTTACATTACCTAAATATGTACATAATAATATACAGCTCGAAGTCCTGTAACTTCTATCACAACGGAATTAATTAAGAAACTTTGGAAGTAATATAATATCTCGCCTAGGGTAATCGTATTAAGGCTAATATTAATGGTTTTGCTATGTTACTGGTTTAACGTGATGAATTGATGATGAAGAAGATGGTGATGATGATATTATCCGTATTGAAGCAATAATAGGACATTGAGGGCTACTGCAGTATTTTAACCCCTGGCGCAAAAAGAGACGGGTGTTGTGTGATGACCGTGAGTATTTGTTTTTAAGTTCTTGTAAATTTTCCATGTACTTGTGTTTAGCTATGTAGTTCTCTTTATAATTTACTGGGTGCTTCACGCGATACGCCCGCGTAGAATCGTTTATAGATATTCCCTTGGGAATCGTCCTATTTTTCGGGATAAAAAGTATTCTGCGTATTTCTCGACTCCATACTGAATTTCATCGAAATCGGTTCAACAGTTTAACCTTTAAACCGGACCAAACAAAGTGACTTTTACGCTTATAATGATATTTTATTAGGTACTATTAGTATGGATGGTCTACTAGATCAGCTGGTGTGACATTGTTTTTTGATAGTTACCTATTTTTTTACCTATTAATTTTGTTCTAAATGCAGCGTAAAGAACACAGGCTATCTATACATTCCTGCCTGGCAAGTTTTAACAGGCCATTTTACTCCTCTGGTCGACGTATTCAGACAGTTTACGAGAGCAGCGACCGCTGTAAAACCCTGTGCTAGATAGCTGTTTCGAATGTCTGGCCGAACATCTGTCTAAATCGGAGGTTCTCACCACCTGTGGCTGTTAACTAGTCATCTAAACGCTATAAGCCTCAGCCACTTTTCAAGAATATATTTCGTAGCCTAGTTTTGCGCGCGACTCTGTCCGCGGTTTATCGTTATTCCCTTAGGAACTGCTGAAGCTGTTGCAGCGTAAAAGAGTATCAAACAAACTCACGAACTTTCGCATTTATAATATTAGTAGGATTTGTATCCGTTGTTGTTTAGTACTCATAAATCAAATCTAGAACTAGATTAGGTCTATTTGTGTCAAATAATAGACCTAGAAACCGAATCCTTCAAACATTGTCGTACATACAATATATAAGGACCCTAAGATAGAAATCAATTTACAAATAGTAAAGGCTTTTAGAAGGATTGTTCCAGACGTCGGGGATATATTATTGGTACCCGACGGACGCAGTTATGGGCTGGACTGGACTAGAAATATTTTCTTTGTTTAGTCATCCTATTTTATCCCAGGCTTCTGTAGAAAAAGCCTTTGATGAGATTGAGAAAAGGACGATCCGATGAACTGGAATAAGTTGTGTATTGAGAAATAGATTAGATTTTATTGTCGATTACGATTTTGAAATAAATGCTTAGCTGCGGCGTTTTAAAAATCTATATGTATAAAAGGAGAAACGGACTGGGTGATTGATCGATCAACGCACAGCTGAAACCACTGGATCTAGGTACTTGAAATTAGGATGTTCCTTGGATATCATATGGATAACCTTGAGGTGCACTAAAGGATTTCTTGGATATTCATCCCCTAAGGGGAAAATAATTCTATGCGTCCGAAGTCGCGGGCGTCCTCTAGTAATCTGACCTCAAGCCCATAGGCAATATCTCATATGAAACCCCTGTAGCAATATCAACCTTATTACTGATATAGTAGAATTAAAAGTGCTTGTTCATTGAATTTAAGATACTAATTATTGGCTAAAGGAGGGCAGTAATCTATATAAATCCAGTCATTCAAAGGGTACAGTCAAAGACTTAAATTTGTGGCCCATCTTCGGTCCTAAGTCAATCTGACATTCTACAGCAATAAGGTTGAGTTTCCTAACAGTTACAAATGACTTGGCATCTCTAATGACATTGACAACTTCAAGCATTTTTTTTTTTAAATATGTCTCAATTTAACGTTCGTGACCGTATGTCACAGTAATGAGTCTTTCACAAAGCAAGTTTTAAAAACCTTTGTAGAATAGCGGATGTTGACATGTGTGTGAACCTAGCATATCATTTTCTGGAATCTCAAAATTTAAAAACAGTTCTAGTAGCATCCCCAATAGTTCTATAGTTCTACATATTTATTTTCGATAGTTCAACTTTTTTTTTCCAGAAAATCGATTTTTTCAAAATGAGATGCTAACTTCGCATTCCACCTATTAGCATCTCAGCAGTTCTCGATGCCTGGGCCTCAAATACGTCAGAAAATGCATAGTTCTGTAGTCTGGGGTCGATATAGCAATAGTTCTAGCCATAAAACGAAAAAATATTAATGAGATGCTAACTTCGCATTCCGCCTATTAGCATCTCAGCAGTTCTCGTTGCCTAGGCCTCAAATACGTGAGAAAATGCATAGTTCTGTTGTCTGGAGTCGATACAGCAATAGTTCTGGTAAAAAAAAAACATAAAAATCTAGATATAGGCTGAGATGCTAAAACATTTTAGATAGTTCTGCATAGCATCTCAGCAGTTTTCAATAACAACGTCACATTTACGTATAAAACTGCACAGTTCTATGGTCCGGAGTCGACACAGCAATAGTTCTGGCTAAAAAATATATAAATCTAGACATAAGTTGAGATATCGTAACTTTTTACAAAGTTCTGCATAGCATCTCAGCGGTTTTCAATAGCAAGCCTACAAATACGTATGAAACTGCAGAGTTCTATAGTCTGGAGTCGATACAGCTATAGTTCTGGCTAGAAAACCACGAAAATCTACATATATGTTGAGATGCTGTAGCTTTAAAGATAGTTCAGCACAGCATCTCAGCGGTTTGTAATAGCAACCCTGCTAATACGTATGAAACTGCAGAGTTCTATGGTCGGGAGTCGAAACAGCAATAGTTCTGGCAAAAAAACCAAAAAAAACTAGACAAAAGTGGAGCTGCTGTAAGTTTTTAGATAGTTCTGCATAGCATCTCAGCAGTTTTCATTAGCAACCCTACAAATACATATGAAACTGCAGAGTTCTATAGTCTAGAATCGATATAGCTATAGTTCTGGCTAAAAAACCACGAAAATCTAGACAAAAGTGAGATGCTGAAACTTTTTAGATAGTTCTACATAGCATCTCAGTTATTTTCAATAGCAAGCCTACAAATACGTATGAAACTGCAGAGTTCTATGGTCTGGAGTCGATACAGCTATAGTTCTGGCTAGAAAACCACGAAAATCTACATATATGTTGAGATGCTGTAGCTTTAAAGATAGTTCAGCATAGCATCTCAGCGGTTTGTAATAGCAACCCTGCTAATACGTATGAAACTGCAGAGTTCTATGGTCTGGAGTCGAAACAGCAATAGTTCTGGCTAAAAAACCAAAAAAATCTAGACAAAAGTGGAGCTGCTGTAAGTTTTTAGATAGTTCTGCATAGCATCTCAGCAGTTTTCATTAGCAACCCTACTAATACGTATGAAACTGCAGAGTTCTATAGTCTGGAGTCAATACAGCAATAGTTCTGGCTAAAAAACTACGAAAATCTAGCCAAAAGTGAGATGCTATAACTTTTTAGATAGTTCTACATAGCATCTCAGCTATTTTCAATAGCAAGCCTACAAATACGTATGAAACTGCAGAGTTCTATGGTCTGGAGTCGATACAGCTATAGTTCTGGCTAGAAAACCACGAAAATCTACATATATGTTGAGATGCTGTAGCTTTAAAGATAGTTCAGCATAGCATCACAGCAGTTTGTAATAGCAACCCTGCTAATACGTATGAAACTGCAGAGTTCTATGGTCTGGAGTCGATACAGCAATAGTTCTGGCTAGAAAACCACGAAAATCTACATATATGTTGAGATGCTGTAGCTTTAAAGATAGTTCAGCACAGCATCTCAGCGGTTTGTAATAGCAACCCTGCTAATACGTATGAAACTGCAGAGTTCCATGGTCTGAAGTCGAAACAGCAATAGTTCTGGATAAAAAACCAAAAAATCTAGACAAAAGTGGAGCTGCTGTAAGTTTTTAGATAGTTCTGCATAGCATCTCAGCAGTTTTCATTAGCAACCTTACAAATACATATGAAACTGCAGAGTTCTATAGTCTGGAATCGATACAGCTATAGTTCTGGCTAAAAAACCACGAAAATCTACATGTATGTTGAGATGCTGTAGCTTTAAAGGTAGTTCAGCACAGCATCTCAGCGGTTTGTAATAGCAACCCTGCTAATACGTATGAAACTGCAGAGTTCTATGGTCGGGAGTCGAAACAGCAATAGTTCTGGCAAAAAAACCAAAAAAAACTAGACAAAAGTGGAGCTGCTCTAAGTTTTTAGATAGTTCTGCATATCATCTCAGCAGTTTTCATTAGCAACCCTACAAATACATATGAAACTGCAGAGTTCTATAGTCTAGAATCGATATAGCTATAGTTCTGGCTAAAAAACCACGAAAATCTAGACAAAAGTGAGATGCTGAAACTTTTTAGATAGTTCTACATAGCATCTCAGTTATTTTCAATAGCAAGCCTACAAATACGTATGAAACTGCAGAGTTCTATGGTCTGGAGTCGATACAGCTATAGTTCTGGCTAGAAAACCACGAAAATCTACATATATGTTGAGATGCTGTAGCTTTAAAGATAGTTCAGCACAGCATCTCAGCGGTTTGTAATAGCAACCCTGCTAATACGTATGAAACTGCAGAGTTCTATGGTCGGGAGTCGAAACAGCAATAGTTCTGGCAAAAAAACCAAAAAAAACTAGACAAAAGTGGAGCTGCTGTAAGTTTTTAGATAGTTCTGCATAGCATCTCAGCAGTTTTCATTAGCAACCCTACAAATACATATGAAACTGCAGAGTTCTATAGTCTAGAATCGATATAGCTATAGTTCTGGCTAAAAAACCACGAAAATCGAGACAAAAGTGAGATGCTAAAACTTTTTAGATAGTTCTACATAGCATCTCAGTTATTTTCAATAGCAAGCCTACAAATACGTATGAAACTGCAGAGTTCTATGGTCTGGAGCCGATATAGCTATAGTTCTGGCTAGAAAACCACGAAAATCTACATTATATGTTGAGATGCTGTAGTTTTAAAGATAGTTCAGCATAGCATCTCAACGGTTTGTAATAGCAACCCTGCTAATACGTATGAAACTGCAGAGTTCTATGGTCTGGAGTCGATACAGCATTAGTACTGGCTAGAAAACCACGAAAATCTACATATATGTTGAGATGCTGTAGCTTTAAAGATAGTTCAGCATAGCATCTCAGCGGTTTGTAATAGCAACCCTGCTAATACGTATGAAACTGCAGAGTTCTATGGTCTGGAGTCGAAACAGCAATAGTTCTGGCTAAAAAACCAAAAAAATCTAGACAAAAGCGGAGCTGCTGTAAGTTTTTAGATAGTTTTGCATAGCATCTTAGCTATTTTCAATAGCAAGCCTACAAATACGTATGAAACTGCAGAGTTCTATGGTCTGGAGTCGATACAGCAATAGTTCTGGCTAGAAAACCACGAAAATCTACATTATATGTTGAGATGCTGTAGTTTTAAAGATAGTTCAGCATAGCATCTCAACGGTTTGTAATAGCAACCCTGCTAATACGTATGAAACTGCAGAGTTCTATGGTCTGGAGTCGACACAGCAATAGTACTGGCTAGAAAACCACGAAAATCTACATATATGTTGAGATGCTGTAGCTTTAAAGATAGTTCAGCACAGCATCTCAGCGGTTTGTAATAGCAACCCTGCTAATACGTATGAAACTGCAGAGTTCTATGGTCGGGAGTCGAAACAGCAATAGTTCTGGCTAAAAAACCAAAAAAAACTAGACAAAAATGGAGCTGCCGTAAGTTTTTAGATAGTTCTGCATAGCATCTCAGCAGTTTTCAATAGCAACCCTAAAAATACATATGAAACTGCAGAGTTCTATAGTCTGGAATCGATACAGCTATAGTTCTGGCTAAAAAACCACGAAAATCTACAGGTATGTTGAGATGCTGTAGCTTTAAAGATAGTTCAGCACAGCATCTCAGCGGTTTGTAATAGCGACCCTGCTAATACGTATGAAACTGCAGAGTTCTATGGTCGGGAGTCGAAACAGCAATAGTTCTGGCTAAAAAACCAAAAAAATCTAGACAAAAGTGGAGCTGCTGTAAGTTTTTAGATAGTTCTGCATAGCATCTCAGCAGTTTTCATTAGCAACCCTACAAATGCATATGAAACTGCAGAGTTCTATAGTCTAGAATCGATATAGCTATAGTTCTGGCTAAAAAACCACGAAAATCTAGACAAAAGTGAGATGCCGAAACTTTTTAGATAGTTCTACATAGCATCTCAGTTATTTTCAATAGCAAGCCTACAAATACGTATGAAACTGCAGAGTTCTATGGTCTGGAGCCGATATAGCTATAGTTCTGGCTAGAAAACCACGAAAATCTACATTATATGTTGAGATTCTGTAGTTTTAAAGATAGTTCAGCATAGCATCTCAACGGTTTGTAATAGCAACCCTGCTAATACGTATGAAACTGCAGAGTTCTATGGTCTGGAGTCGACACAGCAATAGTACTGGCTAGAAAACCACGAAAATCTACATATATGTTGAGATGCTGTAGCTTTAAAGATAGTTCAGCATAGCATCTCAGCGGTTTGTAATAGCAACCCTATTAATACGTATGAAACTGCAGAGTTCTATAGTCTGGAGTCGATATAGCAATAGTTCTGGCTAAAAAACCATGAAAATCTAGACAAAAGTGAGATGCTATAACTTTTTAGATAGTTCTACATAGCATCTCAGCTATTTTCAATAGCAAGCCTACAAATACGTATGAAACTGCAGAGTTCTATGGTCTGGAGTCGATACAGCTATAGTTCTGGCTAGAAAACCACGAAAATCTAGACAAAAATGGAGATGCTATAAGTTTTTAGATAGTTCTACGTAGCATCTCAGCGGTTTTCAATAACAACCCTACGAATACATATGAAACTGAGCAGTTCTATGGTCTGGAGTCGATACAGCAATAGTTCTGGCTAAAAATCCACGAAAATTTAGATATATGTTGAGATGCTGTAGCTTTAAAGATATTTCAGCATAGCATCTCAGCGGTTTGTAATAGCAACCCTGCTAATACGTATGAAACTGCAGAGTTCTATGGTCAGGAGTCGAAACAGAAATAGTTCTGGCTAAATTAAAAAACAAAAAACCGCCTTCAAAAACGCAAAAAATAACTTCTACTACTAGGTACTTAGTAGTAGAAGTTATTTTTTTCGTTTTTGAAGGCGGTTTTTTGTTTTTTAAAACATTTATTTTATTTTACACTTTTTAGTGATCATAATAAGCTTATGTAGTCCCACTTCTTAGTTGATATATGAAACTTTAAGACATTTCAAGCTCGCCGCAAGCAACGCCGCGGGAAAATCATACTCATTTTAAAACAATTAAATGTGCTTCGTTGTAGTCGCTCAACTATCTTAATCGAGATATCTTATCGCCACCCTTGAAATCGGTACCGTTTTGAGGAGTTCCGGTGGCCATCTGTGGTCTTCATCATCAGTCCCGCTTCACCAAGTGACACTTTCTGAATGCAAATGCTACACTAGTTACTAAAAATACTAAAATCGCTATATGTTTGCATACAATATTTGAGGAGTTCCCTCAATTCCTCACTGATCCCTTCATCAGATTCAGATTTGCTGACAATGGGACCACCTCGGAAGTATACTCTATCAAACCAAAAAAGAATTTTTAAAATCGGTCCACAATTGACGGAGTAATCGGTGAACATACATAAAAAAAAAAAAACATACAGTGGAACGTATAACCTCCTCCTTTTTTGAAGTCGGTTAAAAACCATGAAAATCTAGATAAAAGTGATGTGTTATAACTTTTTAGATAGTTCAACATAGCATCTCAGCTATTTTCAATAGCAACCCTACAAATACATATGAAACTGTACAGTTCTATAGTCTGGAATCGATACAGCTATAGTTCTGGATAAAAGAACACTATAATCTAGACAAAAGTGAGATGCTGTAACTTTTTAGATAGTTCTACATAGCATATCAGCTATTTTTAATAGCAACCTTACACATATGTGTGAAACTGCAGAGTCCTATGGTCCTGAGTCGACATAGCAAAAGTTCTGGTTAAAATACATATAAATCTAGACATAAGTTAAGATACTGTAACTTTTTTTAAAGTTCTACATAGCATCTGAGCCGTTATCAATAGCGCAGCTACCAATACGTATAAAACTGCACAGTTCTATGGTCTGGAGTCGATATTAAAAAACATATAGTATAACTCTAGAGAACAATGCTATGCAGAACTTTCTCGTCTGCAGCTCGGGACTCGTGTAAAATGACATACTTTCCGCACTTGAATCAAAATCGGTCCACAATTGACAGAGAAGAGACAAAGTGACACATAAAAAAATAGAACACATACAGTGGAACATAGAACCTCCTCCTTTTATGAAGTTGGTTAAAAACAGTTCATTGCGGCTAGCACAAGTTGCTCGCGACTTGTTTGTCGCTAGGATCTTCCTTTCTATCTAGTCAGTAACGATAGAGACGCACTGAGCGACAAGCGAGAGAATACAACGTGTGCTACCCGTGCTGCATGGCATCTCAGCGTTTACGATAGCAAGGCCTTGCCCATAAATATGTATCATCCCTTTATTATCTCAACCTAGATCTAATCGAATAAGAGGTTGAGAAAGTAAAGGGACGGTATGAGACTAAAGGGCAATTCACACACTGGGCGGGAGCAAGTCGTGCGCCGGGCGGGTCGGTAGGTCGGCGGGTGTTTCAACATGGAGTTATATGGAAGAATTCACACACGCGGCGGGACGGGTCGGGTGCGGGTCGGGACCGCCGCACCCGCGACGTGCCCGCGAAGGACCCGCCGCGGGCACGTCGCGGTTCGGCGCTATGTGTGAATACGACGACCCGCGCGGGTCCCGCGATGAAAACGACATGCCCGGCGCCCGACCCGCTCCCGCCCTTAACGTAAAGGTATCCAACCGTCCGGCTCCGATTTGCTTTAGTTTGATATATGTTAGAGTGTAAGTAGTCTAAACTAAAATAACAGACATATTTTTTTTAACTGCCCAATCTTAACCGGTTTGGGGAAATTGTCCTTCAAAGTACTGAAAAGTGACTAAACCCTCTTAACTTCTGTAGAGAATTAGTTCAAACTAATTGCTAGTTACCTGCTGCTGCATTGCTGAATACCTACGTATTACGTAATGAGCTGCAGTTTCCTACTCTTAGCGTTACCCGGAATCAACGACGAGGACGAGGTGAGACATGGTTCCATGTTGTTATTATGGCGTTTTTTCTTCTTTTTTTCTTTTCTTTTTTTAGTTACGTAAACCAGTTTTTTCTTGGGATCTTAATTCGATTTATATGTACAAATAATATTATTTCTCGCATACCTTATACCTTTTTTTTGATATGTTTTTTCATATTTTTTCTTGCTTAAGTACTATGTATTTTATTTATGTTTTCTTATGATTTTAAATGATTATCTTCTTATGGCTGGTTTTAGTGTCACGCGGACCGTCGGCGCGGATCGCTCCGCGCGGAGCAATATATATTAAAGCTTAGGAGCGTTTTAAAATGGCGCGGAGGCGTCCGCGCGGACGGCCATCCGCGCGGACGCCTCCGCGGCCGTCCGTGCGACGCGTCCGCGCCGCGGAGCCCTGCGCGGAGCGCGCGGAACGCACACGTCCGCCCAGTACAAAATAGTACAATCATAGCGACTCACAATGTGGACACGGGGCGAGTAATTGATGAAGTTCGTTTAAGGAAATGTTTGTGGGATGCCTCTGACCCCCGGTACAAAAACAGAGACGCAAAGAATAAGAATAAATTATTGCGTGTCTTTGAGAGAAGTTCGTCAAAACTTCTGGTCGACATCCGAAAGTAGTTGAAGAACTTTCTTTCATCAGCCCTCAAATCTCCGTATGATGTAACAAATTCTCCCGCGACGACGGCTCTCTGCTCGATTAAAGGGTGAACATGTAGTCTCCTTCTAAGCGTTTTTTTTTCCTTGCGTATACAGGGCAATAGTGAGTAACACTCTCCACATTGGATGCATTGTTCGCGTCTGTACTCCGAAGCGGTCAGTGCGATACTAAAACGACTTGCGCGGATGATCCGCGCGGATTACGTCGGCGCGGAACGTTCCGCGCCGACGGTCCGCGTGACACTAAAACTAGCCTATCTGCTTCTTTTTTTTGTCTGCAATCTGCATTTATAGATTGATACAACTAAGTTATTTTTATAATTTCAAATAGGTATTTTTTCTACTCGCGTACTCTAAACCGCTAATATTGATATCGTTAATGGTTTCAGAATACCACCTATAGCGTAACCGAATAGTAAAAACAATTCTACAATTAGCATTGCCATGGTAATAACAGTTCTATAATTTATTATAGCATTGTTATTACCATGGTAACGGTCATTCCGGATATCAGTCTTGGCGTTTAGTTAACACTTGATATCCTAATAATTTGTATAATAAACCGTTAAAAACATTTAACACCAATTAAAATTACCTATATTAAAAATAAAAATAACTTTGAGACTAAGTATTTGTTTAGAATTACATTTTTATTCAGTTACTAAACATAGATGAGTAATATCCATCGATTTGTTATTTGGTTACCATGGTTACGTTCAATATGGATATCAACAAAATGGCGTTTTGTTTGGCATTCCAACTTTTATGATAAATTGTCAGAACTGTTTTAGTAACAAACGAAACCGACGTGCGTGCATGACTCGATGTATGAATGTGGAAGAAGCGAAAGAGATTTGTAAAGATCGTAGCAGGTGGAAAGAAGTGGTCTCTGCCTACCCCTCTGGGAAACAGGCGTGATTTAATGTATGTATGTATGTATGTATGTATGTATGTATGTATATTTATTTATTCTTTTATACTTAATTCAAATAATTCATTAATAATTCAAGTAATCGGGCCGGTGCAGCAGCTGATCAGGCCCAAACCATCAAGCGCCGCAAATATTCATCATTATTAAATAATTATGAATTTGTGGCGCTTGCAGTGGAGACCATGGGACCTTGGTCAGCTGATATGAAAAGCTTTATTAAGGCCCTGTCATCCCGGCTCATAGACACCTCCGGAGATCCTAGAGCTGGTGCTTACCTCTCCCAAAGGATTGGGCTAGCTATCCAGAGAGGTAACGCAGCCAGTGTCATAGGGACCATGCCGCGAGCGGACCTGCTAGAGGGGGTGTTCTTTTTATAGTGGTGATTATTTATTATTTACGTCTTTAATATTTGAGTAGCTTAGTTTTTATTTTAAATTAAATAAGTTTAGTTTTAACTTTTAATTGTATTATATTAAATATGTATCGCTTATATGTAATAATTCAATAATTAATAAATAACTCAATATTTAAAGAAATGTATAGTGCGTGAGTAGAGACCTAATGTCTAGTTCCTAGACCTAGATTCCTTCATAAATTTGTTCAGGGTAAGTAGGTACTAAAAATTCTAAGAAATCTACACAAGGCACAAAGTAGGTCTCCCTTTTCTGTATTCCCAGACCACATGATTCTTAGTATGTTCACTCTCTTTTGGTTAATTCGTTGAGTGAACTATACGCGTTTAATTTTTCGCGTTAAATCTGCGTTATACAATAACAATATTTGTTTAGTATTCTTAAAAATAAGGTTTTTTTTCATGCTCAATCAGACATTGACAACGTCACAATATTATTTGTTTTTTTTTCTTGCTTAAGTATATTTATGTTTTTTTATAATTGAAATAATAATCTTCTTACAAGTATGATTTTTAATTTTTAATCAGACCTTTGACGACGTCAAACACTTTCCGATTTTAAATATTTTTGGTTCTACTTATATACCTATTGTGTTTTCTTATAATTACGCGTATTATGCGTTTTACGTTTAATCGACTTTACTATAATATGATAATAATGTATTTTTGTTGGTAATCATTCGAACGGCTCAGGCCTGAAACATGCGTTTTCCTAAAATGTATTTTTATCAAAATGTCTGCATTTTCACAATGTTGGCACGTCTTTTGCATAATGTCAGCTTCCCAAAATGTCAGCTTCTTATAATGTCTGTCTCCAAGAATGTCAGTTTTCATATAATGTTCGCTTTTCAGGAAGAGCTTATTCTCAAAATGTCTTCAACCTCAAAATATCTGCCTTCTTACAATTTTTGCATTCCAGAAATGTCTTATTCAAAAAATGTCTGCAATCATGAACGCCATATTTACACGTATAGGTATCTTTATTATTTTAAAGTGAAATTTTTATAATTTGCGTCGTTGGCGGGTAAAGGGTTAGGTACAGTCAGCGTCAAAAGTAACTGATCACTTCAAGCTACTTTTGTACTTTATCGCATTAACAATCTTGTTTGACATTGCTTATGTGACAGTAAAGCGTCAAGGTAATTAAGTGATCAGTTTCTTTTGACGCTGATTGTACGAAATAACTACGAATATAAAACGATATAATTATAATTGAGTCCTAAGTAGAACAGAATTTTTCAAACATTATATTTTTCGATTGCATTTACCATCTCAACCCAAAATTAACCAAAAGTTTGTATAATTAATTTTCCTGTCAACGTTTTACGTAATGCTGATGGTTGCTGCCTTGGAAAATTTAGAACTTTGATTTGAAATAAAGCAGACATTATAGGAAAACAAACATAACAAGACGAAAGCCTATATAAAGAAGTGAACATAACGGAAAAGCAAAACTTATGGTAATGCTATATTATAGGAATGTAAACATTGTGAATAGACGACTTTCTGAGACTGTACACATTTTAAATAGCAGTCATTTTGAGAAAACTGACAAAATAGAAATGCTAACATTGTGAGAACGCAGACGTTTTGAGAATTGTACATTTTAGGAAAACGCATATTTCAGGCCTGAGCCATTCGAACGTCCGACAGCCTCAAGAACTTTTCCATTTCATATATGGTTTATTTTTATCTTTTAATTATTTATTCTAAACAATTGAATTAACAGCTTTGATTTTTGTTTTTGTGTTTGTGCGTGTGCGTGTGCGTGTGCGTGTGCGTGTGCGTGTGTGTGTGTGTCATCGAAATATAATAAGTATGGAAGAGTAACGTCTAACAAAAACGACTGACAAATCCGCTCCAAAACGCCCACTTTTTGAAATGAAAAGATCTTATGTATCGAGTGGTTTCAATAATCAACTAAATATTAATTGAGTTAAGGTATGAAGTCATTTATGTCAGATGCTGGTATAACGTTTGAGTAGACAGTAATTTCAGTAAGGTTTTATACCGTTTGAAAGACAAAAATCTGCAATTGGTTACAAGCTCTCTGACACAAGATTTCCATTGGTCAATATTTTTATTCATAAGGGTTACTTGAACGCGGCCATGTCTTTCAACATTTGACGTGGATGGTTTAATACAAAAACAACACAGTAATTGAATAACAAATTTTATTAATATTTTTTTATATTATTGAATGATTGTTCCCCTTGAATCATTTAACATACTTACTTATGTTACACTATTATAAAGTTGTAAAATAGTATATCAGAAGATATTATGTTGTAAGAGTAGTCAGCGTCAAATAGTCTTTAGCATCTAAAGTGCCAAATATAGGTATTGCAACCCCTTTTTTATTCTTATAGGCATAAAGATACGTGACAGTATAATACCTATATATGTATAGGTATATAGTCGCTTTGGATGGTACAGCCTATTTGATGCTGCCGAAAAAACATGACAAAAATTTACTTTATACGAGTAGTAAGACGAAAACATCACAAATAATCCATTTGGCACTGTTTCTATTCTACAGTTAGAGATGTGAAGCCAACTCTTAAGTTAGATCATATACAATAGAGTATAATTTATATTAACCGCCTGTTTCACAATCGACAAGTAAAGCGTATTTGACAGATAAATTTAGGCCTTTCTCTTTCTTACACTTGAAAATAGACAAGGAGAGAGCCAACTTTAAATGGCAGATAAATAAATTTACTTGTCGATTGTGAAACAGGCCCTTACAATCTTAGCTTTACCAACTCAGTTATTGTACAAGTATGAATTAATATTAAGCCTATTGCTTTTTAGGGTTCCGCACTTCGAAAGGAAAAGGTCATATTTCGTTTTTTTTATTATGTACATAAACTAACGATAGTAAAGATGACATAAAATTTAATTTCCTATTCATTCGAAGTAGTTGCTTGTAATTCACATTTTTCAAAGATATATTGCATAACATCGGCCATGACATTTTGGTATGGAATATTAAAAATTAAATAACTTACTAATGAAAATAAATATCGCTTTGTTTTGCATCTGTGTGGGTACTGCACCAATTTACAATGCAACTTGGCATGGTTGCAGCGTCATTTAAATCCGGTAATCATTAATATCGATTTTTTCTTTTGTGATTGTAAACAACTGTTTGACACTACGTCAGAAAGTCGACTGATAGACAGTTCGGCACTCATTAATAGCTCCACCCCCGCCGGCACTAAGTCAGTGGGGCAGATTTTGAGCGTCGATTACTCTTCCATACTTATTATATTTCGATGGTGTGTGTGTGTGTTTGTTACTACTTCACGCTGCAACGGCTGGACGGATTTGGATGGAGATAGCTTATACCCTGGATTAACACATAGGCTACTTTTCATCCTGGAAAATTTAAAAGTTCCCGTGGGAATAACTATAATCGAAATCTACGTGGACGAAGTCGCGGGCAGAAGCTACTTATTGATAAATCTTATGTTCCAAATTTATTGTATTTGTTTTACAGGAAAATGTAAAAATCAGAGACATTAACGCACCACCTTAACTGAAAACAAATGATTGCAACTAAGTCAAAGTGTATTAATTAGTCCAAATAATATCAGTTAGTTATCTGTGTTAATTTAAGTCGAATAAAAGTTTTACTAAAGTCAAATGTTTTTTGTTTCTTAAGTTTCTATCTTATAATTTTACTTCGGGTCAGTTTTGTTATTAGAATGAGTTGAAGTTACGTTATTTTATTGGATACTTGTAAACCGGGTAACAAGGCAGTATTATGGTGTCTAAGAACTTTATTTATTGAACAAAAAGCAATTTAAAGTGCCTGTTTACCGGATCACCGCTTAAACTTTACTTGAAGATTTGAACTAAATAAACTCACTATCACAGAATCTTAGGTGTCTCAATAAAACCTCTTTCTTCATTTTAACAAACTTAAATAAAGAGGTTTAATTAAGACAACAATTTAAAGATTTTTCACTAATTGATGAAATTCAGACTCAATCAATCAATTATTTGCAGAATACTGAATACAGTACAAAATATGTTACAGTCAATTTACAATAATAAATAATGTCAACAACATACTTTACTATAGTTCTTTGGCGCAAGTTTTTACTGAAGGGAAAATTGTAAGGGAAAGTTGATTCACACTCGGTGACGTAATTAACCAAATTTTAAATGATCCTGTCATTTGAACGCAATATAATGTAAACCGATAAAGTAATTAACGGACAGGAGTCACGTACTACTTACCTACTCGTATTAGTTGATTTAAGGTTTTATTTATAAGTATGTCGATTTCATTCTATGTATAATTTCCTATTTCGAGAATTGCATCAAAAGAACATGATATTATAAAACAAAGACCCTCGCCGCTTCTGTCTGTCTATATGTTCGCAATAATCTCAAAAAGTACTGAACGGATTTTCATGCGGTTTTCACCATAGATAAGTTTTTTAGCCAGAACTATTGCTGTATCGACTCCAGACCATAGAACTGTGCAGTTTCATTCGTATTTGTAGCGGTTCTATCGATAACGGCTGAGATGCTACGTAGAACTCTCTAAAGTGTTCCAGCATTTCAGTCTATGTCTCGATTTTCGTGGTTTTTGAGCCAGAACTATATTAGAACTGTGCAGTTTCATACGTATTTGTAGCGATGCTATCGATACAAATATTCCATCTATGTCTAGATTTTCGTGTTTTTTTGCCAGAACTATTGCTATATCAACTTAAGACCATATAACTGTACGGTTTGATATGTATCCGTAGGTTTGCTATTGAAAACCACTGAGATGCTATGTAGAACTATCTAAAAACTTACAGCATCTCCACTTTTGTCTAGATATTAGTGTTTTTTTTATCCAGAACTATAGCTGTATCCATTCCAGACTAAAGAACTCTGCAGTTTCATATGTATTTGTAGGGTTGCTAATGAAAACTGCTGAGATGCTATGTAGAACTATCTAAAAAGTTACAGCATCTCACTTTTGTCTAGATTTTAGTGTTTTTTATCCAGAACTATAGCTGTATTGATTCCAGACTATAGAACTGTACAGTTTCATATGTATTTGTAGGGTTGCTAATGAAAACTGCTGAGATGCTAAGCAGAACTATCTAAAAACTTATAGCAGCTGCACTTTTGTCTAGTTTTTTTTTTATAGCCAGAACTTTTACTGTATCGACTCCGGACCATAGAACTCTGCAGTTTCATACGTATTAGCAGGGTTGCTATTACAAACCGCTGAGATGCTATGCTGAACTATCTTTAAACATTAATTTTATTTCTTTTAAGCCTGCTATTTTTGTGCATATTGTTAGTATTGTTACGTAACTTTATTTTCATTGGCATAGCATAACCTCCCATAGACTATAGTTTTTTTTTGTTGTTTATTTTATTTCCTTAATGTTGCCAGTTAACTGATTGCGATTTTTATGTTCGTTCGAGATATTATCGAACAAATGATTGTTTTTTGTCTATGTGGTTCATTTTTCTTTTTCACCCATGATGTTTTGTGTTAAGTGTGTCACTTTCCGTCTCTTCACCAAGCGGTTCCAACGCAAGACCAGTGCTGGCTTTACGGCTAGCGAATGCTGAGTTGGGACCGTTTCGCAACAATTTCTCTGCCTTGTTCTTTTTGTATCTACTTAATGTAATCTTATATTGTTGTGAATAAATGTCTCTTTATCTTTATCTTTATCTTTAAAGCTACAGCATCTCAACATATATCTAGATTTTGGTGGTTTTTTAGCCAGAACTATAGCTGTATCGACTCCAGACCATAGAACTCTGCAGTTTCATACGTATTTTTGTAGGCTTGCTATTAAAAATAGCTGAGATGCTATGCAGAATTATCTTAGAAGTTCTGCATAACATTTCTGTTTTTTTACTAGAACTTTAGCAATATCGGCTACAGACCATAGAACTATACAGATTCATACGTATTGGTATCTGTGCTATTGATAACGGCTGAGATGCTATGTAGAACTTTAAAAAAAGTTACAGCATCTCAACTTATGTCTAGATTTATATGTTTTTTAAACCAGAACTTTTGCTGTATCGACTCCAGACTATAGAACTCTGCAGTTTCATACGTATTAGCAGGCTTGCTATTACAAACCGCTGAGATGCTATGCTGAACTATCTTTAAAGCTACAGCATCTCAACATATGTATATGTAGATTTTCGTGGTTTTCTAGCCAGAACTATAGCTGTATCGACTCCAGACCATAGAACTCTGCAGTTTCATACGTATTTGTAGGCTTGCTATTGAAAATAACTGAGATGCTATGTAGAACTATCTAAAAAGTTTCAGCATCTCACTTTTGTCCAGATTTTCATGGTTTTTTAGCCAGAACTATAGCTATATCGATTCTAGACTATAGAACTCTGCAGTTTCATATGTATTTGTAGGGTGGCTAATGAAAACTGCTGAGATGCTATGCAGAACTATCTAAAAACTTACAGCAGCTCCACTTTTGTCTAGATTTTTTTGGCTTTTAACCAGAACTATTGCTGTTTCGACTCCCGCCATAGAACTCTGCAGTTTCATACGTATTAGCAGGGTCGCTATTACAAACCGCTGAGATGCTGTGCTGAACTATCTTTAAAGCTACAGCATCTCAACATATATGTAGATTTTCGTGGTTTTCTAGCCAGAACTATAGCTGTATCGACTCCAGACCATAGAACTCTGCAGTTTCATACGTATTTGTAGGCTTGCTATTGAAAATAGCTGAGATGCTATGTAGAACTATCTAAAAAGTTATAGCATCTCACTTTTGGCTAAATTTTCGTGGTTTTTTAGCCAGAACTATTGCTGTATTGACTCCAGACTATAGAAATCTGCAGTTTCATATGTATTTGTAGGGTTGCTAATGAAAACTGCTGAGATGCTATGCAGAACTATCTAAAAACTTACAGCAGCTCCGCTTTTGTCTAGATTTTTTTGGTTTTTTAGCCAGAACTATTGCTGTTTCGACTCCAGACCATGGAACTCTGCAGTTTCATACGTATTAGCAGGGTTGCTATTACAAACCGCTGAGATGCTGTGCTGAACTATCTTTAAAGCTACAGCATCTCAACATATATGTAGATTTTCGTGGTTTTCTAGCCAGAACTATAGCTGTATCGACTCCAGACCATAGAACTCTGCAGTTTCATACGTATTTGTAGGCTTGCTATTGAAAATAGCTGAGATGCTATGTAGAACTATCTAAAAAGTTATAGCATCTCACTTTTGGCTAAATTTTCGTGGTTTTTTAGCCAGAACTATTGCTGTATTGACTCCAGACTATAGAAATCTGCAGTTTCATATGTATTTGTAGGGTTGCTAATGAAAACTGCTGAGATGCTATGCAGAACTATCTAAAAACTTACAGCAGCTCCGCTTTTGTCTAGATTTTTTTGGTTTTTTAGCCAGAACTATTGCTGTTTCGACTCCAGACCATAAGAACTCTGCAGTTTCATACGTATTAGCAGGGTTGCTAATACAAACCGCTGAGATGCTATGCTGAACTATCTTTAAAGCTACAGCATCTCAACATATATGTAGATTTTCGTGGCTTTCTAGCCAGAACTATAGCTGTATCGACTCCAGACCATAGAACTCTGCAGTTTCATACGTATTTGTAGGCTTGCTATTGAAAATAGCTGAGATGCTATGTAGAACTATCTAAAAAGTTATAGCATCTCACTTTTGGCTAAATTTTCGTGGTTTTTTAGCCAGAACTATTGCTGTATTGACTCCAGACTATAGAACTCTGCAGTTTCATATGTATTTGTAGGGTTGCTAATGAAAACTGCTGAGATGTTATGCAGAACTATCTAAAAACTTACAGCAGCTCCGCTTTTGTCTAAATTTTTTTGGTTTTTTAGCCAGAACTATTGCTGTTTCGACTCCAGACCATAAGAACTCTGCAGTTTCATACGTATTAGCAGGGTTGCTAATACAAACCGCTGAGATGCTATGCTGAACTATCTTTAAAGCTACAGCATCTCAACATATATGTAAATTTTCGTGGCTTTCTAGCCAGAACTATAGCTGTATCGACTCCAGACCATAGAACTCTGCAGTTTCATACGTATTTGTAGGCTTGCTATTGAAAACAGCTGAGATGCTATGCACAACTCTCCAAAAAGTTACAGCATCTCAACTTTTGTCTAAATTTCCGTAGTTTTTTAGCCAGAACTATTGCTGTATCGACTCCAGACTATAGAACTCTGCAGTTTCATACGTATTAACAGGGTTGCTATTGAAAACCGCTGAGATGCTATGCAGAACTTTCTAAAAAGTTACATTATCTCCACTTTTATCTAAATTTTCGTGGTTTTTTTGCCAGAACTATTGCTGTATCGACTCCAGACCATAGAACTCTGCAGTTTCATACGTATTAACAGGGTTGCTATTGAAAACCGCTGAGATGCTATGCAGAACTTTCTAAAAAGTTACATTATCTCCACTTTTATCTAAATTTTCGTGGTTTTTTTGCCAGAACTATTGCTGTATCCACTCCAGACCATAGAACTGTGCAGTTTCATACGTATTTCTAGGGTTGCTATTGAAAACAGCTGAGATGCTATGCAGAAATATCTTAAAAGCTATAGTATCTCAACATATATCTAGATTTTCGTGGTTTTTTAGCTAGAACTATTGTTGTATCGCTTCCAGACCATAGAACTCTGTAGTTTCATACATATCTGTAGGGTTGCTATGAAAAACCGCTGAGATGCTATGCAGAACTTTCTAAAAAGTTACATTATCTCCACTTTTATCTAAATTTTCGTGGTTTTTTAGCCAGAACTATTGCTGTATCGACTCCAGACCATAGAACTCTGCAGTTTCATACGTATTAACAGGGCTGCTATTGAAAACCGCTGAGATGCTATGCAGAACTTTCTAAAAAGTTACATTATCTCCACTTTTATCTAAATTTTCGTGGTTTTTTTGCCAGAACTATTGCTGTATCGACTCCAGACCATAGAGCTTTGCAGTTTCATACGTATTAACAGGGTTGCTATTGAAAACCGCTGAGATGCTATGCAGAACTTTCTAAAAAGTTACATTATCTCCACTTTTATCTAAATTTTCCTGGTTTTTTTGCCAGAACTATTGCTGTATCGACTCCAGTCCATAGAACTGTGCAGTTTTATACGTATATGTGGCGTTTCTCATGAAAACCGCTGAGATGCTATGCAGAACTATCTTAAAAGCTACAGTATCTCAACATATATTTAGATATTCGTAGTTTTTTAGACAGAACTATTGCTGTATCGACTCCAGACCATAGAACTGTGCAGATTCATACGTATTTACAGGGTTGCTATTGAAAACAGCTGAGATGCTATGCAGAACTCTCTAAAAAGTTACAGCATCTCAAATTTTGTTTAGATTTTTGTGGTTTTTTAGCCAGAACTATTGCTGTATCTACTCCAGACCATAGAACTCTGCAGTTTCATACGTATTTACAGGGTTGCTATTGAGAACCGCTGAGATGCTATGCAGAACTCTCCAAAAAGTTACAGCATCTCAACTTTTGTCTAAATTTTCGTGGTTTTTTAGCCAGAACTATTGCTGTATCGACTCCAGACCATAGAACTCTGCAGTTTCATACGTATTAACAGGGTTGCTATTGAAAACCGCTGAGATGCTATGCAGAACTTTCTAAAAAGTTACATTATCTCCACTTTTATCTAAATTTTCGTGGTTTTTTTGCCAGAACTATTGCTGTATCGACTCCAGTCCATAGAACTGTGCAGTTTTATACGCATATGTGGCGTTTCTTATGAAAACCGCAAAGATGCTATGCAGAACTATCTTAAAAGCTACAGTATCTCAACATATATTTAGATATTCATAGTTTTTTAGACAGAACTATTGCTGTATCTACTCCAGACCATAGAACTGTGCAGTTTCATACGTATTTCTAGGGTTGCTATTGAAAACAGCTGAGATGCTATGCAGAAATATCTTAAAAGCTATTGTATCTCAACATATATCTAGATTTTCGTGGTTTTTTAGCTAGAACTATTGTTGTATCGCTTCCAGACCATAGAACTCTGTAGTTTCATACATATCTGTAGGGTTGCTATGGAAAACCGCTGAGATGCTATGCAGAACTTTCTAAAAAGTTACATTATCTCCACTTTTATCTAAATTTTCGTGGTTTTTTAGCCAGAACTATTGCTGTATCGACTCCAGACCATAGAACTCTGCAGTTTCATACGTATTAACAGGGTTGCTATTGAAAACCGCTGAGATGCTATGCAGAACTTTCTAAAAAGTTACATTATCTCCACTTTTATCTAAATTGTCGTGGTTTTTTTGCCAGAACTATTGCTGTATCGACTCCAGTCCATTGAACTGTGCAGTTTTATACGTATATGTGGCATTTCTCATGAAAACCGCTGAGATGCTATGCAGAACTATCTTAAAAGCTACCGTATCTCAACATATATTTAGATATTCGTAGTTTTTTAGACAGAACTATTGCTGTATCGACTCCAGTCCATAGAACTGTGCAGTTTTATACGTATATATGGCGTTTCTCATGAAAACCGCTGAGATGCTATGCAGAACTATCTTAAAAGCTACAGTATCTCAACATATATTTAGATATTCGTAGTTTTTTAGACAGAACTATTGCTGTATCGACTCCAGACCATAGAACTGTGCAGATTCATACGTATTTACAGGGTTGCTATTGAAAACAGCTGAGATGCTATGCAGAACTCTCTAAAAAGTTACAGCATCTCAACTTTTGTTTAGATTTTTGTGGTTTTTTAGCCAGAACTATTGCTGTATCTACTCCAGACCATAGAACTCTGCAGTTTCATACGTATTTACAGGGTTGCTATTGAGAACCGCTGAGATGCTATGCAGAACTCTCCAAAAAGTTACAGCATCTCAACTTTTGTCTAAATTTTCGTGGTTTTTTAGCCAGAACTATTGCTGTATCGACTCCATACCATAGAACTCTGCAGTTTCATACGTATTAACAGGGTTGCTATTGAAAACCGCTGAGATGCTATGCAGAACTTTCTAAAATGTTACATTATCTCCACTTTTATCTAAATTTTCGTGGTTTTTTTGCCAGAACTATTGCTGTATCGACTCCAGTCCATAGAACTGTGCAGTTTTATACGCATATGTGGCGTTTCTCATGAAAACCGCTGAGATGCTATGCAGAACTATCTTAAAAGCTACAGTATCTCAACATATATTTAGATATTCATAGTTTTTTAGACAGAACTATTGCTGTATCTACTCCAGACCATAGAACTGTGCAGTTTCATACGTATTTCTAGGGTTGCTATTGAAAACAGCTGAGATGCTATGCAGAAATATCTTAAAAGCTATAGTATCTCAACATATATCTAGATTTTCGTGGTTTTTTAGCTAGAACTATTGTTGTATCGCTTCCAGACCATAGAACTCTGTAGTTTCATACATATCTGTAGGGTTGCTATGGAAAACCGCTGAGATGCTATGCAGAACTTTCTAAAAAGTTACATTATCTCCACTTTTATCTAAATTTTCGTAGTTTTTTAGCCAGAACTATTGCTGTATCGACTCCAGACCATAGAACTCTGCAGTTTCATACGTATTAACAGGGTTGCTATTGAAAACCGCTGAGATGCTATGCAGAACTTTCTAAAAAGTTACATTATCTCCACTTTTATCTAAATTTTCGTGGTTTTTTTGCCAGAACTATTGCTGTATCGACTCCAGTCCATAGAACTGTGCAGTTTTATACGCATATGTGGCGTTTCTTATGAAAACCGCTGAGATGCTATGCAGAACTATCTTAAAAGCTACAGTATCTCAACATATATTTAGATATTCATAGTTTTTTAGACAGAACTATTGCTGTATCTACTCCAGACCATAGAACTGTGCAGTTTCATACGTATTTCTAGGGTTGCTATTGAAAACAGCTGAGATGCTATGCAGAAATATCTTAAAAGCTATAGTATCTCAACATATATCTAGATTTTCGTGGTTTTTTAGCTAGAACTATTGTTGTATCGCTTCCAGACCATAGAACTCTGTAGTTTCATACATATCTGTAGGGTTGCTATGGAAAACCGCTGAGATGCTATGCAGAACTTTCTAAAAAGTTACATTATCTCCACTTTTATCTAAATTTTCGTGGTTTTTTAGCCAGAACTATTGCTGTATCGACTCCAGACCATAGAACTCTGCAGTTTCATACGTATTAACAGGGTTGCTATTGAAAACCGCTGAGATGCTATGCAGAACTTTCTAAAAAGTTACATTATCTCCACTTTTATCGAAATTTTCGTGGTTTTTTTGCCAGAACTATTGCTGTATCGACTCCAGTCCATAGAACTGTGCAGTTTTATACGTATATGTGGCGTTTCTCATGAAAACCGCTGAGATGCTATGCAGAACTATCTTAAAAGCTACAGTATCTCAACATATATTTAGATATTCATAGTTTTTTAGACAGAACAATTGCTGTATCTACTCCAGACCATAGAACTGTGCAGTTTCATACGTATTTCTAGGGTTGCTATTGAAAACAGCTGAGATGCTATGCAGAAATATCTTAAAAGCTATAGTATCTCAACATATATCTAGATTTTCGTGGTTTTTTAGCTAGAACTATTGTTGTATCGCTTCCAGACCATAGAACTCTGTAGTTTCATACATATCTGTAGGGTTGCTATGGAAAACCGCTGAGATGCTATGCAGAACTTTCTAAAAAGTTACATTATCTCCACTTTTATCTAAATTTTCGTGGTTTTTTAGCCAGAACTATTGCTGTATCGACTCCAGACCATAGAACTCTGCAGTTTCATACGTATTAACAGGGTTGCTATTGAAAACCGCTGAGATGCTATGCAGAACTTTCTAAAAAATTACATTATCTCCATTTTTATCTAAATTTTCGTGGTTTTTTTGCCAGAACTATTGCTGTATCGACTCCAGACCATAGAGCTCTGCAGTTTCATACGTATTAACAGGGTTGCTATTGAAAACCGCTGAGATGCTATGCAGAACTTTCTAAAAAGTTACATTATCTCCACTTTTATCTAAATTTTCCTGGTTTTTTTGCCAGAACTATTGCTGTATCGACTCCAGTCCATAGAACTGTGCAGTTTTATACGTATATGTGGCGTTTCTCATGAAAACCGCTGAGATGCTATGCAGAACTATCTTAAAAGCTACAGTATCTCAACATATATTTAGATATTCGTAGTTTTTTAGACCGAACTATTGCTGTATCGACTCCAGACCATAGAACTGTGCAGATTCATACGTATTTACAGGGTTGCTATTGAAAACAGCTGAGATGCTATGCAGAACTCTCTAAAAAGTTACAGCATCTCAACTTTTGTTTAGATTTTTGTGGTTTTTTAGCCAGAACTATTGCTGTATCGACTCCAGACCATAGAACTCTGCAGTTTCATACGTATTAACAGGGTTGCTATTGAGAACCGCTGAGATGCTATGCAGAACTCTCCAAAAAGTAACAGCATCTCAACTTTTGTCTAAATTTTCGTGGTTTTTTTGCCAGAACTATTGCTGTATCGACTCCAGACCATATAACTCTGCAGTTTCATACGTATTAACAGGGTTGCTATTGAAAACCGCTGAGATGCTATGCAGAACTTTCTAAAAAGTTACATTATCTCCACTTTTATCTAAATTTTCGTGGTTTTTTTGCCAGAACTATTGCTGTATCGACTCCAGACCATAGAACTGTGCAGTTTTATACGTTTTAACAGGGTTGCTATTGAAAACCGCTGAGATGCTATGCAGAACTTTCTAAAAAGTTACATTATCTCCACTTTTATCTAAATTTTCGTGGTTTTTTTGCCAGAACTATTGCTGTATCGACTCGAGACCATAGAACTCTGCAGTTTCATACGTATTAACAGGGTTGCTATTGAAAACCGCTGAGATGCTATGTAGAACTTTCTAAAAAGTTACATTATCTCCACTTTTATCTAAATTTTCCTGGTTTTTTTGCCAGAACTATTGCTGTATCGACTCCAGTCCATTGAACTGTGCAGTTTTATACGTATATGTGGCGTTTCTCATGAAAACCGCTGAGATGCTATGCAGAACTTTCTAAAAAGTTACATTATCTCCACTTTTATCTAAATTGTCGTGTTTTTTTTGCCAGAACTATTGCTGTATCGACTCCAGTCCATTGAACTGTGCAGTTTTATACGTATATGTGGCGTTTCTCATGAAAACCGCTGAGATGCTATGCAGAACTATCTTAAAAGCTACCGTATCTCAACATATATTTAGATATTCGTAGTTTTTTAGACAGAACTATTGCTGTATCGACTCCAGATCATAGAACTCTGCAGTTTCATACGTATTAACAGGGTTGCTATTGAAAACCGCTGAGATGCTATGCAGAACTTTCTAAAAAGTTACATAATCTCCACTTTTATCTAAATTTTCGTGGTTTTTTTGCCAGAACTATTGCTGTATCGACTCCAGTCCATAGAACTCTGCAGTTTCATACGTATTAACAGGGTCGCTATTGAAAACCGCTGAGATGCTATGCAGAACTTTCTAAAAAGTTACATTATCTCCACTTTTATCTAAATTTTCGTGGTTTTTTTGCCAGAACTATTGCTGTATCGACTCCAGTCCATAGAACTGTGCAGTTTTATACGTATATGTGGCGTTCCTCATGAAAACCGCTGAGATGCTATGCAGAACTTTCTAAAAAGTTACATTATCTCCACTTTTATCTAAATTTTCGTGGTTTTTTTGCCAGTACTATTGCTGTATCGACTCCAGACCATAGAACTCTGCAGTTTCATACGTATTAACAGGGTTGCTATTGAAAACCGCTGAGATGCTATGCAGAACTTTCTAAAAAGTTACATTATCTCCACTTTTATCTAAATTTTCGTGGTTTTTTTGCCAGAACTATTGCTGTATCGACTCCAGTCCATAGAACTGTGCAGTTTTATACGTATATGTGGCGTTCCTCATGAAAACCGCTGAGATGCTATGCAGAACTATCTTAAAAGCTACAGTATCTCAACATATATTTAGATATTCGTAGTTTTTTAGACAGAACTATTGCTGTATCTACTCCAGACCATAGAACTGTGCAGTTTCATACGTATTTACAGGGTTGCTATTGAAAACAGCTGAGATGCTATGCAGAACTCTCTAAAAAGTTACAGCATCTCAACTTTTGTTTAGATTTTTGTAGTTTTTTAGCCAGAACTATTGCTGTATCGACTCCCGACCATAGAACTCTGCAGTTTCATACGTATTAGCAGGGTTGCTATTACAAACTGCTGAGAAGCTATGCTGAACTATCTTTAAAGCTACAGCATCTCAACATATATCTAGATTTTCGTGGTTTTCTAGCCAGAACTTTAGCTGTATCGACTCCAGACCATAGAACTGTGCAGTTTCATACGTATTTGTAGGGTTGCTATTGAAAACCGCTGAGATGCTATGTAGAACTTTATAAAAAGTTACAATATCTCAACTTATGTCTAGATATATATGTTTTTTAGCCAGAACTTTTGCTGTGTCGACTCCGGACCATAGAATTGTGCAGTTTTATACGTACTTGTGGCGTTGTTATTGAAAACTGCTGAGATGCTATGCAGAACTATCTAAAATGTTCTAGCCTCAGCCTCAGCCTATATCTAGATTTTTATGTTGTTTTTTTAACAGAACTATTGCTGTATCGACTCCAGACAACGGAACTATGCATTTTCTCACGTATTTGAGGCCTAGGCAACGAGAACTGCTGAGATGCTAATAGGCGGAATGCGAAGTTAGCATCTCATTAATATTTTTTCGTTTTATGGCTAGAACTATTGCTATATCGACCCCAGACTACAGAACTATGCATTTTCTGACGTATTTGAGGCCCAGGCATCGAGAACTGCTGAGATGCTAATAGGTGAAATGCGAAGTTAGCATCTCATTTTGAAAAAATCGATTTTCTGGAAAAAAAAAGTTGAACTATCGAAAATAAATATGTAGAACTATAGAACTATTAGGGATGCTACTAGAACTGTTTTTAAATTTTGAGATTCCAGAAAATGATATGCTAGGTTCACACACATGATGTTGACCAACAGCAGGGTTGAAACTTGAAATTAAGTGGAAGTCTTCGCTTTTCAGTTCAAGACCTAGTTAAAATTTATTAACAAACTTCTAAACCGCGCGGGTAAATACAGCATAAGAATTACAGGGTACAATGAAGACCAATCCAATCATCATTGCATTTCAAAATCCACTTTAGTCTACAGGAGGACACAGAGAAACAGATATACAAATAATAAAGGTAACCCCGATATAATGATGACCCCTTCTTTCAGACCTGATAACTCTTAAACGGCTCTATCGATTTTGATCAAACCTAGAGTAAAGTTGCGGCCGCTCGGTTTTTTAAGGGGGCTCTCCGATCTGGGCCAATCCTTAAAAGAAACTAGTTCGGTCTTTTAGTTCCTTTAGGTCCTTTAGCTCCGGGGCAAATTTTGAGATAATAGCAGGACACGCTTTGAAATTTGTCTCGTTCACATCGAGCGTGCTGTGTACTCTATATCCTCGTTCGCTCTGTTTCGCTCATACGTTCAAGAATTGCTACTGACCTAAAGGACCGAAGAAATCGGTCCGTAAAATTAATTCCTTTTAGTTCTTAGTTCCTGACTCAACTCAAGCTTAAAACTTAGCTAAGAACCATCCCAATTAAACCGCGTCCAAATCGATCCACCCGTTTGAGAGCTACAATGCCATGGAAAGACACACAGATACAAACATATAATAACATCCGTCATTATGCGTCGAGGGTTAAAAACCAAAGTAAAAAAAGATATAGTTTAATTGGAATTATTGTAAGAAGTTTAAAAAGGTTAATAAACGTAACATTGAGATAGGTCGCCTAGGATTTCTTGTGTTGCCTCATTTATAAGAAAAAGCTTATTCAATTTAAATGTATTACTCGCGTGCTTGAATCTGTGCTCGCGCTTCGTTGCTTACACATATTTAATGAACATTTTTGTTTTCTTTTACGATTTCACTCTACTAGATTTAGATTATTATTACCCGACTGCGGCAAAGCCAAATGTCCGACTCTATGTATGTTCCCTCGTAACTACTTAAAAGCTAAACCGATTTTAATAAATTATACGTGGTTACATTCGTCTTAACCACTAGAGTGTCATGGCTATATTAAAATTATTGGAAATCAAAATGGCGGATTTTAGCGCCAAATTATGCGGCATGAAAACTAACATTATGTTGACGACATTATTTAAACAGCAGTTGGGTTTTCGAAGCATGCTTTCTGTTAGACTTGTAATAAAAGTACTTACCTACATATTTTTAAATTTATATTTTTGCACATACGTATATGCAACTTTTTTAACGCATGCCGGTAAACGAGCACATATGCCAGTTGATTTTAAGTGGGATCTGAAACCCATATACTTTTAAAACCAATCCATACTTGTCCTTATTAAATATCTAAGTATTAAACAACCTTCAGCTGTACTACTTTGCACTAAATCCAATTAAACCTGATCAGAGTTTGGCGGGTTTCAGTGGCCTTCTTTATTCAGCCTTCTTTACCACTAAAGGACGTATCTAACAGAATCGCCATTGCATTTACCTTCTTACTATTACATTAAAAGGCTTGATTCTGCTACAGTGTATCAAATGCAGATGCGATTTTGTTTTCAGCGTCGTGGATAACGCGCTCGTTCTTGGAGGACAAAGAAATAAGTCAGGGTTTAGGGCTATGAAGTTGATATCGTGTCTATTTTAATGGAAATCTGGGAGACAGGCACTTAAAGGTATTTTATGGCATGAGCAAAGCAAGGAGAACAGGCCACCTTATTCATCGGATCTAAGGCAGTCTGGGAAAGAAAGTTTGGGAAAATAGATTTTTTGGGAAAGTATACAGCGTACCATTCAGGCACGTGGACCATTCAGGCACGTGGACCATTCAGGCAAGTGGACCATTTAGGAAAGTGGACCTAAGGTACCTGAAGGTATGCAATGACAAGACTGCAAATCTGTTACCAAACTTGGAAACTTAAATGGAATGCCTCTACGCTGGTAACCTGTTTCTTTTATTGAACTTGGAAAAATATGTCGGCAATGGTCATATTTACAAGAGCCCTTAGGTTGGTCAATGGAATTCTTAGTCTATGGTGTTTTATTTTCTAGTTCCTTCTGTTTAACGAAATCGGGCTGATAGAAGTATTGTGGTAGACTACGTTTTATTGTTGAATACATGAAAACGTATAATTTAATGTCACGAAAAAATATAGTTATTACGTGTACAGTACACTAATATTAGACATACTTCGATTTTATAATAGTACCTAGTACCTAAAAGACCGACCGCTGCTTGGGTTGGAAACGAATTTTCCCGAAGATCACAACTTGTAAACCGTTATATTTATATTGCAAATTTTGTCAAAATCTTTAGATCAGTTTTCGAGAATATATCTCTTTCTAATATATAAGATTCTCGTGTCACAGTGTTTGTAACAAAACTCCTGTGTTTGAAACGGCTTGACATTGTTATAGAATTTTGTGTGTAAGTATATTCAGTACGTTTGAGAATAGGGCGTAAAGTACATTTTATAAGGTTTGTATGAAAAAATATAAACCCGGCCGGCGCCGGGCGCGGACAGCTAGTATTATATACAAATATTACTCGTGTAATATTATAGGATATAGAATGTTTACAACATGCATTTAAATATTTTAAATACAATTCAATCACATTTATCGACTATTGTCTTATCCGTCTTATTTTGATAAGATTTAGTTTTAGCCAAGTACATGGTAACCAAGGTCGCCTGCTTTTATTTATAAAGTTGGGTGTTTCACGATCATTGAACTCTGGGGTTTAAAATATAAAAAAAAACGTTTGAAACCAGTTGATCCAAAAATATTAGTATAATTAAGACGGTATTATGGGTTCAATGGCTTCAGTATGCAAGGATTAGGATATAAGATACTTTCATTTCGGAAAACTGTTGTTTGTTGAGGGAATAATAATAAATTACGAGCGAGATCACTCTCAAATATAGCGAACTTAAGCTAGGCTATTATTGTATGTATGTATGTATGTATGCAAACACTTTATTGTACAAACAAAGGAGATAACAATTATAACATAGCCAAAAATATAGCAAGAACGTACAAATGCGAACTTGTCCCTTTAAGGCATCTCTTTCAGTTAACCTTTGAACGATTGACACAAAAATATTATTCTAGTCGTTTATAAAATACCTAGTTGGTCGTCCAAAAAAAAGCCGAGGCAAGATTCTGTGGCCATCTTTCTATTTTTTTTTGCTAATTATCTGCTTATTGACACCAAACTAACTGGTCCGAACACATTCGGTGGGTCTTCGTTAACTACAACGGAGATCCTGTTGTCATCTTTCGACCATCATCAAATCTGCTTCTGAACACCATAATAATGCATTGTCATCAATAGACGTAGAGATTTCCCTAGCATAAACAACTTGTTGCTAGTGCTTGATACAACAACAACATCGACAACCCTGTTATCGATAACCACCACTTCAACGTCATAGAGGAAATAATTGTACATCATCATATAGTTATTAAGAAAATATTCACAATATCCTAAAGTTCATTGAAGTACCTAATAAGAAAATAGCGAAATCATTACATCAACAAAAAAAAATCATATGTCATATGATTCACATAGTAACAATGTGGTGCGTTTTAAAAATTAAAATAAGAATAATAAGTTAATAACAAAACTATCGATTTATTAATATTTTACATACTTTAGTGAAAATCGCTCTATGACATTGAACTGGTACTTATCGATAACAGGATTGTCGATGTTTTTATTGTGTCAAGCACTAACAACACGTCGTTTGTGCTAGGAAAATATCTAGGTCTAGTCATCAATTTTAATCCCGAGGGCTTATTGTCTAACGCACTCGCAATCACGATCGTTTTCATTTTGAAAATCGAAGGCTTGTCTGCATACGAAATGAAAACAATTGCTCCACTTTGAAGCCGATTGCGATTGCGAGTGCGTTAGACAATAAGCCCCCAGTTTCCGTTATTGCCACAAAAAGATACAGTCGAGCTTGCTTTTAAATAATAAAGTTTAGAGAGACCTTGAAACTTATTTTAATAGTTCTCTTACAAGAGGAGGTTCTTGTCAAATAACAGTGAATGGTACATTTATCATGTTGTGCTCCCCTATCCCATCCATTGTTCCTTCGCCTTTGTCGTCTGGCCGTCGTCTCCTGAATAACGTATTCGGTGTTCCGCCTTGCATATCCGCTTAGAACTAGTTCTTGGTGGTGTGCAAGTGCATCCTATATTATGCACTAACTGCAACGTAGGATTTCGGGACCGTTGTTGAACATGCAGTCGAGTTGAAATGTCCGCGATCACTAAATTATTCTGTTTCCACTGTGGCACACTACAGCAGTTATCTACTGTGGAAGCCTCACTAAAATAACAAGGTACTTCAATATAGTTAACTCAATTGGAACATGTGAACCAATAGTACCAACAAGCCTAACCAAGCTTAGTAATCAGATAAATTAAATAATTAATCCGTAAATCCGCGGCAAAATGACACTTCGTCACTTGCGAAAATGCCCGATCGGAGCGCGAAATTTCCGGAACGTAGTTTCGGCCGAATTGCAGCTGTCAGTTAAGTTGACAGTTAAGATTAAGATATATCCATCAATACCAATGCTTGCTTTCACAGCTAAACCACTGAACTGATTTAAATGATATTTCGTATGGACATAATTTGTACTTGTACTAACATAGTCCTGGCGAAGGACGTAGGGTATTTTTTTGTCTCGTATTAGACCACTGCTGGACATAGGCCTCTCCTTTTGCACGCCAACGAGCACGATTCGTGGGCACTCACATCCAGCTCTTGCCAGCCACCTTGCGAAGATCGTCGCTCCACCTAGTCTGAGGGCGTCCTACACTACGTTTGCCGATTCGCGGTCTCCACTCAAGAATACGATAACTCCAGCGATTATCGTTTCTGCGGCACAACTGACCGGCCCACTGCCACTTCAAGCTGCTAATTCTATAGGCAATAGCTAGTGCTAATTAATAACAAGACTAGAAACAGAAATAGTGTGCAGAAAACCCCATTTACAATGCAATTATAGTACATTACTTAACCAAGGGCTGTAAAAGAAAGAAAGACCGAAATCGCAGGTATTTGAGACCCGAGCCGTAGGCGAGGGTTGTAAATATGCGATAGAGGGCTTTCTTTTTTACTGCCCGTGATGAGTACACAATTTTACGTCTTCACCTGGCCACAATGCGAGTTTTACCGTGCGCGCAGCGTGCGATAAAACTCACATTATGGCCAGGTGTTACGTAAAAACAATGAATTTATTATGAACTAGACTCCATTCAGTCTAGAACCCGTACCTAACCTGGGACCTAATTCTCGTGACTTCGAGATGATTTTTCATGCGAGATTAGTCAAAAAAATGTACGCATTTGACAGTGCATATCGCATGAAAAATCATCTCGAAGTCACGAGAATAGGGTCCCTGGAGCTGGACGTAAATTATAAAGAGTTTTGTCTCGTTGAAACTCTAGAAATTAACATGTCAGTAGACACATTAGGCGCTGCCGCTGGCGGCTCACCGGGCGTGTTCAAAATGCACACCATCGCTACAGGTCTATTCCTACTAGTTCTATTGTCAGTATCATTATAGCTCAAGTTAATAGTTAACGTAATAGAACTCGTGGGAATATACCGAGATAGAGATAGTTTATACCCTGCGTTAACACATAAGCTAATTTTTACCCCGGAAAATTTAAAAGTTATCGAGGGAATGACGATAATCGAAATCTACGCGGACGTAGTCATGGGCAGAAGATAGTAAGATAATACATACGGCCTTAAAAGTGCCATGTTCTACCGTTAGCTGACAGGCAACATAACTGGGCCTCTATGCCCGGCGGTAAAAACCATATCGTCTTTGGCCTCTTATGGTATTGTTTTGACGTCAGTCGCCATTACTGCCAAGTAAATAAGAGCTATCAAAACGTTGACAATACGATAACATATCAAAGACGATATGGTTTTTACCGCCTAGAATACCGGGCCTGTTTGCATGACAAGCTCGTCAGTCGGCGCACACGGCAATCCGTCACGGGTTAGTTAACTTGCACGCGGGGCTTGCCTGCATATTTGACTTGCAAAATTCCTAAACAAGAGCGCGATTGCGGCGGTAAAGTTGCTGGGTTAGCGACGTGGCAGACTAGGTGTAATTTGTGGAACTTTGTCACGGGCAGGTACTAACTTAATTGTAATGTCAATAAATAGTTACTTTTACGTATTCATTTTAACGGTTAATTTACAAACGAGCAACACAGGTTAACTGTGGTTAAGTTGTCTCTAGCTCTTTGTAAACCTAAGATTGTTAATGTGTTGCCAGCCCTTTAGATACTGATAGAAGATAAAATATCGCTGAAGCAGGCGCGTTTCGATTGGTTGTTCGAAATGAAGTTAATGCTTAAGTCTATCAGCAACTAAGTTTGTTGCCAACCCTTTAGGTACTGATAGACTCGAGCCTTCGCTAGAATGATCGCTGAAGTGGGCGTTTCGATTGGTTGTTTGAAATGAACTTAATGCTCAAGAGTCAAGTCTATCAGCATCTTTAAGCTACATCGAACCAACAGTGGGAACACTGCTGCTTGGCAACAGGTTAGCTGGTAAATGACTTACTAACTCTGTTCGCGTTGTCAATCCCATAGGAACATTGTCTTTTTTGGTATAATATTGTAATAATATTATAATATTGCTAATAGGTGGAATGCGAAGTTAGCATCTCATTTATATTTTTTCGTTTTATGGCTAGAACTATTGCTAGGTCGACTCCAGACTACAGAACTATGCATTTTCTAACGTATTTAAGGCCCAGGCATCGAGAACTGCTGAGATGCTAATAGGTGGAATGCGAAGTTAGGATCTCATTTTGAAAAAATCGTTTTTCTGAAAAAAAAAACGTAACTATCGAAAATAAATATGTAGAACTGTAGAACTATTGGGGATGCTACTAGAACAGTGTTTAATTTTAGAGATTCCAGAAATTTATATGCTAGGTTCACACACATTGTAGGTATTAAGCTACCTCCATTCCAAAATTCATCCAAATCGGTCCAGCTGTTTCAGCGTGAAGCAGTAACAAAAATATACAGACAATCTTCAACTTTCACATATAATATTAATGCGATTATTATTACTAGTGTGACACGGTGCAAGGAAAAAGCATGCACTACTAGGTTTGGCCTTGCCTTCGCTTGCACGTGTGTAAGCAGCAAGTATAAATAGAAAATCGCAAATTATAATCAATCTACACAACCACGGTGACGTGTGTGCGTCAATTTTAAACCCCCACGGAAGCAGTGGGGGTTTTATAAGTTTAACATGTGCATCTGCCTGTGGCGTCGTAGCTTCCAAACAGACGGACTGATTTGAACGCGGTTTTTCTAAGTAGATAGCTAGTTTAATACGGGTGGTTCTTGGCTAAATTTCATGAAAATCGGTTGGGCCGTTTAAGAGTTATTAGCCCTGAAAATAGGGGTCACTAATTCGGGGGTGTCCGCTCCCGCATCCTTTACTGCAGTAAATGTTATTTAATCTGTGGCACCCTCGTTACTGTTATAGTTTTTTCTAATAAACTAAAGTATTGTTTTGAAATCGAAGAGTAGTTTATTGTTGTACAAATGAAAACACCATGTGACAAAGTTAAACCTATTAAGTTAAACATTCGTGTAGTCAACTTAAAGGGAAAAGGTGCCCACCTTTGTCTGTTCAGTTACTCATTCATAGGTCAATTGTTATTAAATTATGTCCTAAAATGTGTATTCATTTGTACAGCAATAAACTACTTTTTGATTTTTCAGGTAATTAGAAAACACAATAATAGTAATTAATGACGGTGCCACTGCACGCTCACTGCAGTCAAGTGCTTGCTTTGCTTCTAAACGTTGCAGGTTGTAGGTTGTAAACAAAATTACCTATTCACCGCATCTCAGCAAAAAATAAACAGAGACTTCAGATGTCATTGCCCGTGGGTCCACGCACCCATCCGCATGGATGCAGTCACCAGGTTATTTCGGGGTTCTTTGTTTTGATTAGGGCTGCTTAGGACTGGTCCAGGCGAGACCGTTGGCGTGGGCTGTCAGGCAGATTGCAAACCGGTACCGGACCATCATCCCGGCATCGTTATTTATTACACTGTTGACGTTATGGTAGATATAACTGTTAAGTTAATAAGAGCTTGATTACAGTTTGATTACGACGTCGAAGCAAAATAGACGAGATCATAGTGGAATAAAGCCCTGGTAGTTAGAGTCACCAATTTTGCGATCTTTCATTTAGAGTGACAAGAGTCAGAAATACACGATATTCATGTCTAATCTAATCTGATCATTTTTGTTATTAATGGCTTTCAAACCTGTTAAGGACGTATTTAGCCAATTTCAAGTTATTTATAGACACTCGGATGGACTTATTAGAGAAATAAGTCCATGGATATCACACGCGAGGACTATTTGTTCGGTAAAAGAGTATTTTCTCTAATGGACTAAACAGAAGCATATGGGGTTAGCGCCACGCGCTGTCAATACTACATTACGTGTCTTTTATTCATGTCAGTAACGTATAAAACAATTTAGCTTTGAATCAATTGTTTATTATGAAAGTAATGTTCTTCTTCGTCAAAAGCAGGTAATATTTGCATAATCATTGCACCTCAGCCTTTGATGCATTTGGAAAAAGACTGCATTGTTTGATTTAAATAATAGGCCCTTGTTTCGCATCGTATTCTTGTATTTTACACGTGGCTGACCGTTTTATGCACAATTTCTAAGATCGCTCAGTTCTGCAGGTGTGCAGCCAGCCTTAATGTAGCGGGGTCAACGGACAGACAAACTTGTTTTCCTTATATGTAAACATTGGTCCTAAATAGGATATTAGTTTTTTTTTGCTACAGAACTGTTTTGAAAGGGTTTTGTTGACCTCGTGGCAGTGTATGAATGTATATGTATATTATAGATGTAAGTGAGTGAAAATGGGCCTAGACGACTAAAATTAATTGATTTTAATTTGATTTCATATGTTTTAGCAGAAAGTTTGGGTAACGGCTCATTTGGAATGTTAATTCGCGGTTTGTGAATTGATGCGGTTAGTGGAAATCATGTAAGTTTCGTTCTTGTACTAAATGATGACTATTGTTGATATTAGACTTGCTACTAATAAAACCTTAAATTGCTTTTGACGTGTTTCCGTATTGTAAAAAATGTTTAGCTCCTATTTATTTATTTAACAGTAATGGCGCAGGTAAATGCGATATCATAACTCGGCAAAGGCAATAGCTTTTAACGAGTTGGTTAGAGACCCTATGTAGTTATCTATCGACGAACTGAAAGCTGAGGCCCTTGCCAAGATGCACTATGCTAACTAGCGTTTCTATTCGTTTCGTTTTTAAACCAATCGTGTCACTGGTAGATGACGTGATACGAAAAGTCACACGGTCTACCAGTGACGCGATTGGTTTTAAAACGAAACGCATAGAAACGCTAGTTAGCGTAGTGCATCTTGGCAAGGGCCTCTGAACGCTTGAGAAAATCACCTAGCGGCTTACCTACAGACTACATAACCGAGGCCTGACATGCGGAGTTGGCCATTTTATTAACTTTTAAGCCGTCTACATTAATCACGATGATGGATGAACCCGATGACTTGGCGAAACCTCGCAGAGACGCGGACTCTGGTGGAACGAGCAGTTTATAATGCAACAGGGGCTTGATGACAAATCGCTGGGAGGTGAAAAGAGACATATTTAAGTTCGATTTAAAAACTGTAAAATCAGTTTAAAAAGAAGTGTTATTTTAAATTCAAAACAAATGCTAAAAATTAATCATCAAAAACAGTGTCGTTTTTATTTTAATTGAACATTCGAAGTTAAAAATACATTGTGTACCCTTTGGACTATATAAAACAGTGATTTGCTTTAATTCTGATTCAAGATCCTTGTCGCAAAAAGCCAATGATTCTTTTTGACGTAATTTATTTCTCGTGTTTTGACGCCGTCATTGTGACAGGGTTCAATGGTAGCTCTACAGTTAAAGTTTTTGAGTTGAACAATGTTGGTATCTAATTAAATCGAAATATCTAAAAACATAATTAAACACTAAGAAAGAATTATTCGTGCTCATCTCAAAAAATATGCAGAAATCCAATACGGGTTAGTAACCAGGGTATCTATCTACTTACTTACAACTAGGTTAATTAGGCTATTTCAATGATATTATTAGAATAGAACGAATAGAATTATAATTTTATTTCTGGCAACAAGGCCCATAATTACAAATATCTTAACATACCGACATAACAATACATATAAAACTTAAAACTAACACCGAGGTGACAAAACAGCATGGTCCTGTTATGCCATAGTACAATAACCTACCAAATCGCGATGGTTGAAAACTTGGCAATTTAATATTCAACGCCATATATGAACAAATTTAATCAAACCCTAAACTTTGATCACAATCTGTTAATATTTGAAATAGTTGATAATTATTTGATCAAATCACACAGTGAAATGTAATTTTAGCTTATTATTTTTCATAACTAAGCGATATTAATAATTGATAATTATTATATTGGATCGGGATCTTAATACTTAATAAGGTCATGAATTCAAATTTGGGGCTCTATTTTAAAAGATAAAAGATAAAAGATGTTTATTCAGTAAGTAGGCCGCACGGGCACTTTTACACGTCAAAAATCTACCAGCGCTTCGCAAGAGACCACTGCTGAGAAGAAACGCCGCAAGAAACTCAACAGTCAGTCGTTTTTTAAATATTGCTTATGATAAATGATATTATACAACGAAAAAAAAAAAAAACTTAACCTAGCATTATATAAAACAATGAATGTAACAAAAAAAAAATGAATAAATATAACATGCGTAGTTGAGCAGGAAAATGTGTCAAAACTCAAAATTTCTACAAGAACTCATAAGTAGGAAATATAAAAAATAAATAAAAATTATACTTACCTATGACGGTGCAAAACAACACATAAAAAGTTTCGATACATTCTCCTACAGAAACCGTGTCCCCTAGACAATACACAATGTTTTACATATTTGTATGATTCAGTTATTATGAAGATATTTAGGTGTTTAATTTGGTGTTTAATTTAGTGTTTAATTTAGGCCAAGCATTTTTATCTGTTAGATAGTCTTCGACCCTATAGTAAGCTTTAGACATCAACGACTTTTTCAAGTAATTTTTAAGTACTGGAAATGGTAACTTTAAAACTTCGTCAGGTAATTTATTATAGAAATGAATGCATTGACCTACAAATGATTTATATACCTTACGGACACGAATTTTTTTTATAGCTATTTTATTTTTATTTCTTGTATTCAAATTATGTATGTCACAATTCTTGATAAAAGAGTCTTGATTTTTAATGACATAAATAATATTCTCATAAATAAATTGTGATGCTACTGTCAAAATATTAATTTCTTTAAATAGTAATCTTAAGGAATCACGGGAGTTTAGGTTATATATAGAACGAATGGCTCTTTTTTGTAACACGAAAATAGTCTGTATGTCAGCAGCTTTTCCCCAAACAAGAATACCGTACGACATAACACTATGAAAATAACTATAATAAACTAAGCGAGCTGTCTCAACATTGGTAAGTTGTCTGATTTTCCTAACAGCATAAGCTGCCGAACTTAATTTGCCTGCTAGTACTGCTATATGGGGACTCCATTGCAAGTTTTTGTCTATAGTTATTCCTAAGAAAAGCGCCTTATCCACCATTTCCAAACACTCACCATTTAGAAAAATACTAGATTCTACCGGTCTAACATTAGGCAAAGCGAACCTAACACATTTAATTTTCTTAGCATTAAGTAGCAAATTGTTACTAGTAAACCAATTAAGTACTTTACCTAGCGTCGCGTTTATCCTACTATAATCGACGGATTTTCGGTCTACCTTGAAGATCAATGATGTATCATCAGCAAATAGCACAATATCGCAAAGGTTAACTACCGCGGGTGGTAAGTCATTTATATAAACGAGAAATAAGAAAGGACCTAATATAGAGCCCTGTGGCACACCTAATTTAACAGCTGCTCCAATGGACTTTGTTTGGTTTACAACAACCGTTTGTGTTCTATCACTAAGATATGAAGACAAAAGATTTAGAGAATTATTTGACAGACCATAATGTTCAAATTTTAATAAAAGAGTCGCATGATCTACGCAATCGAAAGCTTTGGAAAGGTCACAAAAAATTCCTATTGCATCACAAGATGTCTCCCAAATATTGTATATATATTTAATGAGTACAGATGCTGCATCAATTGTGGATCGTCCTCTGGTAAAGCCGAACTGATTACTGTTAAGCAGTTTATTTCTATTGAAGTGACCTAACATATCTTTTAACATTAACTTCTCAAAAACTTTACTTAAAACAGGTAGAATAGAAATGGGTCGGAAATTCGTTAAATCACTCCTCTCGCCCGATTTAAAAAGTGGTAAGACTTTACTATATTTCATAAGATTTGGAAAGACCCCCTCTAAAATGCAATTATTGTAGATTAAAGCTAAGTGAGGTGCAATTATATCTATGACATGATGAATGACTTTTACTGACGTTCCCCATAAATCCTCAGTATTTTTTAAACTGAGCGATTTAAATGCCTTAACAATAGAAACTGAATCTACGTGGGTAAAATCAAAGTTTACATTACAATTAGTAACATTAGCACAAAGTAATTTTTGAGCTCCAATCGCAGATGATTGAAGACATTTCGTGGTATTAATGGCTATGGTGGAGAAATAATCTTCGAACACTAAGGCCACGTCTTTATTTGACGTGATTTGTTTGTCACCCTTGTTTAGGGTGATTTGATTATCGCGAGTTTTAGTTTTACCTGTTTCTTTATTTATAATTTTCCACACGGTTTTTACCTTATTGTCAGAAGCTTTGAGTTTAAGACTTAAGAAATTTGACTTAGCAGTTAAGCAAACTTGCTTGAAGGTCCTCGAATAATTCTTAATATAAACTAGGAAGTCACCATTCTTGTTCACCTCCCTCTCTCTATATAGTTCATAAAGCCTATTTCTACTTCTATGAATGCCTACAGTAGCCCATTGACTAAACTTGGTTTTAGACCCAGAAATAGTTTTCATTTTGAAATTTTTATTAAATTGGTGAAGAACTACACCGAACAAATCATTATAAATACTATTAGAATCATTATGTGAAAAGGATAACCCACAGATATTACTCTGAACTTTATTTTTGAATAATTCCAAACGTTTGCTAGTTATGGGTCTGTATGTTATTGTCTGTGGTTCTTGATGAAAATCATTTAAAAAAGAAGCCTTTTGGCCACTATGATCAGAATTAAAGCAATTAAATATTTCCTTATCCAAACATTCACAATTACAAAAAATATTGTCTAAACAGGTTGCACTTGAAACACCTATCCGTGTAGGTTCAAAAAACAAATTACCTAAATTAAAAGATTTAAATAAACTTAAGATCTTAATAGTATCAGTTGACGATTCCAGTAAGTTAACATTAAAGTCTCCACAAACAATAACATGCTTTTGGGTTTTACATGCTAATTTTAACACATTTTCCATACTGGATTCAAATGTGCTGAAATCAGCCGATGGTGGTCTGTAAACACAAATGATTATGTAATTTTCTAGTTCTACGCTAGAAATTTCTACAACCCTCTCTATGGATAGCCTAACAATATCTTTCCTTTCTTTTGATTTTACAGTACTTTTAACAATTATTAAAGAACCACCATGAATGGCGGATTTTCTGGCAAAAAAACTAACTAATTTAAAATTAACAAAATCAAAAATTAATTGATGTGGTCTAAGCCAATGTTCAGTAATACACATAATCTGTACATTTTCAGTATCTAAAAATAATCCTACTTCTAATTCTTTGCTGGAAAACCCTTGAATATTTTGATGAATTATATTTATACTCAAAGGTGTTTCCGCTGTCCTATACTTTAGTTTAAATGATCAAGATTGGCATTTATATTTGTTGATTGGTAGTTGTTAGTTGTTTGTATTTGTTTATATCTATTTGGTTCTATATTAAAAGCCAAAAGTTCTACCAAAGTTAAAATATATTTCTTTGGCAAATTAATTTTTTCAGATGTTAGCGTGAGGCGCTTTATGAATTTGTTTACGTCAAAGAAGTGATATGTGCTGTTATAACATACAGAATTATACATTAAAGAATTTAAGTATCCTATTTTATTATTATAATTATATGGCATATTTTGTGAATATGGTAATGCACAAAGTATAATTTTACCTATTCCGGCTTCTTCAATGAGGTTTAATGTTGTCATTAATCTATCTACACTAGACTTATCTATACCAAGACTGTTTCCTACTAAAATCACTAGAGTAGTAGAACTGTCATAACTTCCCTTTGATATTAATTGACATAATTGCATAAGACTTGCATTATGATAACAATAGTTTGTTACATTTTGTGTCAATTTATTCCTTAACATGGAACCCATTCCAGACCCTATTTGATCTGAATAAATAATAGTTTTATTATTACTAATTTGTCTAGGGGACTTATCTAAAACTATTTTTGGGGCACATAGCTCAGAAGTATCAAGAGCCACCTCTGGCTGAACCACAGCTGTTGGTGCAGATCCTAAACAATTACAATTACAAATGCTATTATTAATTAAGGAATTAAAACGCTCTTCATTATATCTACTACTTTCCAGCAATTGTGTGAATGCCAGCATGTGCTCCTTGATTTCACTTTGAGCCGTTGAGTATTTTGATGACATATCCTCAAGCTTACTTCTTAATCTACTAATCTCAGCATTTAATTTCTGAACACTTAAACCATGTTCAGTCATATCTGAATCTAATTTTTGATTGCATTTTTGTACCCTATTTTTCATAACAGATAACTCTAATTTCATTTTAGAAAAGTTTTTAATACACCTCTGACTTTTAACTAGCTTCTGAGTACGCCTTATGTACTTGTTTATATTAACATATTTCTTTAACTTATTGTTACTATTAAAAAATATTAAGTTATTTATGTTACTGTCCTTATTATTCTTATTACCTAACATCTCCTGATACAAATTTTGTGTAACTGAACTATCAAAACACTCACGTTCTCTCCGTAGGTAATTTAACTCTTCATTAGCAGCACCGAGTTCTTCTTCGAGGTTAATTATACGGTTCAGTGCCACTTCATGGGTAGAAGCACACTGGTTAAAATTATCTACCAGGGTCTGCAACTGCTCCACCTTATCTTGTGTGTCTAACAGTTTATAATCATACTCCACAAGGTCGTTCCTTAACACTGTGTTTTTAGCCAACATTTTCTTTTGCTCTTCCTCGCAATCTTCCCTTTCCCTTAGTAGCTGGTCGTTCAAGATATTGGCAGCTTGCAGCTCTTTCAAGGTAGCCTTAAGTTGCATCTCAAGCTGGCGTGTAGTGGCTTTGCGCGATTTGATGTTCGATGCGGCCATGGTTTCACAGTTACTCCACAATCACACTGAAAGATATTAAACTAGTGAGTAAGTGGACGGGGAGTTTGATAAGCCGGTTATTTTATGCAAGGATATGTGTGAATAGATGTTGGTGAACAGTGTATCGTGTAGGGCAATGTCTGTGGCAAATGTGACTAGTCTCAACTTATACTTCCACTGTATGTCAAGTAAAGAGAGATCGCACGGTGCCAATGTATGTAATTGACGTCGCTCACGGCTTCAGCAATGAGCAGTGAAAAGTATGAATGTAAACACAGTGTTAAAAATCAGTGTGAAAAAGAATTAAAAGAAATACTCCCCAGGTTTTCTTAATGAATTTGAAAATATCCGTTGACGGTTGACAGACGCTACTGCGAGCGGCCTGTTTTCAGTCTTCTTGAAGTTTTATGGTCTTCACAGTTAGTAACAACTATATATTGACTAAAACAAAGTTAACTATAAGGATATAAACGTAAATTATTTCAGTTTAAAATATTTCTTAATAAGAAAACACGGAGGACAAAAATTTGACGTCTAGAAGCTGTCAGTGTTACCACAGACTTTTACTTTTACTTGGTAAAACCATATTGATGTTGTTCTTAACTCAGTCGCTATTACTTTCAAGTAAATAAGAGCATGTAACAGAATAACGACAATATGGTTAGTTTGAAAGTGAAAAATGTGTCTTTTTTTCTAGTCGGTTTATCTTCTTCTTCTTCTTCTTCTAATATATAAAATTCTCGTGTCCGAAACGGCTCGACCGATTCTTTTCAAACTTTGTGTGTATATTCAGTAGGTCTGAGAATAGGACGTAAAGTATATTTCATAAGGTTTGTATGAAAAAAAAGAATACACCCGGGCGACCCCGGGCGCGGACAGCTAGTTGTTTTATAAATACCTCTTCTTTCGGAACTGATATCTATTAAACGGCCCAACCGATTCTAATGAAACTAACTTTCTTTTAAAAAAAAAACCTCGTCCAAATTAGTTCATCCGTTCGAGAGCTAGGTACTATGTCACAGATAGACACGGAAATACCCAGATCCATCATGTTTTTAAACTCAAAACGCCTCTCTTTCTTGTCGGGTTATAAACATGATTAAACAGGTTTTTCAACAAACGTAACCAAATTATATTTTAATTCCGACGTGCTTACTAGACTATTAATCAAGCCAAGTGCGCGGATCGCTTATAAATTGCAAGCCAGACCATTTTTTCACCGTCTGCCTCCCCCCACCCCCACTCGAGGGAACTACTCGTCTGGGGGGAAACTACCGCCGGTAATTATGCCCGCTGCTTCATTTTTTAATGGGCTTCCCTACCTGAGGGGGGTTGGTTAGGTAGATAAAAGTGAGGCAGTAAATTAGAGGGTTTTGGTAAAATTGAGTACTTAATTATGTAAACTCTTTTGATAAAATAGTTTTTTTAAGCGAAGTCGCAAACAAGAGACATTAAATAATTAAATTGGATGTGATTTTATTGAAAACATTATTAATCTATGATAATTTGTTTGCGCTTAAACGGGTTAATTCTAAAGGGTTGATGTAAAGAGCCCAAAAACAACATTGATTTCGTCGTTTTTCAAACATAATTATCTCAAACTAGAGGACGCCCGCGACTTCGTACGCGTAGAATTAGTTTCCCGCTACTCTCCCCGTTTTTCCCGTTGGGGGCCGATTTTCGGAAAATCCTTTCTTAGTGCTCACTTACATCATGAAAGGAACCCCTGCCCCTGTACCAAATTTCAAGTTTCTAGGTTCAGTAGTTTCGGCTGTGCGTTGATATAGGTATATGTCTGTCAGGTTTCCCTTTTATATATATAGATGTACAAAACTTAAACTTGACGGAAAAAAGAATACAGATTTCTTTCTTTTGAAACATTGTGCTCTTTTAAAGATCGGCCACACCGACGCGTAAAATACAGCGACGTTGCGTAAACAAAAGAATGGGTCATGCAGCGGCCCGTTTCACGAAGCTACAAGTTACAAATTACAAGTGGAACCCCCTCTCTAGCAAAAGGAGTTAGAAAGAGACTTCCGCTTGTAATTTGTAACTTGTAGCTTCGTGAAACGGGCCCCAGGGCGTCAATTTTGACGTACCGTAATTTACGCACCGTTAAGCTCAGATGTGGGCGCTCCCTTATTTGAATATTTGTAAAATGTTGTGTGTGTTTAGTAAACAACAATTCCTGAATCTATTAAATCAAACAAAGTTCGAGGGGATAGTAGCGAATTTGAAGATAATGTAAAATATACACTAAGCAGTTTATTCTTGTTCACAATTAAGTTTTAAACTATATTTCTCTAATTTTGTACTTTAGCTACTCCTAGACGTTTTTATTTGGTAATCCATTAAAAATCACTACTCTGGCCCAAAGGCAAGTCAACGATTTACGTTTCAAAAGCGCCTACATAAAACGTAATAGCAACGAAACTCGCAACAGCGTGAGTGCTCGCCTACCTTACATAGGCGTTTGGCCCCGATCCAAAACGAATTGATTCGCATTTATTTTCCCACGGCTTTCTCCTTTCAGAGAATATGTGTTTACTTCATGGTAAAAAAAAACTTTGTAGGTAAAAGTGGTATCATATCTTTTTCGCAATACGGCGAGGTTTTTTACATAACTGTAATACGTAACATAGCGTATTACAAAGATGGACTTCCATGGTGGCAGATTCTATCTTAGTTTTGAAGGTTGCCAATGCATTTATATTTACAACCATAGCCTTAGAGTTCCCTCACCATCAGACGGCTTGGTGTGCTCGGTTGTATTCTCCGTGGTGTAACTTAATTTAAATAGTATAGGTGCACTTAACAATTAACTTTTATCCATTGTTACTATTTAATTATGTTTTATTACAATCTCACTTTGGTTACTATTATACGACAGTTTGAAAAATCATATTGCCATATTGTTACTTTACTAATGTGTTGTTGTCATGCACTCGTATCTCTGTTATTTATATGATTACTCGTTTATTTTTAGTTTTTTATTGATACTTGTTAAATACAATATACGTAATCCTTTGTGTTATCTAGATTTAAGTCTAAATAACATTTAGTTTGTCAACACAAGACCTCACGTAGGTATTATGTAGCTTCCCAAGAATTGCAAAAATATTTTTTTTACGTAACTAGCCGCCTTACCTACTCCAATTTCATGTGATAGAACGAGGCACCCTATATCTCGTTGGCAAAAAAAACTTAGTTGTAATCATCAAATAATTATGACTAGAATCGTCACGTTTTTCAAAGAACATAACACTTTATTAGTTGCTCGCGAACAAAGACATTTATATCGTAGAAACATAGATGTGGGAGCGGTAAGATGTATCACTTTTGAGGGAAAAACGTGGGGCATGATAGCGAGTCACTAATCATTAATGAACTGCAAAGCGGTCTGAATCGCTCTTCCTGCGTTTGTCTTTATGGCTGGATCCCTAAACCCTAATCATTGTGCAATCTGACTGTGGTCCAAATCAGGTCCTCTTAATAATAAAATATTTTAAGAATCGAATACACTTAACTGTCGCTATTCGGAGTAAATAAATATGACAACATAATATATTTTGCCAGTTCAAAATATTTTAGTCATTGTGTCAAACAATTTTTGCCAAACTGAGCCTCTATTCAACACGGTAAAAACAATATCGTTTTTGTCCTGTTATCGTGCTGTCAACATTTTGATAGCTCTTATTTTCTTGACAGTAATGGCGGCTGACGTCATAACAATCAGGCAAACTACGATATCGTTTTTAGCGCCTAGAATCTCTATTCTAGGCGCAGTCGCAGTACCCTATTTGTTAGCTCACATTGTAATTTGTGTTGATATTAATTTCCACAGCGTTTGTTCTGCAAGTGGCCCCTCTTCTACTATTGCCGATGTGCCAGCATTGCGCAATTCCGCAATTTAGTTGCAGCAGGCTAGACTGTCGCCGTGCAACTGATAAATCTGTTTATAATTACTCTGCCCCATTAATGCCGCCTCATTAACTTTTTATAACGCCGATAAATACGTAGTTCTTCTCTTATATATTTTTTGTTAGTAAACAATAAATTAAGAAGGTCTAAAGTCTTCCAAATAATGTAAATTGACTATTGAAAAGTATATTATCGCAGTAAAGTGCCATTAAAGCACTTATCATTAAAAACACTGCAATCTTACTTCTTATAATTATAGCGGTAATAAAGTTAACGGTCTTAATTTATTGTTAATTAAATCTGTTCGATTCATTATTATAAATGCGATTTATATTAATTGCATGCATTTTTTTATTTAAGACACCTTTGTAATATAATTGAAAAAAAAAGTTGAAAGCTGGTTCCTATCTGAGACAGACTATCATCAAAGTAAACAAAACCCCCGGCGCCCAAAGAGGGGTGTTAAATAAGTTTGACATGTGTGTCTGCCTGTGTGTTCCAAACGTAGGACTGATATTGACGCGTTTTTTTTTTAATTAGTCTAGTTATACCAGTCTGTTTCTTAGCTAGGTTTCGGTTTCAAATGATTTTATTTCATATACCTACTGTATAAATTATTCAATTTTTAAAATCGGTTGGGCCTTCTAAGAGATATCAGCTGTGGAAGTAGGGGTTGCAGGTATATCGGAGAATATTTACAGTATTTTATAGTATAGTTATTTGTTTCAGTAACATAATATTATTCTTTTGTTTCAGGTACGTTCGAGTGTCACGGTAATTTGTGCCGCCTTCCGTCCTACATACGGTTGACATTGCCACTTAGCGTGTAACTGTAAAACGGGTAAACAACTCACCAAACTAGAACTAAGGGCCGGCACAGAGCGAGCGATGCGACGCGATCTTTTTTTTTTTATCATTTTGGATTAAATTTTAATCGCACATGCTCTGAGGTATTTGTTATTCTTTTAAACAACTCACTTTTCGATTCGTTGACGAAGTTTTCAGTTTACAGGTTAGTATGACAGAGTTTAGACTCTATCGCTTATTTCGAGCTGCTTTGCCGACGAAACTGGCGACGAAATTAAACACGGAAGGTAAAACAGATGAAATTACAACAAACAATCTAGATAATTAATGATAACAAAAATGTCTTTTCCCCACAACTCAACACAACAGTGCGAACACTATTGCTTGGCTGTTAAAGGATAAGATGGTGGTAGCCGGTGTAGACCTGATGTTCGCCATATACTTACAGAGGTAAGACTTGAGAGAGAGCTCTCTTATTAATAGGTCTGTCTCCGTCGCTGCCTGGAACTTGGCAGGCTTTAAGATGTTTTAGTTCGTTTCCTGTACTATTTTCAATTATTTTTTTCGACCCATGTCTCCTAAATATAAAACGTTTTAAATATCCTTTTGAAAGAAAGAAAGAAAGACAGAAAAAACGTTTATTCAGACATCTAACAAAAGGACAAAACAAGTACTAAAAAAAAGAGACAAAAATCATATGGCTGACCTAATGCAAGATGTCATGAAATGTTCCCAGCTCAGCACTCGTATTAAGTTCAATTCTTTTTCTAATACTAACCGCAACGTTTTCGATGGACAAATCCGTTGACGGAGATGACGCCAGCCGCATCATTAGTGCGACTAGGTACAGTTAGTTTCAACGAATTTAGTCATTTTGGGTGACACGGTTCGCGTGACTAAGCCGTGGTGGAAGATTTTCAATTTTTCATGAGGTTCAGAAATATGTCATGATTTTTTTTCAGTTTTTTTCTGATTTAAGTTGTTTAGAGAACTGATAAGAGTTATTTTGTGAGAGATATTGTTAATGCTTGTTTTAACCTCCAGGCAAAAAAAGAGTGTTTTAAGTTTAGTGTGTCTGCAGTGTAACTGTATGTCTATGTATGAACCGTTGTGGACACGTTTTTTTTTAAAGAAAGCTAGTTAAATTGGAATGGTTCTTAGCTAGGTTTCATGAAAGCGGTCGGACCGTTTAAGAGATATATCAGCTCTCAAAGAACGCATTTAGAGCAATTATCATTTAAATAGTAATATTAATCGAATATATACTGTTTACGCATTTACCGAACAGTTGCGATTGTACTAAATGTGTTAGATATATTCGTACGAGTATTTGTTTTGAAAACAACACGAGCAGGTACAGTTAAACCAAGGCCTTGTATTGGACATTAGATAAGGTTAGAGGCTTAACAAGAAGACCGGCGACAAACAGTGTCAAAAACCCCCGATGTAACAACATAAATATACATAGTCTGCATTCTAACATAACAATACACTAATATTTTGTTTAATTTACTGGCAGGTACCGTATTAAAAGTCGATGTTTGACGGAAAGCTGTTCAAACGGTATAGAAGCTTTAGGTCTTCATCTCGTTAGGACTAGGTAGCAAATACGACGAGATCGCTTTGCGACTACATCTCGATCTGACTACATCGCTTTGTGTCTAGATCGCTATACGACCAGATCGCTTTGCGACTACATCTCAAAAGGCCGAGTTGCAAATTGACCACTTCGCTTGCATTACTAGGTAGGTTAGGTTCGTTAGGTAACTTAAAATGCCCGAAGGGCAAATTGCCCAGGAATAGGAGCCCCGCCATGCGGGGCTCCGTCGACATTGCTAACACAGACATAACATGAAAAAACAAAGTGGTAATTTAGCGACTCAGACCTATTGAGATGTAGTCGCAAAGCGATCTAGTCGTATTGCGATCTAGGCACAAAGCGATGTAGTCAGACCGAGATGTAGTCGCAAAGCGATCTGGTCGTATTTGCTACCCAGTCATATTGAGATGTGGACGGAAAGCTTCTATCCCGTTCAAACTTTAGCTTGACCTGAAATACATAACTTTTTGACGGTTTTTGTTGTCATTTCGTATCATGTTATCTTACTACGTGCGGTCACCTTCGGAAGACATTCAAATGCTTTTGCCGGGAACCAAACCCCGTTATGTGTGACCAACGCATGTAAATCGTTACGTGTTGTCGTTTGTTCAGCTGCTAGCTGCGTCGGCGCACGTCATAGTTTCGTCTACGGTAGAAGATTGCGGTGCTGCACCTAATCGCACAGTGGGAGGTGGCAGTATGCGCAGGCGCTGGATGTTGGTCTGGCTGTTTGATGTGTTGACGAGCTATGACGTGATGGAGTCATCTTTAAGTGGAGTTGGAGTTATTATTAAAAAAAGATAGGGTTATAAAAGTACTTAAAACTTAAAATAGGATGAATTCAGAACTTGTTTGAAATCCGTACATCTAGGTATAGCAGTTTTATTGCCAAAATATCCGATTAAAGAAAACCATTGTTTTAGTGATTTGATAACTTTAAAATGTCATGACACAGGATTTACTCCTTAAAGATTAACTTTATATAAATAAATAAGTGAATAAATTATTGAGTGAATTATATTACATATATTGTCAAAGAAGACGGTTAGTCTGGTTGGGTTCGATTCCCGGTAGGGTAGGGCACTTGCCTCTACCAGGAATTTGTGTAGTGAGCGTGGGTAGGTACTTGTTTCCGAGTCTTGGATGTTCTCGATGTAGGTATTTAATTAGCATTTCTCTAAAGAAGTATGTAATCGTTGCCTAGTACCCACAGGACCATCATAGTGCTTAGTTTGTTACTAGGTCAATTTCCTCTCAATCGTCGTCAGATATTTATTAAAAACGTTATAACCCTTCTCTTACTGTTCGCAAACAGTGAGCTGTGCTAATTAGCCACGGTGACGGCACTAATCTGTTTGGTCACGTGGATCCGCGTGTTGTATGGACAGCTGACGGATTATGTTGTTAGAGCTTTCTTTGTGGGTGGAAATACCGATGGTCGCGGCCATGTTTTTTTAACCGATTAAAAAAAGAAGGTTTGACTTTTTAACCCCTCGACGCAAACAGGGGGGTTATTATGACATAGCTATGCAGTTCATTTTACGGTGAGCGTAAAGGACAGAGCTATAGCAGTTATATAGCACTGTCCTTTTCTCTCAGCGTAAACTGAACTGCATAGCTATCTCGTAATAACCTCACAGAGGTGTTAAAAGTTTATCGTTTGTTTGCAGGTGTATCTGTCTGTGGAAACGTAGCTTCCTAACGCATAGACTGATTCGAACGCGGTTTTTTTGAATAGAAATGGGTTGTTTTTTTTTTTGGATCGTTTAAACACTGATAACTTTATCAGCTTAGGTCGCCATTATAACAGATATTTCAAATCTATCTAATCTCGCTTTCGTAGAAGACTAGGTGAAGAGGAATTACCCAGCGATGCGGGAATTTCTGCATGTTCATAAACATGAAGAATGGTAATCTATCTAATCAAAATTCAAAATGTTCATTTACTACATTGGCCATATAAGGGTTCTTTTACACGTCGGTAATATGGAGTGAATCTACCAGCGCTTCGGACAAGACCATCATTGCTGAGAAGAAGCGCCGCAGGAAAAACCGGCCGAAGGTATTTGTTTCAATCATAAAAGCAAGTTAAATGAAAAGGGTAATGAGTAATAAAATAAATAATAATAATAAAAACTAGCACAAATTAAATCATTACAAATCTAAGGTCAATAACATTCGACTGACATTTGTATTTGACGAGGTCTTTACGTCAAAAGCCATAACTAATAGAACAATTAATTATGCGCGCGTTATTGTCAGTGCTCAGTGTTGTTTTCAACATATGGACGAATTCTCGGAGAACTGTTGAAGAAATGGCGTACAGCTGGAGAACCCCCCCCCATACAATACCAGGAATCAATGACCCGTTGCACTCCCCCTCACAGAACAGAAAAAACAGTTAAGTGTCAAGTGGGCGTGTAACGTGTGGCATAGTCATGCGGAGTTCCGCATAGCCTACCATACTTTTGCGGCGATCGCTTATTTAGAGTTTTCAATATTTTGATATTTATAAATAGGAAATAAATCCAGAAGCATGCCTTATTGTGCTATTTTGGAGTGTAAAAACGATAGCCGCACCAAAAACATTTTCCATGGTGGCGTGTTGTTTTTATGATAGTTTGAGTACCTATTGGCGACAACATGTGTGATACAAAGCGAAGCTCATGCCACTTCTAGATCCGACACTGCAGAGTTTGTTCCAAAGTTTCACTGCATGAGGCAGAAAGTGCCTCGAGAGGCGCATGGTAGAACAATCGAATACATATTGCAGTCTTGAGATTGCAGTCTTGAGATTGGAGTCTTGAGATTGCAAATTTCTATGGACCCCGCTTACCATCAAGTGGCCTGCGTGTTTGGCCTTTTCAACGCCTTAAATAAAAGAAAATAGGTATGATGGTCGATTGATGATGTTATGCATTACGGTAATTTGAAATTTGATTTGTTTGGTCAGATGCAATTAGTTTGGTTGTTCAGCCAGTAGCCGTTAATTAGCCCCTAATGGCCCATTAGCACGGCACCAGCTGTTCGGCAGTAGATCGATGAAGCCGTTACGCGATCGATTTTACAGTTATAGTCTGGGTTTGTTTTCTTTAGTGTTATTACGGTGCTCATTTACCTCAAACTGCATTAAAGCTCTTTTTCCTTTATACCTAGGGCAGTTCTAAATACTTCAGCCAAAGGCTTATACGTTAATATAGTATAAACAAACGATTACTTGGTTTTCTTTTATTTTACATTTTTCTTCTAAGAGAAACTTTCAGGAATATTATAAAACAAACCTAACCTAACTGAATAGGTTCTATACAATGGCCTTTTAAAAATGCAAAAAAAATAACAGAAATAAAACCATTATACAGGGTGGAAAAAATGAACGCCACATGGACGGCAACTAATTTAAATATTAGAAAAGGAAGCAACGGAGACTTACTTTTATTTTTGAAATCATTAAATACTACATTTATGGATTTTTGAAAATTCGTCTGCCTTAACCCGGAGTCGAACTGGTCGAATAGAACAAAATAATAAAGAAGGGTTTTTTACGGTATTTATTTAATTGAAAGGTATATGTGTTGTAGATATAAATGATCACAATCAATGACCCTTTCCATGTGTATCATAAAACACGACTTTATTGTTTTGTCCAGTTCGATTCCCGGTTAAGTAGGTAGTTTTTTTTTCAAAAATCCAATGCATTATTTTTTGTTTTTACAAATAAAAGTTAGTCTTCTTTGAATAGAATTTGCTATTTCCAATATTTAAGATTCCGTCAATGTGGCCTTCGTTTTTTTAAATTTTGTATTTTGAATTTTATATGTTATGATATGATCCCATTACATTTAGGGCAAATGTATATTGTAATGTTGTCTATTTCACTAAGTGCTTAATTATCTATCTCTATCTTGATGTCATCGACCTCAAAATGCAAAAAAACCTCAAAATCCAAATCTATCCAAACAGACCGCAACCGACATGTGGGTCAGTCTTATCGGTCACCGCCGATTCCATTCGTTCACTCCATCATTCACTTAGTGTCAGTCCGCTCCTCGCCGCCGCGACGCGCGCACGTGTGCAAGCGCAGTATAAACAGTGCCAGCTGATTGTCAAAGTGTACAGTGAACCGTGCAAAATGGGCCAATCTTTCGGAACGACGTCACACAATGACAGACATTACCATAGGAAAGAAATAGGTTCGTATTGTTTACATTATAGTTTGGTTGTCAGTGGGATGTTGAAGGTTTATGTTCCGGCTGAGCTGACATGTTCAGTGCCACGACACTTGGTTGTGGTGAGTAATGGAGCCGTTGTGTATACTACTGCTTGTAAATGGAACTGGTGTCGTGTTCTAAACTTGTGTAATAGTGTCATTCTTAAATAGATTTTAAGGCTGTTAAAGTCTCCGGTTAAGGTTATTTATGGGTTTAAACTAGTTCTTAGTTTTATTGCTTTTGACTTTATATAGTACTAGAGGACGCCCGCGACTTCGTACGCGTAGAATTAGTTTCCCGCTACTCCCCCCGTTTCTTCCCGTTGGGGGTCGATTTTCGGAAAATCCTTTCTTAGTGCTCACTTACATCATGAAAGGAACCCATGTACCAAATTTCAAGTTTCTAGGTACAGTAGTTTCGGCTGTGCGTTGATATGTCAGTCAGTCAGTTTTGCCTTTTATATATATATATATATATATAGAAGATAGATGATTGTCAATGTTATTATAGTTCTTATTTACGTGACAACAATATGCAATATGGTTTTACCGATTAGAATAGAGTCCCCAGGCTATCTGATGGAAGGTGAATTGCACTTTGAGGCCCAAGGATATTTGGAGTCTCGGGATTGCAATCATGCATTGCCAACCCTTAGGACAAAGATGGAATGCGTCAATGTTAGTAATTCTACCGATTGTCTTATCCGCATACGGGAACAGTAATGCAAACATTGCTTTTCGGTGAACTGATAACTCAGCTTGAAAGATGGAAGCCATCTGGATGGACTCTGCGCCAGTTTTCAAGACAACAAACTTAAATCTTCGATCTTGCGCTTAATGGTAAGCACATAGTATTAAAGTACTCAAGTGACCTAGTCCCCAACTAAGACCAAGGGTTTGGGTACCTACTAGACAACGATAATCTCGATCGATCGATCGAAAAAATTGTACACTTGTCTACTCGATGCACAACGTTTCACTTTTCTCAATATTCCAAAAGTTAGCTTTAAGAAATCTCTTTAAGGGGTAAGTTCGCCTTTGAACATCCTTTTCTAAATCTTTATTGTATATTTTTCGTTTTTGTTGTGCATACATGAACCTACTTTTGTAGGGAAATATAAGTATACCTATATACTCGTAGAAAACATTGACCACAAACAGAAACTCGTACTTATTTTATAAATAATTTTCCTTACCGAGAATCGAACCCAGATGCGCTAGCTATTAAATAAGCTAACGCATCATGAAAAAACATTTTTAAATACTTGTTAAAATGCAGCCCTTGTTATTTTCGACGTACGCATACGTAATCTTTTCTTTTGTTTCTGCATTTAATTAGAAATGTCATATGTGTAATTTTTGTTTCGTGTTGTTATTGTGCGCAATTAATGTTAGCTCAAACATAGCCACAGACATAAATAGATTACCTTACCTTGTATATACTGCCACAGATTACCTACGTTGGGTTGGCAATATGTATTGCACAGGCCACAGATTGCAGCATGTGCGCATATTGTGAACTCAATACACAGTCGATTGTTGTTTTATTTTTTTTTTATTTTTTATTTTGTTTTGTGATTATTAGATTATTACTTTTCTTTTCTGTGTACTATTTGTTTGTCTTGTTTTTTAAATTTATAATTTTAATATTTTTTTTACTGTTTGTGCCACCTTCCGTGCTGTCACCGAGCGGGCCCAACGGAAGACCAGCGCTCGCTTAACAGCGGCACATGCTGAGTTGGGTCCGTTTCACAACAACTTGTTTAATTTAATTTACTTGTTTTTTTTATAATTGTGCTTTTGTTTTTGTTGTGAATAAATATATTTTCTTTCTTTCTTTCTTTCTTTCTTAATCCTATTCTAATGATATACAATCTATTACCATTCTAGAAGACTATTGTTTATTTAAATTGCAAATTGTTTGCGTCTGATTGCTAGTGTGACATATTTAGATAATTTTCGTACTATCCGGTGATAAGGTGTTTGGATATTATCGTGATAAAATAGATTTAGGACAAGTTTTTAATACGGCTCTTACTCGTCTCTAGGTGAACTGAAAATATAACTTCGAAAATACCTAGTTGTATTTATTTTGATATGCCGTGCGCTTGAATCTTAAAAACAAATACAGGTGTATTTATAATGTTTTCTTAGGTATGTTAGCGATGGAAATTTCTCTGCAATATGTCTTTAGAAAACTATAAAACTATAATTTTCCTACCTTTTTTCTGTTTTTGTTTGATTGTTATTGCGTTTGACAATTTATGGATTAAACTTTAGAACAAGTTTATCCGGACGGTCTTAAGGCCGTTCTTGAGTGAGATCTCCGTCTTAAGACAGTTTTCTATGACTCAACGTTTACTTTAACGTGTCTTGAAACATATCTCACTCAATATCAGTTTGTTTATATTGGCAACGCGATAAGAAAATGAACTCTTGGCATTCAGACGTTATAGTTATCAAGTGTCCGGACAGCCGTTGCTTGATTAATGATCATTTGTAGCATGCAAATCATTATATTGTCATCATTGAATTGATTTGTAATAAACGTCACAAAGTAATGGTAATAATTCTGCTTTATGAGGCACGTGGTTATTGTTAGCGATATAAATAAACTTACAATAATTTAGTTAGTGAAAACACAGTACTACACACTCCGAAACTCCTACGATTAGTGATTAATGAACGATTAAACAAACTATTGAACTTTGTAAAACTATTCTGAACCCTATTTGTTAATGATCAACTTTATATTTTGGCTATATCTTTACTTGTTTGTGGCATCTCATCAGTTCAGCAACTTACTCTTATGTTCTAAACCAGGGGTTTGCAATTTTTTTTTTCTTTTAGGCCACTTTCAAATTTTAACTAGTTCTGGTAGACCCCTTACACCACATTTCTACCATATTCCCAAAAATGTGAAGATTACGTAGACCCCCGTAGAGTCTCCTGTGGACCCCACTTTGGGAACCCCTGTTCTAAACCAACGTTGTGGTTATTATGTTGTGGACTTTGCAAGTATAGTCAGGGGCGTTAGGTCCAAAAGCTGTTAAAAGATATGCCAGTTTTAATACAAAATTGTTCGCAATACACGAATCTTCAGGGCTTAGCTGTGACCCTTTACCGGGGTACCGGTCAAGCAGTTCGCGTGAGGCCGCAGCCAAAAAGATACAGTCAGCATTCAGCATGAAGACGTCCTGCCGTGCTGTGCATCCCTAATTTGCAATCGCAACACGAGTGCTCTTATCTCAACTGTTCCAAGCAGACCGTCTGTAGAGGCATTTAATCTTGGTGTTATATTTAAGCTCACAAATTTGGATTGGTTCGGTAATCCTGCGTAACCGAGCAAGTAGGTCAACCGGGTGGTTATGATAATAAACATTGGGCTAATCCGATTGTTACATTCCAATCTGGCATTTTGTTAGTTTAGCCCCTTGTCGACTATCTCAGACAACGGATTATCGTTCCACATACACTTAGTTTTATCGTGACAGTTGTATAAACTAACACGTTTGTAATATTAAGGCGATTTCATAATAGACATAATTATTCTATATAAATAAAAATGAATCGCTAAATGTGTTGCTAAGCGCAAAACTTGAGAACCACTGAACCGATTTGGCTGATTTCTTTTTTATTGTGTTCGTCGTTGTCAGGACAAGATTTGTATGAAAAAAATATGAAAATTTCAACGGGAAAGTCAGAAATTTGTAGCGGGGCAATGCCGCTGGCGGGCCGCTTGTAAGTAGGTACTACATATTTTTTGCTCCGCATTAAATCTTTATTTTTTACCACCGCCGAAAAAATCCCGACATTTAATTTCTCGGTTTTAATTAGGTGCAATGCGAAAAGTAACATCATGGAAGCGGCTCTTCGTTTGGCAACGCATTTGAAGTCCCCAGGGCCTCACGAGGCCTGCGTGCTAGTTTGCCTTCTCTATTAAAAAAAGATGACAAACATTATTCACTAGGTCAGGAACTAGAGCTTTGAACCCCGTTTATAGGTTACCATGTGGAACCGTTGAACCACGCCGTGGGTAAACGACTCGCGTGACCCCCCAGCGTCGCCAGCGGCGTGTGCCAAGTGGCAGAGTAAACAGACTGATGGCTAACATATGACGTTTAACGGTTCCTATTTGGCATAAACGGAACGCAAAGAAAAGTTTAGTTGAGGATTAATCTAGAAATTGTCAAAGTCTATGGGTCTCAAACTCCTCTTGAAGGTGGTCTGTGAGCTCGTTTGTTTTCTTCATGCCTTATAAAAATAACGTAACAAAATGCAATATCTAACATTACGTTATACCTATATTCTAAGTTCGTGATATTAATAGGATTTTTATTATTATGATACGAACGTCTGTATCTGTATCATTTGTAAGGGTTTACGACGTCATGGCGTGATAGGCCGTGAATGCTGGCTTCCTTGTCAAAAAAGGGTACGGTTTGGGTTAAGTACCCGCTAAAGGTGTGCGAGAGGAAAAAACCGACCTATAGGATTAAGTACTAAATTTTTCTAGTCTCGCTTAACGCAGCTCTCCTATTGGTTTTTTCATCGCACAACGTTCCGCTACCTCGCACAGCTCCGGTGAATACTATCTATATGGTCGGATTGGGATCTGATGATGTATAGTCTGTACTTTTAGGTATTTAAAAAATGTAAACAATCCAAACCACGTGGCATTGTTGAACAGCCAATCAAAACCGTTTAATCGAACTTTGACGTATCAGTTCTCTACTTCTATTGGCTGAAGAACTATATCACGTGGGATTTTTGTTTACACTTTTTTAAATACCTAAAAGTACAGACTATAGCTGTGGTCACGTTATAACAATAGTTAGGTATGATCGTATAGTTGCGGTCGATTTATCCCAATAGTAACCAGTTTATAATTATGTACCTACACTATGACGTACCTATTCTATTATTATCTCATTCGAAAATAGCATCGTTAGCAGGAACAGTTACACTCGTACAATATATGCTCGTACTCTAAATAGGTACAGTCAACCAATTTGATTCCAAGGCCACTATTGACTTTGTCAATGTGACTTTGTAAACCAAATCATAAGAAGTCTCGTTTGGTTTTCAACGTCACTTTAACATAGTCCAAAGTGGCCTAGAAATCAAATTGGTTGACTGTACGTAGTTACGTTAGATATTAACTTCGAATGCTAGTGTTTTCTCAGATATGTTTGTTACAGCGTTTTATCAAGGCTTAGTATATGCTCTATGTTCGTCTTCGTTTGGGGCTCAGCCTTATAGACTTACTTACTTCATTAGGTACTAATGGTCTTGATAATTTTTTGTAAAAAACTTGGGCCGGACTGGCGATGTATGACTCACCATAATCTTTATATAGCCTGTGAGACTTGCAAGCTCTTGCCGAATCTTATGAAATGACTCCATTTGTAAAAAGTGGTTCTTAGTTCAGGAGCTTGAATGCAACGCAAAGTTGTTTTTTTTTAAGTTCCTGAGTCAAATAACGTTTTTAAAAGGAAAACCGTCCAGACAGCACCACGTTACTTTAAATAGAAAATTCGTTGACACTTGCTGCTTTTCGAGAGAGTTTTATGTAACGGCGTCTTTAACTTACTAGCCCATTACCTTTCCTTTGTCTTCGCGTAGTCGATAAAAATAGTGAGACAAACTCAACTGGAAGACAAAGGAGCCGTAATTTTATCATCTACGTAGGTAATCACATAGTGGTCTCATTACGAATTTTATCTAAATTACTCACAAAGCTTGAGTCACTTTCCCAGAAATCTCTATAAAACTGCGCGCAAACAACGAACACAACTGTTTCATAATTTGACCAATAAAGTTGTTTTTCGCGTGATTGCATTTGTGTAAACGTTTGGGTTTTATGGGAATGATTTTGTTTGTAAACAGCGAAGAAAAAATCGTTTGCGTTCAGTTTTATTTCGTTGGTATGATATTTTTACGATAAGTCTATGCCTACTACTGCTTTCATGACTATGCGGTATAAAATTTGGGGTAAATCCTCAAAGAAGTAGCCATGACGTCCAAGGATACTTTTTGCCTCGGAAATAGTTTCCGTTTCCGAGGAAATGTATTGCGATAAAAGAATTCCACGCGGACGACAGTCTCGAATAGTTTTACAAATACGAAAGGTCTGTTTATTTCTTTCGTTTCCGTGGGTCAACATTGGCCCAATTTAGCTCGAATTTGTTGTGGACTCGTTCCGGAGCTTGGGAAAGGTCATAGGATAGTTTATTTATTGGATAAACACACGTCCAAAGATAAAACTTCATCGGTATAATTCTCCTTGATATTAACCTATATTTTTCAGGTAGGTAGGTAATTTTTGTCTATGGCCTTAGCGGCCGCTTTCAAGGATCAGTGTTTAAAGTATCTTTGAAATAATAGTTTTTACTAAACGTCTTTAGGGAGAGACATTGTTTATACGCTCTCATACTATTATATTGATATTTTCTTGAATACAGGTTTATTTTTATTTCTTACTCTTTTCTAAAAGGTTGGCAACGCTTGCGATTCCTCTTCTGGTGTTGCCAATGTTTATGGGCGGTGGAGGTCACCAAACATTGTAACCGTTGTGCAATTCGCGACAGTTGTCAGGATTGTTTTTGTAACCTATGGGTTATGTTAGGCCAATCGATACAATATTTTGATAGTTATAATTTGTCGATGAATTCGTATTAAAAAAAACCAGATGATAAAAGTTACAATAATTCGCATAGTACCTACTCTCAGTGTGCCTTCACAATTTATTATGATTACCTACCATTATGGTTAATATTTGAATTTGAATGTTCATAATAATTACCTTTATGAAGCGACGAATTGAAAACAAATAAAGGAGCCTATTAGAAAAACAAAAGAAAACGACATGCTTAACATTGTACTTACCTAATTCTCGAGAAACACCATTAAACTTAACTTTGTAGTTATTGAAAACACAAAATAAATCGGCATGTTGTAATTCTGTCATTTTGTGGTAGGTATGCTTACGTAAAGTTATATATTGGCTTATTATTTGAAGGATACATTTCAGCAAACATTTTATCATCTGACAGATGTATATGATAAAACGACATATTTTATACTCGCCTATAGGTTACAAATACTCATGAAGTAATAACCCTGAAAGTACCATGAATTGCACAACAGTTACCGATGTTTGGTGACCACTTACACATTATCTCCTCTGCTTAAAAAAAATCACCATTACTCATCGACCTCATCGTACAACAAGCACATAATTTATCGAGTAACATTGGCTTGAAATACCTTGTTCTATCGAGTTCTTACTAGACTAACTACGCGGCGGTTATCTCCCTCGAGCTTGAAACGTCCTTTGTTAGTCGTATTGTGTTATATGTAATTTACCTGATTGCTATCAGGTTTGAATCATCGTCCCACATTACATCAGCTTGAGGTGTTAGCCACGAGTATATTGACCGAGCTAGGAAACTGATAGGCGATGACTCGAACTAGAATTCTAAAGATAGCCAACGAAACGAAACGAGACGTAGCGATTTCGATAACATATGTTATTTAATATTTATTGCACATAACTTGCTATGGAACTATACTATTGAACGGCCTAACCGATTTTCATCATACTTAGCTAACAAGAATCCAGAATAAACTGGTTTTTTTTTAAAGAACCGCATTTTAATAGGTAAAACCGTTAGGGAGTTACAAAGCTATATACAGACGACATAGGTGTCAAACTTATATACAAACAACTTCAAATGGTTGAATTACCTAATGCCCAATCGCAATCTATACTAATCTATAGTCTACAAACATCACACAATGCGTCCGGTCCAAAAAAGCAACGCAACGCATACAGTATTTGCAACCGCTCATACAAGTACGAGATTTAGTACTTTGGCTGCTTCAGAATGTGTTTTAATCTCAGATACCGATCGAATCGTAATGCATTCGTATCCGCAATTAGCCACCAAACTATTTGACGCCCAATAGTTTGGTGCCCGCTTCAATTTCCTATCGTACTTTTTACATCCCCAAACAAAAAAAGATTAATATTTTTCTTGTATGCTTACAAGACTCTATCAACGATCCTGAAAATCCATGTCACCATTGCAGAAGTTTCTGACGTACGTATCTCCATGGCTGCGCTCATGTACTTATGGTAACCCATCATTTTATCGAATTTCACTTCATCGATTGTATCATTTCATCGAATTTCATTTTCTCGATCGGTACTTTCTGCTGAAACCAAGATGTTTTCAGGATATCTTAAACATTAATTACGTAGGTTAGGTTTAGTTAGAATTGACAAAATAAATAAAAAAATACGCATGCGGTGAGAAATGCCTTTCGATGAAATGAAAATTCTGCGTAATGATACGATCGTTGAAAAGTGTTTCGATAAAATAATAGGTACCCTGTACTTATATACTTATATGACCCCTTTTACAGATTGGTTGAGTCCTCTATTCCGCTCTACATATCAAGAGATTGTCCAATCAATTGCACAATCATTGTACGTACCTGTGTAGCCAGGCGCTCTCCTGCGTCCACCCACGACTAAAGTCAATGCCATGGCCAAGGTTGTTGCTGATTGAAATGCCTAGACATTCCTGATTTCTTTTGTCAGTTTTTCTTCATCGTTGGCGCGAAGGTTCCGCACTGTATGTTTCATGATCTTTGGGAGTTCAAGTGTTCCATTATTTAGAATTAGTGGAAGTGTAGTTTATGTCTAGATTATGAAATCGGTACATTTAGTTGCCGACGTTTTAAACACTTTTAAGGTCTCATTAGTTACAGAAATAATCATGTTGTGTACTTACAGACGAGTTATTAATTGCATTTATCATTTGCAAAAGATTTGCATGGTAGTAAGTAGCTGAACAACACTTGTAGAAGATGGCTTGCTACCCTTTGAATGAAAGGAATATATTTCTAAGGTCGTCAAGGGTTTCGTCCCTTTTGTGGCTCTGCCAATAAATCTAGCTAGATTAATTGAACGCCTTTGTGTCTCAAACAAGACCTATTTGCTGTGAATGGAAAGCCGAATGGACTAGTTCGCTCTAAACTCAATGGAACCAACTATGTTGGTAGCGAAGGGTGAATAGTGAATGCGCAGTTACATTGTTGATAGGTGAGTAGTCGGATTTGTAATTAGTTTAGTGTCGCTGGTCCCCATTTCACAAGGTTTTATTCAGTTACCTTTGTTCCGGTTTAGATCAATTCTTGTTTAGGTCAATTTGTGTAAGATCGTCCTCTCGATATTTATTATTAATTTATTCATGGCGAAAATACGTTTGTTTTCTTTAGTTTTACGTTAACGCATTCACTGCCAGGGGGCGTGGCCTACCAACAAACTTGTATGACAGTGAACGCATATATGCGTCGGTGGCAGTGAACGCGTTAATGTAGTTTTGTAAAGGACATCGTTTTACCATGTGGGTTGATGTATGGGTGGTGTTAATATCTATAGAGGGGTTATATTTGGCCGTTTCGGCAATTTTAATGGAGACCTTTGTCTAACAGTAGACGTCTCTCAGCTGTCAATTTGTTTTTAGTAAATAAGTACTTAAGTAGGTACTTATTTATTAGTTTAATGTGACGAATCATCATCCAAAGTTTTTCCTTAAACGAATTCGAACCGAGAAATATTTGTTATATTTACAGTAAAAACATCTCTCTTACTATTTGCCGTTGGACACAGACGGGTGATTTCGTCCAGACTTGACGTATAGTCTAGATAGTTGCTAATCTATGCGCAATTGTTCCTTGTACAGATAACGAAAGATAACGTTTTGTTTTCATAAGCTTATTGTTTTGTTATTTGTGTTTCTACAGTTTCAGGTCAATAACTGGCGTAGACTTGTTTTTGACTTGGATATCTAATGGATTAAGAATTGTTATTGGTACTTTTTATGTTATTTAAAATAGTTTACAGATAGAAAAATCGCTGACAAACGTAACTTAGTAGGAGCATGAAAATAGAAGCTGTTAAGAGTAGGTAGCGAGAAAGAAAGATAACGGAAACGGGAATGAAAAACAAGGTGGCAAAATATTGCGCGAGAGCATGTGTTTGTTTTTGTTTGAAACAGATGTTTCACAGCGAGTATTGTGTTGTGTTACTGCATTAAATATCAGTTAGGATGAGTGTGGGTAGCATGTGTAAAGTTTTTGTTTATAAACTATTTACAAGTAGGTAAGTCGAGTACGCGTGCACTGTGTCAAATTGGCTTGCTGATGTAAAGAAGTTTCTACACTAGTATAGTTAATTGTTATCCTTTGGCCGCCAATCGGCTGTGTTAGCATTGTTGTAAGTATATTGTATTGGGATGATATGATAATAAAACTGGGACTAGGGTAGTGGCATTCCATTTTAGTCTTCAGGCTTGGCAGTACATTTGCGGTCTTGGGATTACAGTCTTAAAATTTAAACTATAGTCATTTGCATTTTTAACCGACTTCAAAAAAGGAGGAGGTTATACGTTCCACTGTATGTATTTTTTTTTTTATTTTTTTTTTTTTTTATGTTTGTTCACCGATTACTCCGTCAATTGTGGACCGATTTTAAAAATTCTTTTTTGGTTTGATAGAGTATACTTCCGAGGTGGTCCCATTGTCAGCAAATCTGAATCTGATGAAGGGATCAGTGAGGAATTGAGGGAACTCCTCAAATATTGTATGCAAACATATAGCGATTTTAGTATTTTTAGTAACAAGTGTAGCATTTGCATTCAGAAAGTGTCACTTGGTGAAGCGGAACTGATGATGAAGACCACAGATGGCCACCGGAACTCCTCAACGGTACCGATTTCAAGGGTGGCGATAAGATATCTCGATTAAGATAGTTGAGCGACTACAACAAAGCACATTTAATTGTTTTAAAATGACTATGATTTTCCCGCGGCGTTGCTTGCGGCGAGCTTGAAATGTCTTAAAGTTTCATATATCAACCAAGAAGTGGGACTACATAAGCTTATTATGATCACTAAAAAGTGTAAAATAAAATAAATGTTTTAAAAAACAAAAAAACCGCCTTCAAAAACGCAAAAAATAACTTCTACTACTAGGTACTTAGTAGTAGGTACCTATCCTATTAGGTTAGTCTAACTGAAGTCGGCGACCACAATATTTTCAACAAAAAGCCGACTTCAGTTGGACTAACCTAATAGGATAGGTACCTACTACTAAGTACCTAGTAGTAGAAGTTATTTTTTGCGTTTTTGAAGGCGGTTTTTTTGTTTTTTAATTGAGGCTGCAATCTAAACTTAAAAGCTACATGTGAAAACCTACTCGTGACTGGATATTTCTAGCATTACGGCATTTCATTATGGTCCTGATGATTGGCAATCATGATATTGCAATTATGTGTCCCCCACACTGAGAAAAAATTCTGGTGTCATTAACCTGAATTTAGTTATTTTAAACAGAAAACATTGTATTATATGTGAAATCTATCTTCATTGTTCAGTTTACTAGAATAATCTAGTTATATCCCAACAATAAATAAGATGAAATTTAATATACATTTGGTACACTATACAAACATTTACGCATGGTGTGCACGAAGTGGTTTGTAGAAAATACTTGTTTTTATTTGAGATATTACGGAACGAGTATTGTTAGAACCACTATGTCTTATTGTGGAGTTAACCTGACTATCTGTAGCTACAACAAATAATTACAGTAGGTATAAGTAAAATAAATGTAAATATTACTAGGGTGATTTTTTAGTGTAAAATATTTTCTTTTAATCTTACTATTTTTTTTGTCTTGGGAACCAAAATGCGGTTAGCCAATATCGAATAAAACAGTTAGGTTTACTATAATATTGTTAAGTTAACAATATTTAGTTCATGTAGTTTACTATAATATTGTTAAGTTAACAGGCAGCCAGAGGCCCTACTTTGAAAATCGAAGTTCGAAGTCACATTAGCTCCATCCCTTTCTTTCGATATAATCTCGAATGACGAATGACAGGGATGGAGCTAACGTAACTTCGAACTTCGATTTTCAAAGTAGGGCCTCTGGCTGCCTGTTAACTTAACAATATTATAGTAAACTTTATAAAGTAACCATTGTGGGCCTCAGGCAGGCAGGCAATTATAGGCAAGATAATTATTGAACAGAGAAGTATCCAATAAAACAAGACATTTAGTTATTATATTTAGTTTATTTTTCACCCAGTACAAAACGACTTTGCGCGAAAGTCGACACGGAAATTGATTTACTAAAATAAGGCTGCTACTACTGGACTGGATGCATTGGTCGGCGGCGCGGCAAACGTGCGATTTGTCCAATATTGTACTGTTCTCTGTACTGTTCTCAATCACGCTATCACTGTTAGTTAAGTTGTCCTGTAAATAAAATACAAATTCATTCAGATTACTGTCACATGGGAGTCCAATTAAATGTTAAATTAAAACATAAATTTACATTTACAAACATTTACTGTTAATGTGTTAGCCAACTCGTTCCACTCAGCCAATTTTTTGGTGAAATGGATCGTCTCCGATGGGTCCAATTCCAATTCTTTAATATTAAGTTTGAATCTAGGTAACCAAGTGTTTCTAAAGTTATTTTGTTATCTTAAAACAAAAGATTTATATAAATAAATAAATGTAAGGGTATAAATTAAATTTGAATCTAGGTAACCAAGTGTTTCTAGAGTTACCTATTGTTTTATCTAAAAACAAAATATTTACGTAAATTAAACATATGGGGTAGGTAAGTAAATGCACCTATTATGGACAGAGCCGCAGTGATGAACAATAACAAATTCTAACAAACAGGGATATTCAAACGATTAAATTCAAATAGTGGTATTAATAAGTAGTTAGTACTTAAGTCTAACTTCAAATATATTTTTCGAATCTCACCTTTAAAAATGGTTTTGTATGAGGACAGCTGCCAGGATTCCAGCAAATTTTCCACCGTTAGAAGGCTGAGGTCCAACTCCATATTCTCCATTGTATTTGTATCCATACGAAAGTTTTTACAACACTTTTTTATTATTGCCTCCAACCCGATGCAAAAAGAGTAACTAATAGTAATATCAGGTAGTAAATAAATGGTAAGTAATTATTTATTTCACCCGGTCCGCACGCACTGACCGCACTGTCCCGCTCGCGTTGCAACAAGCAAAGAAAGAAACAACAAAAAGCACGGCGTCGCGGGAGCGAATTCAAAAATATTATATTAATCGTTAACAAAAGTTTAATTTCATGTAAACTACACATGATTGTGTTAACAATATAAGTGATAACATTAAAATATAATTTCGTAGCTACAAATATATTGTTTGTTGCGTCAGCCTATTACGTTTTGCAATCGAAACGCATTGTTTTATTATGGTAACATTTTTTTAGTAACACTGAATACGACAGTTGGCTTAGTGAAAAATAATCTGGTAAACAGGACTATATAAATATGGTTTGGTTAACTAGGTTAATATTGTAGCTGATACTTGCTGCATTTTCAAATATGACATACGCATAGTATTGATTAATGACAAGTAGGTACAGCGAATAAATCACTGAAGTACATGTGACTATAATAACATTAAATAATACCAAAATTGTATTTCTTGCCTCACACTAATAAAATGTATTCATAAATAGTTTTATGTGTTGCAAATTAAACAGAATCTTCTGGTATTCATTAAAAAGCAGCTTTGTGTTGTTTTAGATAATTCTAGTAAACATGACTTAATTCTGTTTTGATTAACCAGAATGTTATTTACAATACGTTCTGGTAGTATAGTTGAAATATATTTTCTCCGTGCAGGTGGCAATCAGAAGCCTTCTCCATTCCAATGGGAATATCCGTGTTTAAAAAGTATTACGCGGACAAAGTCGCCGGCAAATAGGTATTTGTACTAATAGACTCTGTATCCTATTGATTATATTCGACTCTCGCCTAATAATGTTTATTTAACAAAGCGCACTGCAAACGGCTTAACCTCAAAACTGCATTCAACGCGTAACCAAAACCGACCTGCATCCTGCATTGCACAATTGGTTGCGCAAGCGTCATTCGAGCTGCGCCGCTTGCCGAGTGCGGGCGAAGGTCTGATATCGCACTTGAGGAGACACTTGAGATTGAGTAGGCTGCAAGTGGAGAGATAGTTTTATGCTTAGGAATGCGGTAAAGTTGTAGTTGTGCCACAGAATAAATAGTTCAACAAAATAATTTAAATAGGTTGAACATACTTTTACCTTACATTTCTGTCGCATAAAAGTTTCATAATTCACAACATAGGTCATACAAAAGTCACCCCCAGAGATGCATGCTGATGTACGTACCTATAGTCAAAAGGACTAATATTTTTACGGACACCGTGGCAATGGGTTAGTGTCATCTCGTCTAAAACGCAGTTGGTCTAAGTAGCAAGTGATTTAAAACACAGCTGGCCTTATGTAGCAAGCGGTCTAGAACGCAGCTGGTCAGGTTTAAAATCCTATTCTTTTTAATTTCTGTCCACGATAATTAAATACTACATTTAAATATCCAATATATTCGTAAGGTAACTTAATAACGTCGACCGGTTAGTAACTGTATTATTTAATTTTAAAAGAAACTTACTAGTAATTAGGTCAGTTGAACCACCAGAAGAGTTGGTTAACTTTGCTTGATGAAAATTGGTAATATAAGGCTCCTTGCTGTTGCGAAGTCTTAAAATTAAAACTTTACACGAACGTAAACTTTTTAATTAATAAGTTGTCAAAAGTTGATGTAACTTATATATTTTTTTATTAATTTTGACTAATTGCGTTATTTTGTTTCAGGTATGTTTCGTTGTTCCGAATGCGTAAGTACGCTCGCTACTAACACTCGCACGCACAGAGCTTTGCAACTGTAATGGCCTTGTAATAAAGTTGATTTTTGAACGTGGATCATCCTTCACGTTTGTGGAATAGCTCTACTTCCAACTTATTTCGTCTAAATTCTGAGCTGCAATAAGGGTGCACTTACATGGGCAATTTTTTTAACAATAATTGTTCATCTGCTGACAGCTGTCTTACTCTAATTTGGTGTATTAGAATGAGACGCCCCGCGTCCGTACTGTGGACGAATTATCTTCTTTATATACCAGGGTTTCTCTGAACGCCAGCTCTGTGGCTCCGGCTGCAGCACATGCTGAGCTGAGTCCTATTTGACCTCACACTACAGCGCAACGTCTCTAAATTCGCTACTTGTCTATAAATGTTTTTAGGTTCAATCCTTTTCTTTTTAGTTTTATCGAGTAAAATATTCGATATATTTGTTGTGTTGCAGTGTGCTTTCGTCAAATAAATGTTGTAAGTTTCAGTTTGATATACTTAGTATAAAAAAAAAAATATTCCGACGAATTGAGAACCTCCTCCTTTTTTTTGAAGTCGGTTAAAAACAAAGTCGCTTCCCGCCGTCTGTCCCTTTGTATGTACGTTTAGACCTTTTAAACTACGCAACGGATTTTGATGCGGTTGTCATCAATAGATAGTGATTCAAGAGGAAGGTTTGTAGAATGTATTAAAGCTGTTGCTTGCGACTCCGTCCGCGTAGATACAAAACATAGCCTATGTTACTCAAAGAATAACGTAGCATTGTAATGGTGAAAGAATTTTTGAAATCGGTCCAGTAGTACAAATCTTTCCTCTTTATAACATTAGTGTAGATAAAAACTGCATGATATACGGGTGTTACAGAAAACTCACATTAACCGAAGCTAAGCGTTGTACATAAAATTGCCCTTGTATAGTAAAGTTCATAAATATGTGTACACTTTAGTACCCTGTCACTTTAATCGCTCACAATTCATATATGGCAGTTTAAACTGGACATTAAATAGACAAGGTACTAAAGTGTACCTACACATATTTGTGAACTCGACTTTAAGTGCAACTTCATAAATCTGCGTTTTTTGAAACAAGGCGAGAAAATCAATCTTCGTTCATTTCATATCTTTTGTTGGGCTCTACCCATTTTGATGAAACTTTCTCACAGAAATCGATGAATCGGTTTATACTTTAGATAATTATAATGACAGACAAAGACTAACACATAACAAATAACAACCGTCTTTATGTTTCGCGATATAAAGACAATATCGGAAGGAGTAAGTGCAAACCTTTTAGCTGCTGTTACGAATACTTATTTTACAAACATAACTGTAATGTAACCGAGAAATGTTTTGATACATTACAGTAAAAGAAGGAAATCAACCCTGACACAAGTTATCATTCAAACCCAAGATTAGGTCAATGATTGTACTGATGTGATTGGATTGAATTAATTATCAACACTACGCCAAGAATCAATTATTCATATATTATCATAGTTCACGAAAATAATTCCAGTTTGCATCCGGCCATATAATCTATAAAGGAAAAACAATTAATGTCCTAATTAAAGGATATGCTATCTAATCAGTAATAAACATATGCATATCTTTTTTGTTTTTTACACAAATTCATTCCTAATTGAAAGGTATAATTAGTATACGCTATGTTAACTCAAGGATTTTCAGTACAATAAAGGAAGAAAAAATCTAACACGCGCATAATTGCGTCGTGAAGAGGAAAACTGTAGATAATTTATGTTATCCTGGTGTATTATAATTAAAATGTTTTGTCTTCCAGCGTTTCTGCTCTTCTGCGCTTGTTTGTGCCGTTATCTAACACTGCCCTTTTTATGTGACCTTGGTATATTCAGTTGTTATTGTGCTAAGTTTATTCTATTTCAATCTAGCTACATACAGTCTAGCTGCTATCTTCAAAATTAAAGGAGTTTTACATATAAAATGACTAAATCTAGGTGATCTACCACTGTGAATGTTATTGGTGTATTTATTTGAAAAAAATTGGGTTATTTTCTGGGTTTAGCAGTGTTTTAGGAAGCAGAATATTAAACAAATTCTTACCATTTCTACCAAATCGCTTGTTAATCCCCAAGAATTGACATGAAAACTGCAGTTTTTTTTTTTAAATTTCAATCCACTTTAATATTGACATAAAAAGCTGAAATTTTGCATGAATACTTCTAGGGCTATGGATCATTGATTGATAATACAGGAGTACTCGAATTAAAAAAAAAACCCTAATATGCCCGTCTCCGGGCTATAAACTATCTTTTCACTTCTCATGCTCTTAAAATGTTACTTTAGTCTCTGCACATCGGGACTAAAGTTCCTTTTTTAATCTCTAGGGATTAAATTAAAATTGTTTTAATTTACTTTGGAATCCCCTAAACATCCAATCATAGTGTTTGTGAATGGAGGATATATTGCTATTTTCAGTCTTTTTGTACAGACCACAGAATAAAGACTAAAGGCATAGTAGCCGTGCAATAAGATGAACGCTGCACTAGCTACTTGTCTCTACTTTATAGATTACATTTTGATAAGAGGAAAAGAAACAAAACCTAGGTGTCTTTTCTTCTTTGATCTGTCATGATCAGAAGGTGAAGAAACGTCAAATCAACGACCGGTCTTCTTTGGCGTTACTTTCTTCCACATTGGTGCTTAAAGGTCCAAATCACGCCTTATGACGATGTCTTTCCAACTCACTATGAAAACCATAAGTAAAAAGAAGACAACCATAATGTATTTTCTGTCTATTTAGTACGGTTTCTATGCCTCTAGTTTTTATTCTGTGGTGTAGACAATTTTTAGCGCGTGGAAATAACCTCAAAATGACAACTGTGAAAAAATATAAAATAAAAATGATTTAATTTCGTGAAACACGATTAATGATTATGAATATGAATATTATTTAATTATATTAAGGATGAATTCATTTTTATATATTATGCTTGGTACAATTAGTTTTAAAATAGTTTTCAAGTTTGAACCTGTTGGCTAAATATGCAAGCATTTAAAGCGGCACTTCACAAAAAAAATACAAAAGAAAAGAAAAAAACCGCGGAACAAATTTGTAAGAAACTTTCTTATAATCAATTTTATAAAAATGTGTATAGAACTTCGTCAGTGCTGGATTGAGCAAGCACGGGGTCCGTAGCAAATTCTATAAAGACACCCCTGGGTTTGTTTTAGGTTACAGGTTGTGGCGGGCTTTTTTCCGCAACTGAGCGACTTACTGCCGCACTCAGAGACGTTGAATTTAATGCATTATTAAAGTGGCTGCTGTCACTTTCTTTGCTATAGCCATAGAATTAGACAACACGTCACTAAACAAGCGTTAAATTTAATTGACGTCACTAAGTACGGCAGTTAGATATGCACCTATTTTGCGTGGGTGTTTGTTTTAGGTTATTCTGGTGGAGAATATCGACTGGATTATTCATCTTATCGTCAACCCTGATGCATAATAATATGAGTACACGCATACGCATACTGATGTAAGTACTAGCATTTTAGAGTTTAGACGTGGATGCGCGGGGCCCGTAGCATTTGCTACTCTTGCTAGGTACGTGGCTAATCCCGCACTGAACGTTGTTTTTTTTCCTCGCATTCAAAGTGAAAAGTAGAGTGTTTAACGCGAGACTAAACAACCATAATGACACTCGAACTATAGCCACTCTCGCTCGCTGGCTCGCTCGCGTGGCTAAACATCTCGTGTCATTATGGCTTGTTTTAGTCCCTTGTTGAACAATCTACTATTAATACCTTTCACATCAATCAGTTGAGGTGTTAAACACTTTCGCATTATCACTCAAAAACAATAAAAATAGGTCACTTCTGTACAAATATACATACATCGTGACCCGTATTTGTTGCTTTTGATTGTATAATATCAGTAAGAATAATGGTAGACGTAGTAACGATATACTTTTAAAATCCTCACTTTGAAACTAAACACCGCCATCGGCCCTACTGTCACAAAGGTCGCCGAGCGGCTGCGCTTGCTCAAGGCGAGCCTCTCGCTACCGTCCCTAGCACAAGCAAGATCGCAGTACGAACAGAATAGTCTTACTCGCCCGTTGCTCTGTAGCCGGAGTCATGCTAAGGCTAAGAGATCCATTAGTGAAATTTGAATTATATTTTAACAAGTGGTTTGCTTTGGCCTTCTGATGAATGGGTTCGTTGATCTCATAGGTTTGTTTGCTTCACTTTATGCCTGCCTCAGTCAATAAGTTTAAGTGGCTGATATGATGTTTTTAAACATAAGGTTATTTGCCTGTTTCTGCCTGTATTTCCCTAACAAATTCTGTGATAAGACCTCATTGAGCTAACGTAATTAATAATTACGCTTACTTATGTTGCTTCCTGTCCAAAATCAGCATCAACAATATTTAAAGTATATCCGTGCGGAAATAGACTTGAAAAATACGACTAAATACCCTTGTCAGTCGGAACGAAAAATCGCATATTTTTAAACAGGTGATTTTTATTTCTTCAAAGCACTTTGTAAATTTTTAAGGATTTAATTTGCTGTGCACAATATATTATAATTGTTTAAAGATCATTCAAACCTTAGTTATCATTCACCATCTTGATACCCAAACGCACATGGTAACCAGTCTTGAATCTCATAACTCATAATGCATCCAATCTGTGTCTAGACCACTCTAGCCTATGCCCCAATCAAACTAACTAAATCACTTTAGCCTTGTCTCTTGCACACATGTGTGTAAGCATATACAAATAGATGAGAATCGCAACGGACATTAATTCCCACAAGTACCTACCGTTCGTGTGTGCGTCAATTTCGTCCTGAATACTCCTGAATCATCGTTGTGTTGACTTTACAACTACATACACAAACCGCAACCCTCAAGTGATTAATCATAGCAATACCAGTCAAAGGCGGATACAGTCCGTTGTAATTTGGGCCCAGTCAACACTGGTTTCCAGATTGGACAGAGCCGAAAATTTACTGCATCAAGACTTTGGACTTAAATGGTGCGAAATTAGGTTGAGATATTGTGCTGTGTCTCGAAACTCTTGAATATAACAACTTTAGTAAGATGCCCGTGGTAAGGCACGTCAAAGTAAATGTTAAGCTATAAAAAACTGTCATCTTTGCACGACTTGAAACTGGCGTCTTTTCAAGATCACGTGCGGCCTTAATGTCATCTTAGGAAAATATCTATGATCAGCAGCAACAGCTATGAATTGATTGAATTCTTCTGCATTAGGATAGATCTAATTAAGTTATGCCCTCTGTACGGACCCGGAGGTCGCACTTAGATGTCTGCCAATTTTGGTGAACAATCACACTTGTTAGTACAATTACTTATATCTACTTCGCGAGGTTCTAAGGCTCAATTCATCATTAATGTCATTATCCTGTGAGAGACTACCAGCAGCAAACACGCGCCGTCTGCTTCGCTCATTCTTAAAATACCAGAAGACTCGATTTACCAGATTCCCAAAATGACAGGTTTGAAATATCGGGTACAAATAATAAACCATACCTTAATTTGAAAGTTTAAATTTAGAATTCCAGAATATTGGTATTTTTAAATTCTGGTATTTCGGGAATGAACTAGTCCTGATACGTCAACTTTGACATAACAGGACTACGCTGTTTCGTCAAAGCACATTCGCCGTTCTTAACTCTCGCTAACTTGTGTATTATGTATTATATTAGTCCGTTAGGTATTTGCAAACATGGACCTCGTTGCCTGAAATAAAGGTTTGTTAGCAGGACGTCAAACATGTACTAGTGTTGACAGAGTTATTTAGCAGTTGTTCGGTCGTAGCCAATATCGAATTCAGATCCTTTGTGCGTTGTTTACCGATTCTCGATTTCAGACAAGTATAGTTTGGCTCGCTGAATAGGCGTTATTGGGTTCTCTGTCAACCTTACAACTTGATTGTAACTGAGATTATCTTCGCCTGGACCTAGTTTCGAAATCAATCCTCAGACGGTATCACTAATCCTAAATTGATTTCACCTTACTGTGCAGTGGATAAGTGGAGAGTAAGATTGTCTGACTAGTTCAAATCAACATTACAACTAGTTCATCTATTCTATTGCAACACTATAAATAATTCATGTAACGTATTCAACTTCTTTATTCGTCACTTAATTATAAATAAAGGAAGTCATTAAACAAATGTATGCCAATTTGATTATTCCATGTCACTGTAGGTTTTTCTTCATTTACTACAATTTAATTTATGTAGTTTCAAGAATATATATTTCTATTATAGCTGTTTAATTTGATACTTGTTTCTACTTAAATCCATTTCAACTCAAGCAAGTACCAGTACCTAACTACTTTTTGAAAAGAGATTTCGTAAAACTATCATCCTGCACTTAATTCCCAACAAGAAAAAGTAATTACATTGTCTACGAACTCTTAGACACAAGTTTAATTACTTGTACAAGTTTCATTAGGTGTAATACAACCAAAGAATACAATACCGCTCAAGAGATTAGGAACTTCGCTCGTTCCCACTTGTTTGTAGACTAGGCGATTCTTTGTCAACAATAACAAACTTTATTGTTTCCGAACTGGGTTCACTAATGACAGATTTACTTTTGGCAATAACACTGGTATCATTGCTAAGTTCATAATACTTAATATTAGTAAATCTTCTTTTGATCAAGGATATTTCTCAATGTTTTGGTACTCCCCGCACTTTAGCACTTCAACAACGTGGTAGTTGCATTCACATTCTCAATATTATTCATTTCATTCAGAATGGCTCTAGAGTTATTTAAAAATTCAACGCAATAAGATTTACAAACAAAATTTGTTTCACGCTTAAATTTGAGTCGTACGTTTTTCAGCAACAGGCTTAAACTATCTATCTGTGCCAAATTCGTGCTATTGACCTAAGAAAGCCGTGATTATTTCGGTGTTTTGTCCCGTTCTGTTAGCAATGTGCCTCTGTTGTTTTTGTCTCGAATAATTATCTATTGTCATGCATGGCACAGTTACCGGAATACCTATAGTATTGAATGCACGCGGATTTCTTTGAGAAAAATCTGTTATGCTTGTGAAAAATGAAACAGGTTGCGAGAACGCTAGGTTTCACTTTCGGCCTCATTTTAAAATTCATACGCTGAAAAGTTTTCAAATGTAAAACACCAACTATTTTGTTAAAAAATGTTATCGCCACATAATTTGGTTTCCATTTCCCACTACAGTAAGTGAAAAATATGACATAATAGCGTTTTCAATTCACGACGACGCGCCCTGCACTTACTTTGCACGGTAACGGCAGTGTATAAAAAACTAAATAGTGGAGCTTACCGTTGTGGATTATAAACACTAGTTAACGCAAGGTTTCCTTCAACTGTCACTTCAATTAATTTTTACCTTCTGCTGGTTGATACCACCGACCTTCATCAGGTCATTTGTACGCATTTGATTCGTCATGGTTGTTATACTAATATTTAATGACAATAACGCTTGTTCTATTTAGAGGACACTGAACTGAAGAAAATTAATTCGTTTCCCGAAGAGTTCCAGACTTAGTCCGGAAATAATGTCGCAACAAATAACTGTTCTAAAAGTAAAACGAAATACATTCGAGAGTTTTATTGCCTTGATTGTTTTTCTGTATTATTCTTTGAATGATTATCAATAACCAAGGCTTGTTCAATCAGCAATATATTGGCCAAGACAAAGATAGTAAAGGTTAATGGTAATATAATCGTTTTACTACTACTACTACTACGCAAGAATAAGGCATCGTTGTAGACGAACTGTGTTAAGATGCAAATTAAATTATAATGATCATTACAATTATAGGTACTTATTTATAGAATATTGCCTGCAGATGAATTGCTTATTATGATCAAATGTTCTGAATAGCGTAGGACGGGTGTACATAATGTAACCACAAAATCTTCAATCTCAGCTGGACATTAAACCGAAAACTCCTATTGATCCACAGTCCACACCTCTTACCTATTGCCTTACTTCCACCACTAAAACAATTTGTCTTCCTTGCTCTTATTCAGGTCATCGGACCATCGGAGGACGAAGCGAAGCAAATAAGACTATAAATATCTCCAACAATGCGATAAAGTTCGTTCACACGCCAGTATACGTAGCCAGAGACATTGCGGGAACCGTACCACTCGTCACCTTGATTTAGTTGACTGAACCCGTGAAATCTTGATTGGAGGGCTTGAGACTGATTGAGACAAGTAGCTTGGAAGATATAATGGTCTTATCAGATTCGAGGAGTGTGAAATGGTTGATGACGCTGAAGATTTTTATCGAGGTCAGCAAATTGTTCTTTGAGACAACAGACGCACCAATTCTTCACCACAATGGGTATTAGTGACATTATTTTCAGAATGGCGTAAAATTTAGGACATAGACAGAAGCATAAAAAAGTATTGTTGTGAATACAATAGAATTGTATTTATTCCAACTTTATTAACCTTTAATAAAGAAAAGCAATACAAAACTAGAGCTTCTACACTTGTTTGATGATTACGAAATAGTAATTGGGAATTAATATCTTTCCTTAAGTGTATTGAATTATATCTAGGCACATTTTTATCTCATTTGTTATCCCAGGTTACCGTGTCTTTACTAAATTAAATTAAAAAAAGTTGACACAGTTAAACGAGACGTATTAAACGACGAAATGTTAATAAGTCTCTGAATTAAAACCCAGCCCGGTTGGTCATGAATAATTGAAAGTAAAGACCGTGAACTGGCACCGAATCGATATCTGAAGTTATTGGATGATACGTACAGATTTGCATTATTTTCTGCTGCGCGCTATTTGCATTTCCCGCTTATCTATAAAAGTACCTTAAAATGTGTATTTAAAACGTTTGGTTTCTCATCATTGTTAAGAAGATTACGCTTATTAGTGTGTTTTTGCTAGATTTGATCAAATAGAAATAAGTGAGGGGTTTTACGCAGTAGATCTTTGTTCTCATTGTGACGTAGTTGAAAAATATACAACGGCGTGATTCTTCAATATGCACCGCGGTGCGCACGAGGCACGATGCTACAAAGAGATCTGCAAAATGTCAGCACAAAGGAACACGTTGTACACGCGCCATCTAATATTTTAAATTAAAGCATATAAGCTGCTCAAAAATGTCAGCTCTTACAACTTTAACAATAGGGTCAAGTTGATTTATTTTAGAGCACCTTTTATGGTCCGATATATTTATCGATAATACGACACTGTACATTTAAGAGAACACCTAGCCAGGCAATAAAATACCTAATAACTGACAATGGTTTTCACTATATATTAATGTCTTTATGATCAAAGTTAGTGATGCAAATGGTATAAATTATCATAAACATCATAATAAATAGGTATAGAATTTTCTAGGTCAGTAACTGTTGATAAGATTGCTGACAATAGCACTGCAAAAAGCATATACAATTCAAGAATAAATACGAATGGTAAATCTCGAGTTGAAGGTCAACCGGATGGAGGGGCAAACATGTTATTGCTGAAGAAAATGTCATTCATGTTAAGGAAAAAGATTCAGTAAAGGATACTTAAGTTAATGCGGTCGATGAACTGAATGATATCGACAGTCTCGGCATAATATGTGCAGTACAGGATCTTTTAAGAATAATGCATTAGGGAATAACACATGTGCTGTTGTTACTTGTTATCGGTATTTGGAATCGTACGATATGTCTTAAAATAGATATTTGAAATGTTTTCGTAAACTTATTATATAGCGACGCTGCTGTTTATGATATGATAATATACTTATCTACGTTTTTAAGTGTTGCACATTTTGGCCAAGTATTACGGTTACAGTGGTTAGAATTTAATTTGATTCGTCTAAATTCACAAATACGGTAAACGTTATTTATTATTATTATTAATAATTATATTCTGTGTTTCTTTTAAATAAATCTACAATTTTAACCGCATTCATTTAAGAGATATACTTTAAGTGAATCTAGATAAAATTGCATATTATTATACTTAACAGCAACCTCGTTTTGCATTGGAGCAGTCCGGCCTCGGCACGTATTTTATTTATCTTTGAATTGTAATTTTAAATAACTTAAGTATATCGCGGTATCTTTGATAAAATATTATTATTTACTGATGGAAAAAGTGACGTTTATGTAAATATTGCTACAATTGTTTTTCGGTGCTCCGGTGCTCTGTTATGCTTTTGACATTCTATGATGACGACATTGGGAGCGTGTATTAAATGGCAAGACATTATAAAGTAAGTCATGTTCTGGAGGATTTAGACATTTTATTATTTCAATTATTTTTAACCTGGTTTATCATTGCTGTCACATTTTTAACTTACTAACCCTATTCATGATTTGTATCATTAGGTATACCGTACTTTTTAACGCTTAAAGGTGTTAATCTGTAGCCAATCTAACAACGCCTGTACCATTCAGGTGGCAGCCATTTTCGATCCGTTCATCTAGGTGATCCCATGCGTTTATCTTCTTCTTTTCTAGCCGTTTGACTACGTAAATTATTGAAATTACTTACTGCCTTAAAAAAAAAAGGAAATTTGTTTATTTCCGCACCAAATACAAATAAGATACTCCTATTCTATTACAAGTTAGGAGCTAGTTATTTCTGTTAACTGTATTAAACACTTTATACATATTGCCTATTACTATAGCACTGGAATAGGAAGTTAAGTTTAAAGTGTTCAGTGAACTATGCTGTATTATTAAGCCAAAGTGGTAACTTAATATGGAGTGATACTAGAAGATAGTGCAGTTTATCGACTAAGTGCAAAGTTTCTAGTGGTTCCCGCCCCGCTTGCTGCAATCGAGACCGCGTTTGTGAAAACTCAGTTTTTCTTCCTTATCTTTTGTTAGACACTGAATATTTATCCTTAATTATAGACCCTTGGTTTTTAATTACAACTCTATTAATAGCTTTGAAATTAATTACAATTATTTTTGTTGCACAGAGAAGTTCATTTATATCGTTACATCTGAGCAAAAATTAGATTGAATAGTGTCACCAGATATTTTTTTTAATGGGTGGTTTTCAGTTGTCATTTGTATTCTTTTTATAGCCACATTAACAAATACGATACTTGCGGAGTTGACAAACATTTGAAAGGCTGTGATTTAGTGTTATTGACGAAGTTGACGATACGGACGCGGACAGACTGAAGATCCATGACAAGAAAAACAACTAATTCCTGATGGTTGGTAGTCTGAGGCCCACGACATTTGCAAACTGAAGGACTAAGATATAGAAGCTAGTCATTTCACTGGTGATCCTTCATTCCACAAAAAACAACAGAGACCTCATACTTGGTTGCAGAACTTGCAGGACTAGCGGACATTATCCGCGGATCCAGTATGAGGCCTTAGAATCACTGCTGTCATTAATATATAACACGGCGTGTTGACAATTAGTAATGTTGTTGGTATGTAATCGTGCCCATTGTTTGGCACTACGAAAGTAGTAGCTGTTAATTAATGTGGACGTTACGTGATATAATTACATTTTAATGTTCAAGTTTTTTCGGCCAGTTAGCACTTGAGTTTGCGTAATTTGGTTAGTTTTGTAACAAGGTTATTTTGATCAGAATCATTTAGATGACACATGGGATCTTTTAATTAATACGTCGATACTTCGATAGTAAAGATGAATTTGGACGGCTATAGGAAGAAGAAAGGGGAGACCTAAGAAAGGATGGATGTATGAAGAGCGATATCGAAAACAAGGGAGTGAATACTGGGATGACAGGTGATCTGATAGAGACGTTTGGAAGAAAAAGACGTGGCCTGCCTACCCCAAACGATTGGCATGATGATGATTACGATGACGATGATGATGATGACGATGACGATGACGATGATGACGATGACGATGACGACGACGACGACGACGACGACGACGACGACGACGACGACGACGACGACGACGACGACGACGACGACGATGATGATGATGATGATGATGATGATGATGATGATGAGTAAAGAAAAGGGACATTATTATATTTCTGAAGCCGGTCTAAGGTAAATTAATACCAATTAAAATCCAACCCGCTGATTGGTAGATCTGTTTAATGTTTGCGTTTTGCTTTCAAAAGAAAGCAAATGTGTACACGTGTCGCGTTGAACGAATTACGCCTACTCCATTCGCTAAAACACAGGCCACCTGCTGGTAAGTTGGTCCTGATGAACATTCACACTCTGTTTCTGTTGTACAAACAACCAAGGTCTATCTTTCATTGTTTGTTATTAACATTCCATAGACTTATTTAATATTTGTAATTGCTAACAATATATACTTTTTTATCTCCGTGAAAATACAATTTTTCCGAACAACTTTTCCCCTGATCTGTCCAAAGTTGAGGTGTTACCGCGGCGTTGGAACTCGCTGAATTTGATTTCTCGATAATGTTATTATTAGTATTTTGCGCCTGCGACCAAGTCGGCGGCATCGGGGAAAGTTTCGCCATTTCCTTACCGTTGGAGTTGAGAAAATATTATTATTGTTAATGTGGTTTTGTTCGAATAAAACTTAGACAAAAGTTTGGGTACTTATGATTTTGTCTTTAACATGTATAGTTAATTATAATAATGAAATATATGTCATAGGTTAGATTATTATCAGTGTAAAAGTGCTTTTCTACCGGTGAGTAATTTAAATTTGTATTAAAAAACCATTTCCAACAAAGATGCGCGAGACGGGAATTGTATTTTTAATACAAATTTAAATTCAAGTCTCGCCTCGCCGGTGGAAAAGCACCTTAACTCTTCTGAATTTTAATATCTAGGCTATAAAATAAATCTGCCAAAGCGTGAGTTTTAAAGTTTTGCATTATTTACACGCAACAACTTGTGTGTAGATTTTAGCGTCAATATCCGTCTTATCAAGTCGAAGTAATTTATTTGCTGAAAGTTGATATGGTTCAGTAAGTCTCGGTCCACTGAGCATAATCATTAAAATCAATTCACAAAAAAGGAAGAAAAAAATAGGTACGTACCTATGATGAACAACAACAGCGATTTCTGAACTAAAAGTTACAAGACGTTTGATTCATTCATCCATAAACATCGTCTTTACCCAATGTACAAAATCAAGTTTTTACCTGATTGGTTGCGCAGAGGTATTTTGCAGTTTTACTAGAATGCGAGGCGCTTGTTAATAATCAATTAACAAAGATTGATAGTATGACTGTATAGATGATTCCATGCACAATTGCGTGAAGTGCCGAGCAATTTATCAACGAAGCCATGACGCTGATTCCTATTATGTCCATTATTATGAGCAACAGCATACAGATGACATCACTGATGTGCCTGATTAATATTAATATATTCACATTATTTGTAAGCGTTGAAAGGTAACTATTAAAAAAGTTAAAAATCTTTACGCTGTTTACTGAGTTTTTCCATAAAAAATAAATGTTACGTTCAGTGTTTGCAGTCCGCTTCAGCGTCTATTACCTCATCTCGATACTTGAAAGCAATTTGCACTGTAACTTGACCTACTTAAACAAGCAGTGGATACTAACCAGATTTATAAATTTTTGAATTCGGTTTTACTTTGAAAGTTATTAATGCCTTGATTTTCGTTGTTGCACTTTTAAACGCACGTACTTGTCTCAAGTAACCCTATTTGAGTTACAGAACCTTGGTTGTCAGCCACTGCTCTGCTGCTGTTGACCAATGAAGCACCTTGATACTCTCCTAATACCTACCGTGAAATCTTCCTTCTCTTCCTCGCTTTTGCCAAAAAAGGACTATCTTCCTCTCACAATGCCTAAGCATGAATTGCACGATACTAATAACAACTGTAACTTAAAATGCACGATTTAGCAAATAAGTGGAAAAAGATAATAATGGAATTAATTTTGTTGGTCCTAAAAAACTGTTGCCCCAAAGATAAGTTTTTTCTATAGCAACCAATTTTTTTGCTAGTTTGATACTTTTTAATTAAGACAGTAAATCTAGTTTATGTTTTTATCTCGAAATTTCGACTGTAACCTATTGTAACTACAGTGGCTACGAAAAGACTGGATGGAACGATGCTTCGATAGAGATGTGACGTCATACATCCACTTCAGTCTTTTCATGACCCCGGTTGCATTTTTCATACAATCGAAACAAGACAAAAACGATAGCATCTTTCGTAGCCTTGCACAATGTGTTCACCTTAATCTTTTGGGAAACTTTATTAACTCACTAACTTAACCCTAAGCAGTCGCTACTTTTGAGTGGCTTCTGCGTTAGACCGGACAGACTGGGCAAAGTGTTTTTGTTGGCTAGGCGGGCGGGGCCGGCGGGGGACCGGCTCTTCGTCCGGCGCCGGGCCGTGCGGGCTGGCCAGGTTACGAGAAGGTAAGAACCGGGGCGAGCCGGATAGCTCTACATGTTACTAAGCAAGCGGTTACTCAACCGATGTATGACTAAATAATGCGTTGAAGATGATATGGGATGCACGGAAACAACTGTGGCCCTAGCTTAGATATGATTTGCGAGATCGTATGTATAGGATTGACGTAAGCTGCCGGATGGTCGTATCAAGCGCTTATGTCAATTCTATACACTTTGACAGTTTCCGAAAATCGTTTACGATATCGTTAAGCATCTTGTCTAGGGCCTCTGGTATCTTAAACGGATAAATAAATAATTCTGTATTTCAACTTGTCGATGCACGCGGCACTGTACGTGCGCATGATCATATTATGCAGCTTTGATTAGTGTTGCGCAGGTATTAAGTGTCGCGTCATTGACATATACAGCTAAGCTTATAAAAAGCATCTTTACCAGTGTAATTAACGCGTTCACTTGTATCCCTTTGCCAAGAGGATCTAGCATATATGTATTATATTTTCTCATTTGTCATTTAACGCGTCTTTATCGTAACATATTATACTAGTTAGATAAGGATATCCGAGTGTCCAAGTCCAACTCGCCGGTAACTTGTTATTGCCGTCCATGTCCTTTCGCTCCTTTTGATTCATATTCACGACACTCACATACTGTAAAAACGCTCACTGGTTCTATATACCTTTTATATGTGTTGCAACGGTTGCCAGACTCCAGTCTGATCAATGCAGATTTTCAATAAGACTATGCTAGTTTTCGTTTAATATTGCCTTAGGACCTGTGTACATGCAAAAATCGTCTTTTTAAGTACCTGATTATTCAGTATTAAATCAGTTCCAAAACTAACACAGCGTTATGTTAACAGCTGTTACCTCAAAAGAATATTCCCCTTTAAAAGAAACCAACCAACTTCTATTGGTGAAGCGAGCATACGTACGCCATTAAGCACATACTACAGCCAATCAACTAGAAACCTTCCTCCATCGCTTTAAGATAGTCCTTTACCTACCATTACCCAGGTAATCCAGTTAGCTCATTAGTCTAGGCTAGTCTAGGCTGCCGGGAAATTAGAGCAGGTAGGATGGAACAGGGAAGGGGACGGGAATTGCTTAGGTTTCATTTAGAACCTGACCTGACTACGTGAAATTTGCATTACCTCGGCGGTTCAATTAGGTTTAGATAAATTCCTAAAGTTTGCTTTTGTATGTGTGGAAGCGTATAGAAATAGAGAATCGCCGTGTAATGATTGTTATGTGCGTTTTACCGCTATAGTCAAATTTTACAACCATTAAGTGATTATTGTGATTAACTTAAATTTGCTTAGTAACCTTTTTCTACTCGTGTACTGTAAACCGCTAATATTGATGTCGTTAACGGTATCAAAATACCACCTATAGCGTAACCGAAGCGGTAAACCAATTCTATAATGAGCGATGCCATGGTAATAAAAGTTCTATAATAATTATTATAGCATTGTTATTACCATGGTTACGGTCATTCCGGATATCAGTCTTGGCGTTTAGTGAACACTTGACATTCCAAATTGTATAATAAACCGTTACATAAATAAATATTAGGTACAGTGACATCGTGCTATCTTTTATTATTGTACCTATTACTGGGACAAATGGGTAATGTCGAATCACTTTATAGCTGCAAAGTGCCCCTTTCTTTCTTATCTTTCAGTCTTTCTCTCCAGATTGTACTCGTAAAAAGAAGCTAAAGTCGTGTTTAAAAAGTGTCTAGTATACTAAGTTATAATAAGATCAACGAGAAACATCAAACAACAAAATTTTGCATTTTGGTGATAACATTCGGCAACAAGGTATTTATTTCCCTGTTCTCGACTAAGTACCGCAGTAAAAGTAAAAAGATATGTAAGCACAAACTAGAATATAATGTAACAATGCAACTAACGCTGAGTTGTCTCGTTCACAACTTTAAAAGACTTTATACCCCAAGGAGAGTAAAGTGTACCTTTTTTATTTAACGGATCATAAACTTTAAAGTAACCGAGCGCTTTTAAATTTAGTTGACACTTTATCTTAAATGTAGCCTCGATTTTCTCTAACATGTAATGTTTTCTGAATTTATTGTTTCGCAAAACTTTTATTTCTTAAAAACGTTGTCTGGTTAAAGTAAAAAACTTGTTTGAGAAATTTAACGATGTTAAGATTTATTTATGCAAGTAAATTTTACGAAGATGAAATAAGTACGTTGGATTTATAATAACAATAATAACAGTTATAGTGATGAGTGTTATTTTTCTTATCTAATTATTATAGTAGTAAATGGAATTGTGGAGGTAGGATAAGCTATAAAGAATCATTGATTATTGTGTAATGTTAGATCAGTAAGGATGCCAGAGACTGAAATTCAGACTGACTGACAGAATTCCCTCTTTTTCCTTTTTTTTTACTTCTCTTTTGTCCGGTTGCACAAACGTTTCTTAAATTGAATTTCGCCTTAAGTCGCGTGCTGTTAGATTCTACGTCAAATTAGAATGTGACAAAGGTGTGTGATGGGACATCAGTGCTAATGAACGTTTGTGCAACTGGGTGAATCTTTTTTTTCTGTTTTAAAGTCCTTTATATAAGGTAGTTTTGCGGAGGATCTCATGATGTTAATAATCCTTAGTTTAGCGTTTACAATATAATTACAACTAATCAAAACACAATCGTCTTATAATGCCGAGTCCCTGACAGTAACACCGGCAAGGTTTACGCAGTAATTGCTGTAATAAACTAGAAATTACACCGTAAGGTCGCCGTAACAATGGCCACTCGATGACTCTTTGTTACTCATACATTGGCGGTTCGTACCTCCTTACGGCATCGTTTCACACTTAGCCGCGACATAGTTTATATAAACAAATAAATAAATATCAGGGGATATCGACGACATTAGCCTAGGTGGTAGTGAGTGACCCTGGCTACGAAGCTTAGCGGTCCTGGGTTCAAATACCGTTAAGGGCAGATATTTGTGTGATGAGCGCGATAATTTTTTCCGAGTCTTGGGTGTTTTCTATGGATTTAATGGCGGATTTCACCAAGCGAGAATAAGTTCTTATACCTGGATTAAAAGCCGAATTTGTATAGACTAATCTCGGAGTAAATCTTATTCCAGTTTGGTGAAATGCGGCCTTAGTGTATATTTCTCTGTATAAGTAAGTTTATCGTTGTCTAGTACCCATAGTAAAAGCTTAGACCTAAGTTTGGGGCTAGGTCATTTTTTGTGACATTGTCCCCCTGGTAATTATTATTATTTATTAATTGACCTAGTCCCAAACTAAGCTTTATGCTTCTCATCATCATCGCCATATCAGCCGAAAGACGTCCACTGCTGGACATCAGGCTTTTCCAAGGATCTCCACGTTGTCTGGAAGAGATCGTTATTTAGCGGTAAGACCGCCTGTTGTATACATTATATGTAGTTCAAATGTACTGTTCCGTGTTTTGATTTCTGGTGTTCAATAAAGAGTATTTGTATTGTATTGTATTGTTGTTTCGTAGATATACATATAGAGAAATAAATAATGAATAACCCTTATCCCGTTTTTCCGATTTGGGTGAAATTTGGAATGGAGATAGCTTATACCCTACCTATGGATTAATACAAAGGCTACTTTGCATCCCGGAGCATTTAAAAGTTCTCGAGATAATCACGATCCTCGAATCGTAGTAGTCGCGGGCAGAAGCTATCCCACTAATGACCTGGGTAGAGAGTCTCTCAAAATCAAAGGTGAGCGAATGCAGGAGTGATATCCAATCGGCGAGTTTAAGTAGTCCCGTCAGAGCGAGCAAAACAAATTTTAGCGCGTGCATTATCAATTAGGCAGCCTTATACTTTTGTTCGCTTTGACGGGACTACTTAAACTCGCCGCTTGGAAGTTCACTCCTGCGTTCGCTCACCTTTGCTTTTGAAAGAATCACTACCCTGTTATGGTTCAAGATACGTTCAAGACAAGATAAGAGACAGACAAAGATACTTATTTTTCCGAAAAATCAAACAGTTCGCAAGAAATTAGTGATGGGATAAGAAGATGGGGATGAGATAACATACCGGTCAAAATCATAACCCTCCTTTTTGCTTCGCCAAAGTCGGGTAATAAGTACAACTTATGGGGCGCGGACTTATAGTCACTGCCGCCTGTTTAAGTCAGTTTCCAAATAAAAAAGGAATAAAAAGTTTTTTGTAAAGCAAAAAAAATACGAAAGAAAAGCAAGTTTATAAAAGGCCGATCTAATAATTGTGTCAGCCTGTATTATGACTATTATGAGCTATCAAAACCTGACAAGTATTGTGCAGTGAAAGGAACGGATATATAATTGACTTCTATAGCTTTATCCTTTTCACTGACTAGAACTCGGTATGCAGAAGACTTTAAAAAATCTACACTTCGTATTTTTTAACGTCAAGAAACAATAGCGATACTCAGCAATGGATATTGTCGCAAAGAGAAACCAAATTTATTACGTAAGACGAGTTGGTGTCGGAAAATAGCGATGTGTTGGCCATGGGACTGAATGTCACGTCGCGATTACATAGATTCGGTGTGGGAAAGTGATCTTGTATGTTTTGTGCGTATTTTTTGTTACTGTCAAGTCCGTGCGTATGATAATTAGTTGGCGTTGAGAATGGTTGTAGGTATAAGAGAAATTTCAAAAAAATAAGACTTTTTTTTTCTTTACATTTGGGAAAAAAATCATGTTAGTACGATAATAAAAAGAAAACATATATGTCCGTTTTGTATAACTGTCCGTTTTGTTATCAAGGAATGCATTGGATCTTGGTAACATAACGGACCACTAGAATTAACTTTTCATATCATAATCATTTATATTGCATTGTGTTTACAAAAGGTCTTAAAAAAAAAGGTTTAAGGTTTTTTGGGGACGTATCGGGAATTTTTCATGTTATTGCTTAGAATGATGGACCCAACCAACAATACCGATCTGCATTTTGTATTTCTCAAATCTAAAGAAAAATTCAATTTGTTTTAAGACTCCATCTCCTATAATATCAAACTTTCCTTTACTGCTAAAAGAAACACGCTGTATATCTGTGACGTACTGTTTTTGTACGTTAAATTATTTACTTGCATATCTCAATTGTAATTCAATTATTATGTACCTATGTTCTGACGTGAATAATGTCGTCAATCATTTAATCTAGTAAACTCATAATTCATAATGTAAAATAAATGCGATTTTCATATCGAAGTGGTCAAAACACTTAGGTATTGTAATTTATAATAAGAATAAATGTGAAAGTTTGAATGTTTTAATCAATCACCCCAGAGGCACAGAGATGGTTATAGTCTGGAATAGCACATATGCTACTTTTTAACCCGGAAAATTGGATAGTTCCCGAGGGAACAACGATAAATGACTTCTACGCGGACGGAGTCGCGCTCAAAAGATAGTAATTTATAAAAAAAACACTAGATCGTGGAATCTCTAGTTCGTGACCGTTACAGAGTTGATAACTCTTGATTTTATTGACTCGACCGATTTTCATAAAACATTTTAAACATTGAAATCAGGTCACGGGAGTGGGCTTTAGGCGCTAACAGGCAAACGGACACACAACTAAATAGACAAACAACGCCTCATAAGATTCCCACATTTTTCAGTTAACTTATTCAGAATCAAGATCTCGATTTTAATCAATTTTCAACGAAAATTACTCTTATTAAACTACCAATCAATGAATTTTGAAATTTAAACGGTTGTATTTAATAGAGCAACAATTTATTCAAGTATTATACGCCATGTAAATAAAGGATAGCTATAAATGAAAGGTTTGCAATAAACTATAATATCATAACCTAAAGCAGTTTCCTTTTTATTAATAAACCATTACAAACCCACATTATTCGCCATTTAAATGTCTTTGTCACCCCGAAAATAATAACGCCATTATAATCAGACTGACGTTGTGTGATATAAACGCCATCTTGTTTAATAACATTATCAACTCGGTTTACATATACTTAACATATCTATGTTATTGTTTTACTTATCGATATTAAACCGTGACGTCATAGACGTAAGATGCACAATCGTTTGTATCGACGGACACGGAACAAATCCGACAATCAAGCAATGGTATACATTATATCGTTTTTATCGGTATCATAATATAATGAACTAGCTTTCCGCCCGCGACTTCGTCTGCGGAGAGTCAGAACTTCTGTTAAAAGTAGGTACAGTTATAGTTTAACATCACCTTCAAATGCTTTAAAAAAAAAAGACTTGAACGTGAATTTTAAGTAAGCGGTCCACATAAACAACTTTAATTTCATGGCTCTAACCTTTAAAACAACAAAATTGACATACAAAATAAATTCACTGACTCTCTTTCACTATTACATTTTTTTATACGATTCTAGATAAATTTGCCATATTTTTATACATACAATTAACCCACGTAGCAGATTTCCGAAAAACAGCGAAGCTGAATATTTTCGGTATGTAATAGTAGTCTCCATACCCAAGTTCATATTTTGGAGGTATGTAACTTTGAATGTTACATAATATCGATACAAACTTTACAGTAGTCTTAGATCCCAAGTTTTTCCCTTTAGTTATTTTTTATTGATAATGGATTTGCTCTTAACTAACTATTCCATTAAGGTGCAAATGTTTAAAAAACACTGAAGATTGCACTGTTTTAGATGCTACTAGCTTCTGCCCGCGACTTCGTCCGCTTAGAATTAGTAATTTTGCCATCCCACGGGAACACTGTAGCCTATGTATTAATCCAGTGTATAAGCAAATTCCAAATTATGTCCAACCAAATTCGTCCGTCCGTTTTAGCGAAGAAGTAACAAACTCACGCACGCATAACCATTCGCATTGATATTATATGTACGATAGGATGTAAATAGGTACATCCAGCGCACACAATCGCTCCGGCCGAAATCATAGTCGATAAAAATACCCTCGGTGACGTGAGTCCGACTCGCACTTGACGGTCGGTTTTCATTATTTGATGCTTGTGTATTTTACCGTTATAACGATACAACAAAAAAAATGGTTCGCAGTTTTTTAATTTTAATTTTGTATAGAATAATACAAACTGACAATATCCCAGAAAAAGCAAATAGGACGAAGTTCTTCGATCAATGAGCGCGAGCGGGCTTTGCCGCTCCTATTTACACCCCCGGCGTCCGCGACACGCTGCGAAGAACTTTGTCGCTGTATATTATACTTTCATGTATAAACTAAAGTCGCACAATTTCACACTGAACAAATTTTACGATTTAGATGTTAATGCGTAATGTATATTACAGTAGATGTAAGTGCCCAATTAGATTTTAATTCTAAAGTTGAATAGGTAATAAAGAAAAGTTAGGGTATTTAATTTTTTACATGTTTAATTTTCGGTACTGGGTGGTCAAGAAATAACTTAACCTTACTAAGCCTATTCGGATTCTGGATGGTAAAAAAAAAAACTTTACCCTAACCTAACCAACTGTACTTACTCCCAGTACATTATAGCTCATAGCTATTAGTTTATTTAACTTCGATACATACCTCTATCCCCCATTTCAACTACTTAGGAATATTTTTTCAAATCCGCCAAATGTATTTTTTTTAATAACACCAATTTTAACGTTTATATCTACAAAAATGACGAACTCTCATATAAAATTCTACATCCCCCTTTTATCCCTTAGGGGTAGTTTTTTCAAAATCACTGTTAGCTATAAATTTTATTTTTATTAGTATATATACCAATTTCGACGTATCTAACTTCACAAAATAAATGCGTTTTTGAAGGCGGTTTTTTGTTTTTTAAAACATTTAAGTATTTTATTTTTGACTTTTTAGAGATCATAATAAGCTTATGTTCCTAGTCCCACTTCTTAGTTGACATGAAACTTTAATACATTTCACGATCGCCGCCAGCAACACCGCGGGGAAGTCATAGTCATATTTAAACAATTAAATGTCCTTCGTTGTAGTCGCTCAACTATCTTAATCGAGATATCTTATCACCACCCTTGAAAAAAGTATCGTTGAGGAGTTCCGGTGGCCATCTGTGTTCTTCATCATCAGTGCCATTTCACCAAATGATACTTTCTGAATGCAAATGCTAGATTTGTTACTAAAAATACTGAAATCGCTATATGTTTGCCTACAATATTTGAAGAGTTCCCTCAATTCCTCACTGATCCCCTTAAAAATTTACCCTTTTGGGTTAATAATATGAGCAGGATTAGTAGGATACTCGTATTAGTAGGATAAGTGGATAATAGCTTCTAGTCTTCGTCCGCTTAGATTTCGATTATAGTTATTCCCTCGGGAACTTTTAAATTTTCCGGGATGAAAAGTAGCCTATGTGTTATTCCAGGGTATAAGCTATCTCCATTCTAAATTTCATCCAAATCCGTCCAGCCGTTGCAGCGTGAAGAGGTAACAAACACACACACACACACACACACAAACTTTCGCATTTATAATATTAGTAGGATAATTCATGCACCTGGCTAAAAAAACAAACTCCTGTTCAAACTTTCACCCGCTTTTCACACCGTTAAGGGATTGTTTTAAAAAAATGGTTATTATTTAATTTATATTGGTGTTGATACCGAGTTTCATGTACTTATATCTAACGTCAGTCATAATTTTAATTTGTAGGTAGGTAGGTTTTTTATAGGAAGGTAAACATTATTTCAATACCAATTTCCACATTTCTCACTTCAAAAATGACCAAATTTCTACCAAACTTCTACCCCCCATTTAACCACCTTTGGGATAGTTTTTTCTAAATCGCCGAAAGTAACTTTTTTTTTGTTTATAGAAACAGTAGCGTAAATATACATATCCACATTTTTTCCTTCAAAAATCCCTTACAAACTTCTACCGCCAATTTACCCGTAAGTTTTTCCAAAATCGCCGAAAGCAATATTTTTAATTTATAACTACAGTAGCCGTTACAACATTTACCATGTTTCTCATTTCAAAAATACACCATACAATTTTCTACCCCCCGTTTTACCTCCTCAGAGGTAGTTTTTCCTGAATCGAGCATTTCTACCAAGTTTCAGGTAAGTAAATCAGAACATAAAAGTATTCGTTCCTATATAAACTTTGCAACCCCCTTTCATCCCCCAAGGGGTTGAATTTTAGTTATCACGTGACTCATTATTTTCATTGCAGAGCAAGCATTTCTACCAAGTTTAAAGTAAATTTAAGCATACCAATTTTTTTTTTCTTAGACAACCCCCAACAATCGCTGAAATACGTGTCTCATTATTTGCATTGAAGAGCATTTCTACCAAGTTTCAAGTTAATTTGATCATAAAAATATTTTATCTATACACACTTTGCAACCCCCTTTCATCCCTCTAGGGGTTGAATTTTAGTGATCGCTGAAATACGTGTCTCATTATTTAAATTGAAGAGCATTTCTACCAAGTTTCAAGTAAATTTGACCATAAATGTTTTGTTTCCATTCAAACTTTGCAACCCCCTTTCATCCCTCTGGGGGGTGACTTTTAGTAATCGCTGAAATACTTGTCTCATTATTTGCATTGAAAAGTATTTTTACCAAGATTCAAGTAAATTTGAGCATAGGTACCAAATATTTTTTCCTAAACAAACTTTGCAACTGCCTTTTGTCCCTCTAGGGGTTGAATTTTAGTAATCGCTGAAATACGTGTCGCATTATTTGCATTTAAGAGTATTCCTACCAAGTTTTAAGTAAATTTGATCATAAAAATATTTTATTTTTACACACTTTGCAACCACCTATCATCCCTCTAGGAGTTGAATTTTAGTAATCGTTGAAATACGTGTCTCATTATTTGCATTGAAGAGCATTTCTACTGAGTTTCAAGTAAATTTGACCATATTAGTATTTTTTCCCATACAAACTTTGCAACCCCATTTCATCCCTCTAGGGGTTGAATTTTAGTTATCGTTGAAATACATGTCTCATTATTTGCATTTAAGAGTATTCGTATCAAGTTTCAAGTAAATTTGATCATAAAAATATTTTATCTAAACACACTTTGCAACCCCCTTTCATCCCTCTAGGGGTTGAATTTTAGTAATCGCTGAAATACGTGTCTCATTATTTGCATTAAAGAGCATTTCTACCAAGTTTCGAGTAAATTTGAACATAACAGATTTTTTCCCATATAAACCTTGCAACCCCTTTCATCCCTCTAGGGGTTGAATTTTAGTAATCGCTGAAATACGTGTCTCATTATTTATATTGAAGAATATTCGTACTAAGTTTCAAGTAAATTTGATCATAAAAATAATTTATCCATACACACTTTGCATCCCACTTTCATCCCTCTAGGGGTTGAATTTTAGTAATCACTGAAATACGTGTCTCATTATTTACATTGAAGAGCATTTCTACCGAGTTTCAAGTAAATTTGACCATAAAAGTATTTTTTCCCATACAAACTTTACAACCCCCTTTTATCCCTCTTGGGGGTGAATTTTAGTAATCACTGAAATACGTTTCTCATTATTTGCATTGAAGAGCATTTCTACCAAGTTTCGAGTAAATTTGAACATAAAAATATTTTATCCATACACACTTTGCATCCCCCTTTTATCCCTCTAGGGGTTGAATTTTAGTAATCGCTGAAATACGTGTCTCATTATTTGCATTGAAAAGCATTACTACCGAGTTTCAAGTAAATTGGACCATAAAAATATTTTTTCCCATACAAACTTTGCATCCCCCTTTCATCCCTCTAGGGGTTGAATTTTAGTAATCGCTGAAATACGTGTCTCATTATTTGCATTGAAAAGCATTTCTACCGAGTTTCAAGTAAATTGGACCATAAAAATATTTTTTCCCATACAAACTTTGCAACCCCCTTTCATACCTTTAGGGGTTGAATTTCGAAAAATCCCTTCTTAAACGACGCCTCCATTACTAAATCAACTTCCCCTCAAAATTCCAAATTTGTATCTTTAGCGGTTTGGGCTGGGCGTTGATATGTCACCCGGGACATTGCCTTTTATATATATAGATAGATGTCGTTATCGGTTAAAGTTATTATGACGAATATTTATGTGATTGTGCAGTTTTTATTCCATGTTTTTGTAAACAGATAGAGATAATTATTTTGTAAAAATATTATTTAATTTGGTAAAGTTGGGAGATAAAAAAAACCGGTCAAGCGCGAGTCGGACTCGGTTTCGTTCCGCTGCACAGTAGTTGTATTATATTCCGATTTGAATTCGATATCAAATCGGATCAGCGCAATCCCAACTCACACTTGACCATTTTTTGTATTTTTTGTTTTTCTTCTGGGTTTTTAGTATAATATAATCATACTAAATTTGACTGGCAGCCTTGTTGAGTTTATTTTCATATTTCTTGAAAATCCGTTTTTTTTTTATCTTTTATGATGTATGCACGACCTGAAAGGAAAGATTATAAAAAATCTCTATCTGATCCTGTATAATAAATGAACTGTTTATCTTTTATCTAATCTATTTATTAGGTTGTTATTATAATTCATATTACCATCATAGACTGTGGCGCCATCTTTTAGTGCGTTAATAAACTAAAAAGTTGTCTTCTTCACGATAACTATCATTGGACCGTTTTTAAATAATCCTTAAAAGTATAACTGCTTTTCAGTGTTTTACAGTATTTCTAAACGTATACTAAACTTTTTTTTCGATGCGATAGGTACCATTTATAAATTCCTTAGAAGTATTTAAGGATAAGGATGTGTTGAATAATCACGCTAATACGACATGGAATTTAGTCGAAAAAAATCTTGCTTTCTCAGTCTCCTTATATACCTATCGTCAAGCTTATCGAAAGAGCAAGTTAAAAACGAACTCGTCCGACAAATACGTATTAGTTTTAATTAACTACGTCTATAGATGTAAGTAATGCAGATATATATAGATGACATCACACGACATGACGACATACTCGAAAAACTTAATAACACGATATTATAAAAACACGAACTTTTCCCAAATTCATGAGTCATTTTGATGAATAAATAATTCGTGGCCGTCAAAATGGACAGCCATTTTGAATTTCTGTTGACACTGGCAACCTTTCATACTCCAAGTGACTTCAAGTCGTATCGTTAATCGAATAAGGTTTCAATTTCTTAAGCCGTTTTGTAACAATCGAGCCCGTTCATCAAACAATATTCGAGTTTAATTACATTTCACCGAATTAAATTAAATCGATTGCTTTTAATCTGATTCAGGCTTCTCGAAGAATCGATTAGTGTTTAATCGATTTAGTTACGTGAAGATTCTCTAGTTTATTAATATCTACCCTAGTTATGGCAACTATTAATTAAATCGATTAAAAAAACCAGATAATTGCGCTCCTTTCAGAGCTACTAAATCTTAAACGAAAAGATCCAGCCGACTTAAACTAGCTTACTTTATAAAACCGGTCGAATGCAATAACACTTACCACTGAAAAAAAAACCCGCTATCTTTATGGTTCATTGAATTCAATTCAATTCAATATATTTATTTCAGAGTCTGGGTCCATAAGACTGTTAGTAATTTATCTTAAAATCTAGGTTTTAGTATAATGCATATAAAGGCAAAACAATGACAACAAAAAAATACAAAAATATAAAAAAATAATTATAACCAAAAACAGAAATATTAAAAAAAAATATAATAAGAAATTAGAATGTTAAATGATTTTAAATTTTAATAAATATTCAGAGCTTTTTAATGTTAGGACAAACAGACAGACAGATAGCGTAGACTTAGAAATACCCAAAAAAAAAACATCTGTTTAGGAGCTACGACTCCACAGACAGACACACACGTTAAACTTATATCACCCCTCTATCTGCGGTAGGGGTTAAAACAGCTGTCTAGCTTGAACATTTGCTTCGGCCCTGAAAATAACCGGCATACCTCGATCTAGACTTTGTCCGAGCACTGGTGTGTTTATTAAATTCCTTCCTTCAGGTCAAGTGAAAATACCTATGCGATTGATATTAGAAACCTACTTCTAGTTTTTATTTTTATTCGCATTGAAGGGCAGTTTGTAGGCGAGATCGCAGAATCTACAGTGTCTGTTTTCCATACGAACATTTTATGGCCTGAAAGTATAAGCCCTAATAAACATCATTTGGTATCTTTTCTTTTGTTAAATAAAATCGTCCTTTTTTAATACAAAGGAGAATGGGCAGAAATGTAATAAACACTGGCCTAGGAACCAATAACAATAAGCACTATATCATCGGATATCCTTTTTAATTCTACAAAGATTTTGTGTAGCGGGAAACCTCAAATAACTGTGAGAAATATTTAAAAAATCTGGAACATCGGGACGCCTACATAGACGACGTTAGCATAATTACTTTGAAACACAGCTGTCTTTTCATGGCGATAACATTTTTCACACAGGGATTTCGAACTACTTGCCATAGTAATAGTTTTACAACTTAGAATTACCTATCCGATGACACATAGCTTGTCCTTATTCGTCATGGTCATATAGGCCAATTTGCCCACCCTCTATTCGGCACGCAATGTGTTGGTTAACTAGTTAACGACTGATATCAATAAGTAAACATTAAAATGGAAATGAAACTGAAGTCTGCTACTCAGAAGTGTCAAATAAAACTTTGCATTACATTGCTGCTCGAGAAAGAATCAAAGATAATATTACATTATCAAAGGTACCTATCTAATTGTTATATTTTTATTATGAAATCGCTAACAGTACTTAAAACTATCGTTTGTAAAAATTTATGTTAAGACACAATGTATACCTCTCCACATGATGGCTTCGCTACACGATACATGGAGATACAATAATATGTTGTTCGCTCTAAGGTGAAAGCGCGTTTCAAAGGCGCCATAAAAGTGCAAATACAATAGGCACTCTTTCTAACAATTTAGCGTTAAGAGCGTCGGTGGCCTGGGCCTAGGAGCTTAGGGCTATAGCCAGCTAGTGGCTTAGGGGGTCGACTCGTGATCGTAAGGTACCGAGTTCGAACCCCCGCGGTCACCATGTACCAATGAGTTTTTCTAAGTTAAGTGCATTACCCGACGCTCTTACGGTGAAGGAAAAACATTGTGAGGAAACCTGCACATTCGAAAAGCTGAGTGTAAGAGAGTAATTGTACAAGAGATCCTAAAGGGTCGAAGTGTATCCAAAAGAGCCCAATCTGTAAGATAAGATAAGATAAGATAAAATTCTAGCGTTTCCTTTCCAATAATTCCTGTTTATTTGCACGCAACTCATTCATATAAAGTCACCCTGAGATGGTGGAAGAAATACAAATATTTGCCCTTACCGGGGATCGAAGCCAGAGCCACTAGTTTTGAAGGCAGATTCATTTCCAACAAGGCTAGGCTAGCTATTAAAGTGATCTTCATTCCCCTTTTTAATAGCTCCCAATTATAATTTAGATCAAACGGTAAAGGCACCGTTTTAATTAAACAATTGTCAAAACTCAATTTCGAGTGATTAAACTGGATAATTATAATCGTTAACACTTTCAGCTCTCCTTTGAAGACTGGAATAATGATAATAAACGCCTTTTGTACATTTTTATCGCTCCCCCAAGTTCTGAGAAGTAAAAACAGTTGCTGTGTTTTTGCGGTCGTTGCGAAATACCTTTTTCCATTCTTTTGAGCACCTCGTTGAACTTAACAACAAGCCTAATTTAACCTCTTAAATATACACTTTTCTTTTATGAAGTGGAGAAATTGGATAAGGCAAACGAGCACACGGACCACCTAATCGTAAATGTTAAAGAACCATTGACGTTTACTTTCTTAAGACTACAATCTCAAGACTGTAATCTGCTGCCTGTCTCAAGTCACGACTGATGACAGTTTTCAATGACTTGACGTTTACTTCTCAGCCAGACGCCGCAGTTAGCCTAGTTGGTAGTAGGGAATGCAATTTAACCGGTTATTAACAGTTTTTGTATGAAAATAACCGGTTAAAACCGGTAATAATCGGTTATTTGCATTCCCTAGTTGGTAGTGACCCTGCCTATGAAACTAGCGGTCCCGGGTTCGATTCCCGGTATGGGCAAATATTTGTGTGATGAGCGCGAGTATTTTTTACGGAGTCTTGGGTGTTGTCTTTGTGTATAAGTATTTATTTCCCTATATAAGTATGTTTATCATTAACTAGCGCCCATAGTAGAAGCCTAGAGTTTTGTTTGGGACTAGGTCAATTTGTGACAGATTGTCCCCCGATATTTATTTATTTATATGAGTTATGCTATGATCCGTTTATTAATACGGCCTTTAAGGAGTAAAAAATCGAAATAACTCTATGCTAGGAATTTCACCGCGTGTAAAGCCGCAAGAACGGTAGCGCGCGCAGCGGGGCGTTGTGTTACGCGTCCGAACTTAATGTATTTAGCAAAAACTGGTCTGAACGCTGCACCCGACAATGTACGCTGAAACGCTCCGCTGCAAGCGCCGCTGTTCCGAATTTACAGTTTTAGTGCGTGACTTCAACCTTGGTCCGCTTTGTCTAGGCATTGGCTAGGCATAATGCCTTCGCCCACAGCTCAAGTAGTGATTGCCGGTCGAATGAATCGCGAAAAAAGGAAGAGAATAAAGCGGTTTTATGGGAACAATTTTGCTTTGCTCTCTTCATCTTTGCCAGGGGTCTGTTGACGGAGTTTCTTTGTGAAGTACGAAATGTACCGCGTACTAAAATCCAATTAGAGGGGTTGGAACGTGTTTTCAAAGCCCTTTTTTTGTTGAGTCTGCTTAAATACCTTTCAAATTTGTCTCTTAGCATCGTATACTTGTTCATGTTCTAAGAAATATGACATTTACAATCTTTTTTTTTTAAACGACTTGTTAGAGAACTAAATAAAGGCTGCAGGCTAGTCGGATTTACAGATCATGCAAATAAAAGACTGTTGTGAAGACGTTACTATCATAGATGTATTCCAACTAAGTTGAGGGTTGGCAACGCTTTTCAATTTCTAAATTGCAGTTGTTTATAGGACTGAGATCCCAATTTACACTTTGTCTTAAACCATATTATTTTCGAAAACACGAACGTTTTAAACGTTCAATACGACAGACTGCTGTAAAGTTTTTCACATCGCTGCAAATTATCACAATAATGAAAACATAGGGTCTTCATTTTATCATTGTTATCGTATTGTTAACGTTATTGTAGCTCTTACTCACTTGCCGGTAAAGACGGCTGTATCGTGTAAATAGACAGTTTCATAATATCCAAAGGCACAGACGTCTGTGTGCTTTTGCCTCCACGCCATAATAAATCCTTAATAAGGGTTATTGGCACAGCTGCCATTGCAGTCGTCGTCCATCAAGTAAACGCAGTGAAGCGTGCTGCATAGTGCAGACACCGTGACCATTGCAATTTCCTACAGCCTTGGTCTGTGGTCTGTGCAGATGGACAGATGGCGAAACATTCATTAGGAATATAATACGGTGTTCATCCATCCATCTATCCCACCCACTGCTGGGTTAGCTTCCTCATCACGCCGCTCTCCTCGCTCGTGGGGTAATCGCATCCGTTGTCTCCCCGTCGTTTTACGGATGCCTTCCACAAATCGGGCAGATGGTCTGGTCATTCTGAATATTCTGATCCTTTTAAATTCCTAGAAAATTATTTAGTAACCAATTTCGTCCCTTTCCTATTATTCCGCCTGGTCAAAACGGTGTTGCTTTCATTTTTTGTAAGTTGTCAGTCATGATTCGGTAAATCTTTCTATACATTTTTACCTATGTCTATGTCTGAACGGCCTTGGTCTGTGGTCTGTGCAGATGGACAGATGGCGAAACATTCATTAGGAATATATTACGGTGTTCGTCCATCCATCTATTCAGTGTCCACCCACTGCTGGGTTAGCTTCCTCATCACGCCGCTCTCCTTTGTCCTGGGGTAATCGCATCCATTGTCTCCCCGTCTTTTTATGGATGTCATCCACCAATCGGGCTGGTGGTCTGGTCATTCTGATCGTTTTAAATTCCTAATAACATTTAGTAACCAATTTCGTCCCTTTCCCATTATTCCGCCTCCTCAATATGGTGTTGCTTTAATTATTTGTAAGTTGTCAGTCATGATTCGGTAAATCTTTCTATACATTTTACTTATGTCTATGTCTGAACGATTTCTGCGGCACATCTGGAGGTATCACGTGGCTGAAAATAGAGTAAAGTGGTGATACAAAAGGAAAGAGCCGACACAGTAAAAAAACCCATATGTTTGTTCCTGCATCACAAATAAATGTTAATTTGCAATTAATTGCATAACTCGAGGGAAATAAATCATATTGGTTTAGTTTTGGTATACTTATATTTTATACTTGCTTTTTGTCATATATTGAAATGCGTCCAAACGGAAATAAACAGGATAATTGAAAATAATTTAAACAAGGAAAATACTCAGCCACTTCCTGTTAAGGTTTTTTTTTTCACTAATAAGTTTTTTTGGATTCTAGTTTTGGTCCTTGTGTTTGGTGTTCATCAATACATTGTCACAAAAGTGTAGCTCAATATTTTTTGTGTCAAGTTTTGTTGTTACTTCCTCTCTAAAAATAGTAACCATAACAACTATTCTGCCGTCCTAAGTAAAAAGGACGAATGCGCAATTTGATATTCAAAATAAATTTAACCCCCATCTTAAGGACTAATACATACGCGATTCTATGAGACATACGCCCTTTTTTCTAAGGAGGGCAGTATTGTAAAAAACAAGATTTGTCAAAGTTGACGAAACTGTTCATTTTCATTTACATGACAATAAACGATCGAAAATGTACGCATTTAGAAATAACATGTCCATGACTTTCGACCTACATAATTTACCTTACAGCATGGTACGAGTAGGTATGTAGCCGCCACTCAGACCGAACTCCGTTTACATGTCATAATACAAAAGGCCGATATAATAAAATGCGTCAGAATTACAGATGTAGTGAATAAACATACGACATCGTATAAACGTAAAATAATAGACGTTACTTGTCTATGGAAAACCGTTGTAAATATCATTATAGAGTCAAAATTGAAAAACCACATTAAAGATGTACTTACCGATTTTTTCGCATTTAATTTTGTAAGTACAGAGTGTAAATCTACTTGTACAAACGTGTTGCCATCATTATCAAAATTTTAGCCGATCCGATTTTAGACGTCCAATTCTGGGGTGTTATTCTCTCAAAAACGGCAGTCGGTCGGACGAAGGAGCAAAAGCGCAGCGGCGAGTTTTAAGTAGTCCCGTCCGGGCGAACTAAACACATTTTAGCGCGAGCATTCTCAATTAGGCAGCCTTATACGTTCGAGAAGCCATGCTGCCAAATTGAAACTGCACGCGCTAAAATGTGTTTTGTTCGCTCTGACGGGACTACTTAAACTTGCCGCTGGGTCATTCACTCGTTCGTTCGTTCGACAGCGTTTTTCAGAGAATCACACCCCAGGACATTGGCCTCCTCCAAGGTTCACCACTAAGGACCGGTCCTGCGTTGGTATCCATCGGTTTCCCGCAACACCTTGTTGGAGGTCTACCCACGCTGCGTCTTCCGGTACGCGAGCGCCACTCGAGAAGTCTTCGACCTCATCGGCCATCTGGTCCGCGAGCGATGAGCCCACTGCCAAAGTCTAGCAATTCTACATTTACAACAAACATGTACATTTAGTTTATTTCGCATTAACACATTCAACGCTAGCGTTCCGCTAGTCGGGTTCTTTATGGAAACCAGCGCGTGTTGAATGGTCCCTACCATTCTTACCATCTTCGTGGAAATTAACAGCGTTAGTATATTGCGCATAACTAGAGAGACTAGACTACTGAAGTGGCGATGCGCAGTAGCCGTGGTGCGTAGACAGATAAGAACTGCGCATGTTATGGTTGTATTGATATGTGCACTACTTTTTAGCAGTTACCTGCTTTGTAGGTGGATAAATCTTCGCCGTTTTAACCGCTGCGATTGTCGTTGCATATTATTCCAGATAAAACATTTTATTTTCGATTAAATAAATACTATACCCGGGTCTGCTTCTATATATATTAGGAGTTGCAGTTCTCATTATTCTCGTCAATATATTCAAGACTATATCGGCGGTCTAAACGTCAATTGTTCACCCAGTTAAGGAAGTGTATTCGCAAATGTGGACGAATAATAATCTAGACTGATTTGTTTGCCTTATTTGTATTTCATTAATGTTTGCTACCATAACTAGATCGATATTACCCCGAAAACCTATTAGGTACTATAATTTTATACAAATACTTATATAAATAAACTCTAATCAACGAGACTAATAAGAAACAAGAAATGTGCCGAAACAAGAATGTTTCGAAACAAAAATATGACGAAAAATTAATTAATCCATAGAGAGACATAGCTCATATTATAAGTCTTGTTTTGATCCTATCAACCTAATATGCCTAACACAGTTTATCGCACATATTCTATCTATACAATATATTTACCTTCAATTAATCGCCCCCTTACCTCGCTCGAGAGATAAATCTGCATCGGGCCACGCGTAATTTGTTGCGAGACTCAAAGTAAATGTTTCCTTAGCTCTTGTCTCCTTGCGGTTTTCTTTGTTTTTCTTTAGCTTCAATTTCGGTGCCAATGGCTTCGATCTTGAGTTAAATTTGTATTAAACTTAGTGAGCTTGGCGCTGAAGGAGTTAAAAGGGATTACGAAGCATACGGAGATACTGTTGCAACGAGTACTCTGATAAAATATATTGTTGTGTCTACATGAATAAATAAAGCTTCTTTGGTTAATTTTAATTAAAAGAGGCTTTCTTACAAGTACCTTTATATCAGCATTTTAATTTTTAACGTGTTTCAATTGGAAGTTTACAGACGCTATTTGTATGAAGTGTTTTGTGCAGTTAAGAACACCAATATGTATTTACCACAAAATCTCAAAAACATGTGCACATTAGGTACCTATGTACTATATTTCTTATTTATATTTTTGCTACGTTGTACGGATGTTTTTTTACCTTTGTCTGTGCCTGCCTTGATTGGCCCTTCTATTTGTGTGATGAGCGCAAATATTTGTGTCTGAGTCTTGTTTGTTTTCTGTATGTTTAAGTATTAATTTATCTGTATAAGTATGTTAATCGTCTCCTAGTACCTATCGTGCAAGGCCACAAGCCTAGAACTTAGTTTGGGTCTAAGTCGATTTGAGTGGGATTGTCCCCTAATATTTATTTACTTAGTACTAGCGGCTTCGCCCCGCTGCAAATTTCTGACTTTCCCGGTGGATTTTTCAATTATTTTCTTTCATACAAACCTTGTCCTGACAATGACGAACAGAACAAAAAAGAAATTAGTCAAATCGGTTCAGCTGATCTCAGGTTATAGCGTGAACAGGAGAAATGGGGGTTAATTTTTATATTAAATAGATTAATTCGGGTTTAAATAGATTCTGTAGAAAATATGAATTAGAATAGTACTTATAGCTAAATAAGTAACTAAGTAAGTGTGGTGCCGGGTTTAGAATGTTGCCACTCCATGTCTTCCCGTGGATGTCGTAAGAGACGACTAAGGGACCAAAGGCTGTGTAGTGCTGTTAGGCGATGGGTTTGCAACCTGTCACTAATACACTGGATAACATCTTAGCCTGGTTGTGCAAAATGTGGTCACAGAATTATCAACAAGTTTTTGGAGTTGTTGGTGAGTCTGTGGCTCTGCCTACCCCACTCTGGGAATGAAGGCGTGAGTTTATGTTGTTGTTGTAAGTAAATAAGAATAACAGCGACCACTTTATTCTACGTGGATGATCTATTTATTTAAGTATGCATTTTATTTATTTATTTATTTTATGTGTCGAGCGGTCGCATCCGTCCTCCAACCCCGTATGTTTCCAGTGAAAAGCTACATTTATACCAACAAGTGATTTATAAGACGGTGTGCGAATTTATTAAATCGTTAACCATCGTTCCCTTAACTCCTATTAGCCTGGCACGCTCGCGCTTGGCTTAGCTTTAATGTGCGTTGAAAATGTAATTAAAAAAGCGGCCAAGTGCGAGTCGGACTCGCCCATGAAGGGTTCCGTGAAAGGTAAATTGCGGTTTACGATTTATGACGTATTAAAAAAAAACTACTCACTAGATCTCGTTCAAACCAATTTTCGGTGGAAGTTTGCATGGTAATGTACATCATATATTATTTTTACATTTATCATTCCCTTATTTTAGAAGTTACGGGGGGGACACATTTTTCCACTTTGGAAGCGTCTCTCGCGCAAACTATTCAGTTTAAAAAATATATATATTAGAAACCTCAATATCATTTTTGAAGACCTATCCATAGATACCCCACACGTATGGGTTTGATGAAAAAAAAAAAATAGTTTCAGTTCTAAGTATGGGGAACCCCAAAAATTTATCGTTTTTTTTTTCTATTTTTATATGAAAATCTTAATGCAGTTCACCGAATACATCTACTTACAAAGTTTCCATAGTATAGCTCTTATAGTTACGGAAAAAAGTGGCTGTGACATAAGGACGGACAGACGGACGGACAGACATGACGAATCTATAAGGGTTCCGTTTTTTGCCATTTGGCTACGGAACCCTAAAAACCTGGCTGATATTGTAGGAGTAAACAGGAATTAATGTTCCTGGGGCCGTATTATGAACTCTTATATCCTGGTAAGTTCCAGTGAATGAAAGGAATAGAGCTATAAAAGTCGTATATATCGCTATCCCGTACACACTGTCTAGAATTTATCAGGTTTTAAGAGATGTTAACGACGTAATAAAACGTTTTTCTGTAAAAAGTTAGCAATTAAGCCAGCAGGCTACGGAAAAGGGGAGCATATTTCATAGCTTATGTTTAATTTATGTAAAATACCGTCATTTTGCTTTTTGTTTTTCGCTGAAATTGTATAATTATTGTGAAATGTAAGAAAGTTTAAGTTAGGTTTTTCTGAAGAAAAACGGTTTCAATGAAATTAAAATTTTACTTAGGCAAGTAATTATTTTTACGTGTAACATTTCACTGTTCCCTGCCAGTTTATTATGATCGGTCAGTACCGCCTAGCGCCGCATCTAGGAGATTATTCTGACCTTCGTCAGGTTTTTTTTTTTTTTTTATTTACTATAAACAGCGATTATAATTTCTTACATTAAGACGCGCTTCGGAAACCTGTAAGACCTGTCTGTAACCTGTTATTCCACCCTGTGTGATTTTAACGTTTTACCCACGCTGCGTCTTCCGGGTGGTTGCTATTCGAGTACTCTTTTGCTCTATCAGCCCTGATATGGTAAGTGCCGTCGTCGAAACACACTGATCGTACGCGTGCGAAAGCGTGTAATTATCCCCTCCACGTTCCTACGCCGATCTGGCGCGACAGGTCGAACGTTGCATGGGACGCATGGGATAGCATTGTGTATGACAAGTATGTTTCTAAGCATACAAATATCAGGGTGAAATTTTCATAATGCATTGCTTACGTTGCTTACGTGGGATAAGTGTGTCCCTACCTTTATGTGTGTAGTGAATAAATTTTCTTTTTTTTTTCTTTTTAACTGTTCAAAGAAACAAATGGTACGTACTATCAGCCCAATGGAACCTTGACCCACAATAGAACTGCGTCACAGTGACGTTAAGATTCAAGTCGTAAGAAGTGTCAAAGAAATTGTTTTATATTGTCACTGTGACACCGGTCTATAGTGGGTCAGGGTTCCATTGGGCTGATAGTACATTTCGTAGATCTTTTTAACGAACGCTCAAGTCTATCAGCTTTGGGGTATAGCTGGTCACAAGATCTGGTAAGGTTATCAGGAAAGAGCTGGATGAGGCAAGCGCCGGATAGCTCGGCGCGAGAGATGCCGCGTATATCCTGCAGTGGGTTAATGTGGGCTCATTGCATGGATGACTGGATGTATGTCGATTACGTTGATTCTGTTATCGTAGTCGTGTTTGTAAATATAAAGGTGGAATGTTTCTGTGTTCAGTATTACGCGCTAATACGCTAATTCATAATAATTTTCCGGCTTTAGCTAAATGAACAATAAATTGTGTGGAATGGTTGTTTTATGTTAAATTGGAGATTAAGGCGAGCTAAAGTGGTGTTGTTTCAGTCTAATTACTTATTATTGAGGATTACAGCTATCCAATGGAAACATTTGTATGATTAAATTTTAAACACTAAATTTAATCAAAATCAAGCAAACACAGAGAGGAGTGCCTGTCTGTTTGCCTGTCGTAGCTCTTAACTGACAGGACCGATTTCGATGTGTTTTTTTTATGAAACTAAAAGCTAGTTTTCTTTATTGAAACGTTTTTAAAATAATTATGTTACTGCTACAATATAAAATTAATGTATTCAGGTTTTAAATAATGAAAAGATTAGTTTCCAAAATTATTCTGTTTTATAAAACACATTCTCCAATCGCGCCCATTTTATATGAAATACAAGAAAACTGGCATTAAAATACACTGAAAATTAAAAGTGAGTATCACGAATGTTCGATATCTCTATAATTTTGATAAAGCTTAAAATCAAGTGCATTCGCACGCCTGCACTCGATGTTAATAGTCTCTCCCGTTGCAAGCGAAAATAACCCTTAATGCCGTTCGTTAGCTCGACGTTTTCCTTTTGTTTGGTAAAATGCTTTTCAAAGAGATATTGGATTGGTTTTGCATTGCGTGTTAAAAAATGATTTTCCAGTCATTAACTGCCGCACTCAGAGACGTCAATTAATTTAACGCTTGATTAAAGTAGCTGCTGTCACTTTCTTTGCTACAGCAATAGAATAAGACAACACGTCACTAAACAAGCATTAACTTTTAATTGACGTCTCTGAATGCGGCAGTTAGTCTTATCTGTCAGCGTTTCAATTCAATGGTCAGCGATGTTTTTATGTTGCTAAGGAGATATGGTAGACAAGGATTTCCTCGTACGACTGTAACTTGATCTTTGACCGCGCAAGCATAATGCTTTGCTCGCTGCGCCTGTGATTTAATACTTACTAATATTATAAATGCGAATGTGTATTTGTTTGTTGCTTCGCCTTCACGGTTCAGCGCCTCAACTGACCAATGTGTTTGGAAAAGAGATTACATACATACGTACATAAACTCATGCCTTCATTCCCAGAGTGGGGTAGGCAGAGTTACAGAATTACCAACAACTCTATTTTTTTTTTGATAATTCTGTAACCACGTTTTGCACGAACAGGCTAAGATGTTTACCAGTGAATTAGAGATAGAGGGCAAGCCCATCGCCTAACAGTACTTACTACAAGCCTTTATTCCCTTAGTCGCCTTTTACGACATCCACGGGAAGACATGGAGTGGCACTATTCTAACCCGGCAACCACACGGGACAAAGAGATTAATTCCGGAAAATGGAACAATTCCCGAAGGAACGGCAATAATCTTCTTCAACCTGAACAATAAATGAAAAATATAAAAATAAAGAAGAGTTAAATTTAACTAGGCGCTCTATTTTACTCGGTAAAACCATATTGCTTTTGACATTTTATCGAGTAATATTGAAAACGCGATAATAGTACAAAATTCTGTGGTTTCTTTTCACTCAAAATTAAATCAAAGCTCTACCCTTCATCCATTATACAGTTACACAACACAAAACAACCGTGCATTAAGCTATTAAATCAACAGACAAAAGATTTCTCTCCATTAAAGTCGTCTAGACTAGGTCTTTAAAAAACTACGAAGTTCCTGTTCCAAGTCAGTTTCCGCGTACCCACCAGACAGATAGTTTGAACGGTGCCCACTCGAGTCTGGCTGCTGGCGGGACGCATCGATCGCCAGGTGAACGCACTAGTCCAGACCATTAAAGCCTTGCACTTACACTGGTAGGCTTGTACGGCCGGCCTTATAAGAAGCTGCACACTTTAGTGTTTTGTCACTTTAACGTCATGTTTGAACTGCTGTACTAATCTGTCAAAGGTGTTAAAGCGGCAAGGTACAAAAGAGTGCAGCTTCTTATAAGGCCCACTGTACAAATAGATAAGGACAACTGTTCGTCGAAAAGAAAAAGGCAGCAACAGCATGAGAACCACATGCGCGTATTGTCTTTTTGCTTTGGACAAGTACTGGAATTGTTATGCAAGTGTGACGTGTGTGCGTCAATTTTGTTCTGAGCTCTTATTTTTTCTATTTATTTAGGACAATAAACAGCAACACATAATATATTTCAATGTTGCTTAAAGTGTACTGTGCAACCAACGACATTTTACATTATAATACACTCTAAATTGTAAAATTATGTACATAACTAGGTACAATTCAATTACTGAATAGACAATTTGACCATATACTGTCCAGAAAAAACTACACTCATTTAAGATGTCCGAGGGTCAAAAATATCCCTAAGTGTGTAATTGTGTAACTCTTAATATTTCGCAAATCTACTGAGTTGCGATTTTTTGCAAATTTTGCAAATTACCAAAATAATGAAGAGATGTTTTTGATCAAAACTGCTGAGTAACTTGCACTTTTTACTTGTACGAGCGTAGGGTACCTACCAGTCTGCATAGGAGGGCGCTCATTGGCGCGTTCTGTTGACTTTGCGACTACACACGCAGACCACAATGTTTTAGTGATTCGGTTGTAGTTGGGCTAGTGTTTCAGAGTTCCGGGAAAGGTGAAGGACCGCTTATGACGGGTGTCTGACTGTCTGTTCACTTCTGATGTTAATAGGGCTGACTTTAGACGTGAAGAACACGTGTATATTGCAACCGCCTCGGTAACTACCGTGCTTGGATCCCACTACTTGATTTTATATACATGTTTACCTAATAAATGGAGTGCCTCCTCAATTTACCGGGGCGGCACTTATTTATTTATTTTAATCTTTATTGCACAAACAAGTGCAAATGGCGATCCTAATGCCTGAAAGCATTCTCTACCAGTCGACCGAAAAATTAATCAGAAATGTGTGGAATCAACATTGGGCGCAAAAATATCTGACACGCTCTTATACCTCTAGTAATAAAGAACAGACAGATAATAACTTAAAACTTAAAACATGATCATGGATTGAAAACACTATGAGTAGTACACCAGCTTCTGCCAGCATCCTCGTCACCATCCTCCCACGAAAAAAGGGAGCCTATGTCTTATTTCAGGGCTCAAGTTATTTCCATTCCAAATTAAATCAAAATCTGTGTCAGCGTTAATGGAGAACAAACAAAAACACATTTACACATTTACAACGCATTCGCATGAATTTCTAGGGTGAAATCCAGCGTTGTATTTCATTAAAATCGATCCAGCGTTTAAAAACTGTGAAGTACCACAAACAAACTTTCGCTTTTATAAATTGATGAATACATGAATAACATTCAAGACTCAAACAAATATTTGTGCTACTTTATCATATTTGCCCTTACGCGGAATCGAACTTGAGACCGCTAGCAGGGTCACCAACTACGCCAACTGCATCATATTACGCTGATATAATAATATGTAATGCCTTTGAATACGATACATCCACGCGATTAAGTAGATTATTCCTTGGAACTCTCCCGCGTACCATAGACGATACTTTTCCTGGTACACTTTAGAAGATTAAAAAAGTACGAGACAAAGATGGGTGTCTCACATTTTCATATCTTGAGATTGCTGGTGTTCATCGGTCCCAGAGCTACAAGGGGCCTTTTAAATATACCCGAGCACGACTTGTGGTAGGAGAAAATTTTAACATTTTATATGTAGGCATTTTGAATACTAATAATCGTTACATCCATACTAATATTATAAATGTGAAAATACAAATATCCTTTGCCAGTATTCTGTTCCACTAATACCGTTTAAGTTTTAATTAAAGGAGAATGGGCAGAAATGTTTGAACACTGGCCTAGAAACCAATAACAATAAGCACTATATCATCGGATATCCTTTTGATTTCTCCGATGGTTTTGTGTAACGGGAAACCTCAAACAACTGTGAGAAATATTTATATAATCTGAAACGTCGGGACGCCTACATAGACGACGACGTTAGCATAATTACTTTGAAACACCGTTGTCTTTGCATGGCGATAACTTTTTTCACACAAAGATTTCAAATTACCTACATACGGTGACATATAGCTTGTCCTGATTGGTCATATAGGCCAATTTGCCCACCCTCCTTTCCTACTCGAACAGAAATCGTGACTAAGTAGTGATGAAAATGGCGAAAGATACATGTTGTTTTTTTCGAAACTTTGTATCTTTCCTATAAAATACATGTAACTTTCGAAAAAAAACAATTATAGGTTCGCCTGAAAAATACAATTATACACGTAAAATACTTGTTTCATACTGTATTTTTCATATTTACAATCAAAGGGTAATTAATCTTGCTTATTAATATTAATTGGACATTAATGTACTATATGTAATCAAATCAATGTCTCGGTATAAATAATAATGCGAAAAATACATCGTAAAATACACGTAAAAAACTTAAACTTGCGAAAGATTCAACCGAAGATCCGCAACGAAAGATTCTGTATTTTATTGAAAAATACAGGGGCGTTTGAAAGATACATGTATTTTACGAGTCATTTTCAACGCTAATCGTGACGCGATCGAAGAGTTTGCACCAAGAGAAAGTTAAGATAATTTGTTACAAAGGAAATTAAGTAGATACTCTCTTTGGCGCGTCTTGGCCTGCTGCAGTCTTAACTATAGATCTGAAGTCGGAACTAGACGGAAGCGAGTACGACGGAGATAGGTCTTTACAGGCGGTTTAACTATAGTGCCCGGCCGCTAGGAAGTCAATCCTGACAGCTGTCATCGCAGTACAATTTATAACCTCAAACCCAAGAATAGGTTATAAATTGTACTGCGATGACAGCTGTCAGGATTGACTTCCTAACGGCCGGGCACTATAGTTAACGCAGACCCAGCCGGATGCAGTGGCGGGCGCTATAACAGCTTATAAATCAATTATTTGTTGATTGTTATCTTCGTGAGTCACAGCTGATTCAGATGTCAGAAGGCGCTTGCGCCTTATCTTTTTGCTGGGAGCATATAAAATATATAAACCGGATATATATGCGTGATTGACTCATTAATTTACTCGTATACTTGTTTAGTCGGTCAGCTAAAGTACCTACTAAACTAACGTCCTACAAATTTGTGTCATAGTATCTAGGTGTTAAGCTTGCACTTGTTTTACATATAAATTAGAGGTTCGTTCACTTTTGCTCTAATCCATACTTAATATTATAAATGTGACAGTAACGTCTGTTTGTTACGCTTAAACCGCTGAACCAATTTTGAATAAATTTAGTATAAATATAGCTTGAACCTTGAGAAAGGACATAGGGTACTTTTTATCCCGAAAATCAGTTCCCGAGGGAAGAGTGAAAGATTTCACGCAGACGGAGGCGCGGATAACAAACAGGGCCTTTATTCCCAGTGGTATTTGACCTGTTACGGTATTGTTTTGACGTCAGCCGCCATTACTGTTAAGTAATGTAACCTATAAGAGCTATCAAAACGTTGACAATACGATAACAGATCAAAGACGATATGGTTTTTAGCGCCTAGAATATCGGCCCTGAGGGGCTATTGTCTAACGCACTCGCAATCGCAACCGGCGTCAAAGTGGAGCAATTGTTTTCATTCTGTATGCAGACAAGCCTTCGATTTTCAAAATGAAAACGATCGTGTTTGCGAATGCCTTAGACAATAAGCCCTCTGGTTTCCATATGTACTCGTTCCATCTTTCCTTGACTATTAATTTAAACAAACGCGAGTCTCCCGTTGCGTTTACCGTCGGGTGTACCAGAAAGTATAAGCACAGATTTGCAGTGCTACTATTTTTTTCATAATAATGATTAAAAAAAAGTTTGAATGTAGTTTTTCTGTTTCAATGGTTACCAACAAATTTTGTTATTATTTGGTGTTTATTTCTGCAAAATACGCAAAATACGAGGCATTTATCCAGAAAAACGTAAAGTGATCGTGCACAAATGGTGTACGATTCCTAACATAACTCTTAAAGAGTTGGCAAAAACGGTAGGTGTCAGCATCGGAGCCGTACGTACAGCTACTCGGAAGTAAGGTGAGGAATTTCCCTTTTATGATGCACTGAAAAGAGGCCCTTAAACTGGACCTGTAACCGAAACTTGGACCGGAAAATCGCTCATGCGTTTAGAAGAAAACCAGACCTGTCTGTCAGGGATGTGGCCAAAAAACTACGAACATCGGCAAGTAATGTCCACCGAGCCAAAGCACAAATTGGTCTTAAAACATACAAAAAATAGAAGAAACCAAAACGAAGTGATAAGTAGACCGCATGCGTGAAACCAAGAGCTCGAAAGTTTTACGACAATCTCTTGTGCCGAAAATCAGCATGTATTATTATGGACGATGAGACATGCATAAATTTTGATTACAAAATTCTATCGGGTGATTCATTTTATACCGTACAAGAGAGCCAGTATATCATCGATGCCAAAAAATCCATTTACACTAAAAAGTTTAGTAAAAAAGTAATGGTGTGGCAAGCTATTTGTGAGTTCGGCAAGTTATCTAAGCCATTTGTCACTACGCAAACAATGAAGGTCGATACTTACATCACCGAGTGCTTAAATCGTCGCCTACTGCCTATGATCCGCAAGCCTGATGGACCTGTTCTATGTTGGCCGGATTTGGCATCCGTGCACTAGTCGAAGACCACGTTAGCTTAGTATAAAAACAACAGAGTCGAATACGTGCCTAAGGATATGAATCCTCCGAACTGCTAAGAAGCCAGGCCTATTGAAACTTTTTGGGCACTTACCAAAGCATATCTCTGGAAAAATACTAAGACAGTGGATTCCATTGAGACCTTTAAAAGAAATTGGTTGAAAGCCTCCAAAGTCGTGGGGAACAGTTCTGTGCTGAAACGTATGTCTAGTGTCAGGTACAAGGTCCAGTCTTTGGCAAACCATTAATGGTGTTAAAAAAATTGTACATCATATCATTAGATAATAAGTTGAATGATTAATTATTAAAAAAAAAATGTGTAAAAATTTAAATTGCAACATTTTATTTTATATAGAACTCGTGCTTATACTTTCTGGTACACCCGACGGTATCTGCATAACTGAATGGTTTTAGTTGCGGTTTTCACAGTTTCATAATAACTAACACAGAAGGCTAAGAGCTTATCCTTCACTGTGGTTAGCCTAGGTGTAACTAAGCACCCGTTTAAAGTTGAATGGCTCGCTGAAAAGTAGTTATTAATTGCTTCTTTCTTGACTTTAGCTATTGACATCTCCTTTTTGCAAATTTTATTGCTCGTATGTGTACTTGTGTGGCAAACTCGTATTAATCTTCCAGACGAAGCTCTAATTCTACCCACTAGAGTACTCCTTCAGTCAAATTAGACTATACAATCCTATAATAATAGTAGCTTTTATTGGGTTCTACAGACCTAGACGTCTCAAAATCATATTAATATATTGAAGAAGTTGTTTAATATGTAATTTAAATGTGGAATAAAAGCGACAAGGTAAAGTTTTCATCACATAGCGAGCTACGCGACGCGCGACGGCTAGGCAAGCCGTGACAGTCACGCGGACAAAGTTCAGAAGTCCTCGTGTCGATGTCGTTAAAAAAAATACTTTGCCAAACGAAACTTTCCAAAATTACGGTACATTTCATGTAGGAAAATTTCGGAAACTTCTTACAATTGTGCGTGGGGATTGAAACTTTCCGTTTCTTATATTTAAATTTCCTATTTTTCTACTGAAAGTTTCCGGAAATTTCTTATAACTTTTTCAACTCTTTGGAAACTTTTCGCAACTTGCACATCAGTATTTGCACCCCTCATCTTGTAGATATAACAGTTTTGATCGATCACATTAATTTAGCGTCCTCCGTAATTTATTGCTCGTGACAGGTATACGAGTTAGCAGGTAATCTTTAGATCCTGGACTAAGTAAAATTATGGAGCCCCCATCACACTTGCATACATAATCGTAAGTTATATATAAGGTTATTATGATTACATACAGTGCGATAGTTCTCGGGTTGTACTTCCCTGTCACTCGCCCTAAAGCTTTTGTACGGTCGAACTTATAAGTAGCTGGACATTTTAGTTCCTAGTCGCAGCTATTGATGTACTAAATTCAAAATACTCTCACTTTAATCCGTTATTGCGACAGGGTACTAAAATTAACAGCGAGTTATGAGTTCGACTGTACTGCCAGTTTGCCAAATGATGATTTGGTGAAACAATACTGAACCCTTAAGCTACCCTACATCAGGAAACGCGCGTGGCGCGCCGTGTGTGACGTCCCTCTTTGTTGTCGCTCGCTCCCCGCCCTAGTCCCGCTGCTGCTGTCTGTGTGCCTCGAGCTTTAAGTGCGCGCCTCATTAGCAGTCTCTGGAACAGGGCGGTTATCATTCTTAAGTTCCTCGGTAACGAGCAGAGGTAGGCTTTCTTAATTGCGCGTTCTGCTAACTGCGGTCGCTCATGTGGAGTTTTTACTGCCAAAACAAGTTGTTTTGTTTGCTAGATATCGCTATCAAGATAACGGTGACAAATTTAGATAACTATACCTAATTAAAACACGCTAACAGTGAGCATACTTGAAAGATTTGACAATGACTAAACGCTGCAAATTAATTTGCTACGATATGTTTTTTTGACAGTTATTACCGGTCGTAATGCAAAATTGTTTCGAAAACATTTGTTCTAAGGCAAAGTGGACGAGAGGCCCTTGGCCTCTATTCTACTGGGTAAAACCATATTGCCTCTGACATGTTATCATCTTGACATCAGGTGGCCTGTGTGCTCGTTTGCCTTCTATAAGCCATATAAAAACACTATTAGCGTCACATGGCGTGGTACAGAAAAAGATCGTAGACATTTAACACGCGCTACCTTAATAAAATTAAAAGTAAAAGGTGGGGCAAATTAAACAGTCTTTTGTCGTGTCCATTCTGCAACCTATTGTGTTACAGGGCAATTAGTTATCGCGGACATTCTAATCGCTGCCATTAGCCCGCTGTTTGTGCTGAAAGTGCATTAGCGGTGCAGTGACGTAGACGGCTTGGATGTCCCCTTAATTGCTAATGTCATTGATATGCGAACGTTTAAGTTGATTGGATTGTTAGATGATGATGATACGATGGTGATTGTTGAAGATATTGACTACGTTGGACCGTTCCTTAGTAAAATTCAACCCATTCTAATGTTCTGTAAAGTAGACCTTGTTAGCGCCATCTGTTTTTTGTGTTTTGATGCCAGTTTTGTTGTTTAGGGCCGATTTATCCAATTCCCTAATAAAAATAGCTGACGTTTAAAGCTTTCACTCTCCTTTCTTTGTCTTAATAAAAAAATCGGGCAAGAGCATGTCGGACCATGCTAAGTGTAAGGTTCCGACGCCGTTATTACAAGCACAAAACTATCTCGAAAAAAACAATAATTATGAACGAATTTTCCATTGAAAGATATTTGGTGCTGACTGCTGTCTTAGATGTATACCATTTTTTATACTTTTTATCTTTGATCTTAATGGGGCGTTTCTTTATTTCTTCTCTTCTCTTTAGACATAAAAATAAGCCCAAAGTTGTCTTATACGTAATGAAACGTGACCCCTATAATATATAGCGACACAAACGTCAAAATTTACTAAAAAATATTTTTTTTATTTATTTTGGCCATAAAATATATCACCGTCAATATTTTTGGACTTCGTTGAAATTGAAATTACCGAAGAACTCGTCATAAATGTTGCCGAGTGAGATTGTATTTCGTAAGATTATTTACAAGGAAAATTTTCATCTCGTTCGCTATCTGGTATCAGCATTTCATTATTACTTTTTTGTTACAGGTAAGGACGAATTTAATATCCCCGGGCCGCGACCGTAACGTCTCGTAAGTATAATCAACACAAAGAAAAAACTTATTTTTTGGAACGCTGACTTACAAGTCAATGTCGAAAGTTCTACTAGACCACAAAGTTAAAACAAGACAAGATGATAACACGTTGTTTTTATAAGGAATATCGAAAACTGACATGGATAACATACATTCATACAAAGACACCTTAATTCCCAAAGTGGGGTAGGCAGAGCTACAGAATTAACAACAACTCTAAAAAACTTGTTAATGTTGTGAAAAAAGGAATAATTATGTATATTCGTATAAATTATGAGTTTTAAAAGCGATTTAAGTTATTCCAACTAAAAAAATATGGATCTTTTATCCAAAAAAACAGGATAAAAATTATATTTTTTTTATCTGTAGCCATTTTATCGAAAATGGCGGCGAATCTATGATGACGTCACAGGTCTGTAAATATTGCATCTGTCAATCATGTCGTTCTTTCGTTCATTGGTGTCTTGCGCACAGATTATAGGGTATATCTGAGCATCTGAGAGAGATCCCGAGAGTTGACGTTTGGTTGTTTACTGACCAGTGACGTCACTGATTCCTGTGCGAGGCGACATATTGCCCAAGATAGCGTTTTGGCGGCATATTTTAAAAGTGAAATTTTATTTGCTTTTATTAGACGGAATACATGAAAGAATTTAAAATTTCCACTTTTGGAGTAGGTACTCAATAAACACCAACAAAAAATCCGAGGTGGTTTTCAGAAACCTGTCAAATAGCCTATTCTGTAACCACATGGAGATGGAATGATGATCGAAAATCGGTATCCCCTATTATCATTGGCTTGCTATACATTCAGGTGATACTATAGTCAATTTGTATCTTTACTTACTATGTGCTCTACACTTATTTTCTGTTTGTAATCTATAAAATTTATTTGTTTCAAATAATAATTTGCCATAAGCTTAAAAAATATATAGGAATTGTGGTGAACCCTCGAAAATGGCAACGTAACCGAAAATCAGTCTTGGCTATTGCTGCTGTGGGTGACGGTGACCTTTTCATCTGAGAAGCTATTCTGTTAGGGCTAATTTTTCAATCCCCAGATAAAACTAACCGTCAGTTAAATGTATTACTATCCTTTTCTGAAGTCATATGAAAGAAAAGGACAGAGCTAAAATTTACCTTCCGGATAGCTTTATCTGATAAATCTTCTTGAAAAATCAGCCCTTAGAAACGGCTTCTTGTCGATCGGTAAACCGAGGTAGCGAGCTCAAACGAGCTCCGGTTAAGCTACTTAATTGATATTGCACGCAATAAAATATCTATATGAGACAACTCAAACTCGCAGGTTAGTATTTCGTTCGTCGTGTTGAAACGTGAGTTCCCGAGGAAAATAAAGTGTTGCATATCTTTATAAGCTACTATTAAATGCTTTCTGTTTTAGTCTACCTAAAACTATTTTAAAAAAAAACTTTAATCTCTGGTATGACCGCGCTCTCGATGCAAAACCGCCATTTTCTTAATCTGCCATCTTACCATTCTTACCCCTCCAACCGTTTCTGTAATTGCCCCCCATTTTCTTCCGGACGTGCCGCCAGACACTTTTCCTCGTGCATGCAGCCGACATAATGCGCTTTACTGCCCTGGGATAAGGTGTTTTTTGTTGGCTCTTACTAGAATTATGTCGTCCAACGGACCTAGTAATGGCGTGATAATGTACAGGTGGCGACAATTTTGAACAATGAGATATTAAAAGTGTTTTTGCTTGTTTTACGTCAATAGCATTAATTATCTCGCGCAAAGAAATGCGTGTTATAAGTCTAACGCGTGTATTTGTCTGTGGCATCGTTACCCTTAAACGGATGGACTGATTTGGATGCGGTTTTTACTTGAATAAAGGTAGTTCAATTGGGATGTTTCTTAGCTAAGTTTCATGGGAAACGGTTGGGCCTTTTTCCTTATTATTTTTTTCTTTTAAGAGTATCAGCTTTGAAAGAAGGGGGTCGCCATCATGTCCAAGACATTTTTTTATGGATTTATTAGTTATCTATTAAGAGGGGGTAGGACGCCGCGTTGGCCTAGTTGGTAGTGACCCTGCCTACGAAGCTAGCGATCCTGGGTTCAAATCCCGCTAAGGGCAGATATTTTTGTGATGAGCGCGAATATTGGTTCCTGAGTCATGGATGTTTTCTATGTATTTAAGTATATTTTATTTAAACAAAATGGTTACAAATAATATAAACCACTAAAATTCTGACGGCTACTTCTTGAGCTAGTAACTTTTAAACGGCTCAACCGATTTTCATCAAACCTAGCTAAGCACCATCCTGATTTAACTAGCTTCCTATATTAAAAACAGCGGTCGAATCGGTCCATCTGTTTAGGAGCTACGATGCTACAGACAGACACACGTTATAGTTATAATAACGGTAACCCATAATTTTATAGATTTTCACTATATCGATTGTATCATTTTATCTAATTTCACTTTATCGGTTGTATTATTTTATCGAATTTCTCTTTATCGGTTGTATCATTTTATCTATTTTCACTTTATCGGTTGTATCATTTCATCGAATTTCATTTCATCGAAAGCTATTTTCTGCTAAAACCATGTTTTCAGGATATATGAAACGTTAATTACGTAGGTTAGGTTAGGTTAGACTTATGACTACGTAAAAAAAGTCATTCATGCGGCGAGAAATGCCTTTCGATGAAATGAAAATTCTGCGTAATGATACATTCGTTGAGAGGTGTTTTAATTAAATAATAGGTATTATGTAACACCCTTGTTTGCGTCGAGGATTTCATCACCGACAAAATCCCAATTTTTCGATCATTTTATTTAGCGTAGATCAAAATAAAATTGAACTCCCGTGTAATAAGTAACAGTTGATTACCAAATAAAATCCACTAGGTTTTAATCCCCCCGGTGCCGTGGAGCTCGTTAAGGACCAATTGTCGAGATTGCTCTTTAATTGCTAAGCCAGTGTGCCGCCGCCCTTAGCTCGGTGTGCAGCGAGCCTTAATTTGACGGGCCGCGCCAAGTTAATGAAGGTTTTAATCACTGGAATTAAAGCTTTGTTTTCAACGTGTGAAAATTTTAATTATTGTATAGTCAACGCCATAGGTAGATACTTTTGTTCCTTTTTGCTTTCACTCGTTTGACAATTTTGTGTGGCAGTTCAAACCATATCGTAGCTATCCGGGTACGCTATAAATATAATTTTGTCATATTTTCGAATTCATCAAAATTCCGAAATCTCTCTGACATAAATCTTTCGAAATTAGTTTTTTAGTTTTGAACACATACCAGCTCCTCAAAGGCCTCAGCTACCCCGAAGAGACGGACCTCGGAAGATATCTTATCTTATCTTATCTTATCTTATTGGTGGGGTCCTTACGGATACACTTCGACCCTATGGGATCTTTTGTGTAATTACCCCTCTTTTAGCGCTTAATCCAATGCAGCCTCCACTCCTTCCAAAAAGCGGACAGCGGAGTGCACTGGCAGTGCCTTGAAATCGTTTGGTTCTGGGTAGCCACAACCGAGGATTTTCATTCTTACTCCTTACCTCGGAAGACATACCTAAATAGCAGTAAAAAAATAGTAAGGTTCTACCTGTATATTGTGCGGTCTGCAATAAACAATGTTGTTTTTTTTACCCAGTGAAAAAAAAACATTTTGAATATTCGTGCAAGTAAAATAATTTTCCGTTCCTCTGCGGTTAGAACAGGCCGCGGAGTACCTTGTTTGGCAGCGAACAGGTTTCCAACTTTTAACAATGCTGAGAAGTTTCTTGCTCCGGCAATTTTGCTTTATTTACATCAAAATATTAACCTCAACGTTCATTTTACTTAGGGTAACATTTTTAAAACAGTACCTGCCATTATTTCTTACTTAAATTTGATACTACTGTAACCGCTTAAGTCTAATTATGAGCTATCCAATACATAGGGGTATATGTATTAGCTATACAATGTTTTGTCCTTATCTGTCAAATTCAAATGTCACAATGACAGATAACGACAAAACATTGTATAGCTATACCACTGTTACTCAACGTTTATTAGTAAGGGGGTAAAGTTTGCCGTTTGTGAAAAGAACAGAGATATATGGCTCCTTTAGTTCTATCTATTTCAATAACTAGAACTTGACATGTTTATAAAGTTCATACGGTCTCTGAAGTAACTCTTTTCTGTTTACCGCATGCGTGAAAAGCCAACGATGATACCCAACAAAATCTACGCACGCGTAAATTTTTCTCAAATCCAACAACAACAAACCTATATTTATTAAAAACCAAGCGTTGAGAACCCGACTACTTCTGCAGCATCACGACTTACGATATGAGGTTCTATTATAGCCGTTGACACTCTTTTGGTTGATTACCTATCTAACGATATGTCGCACTTTAAAAACAGTCAAGCTGTTAGCGTACAGGGCCTCTATTCAACACGGTAAAAACAGTATCGTTTTTGATCCGTTATCGTATTGTCACCGTTTTGATAGCTTTTATTTACTTGACAGTAATGGCGTCTGACGTCATAACAATACCATGACAGGTCAACTACGATATTGTTTTTGCCGTCGGAAATAGAGGCGCAGGTTACCAGGAAAAATAGATAGATACGAAAAACACTACCCTCGTTATTGAGCAGTCGGGTAAATAAAAAATGGTTCTTCTTTTGAAATTCCTGAACAATTGCAAGTTGCAACCAACGTTAAATCTTTCTCAAGCACCACCGCGGGACCGGTTGTGTCGATTGTATAAAGCAGTTGAGATGATAATACTTTCTCAAGTGCAGCAAGCTGAGTCCCAAGTTTGGCCGTATATATGAAAACGAGCTGAACTCGGGCGCTGCAAACAACTAGCCGAGATGGACCGCTGTTATTGGCCCCAGTCGAGAGTTATGTCCGAATAAGTTTCTTGGCTCCTGAAATATATCTCACCGAAAGTATAAATGATTCACCAACCATAAGACACACAAATAAAGAAAACAGTGAAGGTAACAGGGATAGCACGCAATGTGTGTCCTCGCGGCGGTGAAACGGACACTGGCAAAAGTAGTGACAACTAAAAAGGTGCTCATTTGTTGCCACTAAATGCATTCTGACTCTTAACTTGGCAAGTTTCTATGCACTATGGTACATTATCATGTATCTGTAAATTTTTTTAGAAAACTGACAAGTAACCGCTGAATGTGCAATTTAGAGGCACATGAGAACTTGGTCCTGTTTTTTAAATGTATGATTTTGGTGGCATATTAGTACTTTTTGGATTAAGTTTCTTGGCTCCATATAAAATAGTCCAAGTATGGACAAGGCAAACGGTATTATTATGGAAAATATGTTGGCAACCATCGTTTGGTAGTTGATGGTGTTCTTTATGTCAGGATGATTACGAAATAATGCTTTGTAGAAAATGAAAGCTAAAGTGACATTTGTGGGACTTTCGTCATTTATTAGATTTACGTTATATTTTATATTATTTAATGAAGAAAGCGCAGAAATAATGTAATACCTTCTAATTTGTTAAAAGGTAATAAAATGAAAAGTCGCTCGGGAAAAATATTACGATGAAGCCTTTTAATTTTCAATAAAAACAAGTTTCAAAGTGCTTATTTCATTATTAACTCACTTTTTTCTCGGACTTCGTTTCGTTCTTAGTTATTTAAAGGGGAATTCACCCGTAGGGAATAAACCTTTCACCTTTGATTTAAAATTGGAAAACGGCAAAGTTAAAATGGGCCTTACTAAAAGAGTTGAAGTTTGTAAAATTGCTAAGTAAAATGTACGAATCCTGCTTTTCTTTACCATACTTATATAAAAAAAATGTTACGTTAAGCTATTATTGTGTCTCACTGCTGGGGAATACCCCCCTCCCCCCTCCCTAGATATCATACTGTATCCTTTGCAACCTCAACGAACTTTTTAATCCACGGGAAGTTTGTTAAAACTCGCAGCACAAAAAACACTTTCATGACCAATTTTATTAAAATTTAAAAGCTCTCAGAGTAATTAAATATATACTGAATTCGCTTGTTACGAGTTGTGTGTGTGTGTGTGTGTGTGTGTGTGTGTGTGTGTGTGTGCGTGCGTGCGTGCGTGCGTGCGTGCGTGCGTGCGTGCGTGCGTGCGTGCGTGCGTATGTGTGTGTATCCGTCTGTAGCACGTCCGTCCGCGTGTAGCTCTTAAACGGGTGACTAATTTGGATGCGGTTTTATTCTATTTGAAAGCTAGTTTTCTAGCCGTGGTTCTTACTAGGTCTCATGAATATCGGTCTGGCCTTCTATCGGTTAGCCTTGACCGATTCTTATCAAATTTTGTGTGTATATTCAGTAGGTCTGAGAATAGAACGTAAAGTATATTTCATTAGGTTTGTATGAAAAAAAAAATACAGGGGCGGTAGATACCCTAGTAGGTATATATAAGTTATGGCTGGTGTCGTTGTTTTATATAATGCTAGGTTAAGTTTTTTAATTGTATAATATCATATCATACGCAATGTTTCAAAAACGACTGACTGTTGAGTTTTTTGCGGCGTTTCTTCTCGGCAGTGGTCTCTTTCGAAGCGCTGGTAGATTTTTGACGTGTAAAAGTGCCCGTGCGGCGTACTTACTGAATAATCATCTTTTATCTTTTTATCTTTGTCTGTTCGTATTCCCGTAACGTGAGACCTCGCGACAGCATTCAAAGTTGTCAGTTAAGAGACACTTAGTTGCCGGCGCGACATTGCGATGACATTCGAGCATCGGGTGTCCGACAGCTTCCTTATTATATTTGAGCGTGTTGAGATGTCAACTCTCAATATATTTTAGATGTTTCATATTTTTTCATCGCCAGTAAAGGTATTATTTTTATAAGGTCCTGTAGAAAAATTATGTATGTATTAAACACAGTAACCTACCGGAAAGCTTGTCTCAATAATAGTAACAATGCAACAAAATCATAACAAACATCGAAATAGCGTTTTCTGAAAGTAGGTACCTAACGAATGTACAGTCACCAGTAATAATATTGTTATCCAAAATTGGGCGCAAAAATATCTGACGCGTCTTTATTACTAGAGGTATAAGAGCGTGTCAGAGGGGCTAGACAAGATGCACTACGCTAACTATCGTTTCTATTCGTTTCGTTTTTAAACCAATCACGTCACTGGTAGATCACGTGACTTTTCGTATCACGTCATCTACAAGGGACGCGATTGGTTTAAAAACGTAACGAATAGAAACGCTGGTTAGCGTAATGCATCTTGTCTAGCCCCTCAGATATTTTTACGCCCAATGTTGGATAATATATTATTGCTGGTGACTGTACCTACAGACAGACTGAAATTACGACTTTATTATATTCTGTTTAGATATTTACCCCCTTACTTATAAACGGGGAATGCTTGGAATAGTTTATGCCTTGCTTTGTCACTTTCTGTCAGATGCAAATGTCACAATTACAGATAAGGACAAAGCATGGCATAAACTATTCCAAGCTTATTCCACGTTTAAAAGTAAAAGGGGTATTGTTTCATGTTTCCATATAGTAAAGTCGCAAAGTAACCTCAATAAAGCAAAACCATAATTATATTTCTAATTCGGCTTTCAGAACAGAATCGTTAATTAGGTGGATCAACTTTTTCTGTTGTTATTCTGTCCCGTAAGCCATTACCATTAGACAACAGTGATAGAGTTTCTTAAAAAAAATATAATATACACTCTAATACGCTTGGAATAAAACCCATAAAATAATGGGCTTGTAATTTCGACAAAAACTGATATTTGTTGGATTTATATACTTTAAAATCGTGGTTTTAAAGAGTGACCCATGAGACGTCGCCATTGTCACCATGGCAACGAGGTACTATTGGTTTCTAGAGCATTAAAACTGCAAATCGACCAATAGCAACGAAGTGCAGTTGGTTCCCGACTGCTTAAAGCAGTCCGTGTGTAGCGGGTCTTAGGCCAAAAAATATTTCTTTAATAAAATAAATTATTATGAAGACCCCTCACTGCCACTAATATTTCGATCCCTTATAAATCGACCCATTATACTTCATTATAGCCAACATCAAAGAATACTTATACTTATCATCAAATACTTCCTTATGCAAGTAATCATGCCGTATTCACAGTAATTACAGAGAGTTCACGTAACTATCGCGTTTGTGTGTAGGCTAGTGACGTCATAGTAATGATACCCCGTGATCGTCGGTGATTGTGCGGTGTGATAAGGAATGTTATTTACTAACCAGATGGAATGAGACTCGCTAACAAAGATATTGTATGATCAACAAGATGTGTGTAACAGTAGAATCCTGTCGCCATGAGGTGAAGTATCAACGCAGTCGGTCAAGCTTGAGCGATGCGATCTGTCATGGCGACGGTGTCTTCTTGGTAACGCGGTCGTCAATTTTGTTGATTGTATACTATTCTATAAATATTTTCAATATTTGGTGTACGTTAGCGACGTATTCTATTTTCATTTTTGGTTGAATTAATATGCATATTGATTTAATAAGTGAGGCGTATTTTCCTCCTTATTAAACAGGTTAGTTAGAAACCTTCGAAACACTTTTGAAAATCTCTGAACTGGAAACGTAGAAAGAAAGTGAAATATTTACAAGTCGACACACGTAAAAAGAGCCCTTTACGACCTAGGTAGGTAGGCGCAGTGAGCAAATTATGGACCAATTATGGTGGGGGCGACGACGGGGGGAGTGTAAACCGCTCCGCTTTGCTGCCTCGCTATTGGTTTGTCAGTAGACAACATGCGCAAACATATCCCCTCCACTAGCCGCTCGGAGCTCTTTTTACGTGTGTCGACCTGTAGATCCCTTATATTTAAACGATCTAAATTCGTCCTCAGGTTGGCAACGCATTTGCAGTCTGAGGATTGCAGTCTTGAGAATGTAAATGTCTACGAGCCTCAGATCCTACTTATGAGTATATAGACCAGGTGGTCTGGGCCTGTATTCTACGCGGTAAAACAATATTGCTTTCGACATGTTATCATATAGTCAACGTTATAACTCTTATTTGCGTGACAGTAATGGCGGCTGCACAGTTAAAAAATTACGATAACATGTCAAAAGCGATATTGTTTTACCGCGTAGAATAAGAGGCCACTAGGCTTGTTTGCCTTGGAAATAGTTACATCTGAAGCGGTCGTATAACTATTCTATTTATTTTGCTCTCGTAACTCAATCTGAGGGGTTACCATGACATACTAAAGCAGTTCAGTTTAGGTTGAGAGAAAGGGACAGAGCTATAGCAGTTGCATAGCTCTGTCCCTTTCTCTCAACCTAAACTGAACTGTTACTATTAATCTTTTAACAGATGGTCCTTATGTTCGCATGCGTTGCAAATTGCAATATGTAAATTTATCTGGAACATGTTATTAATAAAGTTAGTTCGCTGTTAAGTTATTGAGTCCAATTAGGGCACGCTAGTAATTCAATTTAGCTTCGCGGCAGCACGATGTTATGTTGGTAGAATGGGCTTTTAGTGTTTTGTGGTTAGAATTCGCAGCAGTACGGCTTGGTTTTAATATTTTTTTAAAGATCAAAGTTAAAAGACATTTATTTAGTAAGTCTACCAGCGCTTCCCAAGAGGAGACCACTGCTGAGAAGAAACGCCGCAAGAAACTTAGCAGTCAGTCATTTTTGAACCATATTTCTTATTACAATGATACTACTTAGCCTAGCATTATGCAATAAAGCAATAAATGTTAAATTAAATATAATATCGAATATCATGCGTAGTTCAGCAGGAAAACATGTCAAAAATATTACGAGAGTGATAGAAGGAGAAAAGGGAAAAAGAAAAAACACAAGACCACATAAAAGTTTCGACAATGTTTTCTTACATTAACGGTGTACCCTAGACAAGATACAACTTTTGCATTTGCACGAATTATTAATGACTAAGTTTCGGGTTTAAGCCAAGCATTTTTGTCTGTTAGATAGTCCTCGACACCCCTAAGTACCCTTTTATCTTATTATATTATCTTGTGTTATTAACTCATTGAAATTTTATCAGTATGTACTAATGTAGAATGTTTACCTTTCTACGTGGACTTTGATCTAAAAGAAGAATATTTTCGTGTTTCGGCGTATCTTGATTTTTGACGTTTCATTCTTCATACCTTTACAAAAAATGCCACGTATAAGTTTACTTGCAAAGTTATAGAATAGAATAGACTAGAAATAATTTATTCAACGCTTATAACACACACCACATGACAAGTAAAAGAACACGTGAAACATGGCGTTGAAAAGGGCCCTCACTCAGCTTTGTGTGTGTTTAAATCATACTACTTTTAACGTGTTTAGCTGTATTACTTCTGAATGTCTCAATGCCAAAATGACCTATCTTTATTTCGACACGTAAATGCTTATGCGATTTACCTCTTGGCGTTACCACTTAGATACACAATATTAACTTATATCTTTGAAGGACTTTGGACCTCCATTTATTAACGCACAGTTCGCTAAGTGTAACTTTAATAACAATGTCCGACTATAACCGTGACACGCCCCGTTATCTCCCGAATTCGAACTAACTCGCAACTGTTGGCGGTGACGTCGACTGAAGTTGGGACAGGTCTGTGTGTAATGCCAGGGTGTAGTACATTACATCCTGTTTGGGGACTTGCTAAAGGCTATTCAAATTTCTATTTGCATGTTAAGGGTCAGGTTAAAAATAGGGTTTTAAAAGAGCGTCAATTTGGTTTGCTTTCTCGACTTCATAAAAGTATGGACTACATTTTTTTTAAAACATAGCATGGTAAAAGTTCATGTATTAATCGTTTAATGGCAACGTCACATGAACGTCAAAACACGTCGACTGTGCCTAGAATAATTATAAATAAAAATGTAACTTTTTTCTCTAAAACAATACTGTGATCCTACACCAAAGAAGTCTTCTCAAATAGTTCTCTAGTCGTAGAAAATCCTTTAGCAAAATTTCTTGAAAAACATGTGACAAATACCAAAGTTTGCTCGTTTAGGAATTTATCAAGTAGTTTCCTAAAGTTCTTCAGAAAGCAATTTTTGTAATTCGGTTACAGACTTGGGTGATGCTAAACCCTCTCTCCAATAACATTAGGCCTAGCCAAATCTAAACAGCTTTGGCAGGTTTACAAGACGGGACAGATTACCGCCACAAAAGGATGATGCTCGCGTGTCTCGCTAAAAGGCATTATAAGATTGTCATCCTAAGGGTTCCTACGACCCTCCTCAGTCAGTGGAGTGAAATAACATTAAAGGGAAGTTAAGGGACTGTTGTGGTATTAGTTTGTAATATTATCGAAGGTCCAAAGCCGCGTTTGCTGTAAAAATGCCAACCTACTCACTTATTAACGACTTATAAATCTACATGCTTTCTGCCTATTTCTAACAGCATTTAAGTTTTTTATCCGTTTAAAAAAAGCGATTTACACTTTGCCGTTTTTGTGTTTTAGATTAAGACAGAAGGACGCACAATTATAATATAAAAAGTCAAAACATGAATAATAAAAACAGGGCATAGTATGGTTGAGTTTATCGCGTGACAAAATGTGGATAAAGCATCCGTCACTTTCGTACTTATATACGTGACAGAAAGTGACGGATGTTTTATCTACATTTTATCTCGCTATAACCGCATTTTAGTCTCCTAGGTATCGTATTGTAACGTTACACACGTTCAACAGACTGTACCTTAATGAGTCAAGCGACATTATTTCAACGACGCTCAACAAATTGTCGGGCCATCAGTGTTGTCCAATTACGCCGTGCATCAAGCGCCGGAGTCGAACGCGGGGCTTGGCAGCGGCGGCGCCGGGCTGCTGGCACGGCGCCCGCGGCGACTGCAGCGCGGGGGTAGTTTAGGCTAGTGGGCATGAGCGATGGTATAAGCTGTAGCGATTTTATCCTTGTAAAGGTGCAACACACACAGAGGGCTGAGCGGCGCGTAAACTTACATTTAATGTATAAGAAATCCGCTCACCGCAACTTTTAGACGTAATAAACTTTATATTAGATCAATTTGATTGGAATTCACTATTTATAAATGTTATTGCGATTAAAAACGATTCTTTAAAGGAATAAGAGAGGCATAAGAGAGGTTGTAATTGTAATATACATTTTTTGGGAAAACTTGCGTTACTGAATAAAGTGTACCTAACAAGTCTCTTAATTTTAGAAGTAAAAATCTGTAAGATACATTTTATGCATAAACAATCTGTTTTGATAATAGTTTTGCTATTTCTCAAGTTAAGTAGCTTGTTGTTATCAACACAAAGCCTGCATTGCATTCGGAAATACTTGTCTTCTAAGTGTATTAACTTGCTAATAGTTGGAAGTGATGCCGCACAGCAACTTACCCGCCATTACTCTGCGCGTTCCGGCTGACTGCTCTTTATGGCAGTCGCTGTGACCAACTAATCGCCGCAAGTAGCGCCACACCTCAAAGGGCTCTTTACAGTGTTAATCTACGACGTCCCGTCCCACTACTTCATTTCAACTGTAACGTCAATTTGATTGGAAGGCATGCCGTCGTGTTTTGAAAACACTGTACTCCTGTAACAACAACAGAGTTGCAATTTCAACTTTATACTGTTAAGGATCGACCACACATAAGCTTAAAATACGCTGAAGCTGCGTAAATTGACCTGCGTTACAATCGCAAAAAGTTTTTGGTCGTGGCCACACCGGTTGGCGTAAAAGACAGGTTAAACCGATGGGTCACCGTTTTTAAAGCTTCGGTGTGGTCGATCCTTCATCGTCGACGCTGATCGCCGCCAGTGACACCACACCCCACTAGGGCTCGTTAGTCGTTCGGCGGCGCATTCCGGCCGAGTGCTCTTTATTGCAATCGCAACTTTCCGCGATATACTGTTATAGTCGACGATCAACGCTGCAAGTGGGACCACTCAATTGCTAATCTAATATACGCTACCGAATGTAGTTATTGCAGGGTTATGCAAAGTTTTATTTACGGGGGATATCGGCTACAGATCGATAAGGATCTTTAAAGTATCCATAGTACATTTTTAATAGTCGGAAACGGTTATCGTGCTTAAAAATGCAGTTTTATCGAATTTCCATTGTTACTTTACTCAATTCAACCGTTTAGTACTGTTCTTGAAACCATAAATCTGTTTACGTCTGAGTTTATTTGAAAGCGGTGCACATGCCATATTTTCTGTTATCATTTAATGTAACTGACACAGATTTATGTTGAAACCGTCTGTTACTGAAATATAGTGATTGTCTTTTGTGAAGGTTGTTTTGAAGCTAAGCTAGGTTATATTATTGAAAAGTCAATATAACAAGGTGCGGCATACATAATTAACTTTACTTGTTCAGCTTTAATGCTATGATAAATTATTTGATTCAACCCAAAACATATACTCTCCCAAATATAGTGGATTTAAAAGGCAATTTAACATATATATTGACGATAATATGCTTTTAGAGCTTGCTTTTTGTTTGTTATATTATTACAATATTTAACACAATGATAGTTAGTTGCCAGGGAATAAAAAAACAAGGTCGATGAAAGTGGATATAAATCGTCATGACGACGGATTAGCGGGGCTTTGGTGATATAACGGCACGGGGAAAAGATTATATCGATGGTTTTTCTTTAGGCTCTCGTTTTTGGAGTAACAACGAATTTCTGAAGTTAAATATATTCGGATGGCGTGTTTTGAAAGGTTTTAAGATAAACCGGGGATAATATGTGTGATTTTGTACGTTTATTGTCTGTTTTCTCCCCGTTTCCTCCGATTCTTCTCAACGAGATCTAATGTGTCTTAAAGGGATAAGTTCGCCTTTGTACTTGTTTTTTTAGTTTTATTGCGTGTGTTTTGTATTTCTTTTTATTATAATATTAAAGTGTATACATATGTACATACATAACTACATGTAAGTATTTCAAATATCAAGTTCTTATGTTTAAAGGTTTTGTTGAGTTTTTATGTAAGTACAGTCGAGTTCATAAATATATATACACTTTAGTACCTTATCTATTTAATGTCATGTTTAAACTGCCATATATGAATTGTCACAACGATTAAAGTGACAAGGTGCTAAAGTGTATACATATTTATGAACTCGACTGTACATAAAATAGAAATAAGATAATCATTATCTATATATATAAAAGGCAAACCTGACTGACTTATATATCAACGCACAGCCGAAACTACTGTACCTAGAAACTTGAAATTTGGTACCGGGGTTCCTTTCATGATGTAAGTGAGCACTAAGAAAGGATTTTCCGAAAATCGAACCCCAACGGGAAGTAATGGGGGGAGTAGCGGGAAACTAATTCTACGCGTACGAAGTCGCGGGCGTCCTCTAGTTGCCCATATGTAAACAATTACATACAACAAAGAATATAAAAACAATTTGAAAGTGCCTCCAGTAATTCCGGTTGTGCGTGGTATGTCCGTAAGCATACACTTCGACGCAATTTTTTGATCAATAATTGATTAAATAATTGGTCGTCAACAGTACAGAGGCCCTAGAGAAGCTTAACGCTATCGAAAACGATTTTCGAAAACTGTCAAAGTGTATGGAACTGACATAAGGGCTTGACACGACTATCTGCGGCCCGTTTCTCCAAGCTACAAGATACAAATTACAAGCGGAACTCTCTTTCTCGCAAAAGGAGTTAGAAAGAGACTTCCGCTTGTAATTTGTAACTTGTAGCTTCGTGAAACGGGCCTCTGGCAGCTTACGTCTATCCTACATGGTTCATTTTCGATAACGATAAACGATAACTATCTCGCCAAGAATTTTCTCGAGGGCCACAGACGTCTCATTCTATTACACAAAATAAGAGTAAGACAGCTATTGTTGCCGGTTACAAATTACCGTTAAAAGTAGCCCGTGTGCCCCCGTTACAAATTTGCATGAACGAGTATAGATAAATATTAGTCGCGGGCGCCCAGCCTAAAGGCTTCCCGTCGTCGGATCGAAAGGGAAAAAGGCCTCGTTTGAGGGACACGAAATAATATTAGTTTAACATCCTCATCCGTCCCAAACTTGGGTAGATATGCTTATTTCCCTTGTAATTCCAGGGGTTGTAAACGCCAGGACAGGGAATACGCAACCTAGCAAAATGTAATAATAATATTTAACTTCAAGTTAGTGAACTGTTAGCTCTAATGTATTTACTTAATATTTATGTAACTAGCGACCCGCCCTCACTTCGCTTCGGTTTATATGAGTTTTCTGTAACACCCTTACAATAAACTAGTATTTATTATACCTACATAAAAACCTTCCTCTTGAATCACTCTATCTATTTAAAAAAAACCGCTTCAAAATCCGTTGCGTAGTTTTAAAGATCTAAGCATACATAGGGACAGACAGACAGACAGCGGGAAGCGACTTTGTTTTATACTATGTAGTGATTATTATATAAAAGGCCGATATGCTCAAACACTAAGCAAAGTAGGTAAGTCTCATGTAATGAAATATACAATTTTAACTCTATCACGAATCCAATAATGTTTTATTTTAATTAATGTTACAAGAGTAGTTGAAATTTTAGGTATACGGAATACCGACAACGTGTTAATTTATGTCATTTATGTGCCTTACATCACACTGTAATCCAATTAATATGAAATGTATTGTCATTGGAAACTGTACAAGTAAATTTAATCGTAAATAATTATGGTAACGAGGGTTTTATACCCCCGACAATAAAGAGGGGTATTATTATGTTTAACGTGTGTATCTGTGTGTCTGTCTGTATATAGCATCGTAGCTTCCCGACCGACCGACCGACCGATTTTGAGGAGGGTTTTTTTTAAAGAACGCTAGTTTCATGGGGGTTTTTCTTAGCTAAGTTTCATGAAAACTGATAAGGCCTTTTAAGAGATATAAACTCTGAAAAAAGGGGCACTAAGAGGTTACGTATTTATTCCAAGGGAATTTCAATTTTACTAATAGGTATTATAAATGAGAAAAGTTTGGATTTATGTATGTTTGTAATTTTGTTACTCAATCACCCTTCAACTGAACGGATCGAGATGAAATTTGGCACGCACCTATAGGTTAGGTCCTGGAATAGGCCATAGGATAATTTTACCCCAAAAAATTGGGCAGTTCCCAGGGGAGCAGCGATAAACGACTTGTACGCGGACAGAGTCGCGGGCTTAAGCTAGTAAATAATAATTTTCTTGGATAACTGTTCACATTGACTTCAGTAAATATTTAATATTTTTTGCCAATAATTTGAGAACATCATGAACCTACATTTGTAGTGAAAGGAACAATCCTTTCCCAACGTTTTTTGTCGGACAAGTTCGTATTTATATTGCTTTCTCAGTTGGCTTATGTATAGGGTACTGAAGTTAATTGAGAAAGCAAGATAAATACAAACTTATCCGTCTAAAATCGAGAAGAACGAGAAGGATTATTTACTACATCTGTACCTGCTTTTGTCCTTGATACTAAATGAGAACTCATCCAAGCAGATTTCTCAGCTCTATTAAGCACTAGGTCCCTAAGGAATAGATGGTCAATTAGTGCTCATTCAGACGGGCCGGCCTCGTCCCGGCCGGCACACGGCCGGGGGCCGCCCGGCGCCCGTCCAGTCGCCGGCGGGCGCGAGACGCGAGCGGTCGGGCCCGCGCCACGGAACCGCTCTTCGCGGCCTGACACAGTAGCCTAGTACAGTGCTAGTCACGACAGGATCCTTAGATTTTATAATTGGTGTAGTTTTTTATTGAAATACGGTTTTTGTCGAAACAGTTAAGTGAATTGGATAACGTTTTCTGTTGAATAGATTGGAGAATTAATTGTTCAGTGACCTAGTTAGATTGTATAGGGTTTAAAAAAAAAGGAATAAACAAAATCAATGACCGTGGATCATGTTGCTAGGCACTTAGGTACTAAAGCAACAGATGTTTTAAACACTAATTTCTTTGGGACGAAGAAAGAAGCTAAAAAAATGTTATCCCTGTCTTATATTTCTCTCCGAAGCTTCGTCTTCTTGGAACTATCTAATTTTCTGAAGTGAAATTAACAAAGAATCCAAGACATCCATTGAGGGGTAACTCACTTAGTTTATTAGTAAGTTGAATATTGTACTTAGTGAGTTTTCCTCTCAATATACGACATACTCTATCTGCGTACAGTCGAGTTCATAAATATGTATACACTTTGGTACCTTGTCACTTTAATCGCTGTGACAATTCATATTATGGTAGTCTAAACATGCCATTAAATTGACAAGGTACACGCGGTAAGTACACATAGTAAGTCTACTGTACCCCAAAGGCAATATTAGACAATTAAAGTGTCATGTCATAATAAACTTTAAACTAAACATTTAAGGTTCAAACATTATCGTCATTTTTATTGGATGACTGTTGTCAGACTGTAGGGTTTTCCGTAAAGAATGTAACAACAGGGAAAAAGAAGGATATATAAACCATACGGTCACTATGTTCATTAAGCTCATATTGTGCCGAATAAAATTTTTAAATCCATTTTTGGTGGCTCAAAAGAAAATCTTATTGCTAGAAGGGTATCATTCTCATAAAACTGGTCAAGTGCGAAGCGGACTTGAGCAACTAGGGTTCCGCACCTACGTTAAATTTGTATGAAATACTAGAGGAAGCCCGCGACTTCGTGCGCGTAGAATTAGTTCCTCGCTACTCTCCCCATTTCTTCCCGTTGGGGGTCGATTTTCGGAAAATCCTTTCTTAGTGCTCACTTACATCATGAAAGGAACCCCTATACCAAATTTCAAGTTTCTAGGTACAGTAGTTTCGGCTGTGCATTGATATATAAGTCAGTCAGGTTTGCGTTTTATATATATAGATTAGAAAGCCGATAAAGTCCTGCCACTGCTTGTTGTCATCTTTAAGAAGCCCCAACATACTACCGCTCTTTTAAGTACCGAATTCCGTGACTTTTTTTTACTGCAATAATAAATAATCTCATATTTCTATTATTTTATGAAAAGACTTAGTTTGAACCACTAAATACTACAAATGTTGCGAATTTCCGCCTTAGCCATTTCAGAGTAAAAGGGTTTTAACAGATAGATGAATACACGGACGGACGGGCAATATGTATACATGCCTATATATATAAATAAATAAATTACTGAAACACATAAAAAACATACAAAGTAATAAAATACTTGTACGCACCACATAAATATTTACCCTTGTCAGGTAAAAAGTATTCCAGTTTTGGTCTAGGTTAATGTGAGTTCAGAATAAGTTATCATCGTTATTAAGGTAGACATTTCACTATCCAATACAATGATAACGTAAAAATAATCAATACAGTAGCTATATTAAACACGCGCTCAAAAATAAAGCTTAACTAGTGTATATCCCCATAGCATTTACAACCTTAACTATATATCTAGACGTTTGAGTTTGCTATGGCCTTAATTGCATATACGGCCTTTTATATCACAGGTAATACTGTTATCGAACTGCCTATTAAGACAAACAAGATAGCGCAACCCTAACGTTTTCCGAACCACTGGTAGTATCGATTAAAACTCGCTTTACTGTATAAAGTTATATTTTACTTTTTTTTATTCGTCTACGAAAATTTGTCAGATGCTGGTCTATATTGGAATCCCTAATCGTCATTTGTCCTAATGCATCGTTTGTCCGAATTTTCGTTTATCCTAGAGCCATTTCCGTCTGAATTTAGTATATTTTTAGTGTTGTTATAAAACCTAACCTCACCTAGCCTCAGGTATTTTTGGAAATCTTCAGTCAGCTAAAAATCAGTTTATGACAAAGAATAATTCTTACAAACGAAACTTTAGGACAAACTCTATTAGGGATTCCGAGGGACACCCGTCTGATTCGTCTGATGCATATCACAAGTGAAACCCTGATAAGTCTCACGCAGTTAAAGCGGTAAAGATAAGAGTCCTATAAATCTAGATCTTTCACTGTCTGGAATTTGGTAGGATTTAACTACATATAATTCAGTATTGATAAGTACAGTCGACAAAGATATGTATCCACTTTTTCTCCTTTTTCCATTGAGAAAAGGTGCAACAGTGTATACGTCCTTTGTAGTCGAGTATACATGTTTAAAATTAGTCACTTGGACATGGGGATGCTTTATTATACAAATATGCATAACTACATATATTAATTTTAAATTATTTATCAAGAATATATCCCGATTTCAAGTCATACTTTATTAACAACATAGTACGTTAGTGATCCCCATTCAAGCAGCGCATTTCCCCTGGATTTCCTCTTTCTAGTCTAGGCAATAGAGCCTCATCGCTGGCTGAGGTGTTGTCTCTATTTCCGCTTCCGGCGACGCGTCCGCCGTGGGATCGCTTCCGGTGTCATGGCGGACTTGTATCAATTTTAACGTCTTTTTTCATGCAAATGCCGAGTCAAAAGAAGGTTAACTAACGGGTTTATTAGTTTTGTATATGTGATCAAAATATGCTTCTACAGGGTGTCACAGAAACCGACGTCAACCCGTCTAGGGCTGATAGAGCAGCTAAAAAGCTATCGATTTAACCCCTATGTGTATTCAGCGATTTTTCCTAGTTTCGGAGATATTGATCATTTAAATCTGAATTTTTGTAATGACGCCTGCCACAGACGATCAGTCGGACTGACAGGCCGAGAGGGACGCAGTCATTTGTTAGAATGAGAGACGTATATAACTTTCTCATTCTATCATATAGCCGCGTCCCTCTCGGCCTGTCAGTCCGACTTAGTCTGTGGCGGCCCTTAACATATAACAGATGTCTAAAATACAACAACGGTTTATTTTTTTTCTAGATCGTCTGAAAACAATTTATAATAAACGAAATTCAACATTAAAATACCCGTAGTTCGAGTTTCGAAACGATTGAATTTGTCTAAGAAGATGTTAAATGCAAATTGAAATGAATTAATTTAGGTAAAAAGGCCCAATTTAAAACTTTGCTGTCTAAATTAAAATGTATTAAATTCAAGTTGAGTTAATAAGTAAACTGGAACTTTGTTCTTGTTAGGCGAAAAATTTGCGACCGTCTTTTGCAATTTTCATTGAATTGACATTTGTGTTTAAAAAACAGGCCCTTACACAAGAAGATAATTTAAAAAGAATTCATAGGCCGTTTTTCGTAATCACGTCTATACAGGACATTATTAAATATGTATATAACATAATAGGGCGTTTTCCAAAAAAAGCGCACGTAGTTAAGGACTTCCATTAACAAACGGTAACTTTTTCCATTACGTCACGATAATTAGTTAAATATTTATGTACTGCCCTCATACGCCAGTAGGCCATATCTCATATTCAATAACCGAAGCAGTTGCAATTCTCACTCGTTAGTAAAATAGTTGTATTTGCTACAGGAGTTTTGTCTGAGATGGCACTATATTTTTAATGAGAAATATAGTTAATTATTGTGACGTAATGGAAAAAGTTACAGTTTGTTAATTGAAGTCCTGCGCTTTTTTTGGAAAACGCCCAGTAAATAATGTTTACAGTCCCGGGGTGTTTAAAACCGTTTTTTTGAATTCGGTTACATAGGTACAATCTCTGGGACCCGGAGTAAAATCCCTAATTATACATAATTTGGACTATCTTAAATTGGATGACGCTTACAGTACAGTCGCCAGCTATTATATATGATCCAACATTGGGCGCCAAACTATGTGACACGCTCTTTACCTCTAGTAATAAAGACGACTCAGATTATTTTGCGCCCAATGTTGTATAATATAATATATTATTGCTGGTACTGTACATACCTATAGAGATGGGCTACGCCGGGTATTTATGCAATATACCCTCTGGCTAGATATGTATGTAAGTACCTGAGTATATACCCAATTTTCAACTAGATATCTACGGGTAGATATACAACCCGTACATACCAAATTTATTCGGTATACTTAGGTATTCACTTGAAGATTGGATATTCCATTTTATTTATTGTGACTGAATTTTGTGTTTTATTATATCCCTCACAGCACCAATTTTAAATTGATTCTTTTGTCCGCCATTTGTACTTTCATTGCATATTGTGCAATTAAGTTTAAATACATATATAAATAAATATGTCCTCAGATACCTGTTCCCGGTGGGTATATCAGGTACATACCTGCCCTCCCCTCTCCTTTACATTATCTGGATACTTTCAAATTAGAAAGTCTGTATCCTTACTCAATATACATTCCCCGGGAAACTTCACCAAAGGTTGTTTCGCTCCCGTAACCTTTGACTTTTATAAGCCTCACCTTTTTACGTATGGAAACCGAATAACGTTACGGAGAACATTTTTATGTAACCTCGGTCTATCGGTTTTTACATGCACGGGTAATTTATTTATTCACTTTGGGTTGCTGTTGTTACTAATTCAAGAGGAAACCACTGTAGAGAAAAACAATATTAGGGTGACGGCATCAATGATGGACACTTTTAGCTGAAAGGCACCAGTAATGGACACTTCACTCTTAATTCAAATTTCATACGACCCTAAATTAATTGTTGCAAAACAAATAAATAACCCTTATTATCTGTAAGATAAGAATCAAGTGCCCATTATTGGTGTCTTGTCAATTACTGGTTCCAAAACTCTATACAACAACAACAACAACAATACTACAACAACACTATTAACTAATACAATAAGTAATAACACAACAATTACAATAATAGTCAAAATTATATTATTATAATTCATTATTTTTAAAATTGCTGTGTGGTTGCCGGCTTAGAATAGTGCCACTGTAAGAGGCGACTAAGGGAACAAAGGCTTGTAGTACTGTTAGGCGATGGGCTTGCAACCTGTCACTAATGTACACTGGTAAAAATCTTAGTCTGCTTGTGCAAAATGTGGTTACAGAATGAACATCAAGTTTTTAGAGTTGTTGGTAATTCTGTAGCTCCGCCTACCCCTGGGAATGAAGGCTCTTGTGTATGTATGTATGTATTATTTAAAAAAATATAAAAATATCGTAAAGATTGCAATAGGGGTAAAAGAAAAAAAGTTACCTTCCAGTACTGGCTAGTGATTCTTTCAAAAGCAAAGGTGAGCGAACGCAGAAGTGATGTCCAAGCGGCGAGTTTAAATAGTCCCGTCAAAGCGAACAAAACACATTTCAGCGCGTGTATTCAATTTGGCAGCGTGGCTTCTCGAACTTAGAAGGCTGCCTCTGCTGCGCTATGTTTTGCTCGCTCTGACGGGACTACTTAAACTCGCCGCTTGGACTTCACTCCTGCATTCGCTCACCTTTGCTTTTGAGAGAATCAATACCCTGGACACGTCGCATGATCTGCTGCCGTGCCCGACTGACGTACTATTACGGCCGAGTCGATAACGACTAATCGGTATGCTATCGATCCGATAGATGATTTATAGTCAGCGAGCCAGCTACACTGAATTTAATAGATATATTCTACAAAGTTTTTACGTGTGTCTTTGCGTAGAAGGGTTATTATTTGGGCGTTTGTTCCAAATCACTATCGTGGTCACATTTTTGTAGAAGTGGCTGCAGATTTCGATTTCGTTATGGTTAGGTATTTAAGTTTAACGGACATCTAACGAATATCCAAAAACGGCATCAAAATATACGCCCAATTCTTCATAAATATGTCCACAAAAGTGAGGCGGTTGAAAGGCTCGAATAAAGACCCAGAATAAGTTTAATCGCTATTTTCACAGGACATGCCCAATATTTAACAAAATAAGCAAATAATTAAGTAATCGAGTTGTGGAACACTAGCCTGGGATAATCTATAGGTACTTATTAATAAAAACGTTGTACGTTGTAAACGTTGTCAGGGCCGTATTCTATACAGTAAAACCATGTTGCCTTTGGCATGTTATCGTATGATCAACGTTACGATAGTTCTTATTTACTTGACAGTAATTGCGGCTGAGTTAAAAAAATACCATAATACGTCAAAATCAATATTATTTTATAACACCAGTAAAATAGAGGCGCAATAAACATTGTAACTTCATTTACCATGTGGTAACACTTTTAAATTTACCGACCGAGTCCATGAACCGTCAGTGTATTGAGAAATCATTTTAGTTTAAATTTTGTGCCTTAACTATTAATAAAATCAAAAATGTCTTCCCGATTCGTAGCTCCTCTACGCGCCGTAGCACCGTAGCAAGGGGATATCTAATGAATTTTATTGTGTTGATTTTATATTGACTGAAGTCGTTTTTAAATTTTGTGCTTTTAATACCGTTGTTGCTAGCAAACTTACTGTTATAAATATTATAAATTTTTGCTAAATACATAAAAAAAACCATTTTAGCAAAATTTTTTTTTCTTTTTTCTATTTACCGTCATATTTACCTTCCTTAAAACGGCTGACTGTTTGCCAGCCTAGGCTAAAGCGATGATTTTCCTCCTTTAATTTAGCTTCAAAAGAATTAAATGAGCGAAATTACAAATGGGTCGACAAATATTTACCCACCTTGTACATTATCGGGGCGCTCGTTAACAGACGCTTTTGTATATTACATAGTTATATAACAGCTACATTATATAATGTACCAGAGTATCATAATGCTGATGAAAGTGTCGAATCGACTGACTCGCTCAAAAAGTGGGAACCAAATATAAGAGAGTTTCTCTTAGTTAGTTAACATAAATTTAATAGAATAGCTACGAGTATGATATTAGTTTTAGCAATATAGCTGGTAACAAAAGCCACTTCTATTGGATACTTACGACTAACATAGTTAATGTATATATAACTAATTGGGTGCTTCTTATTTGGACGTTTTTTTTGTTAGTGAACTTCACATCGTTATAAACTATGAAAAAAAATGTTACTTGTTTTTTTTTAAATGTTTTAGTTGTCGCTACCGCTCAAAACAAATCTTTGGTAACAGTAAATAAAACAATGTAAATATGACATTTTTTATTTATTCTATCGATTAAATTAACTTACAGAAATTCCATATAGATTTATAGTAAAATTTAATCGATAGAATAAATAAAAATAAGATATTTATTATTTACGTTATATGAAATCGACCAAAGCAAGCACCCTAATTATTAATTTATGTCTTGCTGGGCTCGTATGGAATCAAGACGCTTATTCACAACAATCACAATAGGTATTATTAGAAGCAATAAAAAAGGGAGCCTTCCTGGATTTAAATTTTAACCACTGATTAAATACACCCGCGTGCAAAAGTAGTGCATAACTGCATAATCGTACGACATCCAAGTGTTGCTTTCTCAATGAGATTACCGATGAGTATTAAAGCTGGGGCACGTTTTATAAAGCTACAAGTTACAATTTTACAGGTTTAAACTGGCAACACTGCTCAAATGGCTGGTCGTCATTGGTCGAGGTTGCGTCAAATGGAAACTTGTAGCCTGTAAATTGTAATTTGTAGCTTTATAAAACGTGCCCCTGATAGTAACTGGTTATTTTGCTCTAATTTTATCTTGTTTTATTGCACTTTGTCTGTTTTGTTGCAGTGTGTTTTTGTCAAATAAATGTTGTTAGTTTGAGTTTGATTTGAATACCTACTTTAACAATCTAAAAGATACCTTGATTTTATGTTTCTGACATAAAACTGAATACTGGAATAATTCCGTCTATTCATAATGTCTTCACGGCTGAAATACTTAATCAATTAGTGTGCAGTTTTAATACATTTATAAATCATTAGCATCAAAGAACACCGCTAGCCTTGTGATCACTTCATTAGCCGAGTACCGTCAACGACACTAAAACCTTATGACAACGATATAAAGTTCAATTTGGCCGGTACCAATCAGGCCGAGTGCGTCGATACGGCGATAACGATCGCAGTGGAAAGATTACCTTTCTAGCTAATTATATGGCAGTCTTTCCATTATGGAAGAAAATTGTAAAACATGTTTTCGAACTATTTTTTTACACGTGTTAAAAATTACACATACGTACACATAGCTTCACGCCTGTCTCCCAATGGGGTAGGCAGAGACTATGGAACGCCAAGTGCACCGGTTTAAACATACAACTTTCGCTTCCTCTACATACATCAACCTCTACATGCACGTACGTCTGTTTTGGGTGCTTTTGATTTGGCCCTTGTTCAGTTTATCGCGAATCTAATGACTGTATGTGCGTCTAGGGCGTCCTCTACATATATCTCCACTTTCGTAACTCTTCTTTCATCCATCCTTTCTAAATAACCAAACCATCTTAGCATCTTAAAATTCTAGGCAGATATTTGTGTGGTACACAATAAAACCCGCATCTACCACCCTTATATTTCTCGTGGAATACCCTATTTAAAAAAATAACCGTATAGTTCAGTAACTGCAGTGGAACAACTGATCTGAACACATTCGTAATACTAAGTCAGGACGGATGCCTAGTAATGAAACATTCATTACATCTAGAAACAGTCGCGCTTACCAAAGTTTTCCCCATCCGAACCATTCTGGTACATATCTCCAGCCCCTGCAAGGTATCAGCCCCCGTTTGTCAAAAACAAAAGAATTAATCAAGGCAGTCCCCACGGGGTGACAGTCGGGAAGTTCGCGCCGCATCCGTCGAGATGTCGGTCGGACCATCAGTTACGATCGTTTGATGTTTTGTCCCGGTGTTGGTTTGGTAGGTTTGACGTACTTGTATTAATCAATCTATCAGTATACTTCGTATAAGCTATGGCAATGTACAGTCAACCAATTTGATTCCTAAGCCACTATAGACTTTGTCAATTTGACGTTGTAAACCAAATCATAAGAAGTCTGTTACGTTTGGTTGTCAACGTCACTTTAACATAGTCTAAAGTGGCCTAGAAATCAAATTGGTTGACTGTACAATGAATTGTAATGTGCCACTCAACTTTGTTAAATAGCCCCAGCTTTGCGGAGTAAAAATTGGACATGATTGTCAACTATTGTTATGAGGTAAAACATAAGATAATGTCGAATTGTAAACTTGTAAACTTTTGTGAGAGGAGGCACTGTCCTTCAAGACATTCATTATGGAATTCTTAACTTGTAAATCTGTTTGGTAAAGTTAACATCAACGATTTACCTCTTCATCTTTTTCTTTGACTTTTATTGTAAAACGATAACAAACATATTATTGTGTAATCACATACACATTGACGTGGAATAGAACATGCCGTGGCACAATAAAACAGCAATATTATCTGCCACATGCAGGAGTTACGTGTTTATTCCAGTCTTTGTATTCGCTGAAATGGATTTAAACAATTTTACGCTCCAGTTCACTTATTCTGTATAAAAAGAAACTTGATTTCTATACAATGAGCCCTTTAACTCTATTAAGTTCAAATGTGTGTTCTGTATTTTAATGCCAGCCACTTTGTTGCCTCTAACAAGACTGTGATTGCTGTGAATGAGCATAAATACGATGAGATAAATACTTCAAGTAAGGTGTGAGTTTATTCACAAATGAATTTGCTCTTGTTACCTACTATCGCTTTTTATGCTATAATTAAGTTATGCCAACTTAAGGTGCACTTACCCAGACAACTTTAACGGCCATTTATAGTCGGCAACCCGTATATGTATGTATGTACCAGGGGACAATCTCACACAAATTGACCTAGTCGACAGCTGTCTCATTATAAATTTGTGTATTACAATGAGACGCTGGTAAGGTCCAAAAAGTTGGGCACTCTAACTCATGCAATTCAATTTTCTATGAAACTTTTCCGTTGTGACACGAAAATTACCCATACAATTATAAGGATAGTTTTCGTCGCACAACGGAACTTTTTTCGCCTTCGTTGTTTGTATGGTTAACTACGCTTAACTATGGTGTAACTTTTTGGTCCTCACCCACGCACTGTTGAAGGGCAATTATTGCTCAAAACCTTACCCGTGTAAGTGCACCAGAGAAAATCTCTCATTGTTTTATTGTATCATTCAATATCACACGATTCACACGATACGTTTATGTACGCTGCTGTGGCCACCCTGTCGAAGACGATAAAAAACCGACGACATAATAGCATCTCCTACTTTAGGAGCAGGTAAAATTAATCGGATTTTCTTCAAACCTAGCTAAGAACCACCCCAATTAAGCTGGCTTTCTATTTAAAATAACCGCGTCCGAATAGCTTTATCTATTAGGATGCCATAGATAGACGATACACACGTCACAATCATAACACCGCTCTGTTTGAATCCCCCGATAGACTATCGAACTACTCTCAAACTATGTAAGCTTATCTAAAACGTACCGCAATATTTCACCACGAGGCCGACGCTATCAACGCTATCAATGAATTTGTTACTGAACGGGTTGCGTGACTACTGACTACACTACCCTTTAACACATCCAAACCCTATCACACAGGTTTTGATGCCAAATGGACTCCATATAGAGCATTGGGCACCTGGAGTGTTTTGGTAGCAGCGAGCATGCATGTTCACGTTGTAAATTAAAGTGTACTTGACGTCTGAAACAGAAGCTCGCATGCATCTTCAGAATTGCACAGCATGTCGAGGCATTCATTTAATATGCAAGCTGGGATTGTTGCCAACATACAATGAAAACTTTATTTTATTATCAGAGTAGTATGCTACTACTACTATCCTATAATAAATCAACCCCGGTTTACATTGATAATTATTTTTAATACGCACAGAGAAACTAAAGGTCAACTTAATTTCAAAATAGAAAATACTATAACTTCTCTAATAGTATGGTTCCCAATTTACTTACGTTATACAAATATGGTGTACTTATCCCTAATTCGAAATGGTTTTGAATATCTGATACTTTTTTACCCCACTGCGGCGAAGCCCAAAGAGGTTAAGTTTTTGACCTGTATGTATGTCCGTTCGTAACTACTCAAAGGCTCAACCGGTTTTGATAAATGACACTTCATTAGATTCGTCTTGTTGGTGCAAGTTTCACATGCACATAAACTTCTTTGAAAATTAAATTAATGGCGAATTTTATGCGCTGTTTTTAACATATACGTATCGACGACAATATAAAATATAAAAAAATGCAGTCAAACTTTTCAAACTTGCTTTTTATTTATTAAATTTGGTATAAGCGACGTTGTTTTCCTTAAACTTGCGGATAAGATTAGGGTGAAGTTCACAGGGACATTCCGTAACACGCTATTTACTAACTGGTAAGTTATCCAGGGCCTCTATTCCCGGCGGTAAAAGCCATATCGTCTTTGATCTGTTATCGTATTGTCAACGTTTTGATAGCTCTTATTTCCTTGACAGTAATGGCTGCTGACGTCAAAACAATACCGTAACAGATCAAACACGATATGGTTTTTACCGCCAGAAATAGAGGCCCAGAAGTCTCCTTATAGTCTTGTTCTCTGAGTAGGTTTGTCTGTTTGTGGCGTGTTCAAGTACAGTAAGGGAAACTGTAAGACGTACCTTTTTCGCTCTTAACACAATGTCAACAAGATAAAAAGGCACGTGTTTCATTGTCTCTTACTAAACATGTTGGGAAACGAAAAAAAGTTTCGAACTGTCGCTAATTAATTCGTTACAGATATTTTCTCGTAACGATCCAATAGCGCGTAGACAACCATAACTAGGTACCGATAGTCTGTCAATCAATCTTTGTTAATTATTCAAATGCAAATGAGATGCGTAGTCAATACGATCCTTACGACCATATTCATGACATACTCGTCGAGTTAACAACTGAATATGGTTAATTTAAACGTTAAATAAAGTTCACTTAAGTTAAAAAGAGTTAAAAACACAAAAACTATCGAACCAGTGCCAGACGGAGCAAAATGGTTACAGCTGAGCAAGTTACTGTTTTGAAAACTTGGCCTATTTTTAGGTTTCCGTAACGGGACTCTATTAATAAGACATATCTATTATAAAAAAAACATTTTAAATCTGGTTAGACTCCGTCATCACCAGTTCAATGATGAAATGATGGTCTTGTCCGAGGCGCCAGTAGATTCCCTCATTAACTGAATAAATATTTTCAATTTTGAATATAAAACCTTGTGTTAGTCAATTAAAGGTCAAAATAAACAATCATACCGCCATCGTATTTGGTGGAAGAAGTTGTTAGGTAGGTATTCATCTCGTTTTCTCAGTCGGCTTTGGTATCCATCGAGAAGCTAATTTAGAAAACAAGACTAATACAAACTTATCCGACAAATAATGAGTAACTACACCTGAGGGGCTATTGTCTAACGCACTCGCAATCACAACCAGCTTCAAAGTGGAGCAATTGTTTTCATTTTGTATGCAGACAAGCCTTCGATTTTCAAAATGAAAACGATCGTGATTGCGAGTGCGTTAGACAATAAGCCCTCTGTTTTACGCGTAAAACCGTAATGCCTTTGACGTGTTATGGTACTGTTTTAAACTCGGCCGCCATTACTGTCAAGTAAATAAGAGCTATCAAGCCATCGACAATACAATAACACGTCGAAAGCAATGAGGTTTTACTGTGTAGAATCTTGGCCTCGGGGCTTTTTTCAACTTGGTAAAACCATGTTGTCTTATACGTGTTATCGTATTGTCAAAATGATAGCTCTTTATTTACTTGGCAGTAATGGTGGCCGAGTTAAAAACCATATAACATGTTAAAAGCAATATTGTTTACCCAGAAGAATCCCTGTAAATCCATTTTTTATAACTTTTTTGCTGAGAAAATTTTAAAAGCGTTGATTTTGAGAGAAAAAATTGACGTGAATTGAATATGGGTCTGTAAGTCTATTCATCGAGTTCTCTGAATGTCCAATTTTAAAAATATGGTGTATCTCTACCTTCGGAATTGAAACCGTTGGCTCATACGAGGCTTATTTGTTTGCTGAACATTAAAAAACTCATTTTTCCTTTATGCACGGCCGCGGGTATCTGTGCATCAGACGCCCGCCTTTTGCCTATCATTATCGCCTCAGTGAACGCCCCGTTTTAATCTCGGCATAAAAGCACCTATGTACCTAACTACCTATGTAGGTATGTGTATACACGGAGTTATTTAACAGTGGAGAGGCTTTTCGAACTTAATATGTGCGCTAAGACACCAAATACCTACATGATCTCGTGATCTGTTAGGTTGTAGGTACAGTCACGAACCGGGATTGTTGAACCACTTGCCATTGTTCGTAATTTAGCCGTGTATTCAATAACCGATGTCACCGACTGGCTAACAGCTATTCGATTTGCATTACACGGATAAATTAGAAAATTGGGTAAGTGGCTCAACAATCCCGGTTTGCGACTGTACCTATTGATAAACAGGAGCATTATTCTACTGTGGTCTATCTAATTTTGTTTCTATATCGTGAACGTATTACTTTATCGTAGCTCTTATTCACTTGACAGCAAGAGTCATAACGTCAACAGTGTGGTTACGTTTCAAAACAAGACAGGCTGAAGCAAAGTAGAATAAACCCTTATCTTGAGTGAGATGCCTGTCTTAAGACGAAGTTATATCTGGTTATAATCAGCCTAACTGCCGCACTCAGAGACGTCAATTAAATTTAATGCTTGTTTAGTGACGTGAAGTCTTATTCTATTGCTGTAGCAAGGAAAGTGACAGCAGCAACTTTAATCAAGCATTAAATTAAATTGACGTCTCTGTGTGCGGCAGTAAGCTAGATAAATTTCCATCCAGTGTATAGTCAAGATAATCTTGCAGCGGTATATAAAGTCAGAAATATTAAAAAAATATAGTTATTACTAAAATAAATAGTTATTGAAGAGTTTAGGAGAAATTTCAATAAAAAAAGGAAAAGAAATCGACAATCTCATCTACAAAAGTACTGGGACCCTATTCCGCTCGGTAAAACCATATTGCTTGTGACATGTTAACGTATTGTCAACGTTATGATAGCTCTTATTTACTTGACAGTAATGGCTGAGTCAACGACAACACGATAATATGTTACAAGGCAGTATGGTTACCTAATGAATAGATGCCCTGTTTTTTTGTTTCCGTCTGAGCTAACAACAGGAACGTAGTAAAACTGCCCTTCAGGGTCACCGCGGGTGTTATCGCCGTAATGACCCGCCGGTAGATTAGCCGCACGCGCACGCCACCGGCTTTTTGCCACTCTTGGGGTTTCCATTCCACTCGAGTTTATTTGATTACTCAAAGATCTTAAGTTTTGCTCGTTAGGCCACTAAATAAATTCAGGCCTACGGATCAAGCGGAGCGTTCATCCGCTCGTGTGTGTGTGTTTTGTAATGTACGTGTGTACGTAAAATATTTCATTAGTTTCATTACACAAACAGGAAAATAACATACAACCAAAATAGAGAGAAACGCATGTGGTTTTTTTTTGGTGAAAACATGTAAGGAGTGTAAATAAATAGGTTTTTTTCCGTCATATTTTAGAAAACATTACGCTAATATGTTAGTGGGAACCATAATTCTGGTCAATTATAGAGAATTCCCGATCAAGTTGTTTCGATCTTTTGACAATCACAATCTTTTTTGGGGGCTAATAATCTGCCCTATTTTTTTCAAGCTACCCTGGTAAATAAATTGCAAATACCCTAAAAGTTACTGATACCTAAGCCCAGAGGTCTTCGGCAGCAATCTATGATTACTTATGAAAGATAATTTCAAACATGACTGTAATGCTTGTTTACCTAAGTCGAAAACGTTTCAAATTAACGTAACGGTTGTTTACGTTATTAAATTCATATAACGTTCGTACTTGTTAATTAATTTACGTCAACGTACACCTTTATAAATATACACTTTAGTATTTTGTCGTTCCAACATCATTTTCGAACCGCCATACGGAATATTAAAACGAGTAAAAGCGAAAAGGTACCTAAAAGTGTATATATTTATAACGGCGGCTATACGCCAAGATACGTCATTAAGCTAGGATTAGTGAGGATTTCAAACGTATTCCAAAGACTACGGTTTAAATCAATAGTTGAACGTCACAAATAATTAGGATTAGATGCGCACGTCACGTCACGTCACAAATCTAATTATGGGAATCCGATGTTTTTGTTTCACTGCTAGAAAAAGTCAGGGCTGGATTAATTTTGTTATCGCGGGAAACTTGCGGGAAACACGGCGTGTGATTCATACGTAATTTGAGTGGGAATTTCCAAGTGTCGTGCAAAAAGTGGCTACTGATAGAGGGGTGACAAAGTGGTGTTTATTATATGGAAAAAATACATTTTTTATATGCCGTTCACTATACTTTTTTCCCTAGATTTAAACAGGTAGGATTTCAAATAATTAGTCACTGAATTACAACATATAAAAACACTTAGATTGATGTTTTACATTGACGAAATCATTCTAATAAGAAACCATACTAAGAAATAAATTCTGACCGTTATAAATGTTATAATTATAATCAAAAATAAAGAACGTAACAACAGTATTCCAATAAACTTGTGTTTATATACCTAACAACAACAATAAATCTTCCTCACCAATCTGCCTCAAACAAGCTTGGACTTACCATTAGAAAACTTTAAATTTTGCTTAAAAAAATAGTCTATTTTCTCCGCCAATTTCACCATAGGCTTCGCTACAATTACCGTAGCTATTTCCGTAATGGCCAGCGCATTATTTGACTATAAATAGTGCCCTTATTTACATACTTAAGGCTGTGACGCACTAGTACGTCATAAGTAGCGTGCGGCATGTCTAACGCGGTCACCCCAGTTCACTCGACTACCGGCCGTCATCGAGGCCTCACGCACATTTAAAATTAAAATACAAGTGGTTTTACTATACAATAGGAGTTATCTGTAGCAGTATTACAGCCCATTTTATCCTTAGTAACAGTTGGCAAATGAGGTCGTTAAAGATAACTGATAACAAAATGGTACTTTTAAAGTTTGACAGGGAATAAATTTCACACGTCTTGCAGGGTAGTGTAATTATGAATTTTGATGCCATTTTAAACCATTTAAAGAAATTATTGCAAGTGGGTTCAATGTGACGAAGTGGAACGCAACGTACGCAAGTGTCCTGTGTCAAGTGGAATTAAACTTAGTGGGGCTGGGAACTTGATCCTTGTGAAACCGCAGGGTAGTAACAGTGCGGCAGGGTAGTCCCCCTGTGTGACGGCAGGGAAGTGTGTGTTATGTGTCGGACGTGAAAAATGGGGATCATTATTGGGACATGTGTGCCGGACGCGGAGCCCGACGCCGCCGCGTATGGCTCCCAGCTGAGGCGGCCGCCGCGGAGGATACTGTATTATGGTAAACTGTTTTTCGGTAGCAAGCTTTAGTTGTTTTTATAGGCATGTTGATTGACAGGTCAAATCTGCCACTGTTTAAACGGTATATGTTATGAAATTTGGGACGTCGTCACAAACCGCTATTGTGCAATAATACTTCGTATCGTTTTCAAAATCATAAAAAGTACAACATTTTGAACGCAAAACAAAGAAATCCTGTATTTGATGGAGTTTAATTTCGCGCTTAGTGTACAATAAGTAATTACTAGTAAAAGTATTTACCAATAAAAAAACAGTTCAATTACTTTGTTACTTTAATCAAACAAAAACATCTAACATCCTAAGGGCCTGTTTCACAATCGACGAGTAAATTTATGTCATTTAAAGTTAGCTCTCTCCTTATATATTTTCAAGTGTAAGATAGAGAAAGGGTTAAATTTATGTCAAATATGTTTTACTTGTCGACTGAAACAGGCTGTTATAGTAACAAATCCAGCGGAAGAAAGCTAAACGCAGTCCGTCTGTCACACGGTATACATAGACTGTTATCTTTTTGTGCATTGTTTCACAAAAACTAGGTTAAAGTATGCTATTTATTTAGATATATATACTTGACTTTAACACCGATTTTTGTGTCTGTTCGTTTGCGTTGTTACTGCACCGGTTTTGATGAAACTTATTTACCATTACTATTCTACCTCTCTACGCCGACAGGAGTCGTAGATATCCGTTGTAATTCCATGCGGGTTTACCATTCCAAAAATTAGTTGTATATTATTTGTTGACGCCGCATGATTTGTTTGATGATGAACGTATTAAACGCCTGATGGGTGATTAGATAAGCGGCCCTCGTACAGACCACCTGCTGGCGCCTACGCAATAATGTTAATGGAATATAAACCTTCGCTATCTTAAAAGGTACACGCGGAAGTCTAGAACAGGGCCTGTGTCCTATTCGGTAAAACCATATCGCTTTTGTCATGTTATCGTATTGTTTTTGGCGCGGCCTTCATACGGTCAAGTAAATATGCAATACTATAACAATCAAAAATTCAAAATTTAAAAAAATTCAAATTATCGATGTGGATTAACGTGGATAAAACATGTCACTTTCTGACCAGTTTGTAAGTGCGAGGGTGACGGACGCTGTATCCACCGCGATAAAAGGGACCATAATACGGGCCCTGCGGGCCTAGTGTTGCTGCGTCTATATCGCGTGTCAACTGTGGATAAAGCATCCGTCACTCTCGTACTTATGTACGTGTGAGAAGGTGACGGATGCCTTATCCAAACTTTGTCACGCGATAAACGCAGCCATATTAGGGCTCCTGGACGACCAAGCGTTATACTCGTACTGTTACAGCAATCCGACTAAATGTTTATACAAAAGATAACTAATCAATTTAGGTTGCATTCGACCAAACTGGAATAAGGTCTTATACCTAGATTAACCGAATTTGTTTAGACTAATCTCGGAGTAAGTGCTATTCCAAGTTTGGTGAAATGCAGCCTAATAATTGTTTTAAAACAAAGCTAACCTAAATTAACGTTGCTTGAAATTCTAGACTTTTTTACCAATCCAACTGATAGTATTTTTAAGGCAAAAATAGATGAGTAATTATGGTTCTGTAAACCACTTTCAAAAGCATACCTGAGCACTCGAAGAGTATTCCGATAATATATCGAGCAAGTACATTTATCCGGTGACGCATATATAAACTTTTATCTTTGTTTAGTGTCCTGAATAAGTTGTTTCTTTCTCTCGTGCCATCTTTGGCTCGTACAATAAACCATTCGTAGAACGAATCAAGGCGATCAATCGATCGATCGATTGTTCTCGTGACGAACTTGGCCGTGATTTACATTGCTGGCCCGTTTAGGATATGATGACGTTCATGCCGAAGTTGTGGATTCATTATTTTATAGTGCGATCAAGACGACAATTATTTTGTAATAAAACGAACTAATGATCGTGGACAAAGTATATATACGGAGAAGTAATTAAAATTAAAACTATGGCCCTTAAGGAGCTTGAGTTAGGTATTTAAGCACACAAGGAAGCGGCGCAGTTAAGATTGATTCAGTGTTAATCAGCGTTATCAGTTTCGCGTCCCAGCCCTGGGTATTGATTCTCTCAAAAGCAAAGGTGAGCGAATGCAGGAGTGAAGTCCAAGCGGCAAGTTTAAGTAGTCCCGTCATAGTGAGCAAAACACATATTAGCGCGTGCATTCTCAATTAGGCAGCCTTATACGTTCGAGAAGCCATGCTGCCAAATTGAATACAAACGCTGAAATGTGTTTTGTTCGCTTTGACGGGACTAATTAAACTCGCCGCTTGGACATCACTACTGCGTTCGCTAACCTTTGCTTTTGAAAGAATCACTACCCTGGCTTGTGGTGCGTACGTGTACAATACGCGCACACATACAAGCCGATTGATGAACCCTTGTTCGAAGATGTTCTCCTGGTTTCTTTATACTGTGCTATAGGAAATAAAAAATGTGGGACGTGTTAAGTGTAAGATGAAGAAAAAAGCATTTTGAATTGTATAAAAAATAGTATCAAAGTGCATTAACACATTACTATAAATGTAAAAAGATTTGGAACCAACTTTCAATTTCTTTTGCGTAGTAAATGAAAGTTTTGAAAGGAACGTTACGGCCAAATGTTAGAAAGTTTGTAAATATGTTAGTTTACTTATCTGTTAGCTGCGTTTATTATTAACATGAGTGAAGTGTTTACATGAGCGTTATCAGGGCCCGATGGGGTCATGGTCTGCGATAACTGTAGACTGGTGATAACGACCTACAGCACTACTTAACGGTAGGATTCCGATGTCAGCGGCCGCGACCGGTGGCGACGGCGGCCGGAGGGCTTATTGTCTAACGCACTCGCAATCGCAACCGGCTTCAAAGTGGAGCAATTGTTTTCATTTTGTATGCAGACCAGCCTTCGATTTTCAAAATGAATACGATCGTGATTGCGAGTGCGTTAGACAATAAGCCCTCAGGTCGCGCAACACTACCGACATCCGAATGAATTATGGAATATCTTTGGTATCAACGTCATCATAATTATATATCTTAAACGCACTCGAATTTTATCGGCCGACGGACTATTAATCTGTAAACGCTTTAGGTAAACGTATGTAGTTTTACCCGTAACTTACACAATCAACGCCGTCGTAAGTAACGGCGTCATATCTCACATGTGTACCAAGTGAATGAGACAAGGTACTAGAATGAAGTTATATGACGTTGACTACACGACATAACGTTGATATAAGCCAGACTGGCGAGTTATAGCGCTTGTTTGCAGCTCGAGCCTGTCGGACAGGGATGTTCGTCCATTAGGTAATTGCAGGTACCTATGGATAAAAAGTTTACTGCCCGCGTATCTGCTAATCACGGTAAGTGGACTTTATGGACTGAATATACAAGCGAATATGTGGTATGTTTTTCATACTGTATTTGTACCAATTGTATGGTTGTATTGTAGATAACACAATCAAAAATATAACGTAATTCTTGGTACAAACTTTGTTAAGGTGCTAACATTACGTCACTCAAAGACTGAATTTAAGTAAAAACTAAGTACCTAGTTGATTTCAATCAAAAATAACAAAAAAAACGGTTATAAATAACAACGCCTTTCCATACAACGTCGTGTTTATGATATCAGTTCACTTTGTGATATATCTACCAACGAAACTGGAGCACTACTTGTTTTAAAGTTGTTGGCGAATGCTAGAAACTTAACTAAAGCTTCCTTATTTAGTTTTATTGTAAAAATAAATCCTTTAAATAAATAACAGAACTATTAGGTCGCATCATTAGTTTCATTAGCCATTACACCCTTCGGTACACCAACATAAACGTACACGAAATCTTTAATAGTAGTATCTTTCAATTTCTCCTGGTATTGGCCAGCCGTTGCTTGTTGCGGGTACGGGAACGGCCAGCACCAGGGCGGCATCATCGGGGGTCTCTTTGGCTTTGGTCTTGGTGCTTTTTTGTTCGCTTTTAGCCTTTTGGACTTGCAGGGGATGATAGGGGGGCAGGTCGGCCGGGGCGGCGGGCAGAGCGGCAGGCATGGCGGCATGTAGTGGCAGTTAGGTTCGGAGACTGCCTCCTCTTTTGATATCTCTTCCTTCAAGACTTCTTCTTCTTCTTCTTCTTCCGGACAAGGAGGGGCAGTCGGGCATTCGGGATACATACCTGGAAATTACAGTTTTAGTTGCACGTCAATGTATGCGTTTAGATCGTTGTGTCGCATGCTTTTGCTGTCAAAGACTGGCATAAATTAGACTTTGTTTATGTATATTTCGTTAAGTGTATTAAGATATAATATATATGTAAAGCGGTGGCTAATTGCCAATGATTCTATTTCATATCACCTGAAATACGTCCACTATTGGACATAGGCTTTTCCCAAGGATCCTTACGACGATTGATTTTGTGCTACTTGCATCTATTACTGTACTCTTTCCCTTCTTCAGTACCACACAATTTTTACAGTTCTCGAGACTTTAGTTACCTGTTAATAGTCCAAAGATGGATACTCTGTTTAAGTATAATTGCGACTCACCTTGTTCCTGGGGATCCCACCCGTATTCTTGCCCTCGTAAGGCTTGATTCTCCGGCTTATTTGGCTTTTGCATTATTGGCGAGTTCTCAAATTTTACCATTTTCTCCGTCTTCGGCGTCTTCAACCTCATCTCCTTTCGCTCGTTTATGTGCTTGGCTGCCAAGCACTCCTCGCACATGGAGCAGTAGACCTCTCGCAGCGGCGGATCTTCGGTGTCGTCGTAACAATGGTCACATGCCATCTGGCAGTTCAGAGCTACCGATGGTTGCGGCAGCAAGACCAGTAGCAGGATGAACATGTATCTGGAAATAAAAGGTTGATAATGTTTAGTTTTGATGGCGGTGGCTTGTGGGAATAGCTCGGGAATAGTCGAATCCAGTCAGAATTTCGTACAAGGCCAACCTTTCCTGGAGAAAATATGAATGATGTAAAAAGCTGCTATTTTATGTGAACGGTGTACAGAATGTAGTCGAAGATGTCCCAATTCATCTCCATTTTCTTGTGTCTCTGCGGTCAACTACGCAGCGGACAATGGGGTTTGGTATTAACATTTTCCGATTGCGACGTAACACCGGTTTTTTTGCTCCTAATAGCCGACAACGCATTGGTAGCTGAGTATCCGTTTGGTTTCTCCTACTATTCAAAGATGTATTTCACTTCCCGTTTCACAAGCCTTTAGTTAACTGTTTCTTGATTAGTATCTATGTTAAGTTAAAATCATTGAAGTGAATTTTGAACCAGCTCCCACTATTGGAATAGCCTGTCCAATATATAGTAACCCCGATCACTATAAACTTATTGCTTGCCATTGGCTAATTACAACCCCGTGTATCTTGTTGTTTACCGAATGTTACTTTTACCTCACTGTCAATTTCTGCTAACAGAGTAAAGGGATTTCAGAGTATCACAGTCACAAGTAAAACCCGTTATGTTACTTACAAGGTTTCTCTCTCTATCCTGCGCAGCATATTTATTGAATATTGTTCCCGATGTTTGTGTTGCTAGCAACTCAATTTCACTGCGCGATGAGAGTGTTATTTTAGTACTGTTACGTAACTCAATCGAATATATTACCCAACGTGTATATAACGTTTCGAACTTCTAAACATTGTACTAAAAATGTTTTGTATAAACATTGTGTTGTGTGGCTAAGCCTAGTAAATGTAAGCGAATGTTTTTACTTGAAGATAATGGAAAAGAATGTAGGTCTACGTCCGATTATTTTATCTAAATGCGTACTTTTTACTCTCATTAGATAGGTAAAGTAAACACTATGTTTTACCCGTTTACGCGAAGCCAAACGAAGAGTGATTAGTAAAACGAAGTATATGTATGTAAGAGTATGTATTTAATCGATGTTAGTATATCCCCATGTAGGCGTGAATGACATGATTCGTCAAGAACTTGTGAGTGTCATATTTAGGCATTAATACCTAGTAATAAAAATATAGAATGAGTCATACGTCGGGTTATAGTTTTTAACTAATTAATTAATTTTATCGTTACAGTTCAGAAAGATGTGAGTTGAATGCCAATCGATATTATTTTCTTTATTACTACTTATTTATGTTTTAAAATAAAATTTACTAAGTTCCGACTTTAGTTATTATTTATTTTCCTGGTTCTAATAATGGTTTTCCTTATAATTATAACCCGGAAAGGATGTGGAATAATATATTGATGGTGGTGTTGGAATTCGTGTTGCAGCCCTAATATGACGTTTGGCACTGAACTGTTAAACTATTTATGACGCTGACGGTACAAATGATGGTAACTTTTACCCATGTTTCGATTGGTTTTCAAGATATGTAGATATTTTACGAGTTGACGTGTGCTTGATACCACGCTGGCTATTAATAATTCGTGTTTATTTGAAAGCTGTTTGAGGTATAAAAAAATAGTTAGTAGTGTTTCGTAAATTTAATTAATTTGTTACGACTCGTTAAGGTATCGTTATCATTAAGCTAATGGATATTTATTTTTTATTTTATTTTTCTCACATGAATAAATGTCGCATATATCTATTGTATAGTTGGGATGGGTAAATATTGTAACTTTGTGATATCGTTCACGAAACTCGAAAAGTTTATTCGTTACAAACATACATAAATACAAATCTTTCCTCCTTATAATGTTAGTGTAGATGTAGATAGGCACATTGTGGTGTATTGCAGCAGTGAACTAAATCAATGAGTGATATAGTTTACAGTGAGCGAAAGAAGCATACATATATTATTTTATTATCTATCTTTCCTTTAAAGTGTAAAAATTTGCGCTTGCCGTACCTCCACGGAATGTGGTGTATTTATTATAATATGTCTGCTTCGTATTCTTTGCTCATACGTGTTTTATATTCCGTTGACAGATCAATCTCGGCGATTTTTTCTTATAGCTATATAGATTGAATTGTGTATGGCATAGTAAACAGGTTAACGAATACGCTGAATCTGAGTTTGATGTTTAACCAAAGTTTTAACACGTTTTTCCTTTGTTATGTTAATTAAAATGAAATCGTGTTATATGAGCTGAATTTTTTCACGTGAGACGAGCGTTTGCTGATAGGTATGCGAGCGCTTGTTTTTTTTTGTCTTACTTACTATTATCCCAAATAAATTGTTACACTAGAATAAAATAGCTATGATTATAGATATATCAGTAAATGCTGAAAATAGCAACAGCAAGTTCATTTATTATTTACATAATATAACATACATAAACGCACGAATTCATTCCCAGAGTGGGGTAGGCAGAGCCACAGACTCACCAACAACTCCAAAAACTTGTTGATAATTCTGTGACCACATTTTGCACAACCAGGCTAAGATGTTATCCCGTGTATTAGTGACAGGTTGCAAACCCATCGCCTAACAGCACTACACAGCCTTTAGTCCCTTAGTCGTCTCTTACGACATCCACGGGAAGACATGGAGTGGCAACATTCTAAACCCGGCACCACACGGGCAATTTATTATTTAACTTGCATTATAGTCGATAGTTGATGTAACTAAAGTATTGTAAGGCTCGTATGGAATTAAGACTCTTATCAACAACTATTACAATCTTGTATAAGAAGCAACCTTTCGTTTCGATTGTATTGCAGCTATAAGTTTTTTTAATATGATAGAGTACAACTATAAAAAACTACGCTGACGTTCATATTGTAACAATGCCGTTATTAAACGTAATAAAAACATAGGTATCACCCAATTGCCTGTATATCTCTTAGCCGATCTTACACGAACTTTAATCAACAAATCGCCATTACCCCAAGGCCTGTTGGTGGTCGGGCAATAAAAACTGTGCAGTCCGTAGGCGCGTCACGTACAGATAGGCTCGACTGCCGCGCCGGGTTGTTTTGTATTACCTAATGAATGCTACCTAGTTTCTGTATTAAAATGCTGGTAGCGTGAACGTACCTACTGGTTCTGTATTCCACATTGTTTTAGCGAGATCGCTACGACACCGTAATTATATTGTTTAGGTCCTGACAGCTCTCATTCGCTTGGCAGTAAGACCTGTCGTAACGTCGTCAGTTTGATTACCATATCGAAGCAAGATGAACAACCGCCACGTTTTGGCATATACTCGTACATAGTGTACAGAGCATACTTTTAGATATTAGAACTGCGGGAAAGTTTCATTTTCTAATTCGTGTCCTTAAAATAAATAAACAGCCTTATTCTCGTTTCCAACATTACCAGATAGATTTAGTTACTTGGAGTTGAAATTTGTCTCATTTCGTTTGAAGATAATATCAGATTATAACCAAATATATAGCGTTTTGTCTATTGGCAACGAACAAAGGACAACAAGTTTAAAAATAGACACGAGCCTTTTATTCAATAGCAGAGTTAACGAGTACCATGGAAACCTTTACCGGTTTCTCATTATTTTGGCATTTTTTTAACGAGCTGAGTGCCTCTTGTACTTATATATTCCGTCGCTAAGCGACTTAACGTTTTCTTCTTAAAAGGCTTTAAAATTATCTATGAAGGCAACGATTTTGAACGCGTGGAATTATTTTCCCGATACTCATTTCTGGCACGGGCAGGTCAATATCTTAACAATTCTTGTTAAACATGTTTAGCTTTATGAATCGGTTGGTTACAAGTATATCTAAGATGTAATTAAGCTTTTTGTGTAAAGAGATTAATGTGTATTCCTTGAACCATTCTATTAAACTAACAGTGTATTGGCTATCAACGTGTGCTACCGGTTCCCCGCGGTCCTTGTACGAACGACGAACGTCTGTTTATTTTTGTTATGGCGATGCAACGTCGAGTTAAGGACGGGTTTAATACAGTGCCGATAACCCCATATCGGGGTCTAATTTAGATGGAAAACGGGGAACGGTTTGTATACAGTATTTATAAATGTGTTTACAAAATACTCTCGTCAATGTGTTTGCTTCTCCGTTGAATAAATTGATCCCGACTCGACGGCCTCACGTACGTAACACGGCAATTTTGCATTTTCATATTTATACGCCAAAGTCACGTTTGCGTTGAAACTCGCTGGAAATATGGCGGACGGCGACGTCGAATATATATCAATCTCATGTTTATTCCCGGGAAATACTCCAACGAGCTGTATTTTAAATAATATATTCGATAATATTTACCTACAGAACATATTTTGCGTTCCTGTATTGTTTTGTGAACTTTAAAAGGCTTATGGGATTTCAATATATTTAATATGATTGATAAAGTTTAAACCGTTTAAAACGTTGACATTTTAAAGTATTGCGTTTGTAATAGTTAATCTAAACAACACGTAGAGACGGAAACGGGTAGTTATGCGATCATACGAAGATTGTTAGTCTAATTTTAAGTCACGGTATAAAATTCGAAACTGTGATCGATACATTGCTACTGACACAGCGCTACATCGTGCTAACGAGTGTTTGTCCAGTCAGTTGATCTATACCAATACCACTGCCAACTTCCAACTTCATCCCAATGGACTTCGGTCTCGAAGGATCTGACATCCGCCTGGAGAGAGATCTCTATATTAACATCTCTAGTCTCTACAACTATAAACAAGTCGCAAACAATTTTCTTTTTGCTTCTGTTAATAATGTTCTCTAATGTTAAGTTTCCTTGTTGCAGGTATCAAATGTCCGGTGTGCAGCAAGTTCGTGCTGCCAGATGACATTGAGTGCCATCTCGTCATGTGCCTCACCAGGCCTCGCCTTTCATACAACGGTCAGTATCCTGTCAACAGAGCCTGTATTCTAGGCGGTAAAAATCATATGGTCTTTGACCTGTTATGCCGTTATGGTATTGTTTTTAACTAGGCCGCCACTACTGTCAAGTAAATAAGAGCTATCAAAACGTTGACAATACGATAACATGTCAAAGACGATATGGCTATTGCTGCATAGAATAGAGGCCCTGATGTTTATCCACTAGTTTGTAATCTTAATTTAGCCGTGTTATTGGCGCTACTTCACTTGGCAGTATTTGCCAATTAAATTCCTATCATCTCATTTGTTATGTCAAATGTGAGAAATGTAAGACCAACTTTTGGAGTATTATAACCAAGTAAAAGCCGCCATTTACACTCATAGCCAATACGGCAGTGCAACTGCAGTGTAAGTAAGTATATGTACCTAATTGAAGCCTCCAATCAAGACCGGTGGGAGACAGCATTAGACAGGAATAAGTAGAGGAGAGGGAGCTTGCCCTGCCCTGCATACGATGCGTCAAAGATCATTCTGGATCCGCTGCAAAAGTGTGGCAGTTCCGTATGTAGCCTTAATCCATTATTAATATTATTATATTGGATACGGGTAAGGCCGTAGATTTTGCCACTTTGTAACATAGAGTAACATAGACACTTCTATGTTACGGTAACGTAAAAGTAACGCGAAAGTAACACATAATATCTGTAAGGGCGATATCATAACGTACTCTTTGACGTGAAAGTCATAAGATGTACTTGTTTGGATAAAAAAAAAAGTTCAAATTTCGGTCCGTTTAATAAAACATAGAATAATATTATTATTAATATTATATTATTGAGATAATTATCACCAACTAAGTTCAAAGTAGGTAATTAACATTTTTTTTTTATAATAAACAAACAACCATAACTTTGCTTCTTATCAAAATAAAGTAAGGAAGGCTTTTCAGCTGCAGCCAACGACATCTGTAAAGTCATAGTGTATTATTTAAGAATCATCTAAAAAGTACGAGGATTATATTTCCGAAAGAATTTTTCAAATCGGTGCAGTAGTTTATGTTATCGCAAAGATGCAAACATACATACATACATACGGGTCAAACAAAGAACCTCCTTTTTTAAGTCGGTTAAAAAGGAATCTGGTCGGATATTTTCTCCACTGTAGAAAAAATCTTAAGCAAGTTTAAGTAGGCAAGTTTCAGTTTGCAAGTTTTGGCATGCAAACAGAAAAGTATATTTTCAATATAAACGGAATATTTTCAATATGCGCAAACCTTTACAACACTTCTACGTTACATAACATACAATCAACGTTACCAGTAACATAGAAGTTACGTAAAAGTAACGTAGAAGTAGGATTTTCAAGGTTATAAATCGACAATAATATGAAAACTTAGCGAATTTTAAACAAAGACATATTATAACGCTCTTATAAGTCACTTACGAATAGTACTACATCACCATTGTGAAATAAAAACTGTTATTTACCTTTGAAAACGCCAAAATTCACTAAAAAAATCTACTGCCGAAACACACCCGTCCATCTTTGACTGAGTCCAGACCGCAAAAAAAACCGTCTTTTTTTACTATTTCTTCGTGTCGCGGGTACTTGGTATTGCCAGTGTCATTACAAAATATTACCGTACTGTTTTAAATACTTAGCTAGGCGAAATTATGGTAACATAGAAAATAGTAACATATAAGTGAAAATGTAAAGACAGTTTTTTTAATTGTGATTAAACCAACTAAAAACGCGTATTTAAAACATTGCCACCACAAAGTAGCTGCTTAACGTTCAAATATTTCAAGTAGTTCTTAATTAATTAGACATCCAATACAAAAAATATATAAGTTTTATAGTGTTGTGTTCAAATGAATCAAAAAGACAGCGTGTTTTTGTTTAAATTTAGGGCACTGGATGAATTAAACTCATTGTATATTTGTAACTGTTAGACTTACATTAACATTAAGAATACATTGTAAGATTTAAAGAAATACATAATTTAATGAAAATACTTAATTTACAATGTATCAAGTACTTTGTTTTTTATATGTATTTAAAATTTGGGACATTTTTGTTTTTCAAAAAGTGGCAAAATCTACGGCCTTACCCATACGCGTCTTACATTTGGGCCCTGGGGCTCTATTCTACTCGGTAAAACTATATTGCTATGTTATCGTATTGTCAACGTTAAGATAACAATACGATAACATGTCGAAAGCAATATGGTTTCACCGAGTAAGAAAGAGCCTCTAGCGGCTCACAAAATGCCTTGTAAAAGGAAGATGAGTAGAAAAATAATTAATTTCATCCTGATAGGTGATCTCGATATGGACATCGCAAAATCTTTTTAATTCTTACGGACTATATCTTATCTTACCATTAGCCAATTGTTTGTGTTAATTTGAAGTTTTGGTGTTTCAGAGGACGTGCTGAGTGACTCCAAGGGCGAGTGCGTCATTTGCCTGGAGGAGCTGTGCGCTGGGGACACCATCGCGCGGCTGCCCTGCCTCTGTATCTACCACAAGGGGTGAGCATCACGTTATTACAGTACTACAAGAATTGTTGTAGCTATGTTAGTAGTCAAATCAACGAAAGCTTATAGTAACTACAGGAACTTCTTAGTTTATTTATCTAACGACTTGTTAGGCTAACTTTCATTCACAATATTCACAATCTTGTAAGAAGCAACAATTTTTTTTAATGGTAGTTTGGTGACATGACAAAAACAAGTGGGAGGTTGGACCTTATGCATGGTCCGGGTGAATCGCTATACGCTATACTTACAAAAAATTTCACCTGACGGTATGCAGCCGAGTTCTGTTGTTTTTAAGTGTGAGGTTAAGGCTTGGCAAAGGTTAAATTACTTGCATAGAGGAATTCGATCTGGGTCCTTATGGTTGATAAAGCATTTCAAATCTTGGTAGTGTATACCCTTAGTTTCTCACGAACGAAAACTGTATAATGTGCGCTGTTACCCTAGCTCTCCTACCCGTTGATTTATCAACCGTTAGCCGTAAAATTGTGGTGCGAAAAACGTTAAAAATATATAATCCATCGTTCATACATTCGTTTTATTCTCGCCAATTCTTCTGAACTTATACTTATCGGACCATCTAGATGGCATCACTGACAAAGGCTATGTTCCCGGCTAGCCTGGCACTCGACCCAGTTGAGGCTCTCGGTTTCAGAAGCCTTTGTGCTGCCGAAATGTCTTTGAGGTGCCGAAGGGTTGTTGAAGTTTAATATTTTTCAATAGCCTTTGTTACAGCTTGAGAATTTGTTTGTCGTAGTTCTTTAGGAAATGGTTAGATTTTTTGATAAAAAAAATACAGTCGAATTGAGAACCTCCTTTTTTGAAGTCGTTTAAAAAGTAGTCCACAACTCTCTCACACTAATGAAACGTACAAGTTGAAAAAGTACCTGTGCGACCTCCTAGTTAAAGAATCATGTTTGTTTTGAAATTCGCAAAAAAAAAACTGTTAAGTTAAGTGTGAGTTGGACTCTGCAGGGTTCCGTAACGTCACACAGTAGGTATTATTATCTTCCGATTTGACTTCGTCTTTGAATCAAGCGCGAGCCCAATTAAAACAATTGACCAGTTTTTAGTATTTGTTGTTTTTGTATAAATAAATGTTCTAAATAAGAACAATCTGCTATCTGTTACGGATCAGAAGATACAGCTCTTTAAAGTTAGGGCAGACGGACGGACGGACGGACGGTTCCGTTTGACACCCTTTTGGGCACCCTAAAAACAAGTCAATCTAATTTTTTTCGTTGCGATGGAAGATGATACGAATAATGATCACACTTTCACATTGAAATATGATAATGAGGCAGTGGGAATCATTATTGTGTTGTTCTGTATGACAGAACATGTAACTTTGATGGTTTCCTTGTCAATGTAGAATGGTTATTTACTGAAATATAATAGCAAAAATCCTTAATCGTTTTCAACGTTTTCCAACTAGATATTTAGTGGAGTGCCGTAAGATTTATACCTCGGTCCCTTGATGCCGCGGTTTTACAATTTTACGCCTTACGGCTCTCCCCTAACTTGTATTAGCTAACTGTACTCCCTGCATAGTCATCATATCAGTTGAAACTTGAAACTTGTCAACTGCTGGCCATAGGCCTTCCGGAAAGTTTTCAATTGGTGGGTCTAAATGTGTATGTTAATTATTATTTTCTAACGTCCTTTATTGTCTCATTCCAGATGTATAGACCAATGGTTCGAAGTGAACAGATCGTGCCCCGAGCACCCGGGCGACTAGGCGGGCGGCGGCCCGGCCCGCCCCGGCCCGCCCGGCCCGGCCCGGCCCGGCCCGGTCCGCTCCGCTCCGCTCCGGCCCGCCCCGGCCGCTACACGTGCCATGTCGCGAGTGATACTTTTATACAATGAACTGACTGCGGCTAACGCCTTGTAAATATACTATGCTAGTGAAACGTTTTACCATTTAATGATTAAAAAGAAAAAATAAATAAAAAACAAAGACAATTATAGTAATGGGAAGAGTTCTCGGTGAAAATAATTATAAAGAAAATGTAAATTTTACATCGTTTTTAGTTGAAGGCATTATGAATTGAGTGATATAATTGTTTTTATTTTATATGTTTAATGATTTTCGGTGGTTTCTCGCGCTGCGCTGGGTTTGATGCGTCGGGAAATGAGGAGTGGTCGATCCTTGCCTCTGGCCGCCGGAGCGTGCGCACGCGTCAGCACGCGCATGCGATGTTCGAGTGACATTAACACGATAGAAACATAGAAAGAGTCAAATTAGCGTAATATTTAAACGCGCTTGGCGTGTCCTTGTATGTGTAATGTAACATTATTCGCCTCTGTTATTTGGTAGATAAATCCAGTGCAGCGCGAGAGAGCGCCGAGTTAGCTCGTAGAGTCGCCGGCTCGGCGGGGCTCGGTGCCGCGCCCTGCGCCGGAGACATATCTGTTTCGTAAGCTTATATATAATATATGATTTGATCTTTTTCATCTTGATAATAAAGTTGATTTGTTTCTAAATTTTCTCATATTGTTTTTATTTACCCTCGGAGTGCATGAGGAAATATAGTTTAATAAGAATGTTGGTGTTTTATTTCACATATACATTTTAGATGTCCTAACGGTTAATTATTAACGATACCCCTGCTAGTAAATTAGTATGGTACTCGTATGGTTAACGTTAATATCTATTCACGTCGGTTCGCCTCGCCACTCAAACTGGCGTTGTATTGCACTACAAAGAGATTTATCCACTTTTGCACCTTACTTATTACAATGCAATAATGTGAAAAAGTGGAAACATTTTTTTGTAATCGACTGACTTAAAATAAAGTAGAAGAGTGCGCCATTGTGAATTGGATTTTCTTTACTACTACCCTACTAAGACACATAGCCGGCTATTCTCAGTTGTCCGCACCCCTTTGTCCACACTGCACACAACTGGGTTTTTATTCCAAGTTGTCCACGACAACTGGGAATAAAAACTTTTTTATGTGTGAACAACTGGAATTAAAAATTGCCTACTTGGTGCGGACAAAGGAGTGCGGACAACTGGGAACCCCACATAGCGGTATCTCGTACAAAACTCCCATAAAAAATGCATTCTCATTTGTCATTGCTAACGGGAGACGACGGAATCTGCTTATAATATTGAATTTGAGATTCCGGCTATTGGCTTATGAGGGCATTATAGAGTGGAGTCCATAACAACCGCACTAACCGTCTCGTATTATAATGTCAAGTAATTTGGAATGCGATGCAAATTAGTTAATCTTATGCAGTGGCTGCGAGAGAGCTGACACGACTGGAAAGAATAAAATTAGCCTATAAATGCACATAGCGTATCAAAAATAAAACTAAGACAAAAGAGCTCGTCTCAAGCTTATCCATATCTACTAGAGTGGCGTGAAAATAGTAAGTTATAACTACTTTGGTTGCATGTAGGTAGGTACATATCTATATAAAATAAATAAGGGGACGGGGGACATCAGGGGAAAATCTCACACAAATTGACCTAGTCCCAAACTAAGCACTAGGCTTGTAATGTGGGTACTAGACAACGATATACTTGCTTACATAGAGAAATACATAGGAAACACCCAAGACGCAGGAAAAAATACTCGTGCTCATCACACAAATATCTGCCTTTACCGGGATTTGAACCCGGGACCGCTAGCTTCATAGACATGGTCACTACCAGCAAGGCTAACGTGTATATAACTGTAAAAGTGAATCGTAATACAATTACGATACGGCCACCGTAGGGGCAAACACTAAATTAAATTAAACCTCTAAATTGAATTTTTCGAACGGAAGATTTATGCCTAATAAAATTATAAACTGTGTGAGCTATGGTGTGAGTGACGTTTTGTATTTGACGTAAGGCTTTCAAAAGGTTACGGTTACACTGAACTTTACCTACTCAACTCCATTGGAATAATCCGTCATGGTTGACAACCGTCATAGTTTCGAATAAGGTTAAAATTCAGCGGGCCTATTTTAATCGCTGTAGATAAAACATCTGTCACTCTTATGTACGTAAGTGCGAGTGTCGGATACTTTATCAACCGCGATAAAGGCAACCATAATACGGGCCGCCGGGTATCCTTCGGTAGCTAGGACGATTTGGATGTCCGCCGGGTGCGTGGAGGCGGGGAGTCCGCGGATGGCTATCCTCTTCGCCCTCCCATTCTCCTGCTGTGAGTAGGAGAACCATCGGGCTCCCCTGGTGCTTTCGTGGCACCACCACCGCACCACCGCAGCAAATACGCTGTTAACCTTTTGAACGCCTTTGACTTGATACAAACGTCGTCCTCACACGCCAATGACAGCTGAAAACCACAGCGAATGTCAACCTTACGTCACAAATACTCGGGTCAATTTTGCACTGTATCTGTGATCACTATATAGGTCGATGGCGTGGTAGGCACGACAGTACACGACCACTTTAGTGGTTCTTGGCATTCAAAGGGTTAAAATTATTCGGTTTCCTCATGTTACACCCAGTATAAGACAGTCATTACATAACTTACTTAGGGCGGATTTGACCAAACTGGAATAAGGTCATATACCTAGATTAAACGTCGAATTTGTATGGACTAATCTCGGGTTAAGTCTTATTCCAGTTTGGTCGAATCGGGCCCTTAGAGAGCAAAACAGAAGGTAAATTAGCACTATCGTAGGTTTTTTTTTGTGGCATAGGGGAGGCCCACGAGAACACAGTTCATCTGATGTAATCTGTGACATTTACACTCTTACGAAAAGACTACAATCATAAGACTATCCTAAGCCTGCAAATGCAATGTCAATACTGAGGACTAAGATGGAAGCACTCTACGAGTATACTGGTGATTTAATTTCACCGGTTGTCTTCTCTCCACACCGAAACACAACATACTAATCACGGTACGAGCAAAACATAAGCAAAATATAAATTGGCAGTTTACTAGTTTTTTTTTCACTTTTGAAGTTGCTATTTATTTTATCGATAAATTATTTAATCAGTAAAAAGGAATTTACATATCACATACCTATAAACGAACGAACTTACAAACTTACTTAAAACTACACTAATCTAACAAACCGCTACCAGTGGGCATTGTTCCCAAAATGCTGGCAGCTTTGCCACGTTGAACGGCAATGCTTAATCTTTGTGCCAAGTACAGGCCAGCATTTTGGTCACGGGTTGCGTCAATCAGGCGCTTTGACACATCTTTAAAAATACCGTGTGCTTCTGGTCCTAAAGTTTCGATCCCAAAAGGCTCAAATATATAACTTCTATCAATATCAAATAGCCGAAAAATGGGCGGTGGTAAAAACCTGACGGATGACATCATAAAGGCTGGAGTGACGGGAAAATCTACCAGCGCTTCAAATTCAAATTCAAATTCAAATGTTTTTATTTGCAAAGTCGGTACGGTAGGTACCTAACGCGCCGAGCTCGCCGTCGGGAGCCGAGAGTTTTGCTTCTACACAGTTATTATTTATTCATATGATAAAACCAACATAATCTACCATATTAATCCCATTAACAAACGAAACGCGACCAGCCAAAATTTTCAGGCGGCAGTATCTCTTTGTCCCCGCTCGAGACGCCACGCGCGTCTCCGCCACACACCCAAAACTTTCCTAAGATTTTTTCCAGAATCCAGAAGAATCCATTATTGTGAAGTGAAGATGCGTTGTGCCGGCGGCTGCTGGCTCGCGCTCTTGGTGTTGGCCGTCGCCGCGCAAGACACGAGGCACCTATCAGGTCGGTCCCGTTTCAAACTGGCCAGTGTCTAAAGTTAAAGTTAGCGGGAATCTTTTTCATTGATGTGGCAACATTTTTTTGCTTTTGAATTTGGAATTTTGGAGTGCCTATGTCACTGTTTTTTAAGATTGCTAATAAGTTTGTTTTCTCTACTTTAAAAAGTTATCCTTTAGGTATCGTTAATTTTGATGCGCTTTCTCGACCGTTATTTAATAAATAATTAAGTAATTGTTTTCTTAGTATCTAAGTGTTATCACAATCTAGTGAAGGCCTTCCCCAAACGAATTCCTATTAACTTTAACCGATTACGATCACTTGCGTGGTAACTACGACATAACTTTAAACTACTTTCTTATTCCTGTAAGAATCTAAATCGAATGCCTAGGACATATTAAATATTTAAATTATTATTTCGAAATGTCGTGTAATTGTGCCAAATAATGAAAAACCTATTTAGGTCTTTACTTGTTTCTTACTTCGTTAAAAACCGTTATTTTAAATATAAATTTTATCTATACATATTTAGGTAAACTGGTTTTCTTATCGGTACCTACCTACGTGTCATTTTTGACTTTTGAACTTGGCCCGTTAGTGATAGCCCGCGACTTGTTTGTCACTCGGATCTCCCTCTCTATCTAGTCAGTAACGATAGAGATGCACTGAGCGACAAGCGAGGAAGTACAGCGTGTGCTACCCGTGCAGCGCCTCTATTCCAGACGGTATAAACGATATCGTAGTTTACCTGTTAAGGTATAGTTATGACGTCAGCCGTCATTACTGACAACAAAATAAGAGCTATCAAAACGTTGACACTACGATAACAGGACAAAAACGATATTGTTTTTACCGTGTTGAATAGAGGCGCGTTATTAACAAACTTCTTTTCATTGCTTAAGAAGTAAAAATGTTACTGCCCAGGTACTTTATTTGGCGATTAATCTATATGTACAAGTAGGTATAGGAACGCCTTACAAGAAAGCTATCTTAGGGCCGAGTTCACCAACAATTAAACGGACGGTTAGCGGTTTAACGGTTGTCAAATGTATTGACTAACAGCTGATAAAGACTTAACCGTCTATTAAATTGATTGGTGAACTTGGCCCTTAAAATGTTTGATTTAGGTAACTAATGTATAATATAAGCAATGCGCAAAAAAATGAAAAAAATTGGCTGTGTTTTACCAGAAAAAACTTAACAACAAGAGAATGTTTATACATATGAATCTAGCCACGCCCAGATCAGCTACGTCTGGTGGACGTTGGAAAAGCTATTATGACATAGTTATAGTTATAACATTTAGTGTATACGTAGGTACGATTTTTGTAGGAAATTATAACTATTTGTTTTAATGAAATACTATTTGTGATCAATGTAGGTATTTATTGTGCCAGGTTCCAGGTTTTACCAACACCAGTGACCGCCCACGACTGTCACGTTCCAATCCACATAACACTCCTCTTTTAAACTAATTATCAACATTCTAAATGCAAAAACTGACCCTACAATTATCTTACACAATTATAATAAACGTTGAGTAACGGTGGTATAGCTATACAATGTTTTGTCCTTATCAGTCCTTATCAGTCATTGTGACATTTGGATTTGACAGATAAGGACAAAACATTGTATAGCTATACAACCGTTACTCAACGTTTATTAGTAAGGGGGTTAATCTGGAGACTTAACAATTCTACCAGACCTTGTACATACATTGTTATGATTAGATGAATTATCCTTACACTCTGAAATTGTTTTCATTAACATTTGAAGTTAAGTCATAACATAATTCTCTACAACATCACTCTCTTGAATCAGACTTTCCCTTGTATTTCCATAGTTGTCCTGAGTATTGTGTAAATTTATTTGTTGTCTATTTGATACATGTTTCCTTGGTCATCTTCAACTAAGTATGAACGAGGATACTGCAGCTTTTCTAACACTTTTCCTCCTGACCATATCTTATCACCAACTTTTCTTTTAAATGTAACTTTACTACCTAAATTGTATTCTCTTAGTTCTTTTGCATCTTTATTATAATATTTTCTAATTTTCTCCTGATGTTTTCTATCTAATGAAGCACTAGGTTTTGTACTACTAGGTGGTGGTTACTTTTGTATAAAATGTTCATCCTTGCAGCGACGGCGTCGTGCCCAGCGCTGGGCTGCGAGTACAAGTGCGTAGCGTCGCCGTCGGGCGGCACCTGCGCGTGCGCGGCCGGGCTGGCGCTCGCGCACGACAACAAGACCTGCGTCGACCGCGACGAGTGCAAGGCGTGGGGGTTCTGCCACCAGCTGTGTGTTAACACCCCTGGCTGTAAGTTACTTCTTACACTAATCTTAAGCCCGCTATACATTGGTTAAGGGCAGTGGCTTTCACTGGCAAGGCAACTTGACTCGCTACCGTGAGATCGGTTTACACTACTGAACTGCCTACTGTCACTGTCCTCTGTCCTTGACCTTGCGATCACGAGTCGACCCTCTAACGGCCGAACCCTATATTCAAACCGCGGACAGATAAGGCTTACTTCGGGTTAAAATTTGACATATGCCCATACAAAATGTGTCAAATTTTAATCCGAGGTATCTATCCGTGGTTTGAATATAGGGTTTGGCCATAAGCCACTAGACCACCGACGCTCTTTACAGCTTTCTCTCACCACTGGGGCGTTTAAGACGCGTTGAGCACAGAAAATTCAAAATGTTTATTCAGTTGCCACATATGTCATGAGGGTTTTTTTTACCTACACGTAATATGGAGTGAATATACTAGCGCTTCGGACAAAACCATCATTACGGAGAAGTGAAGCCCTCATTAGTCATTAGTATTATTGTGTATCTAATGTATATTCTTGAAATCGAATTGTGTTGAGTTATGGTAGAAATTAATAGACAATTTATAGGATATACGACATAATAATATTATGTATATAAAAATATCTACAGGGGGGTTACCATGACATACTAAAGCAGTTCGGTTAGTGTTGAGAAAAAAAGGACAGAACCATAGCAGTTAAACAGCTCTGTCCCTTTCTCTCAAGATAAACTGAACTGCTTAAGTATGTCAGTAACCCCCCAGATCATATTTACGTACATAACTATAGCTACCTACAGCATTAGTACTGTAGAATTCATTTAAATTGTAGCGAAATGAATAATAACATATAGATACTTTATGAGCGTTTCGTGGGATTTGCATTGTATGTGTGAAACTCGGTAATACCGTTAAGCCTAGAAGTGGAAAACGATAGCATCTTTCAAAATTAATCAAAGCAAAAAAAAACTTGTGGGAATTTGGCCGTTATTATTCAGTGAAAAAAACGAGATTACTTAGCAAAATTTTAATATTACTTAATTTCTAGGTAAGCGAGTACCACCCTCGACCTCGTCGTCACTTAACATCAGGTGAGACTGAGGTTAAACGCGAACCAATTTTATATTTTAAATAAAAGGTGTGTTAAAACCTCATTTTTACAGCATTTAAATGTGCGTGCGCGCCCGGCTACACGCTGGTGGACGGCGCGCGCTGCGCGGCGGGCGCGGCGGCGGCGCCGGCGCTGCTGCTCGCGTACGAGAAGGCCATCCTGCGCATGGACATGCACGGCCGCGCGCCCGCCACGCTCGCCAACGCCACCGCCGCCGCCGGCCTCGACTTCCACTACAAGCGGAACCTGCTGTTCTGGTCCGACCTTAAAACTGGAAAGGTGGGTCTAGCAACTCAATTGAGAATAATAGAGAAGAAAGGAAATATTTTTTTATAAACTAACGCAGATTTCAACAAGTGAAAGAATTTTATTAGTTACCTACATTCTACTCTTAATAACTCCTAAATGTGTGAAAACACCACCAAGTTTCATTGATAGGTCCTGTTCAGTCTCAAAACGCTTTCGAGATGACAGTTGTGAGATGTATCTTAAAACGGAAACCTCGATCTAGCTCCGTTAAATAAAGTGGCCCTTCTTCTCGGCCGTACTTTTTTACATCAAAATAAATTTTGTTTACTTTCGATTTTGGCACAGAGAGCTACTCAGTTTGGGTTCTTTTCAACTTTAGTTACGAACGGTCTGAACGGTCTTTTAATCTCAGTAACTATAAGAGATCATGTATGTTTCAGATCCACTCGCAGCAGCTGAGCGCGCCGGCCGGCAGCTCCTCGTACGGCGCCGACATCTCCGTGGCGGGGTCGTGGGCGCCCGTGGCGCTCGCCGTGGACTGGGTGGGCGACAAGCTGTACGTGGCTGACAAAGAGGGCCAGAAGATCGACGTCTTCGAGCTCGACGGCCGCTGGCATACCGTGGTGCTCGGGTCCAACCTGACCAGCCCCTCGGATATTGCATTGGATCCTACGTTGGGGCTGATGTTTGTGGCTGATAGCAGTCAGGTGAGATTGAACTAATAATGTTCAACAGCATAAAAATTTCCTTCTAGTAGGTACGGCTGCAACCATGGCCATAATATGTTCATATATCTTTTCGGTATGCTATTCATTCGACTAACATAATCTCATTTCTTCTTTCAGATCATACGCGCAAACATGGACGGCACGCATGCCAAATCCATAGTCTCCGAAGCAGCTTACAAAGCGTCTGGTATCGCCGTGGACATCATCGCGCGCCGCGTGTTCTGGTGCGACCCCTTGCTGGACTACATCGAGACCGTGGACTACGAGGGCAACCATCGCTTCCTCGTGCTGCGCGGCCAGCAAGTGCCCAGCCCTTCAAGACTTGCCCTTTTCGAAGACAGAGTCTACTGGTCCGACGCCGCCAAACAAGGCATCAGCTCCGTCAACAAATTCCAAGGTTCTACCAGCATACAAGCTATTTACAAGATGAAAGACATCAGAGACCCGAAAGCTGTTACGGTCATACATTCGTTAAAACAGTCCTCAGTCAATAACCCCTGCGGAGTAGACAATGGCGGATGTGCGCATATGTGCATTGTGACTGCTTTACTGAATGGTGGTCTAGGGTACAGATGCGCGTGTCACATAGGTTTTAGGTTAGAAACTGATTTAAGAAACTGTGATGTTGTCTCGGAGTTCCTCATGTACTCGCAGCAGAGGTGCATCAAGGGCAAGGTCCTGAACCCTGTGATAGAAGGCTTCAGTGAAGCTATACTACCTGTTGTTTCGATTAGAGCGAGATTCGTTGGCTTAGACTTCGACTCGAGAGATGAGCATATTTACTACTCAGATGTTTCACAACATGTTATATACAGAATTCACAGAAATGGAACGACCAGAAAAATAGTGTTAACTTCACAAAACGAAGGCGTCGAAGGCTTAGCAGTCGACTGGGCTTCGAAGAACTTGTATTATATCGACTCCAGAAAAGGTACTCTTAATGTTTTATCGACGAGAAACGTAGCTTATAAGAGGACTTTACTGAAAGATTTGAAAAAGCCGAGAGCCATAGTTGTACATCCGAACAAAGGTTACATATTTTTTTCGGAATGGGGCCGCCCAGCCAACATCAGTCGAGCGAACACCGACGGTACCGGTCTACTGGTCTTCGAGAACGTTACCCTCGGATGGCCGAACGGTCTTAGCATTGATTTCGATGCAGACCGAGTCTACTGGTGCGACGCGTTATTAGATCACGTCCAGCATGCAAAACTTGATGGCACGGACGTTAAGACGGTAAATTCTAGACTCATTAGACATCCATTCTCAATCGTTGTTTATAAAGAATTCATGTATGTTACGGACTGGAGATTGGACGCTATTGTTAGGCTACATAAGTTAACCGGCGAACAGGAGGATATTATGGTAAGGGAACCGCAAACAAATAGGTTATACGGCGTCAAAGTTTACAGTGAAGATATCCAGAAAATCTATTCCAATCACCCGTGTTCGAGGAATAATGGTAACTGCCAAAAAATTTGTTTTGCGGTGCCAAGAAACAACACAGAGCTACTGACAGTAAGATGCGGGTGTCCTTATGGAGAGAAACTAGATAATAATGGGACCACTTGCATTCCGGATCCGAACAAGGAGCCTCCGGTCCAGGCCTGCTCTTACTCCTGGGACTTCACGTGCAACAACAACTAGGGTTGCATGCCTAAGAGTTGAGACTGCGACGGCGATGACTGCTATGATAACAGCAATGAGGACAGAATTGCATAAGTAAGTTTATTATGCGACGTTACTTTTAGTTTAATAAATTCGAAAGTGTGTCTGTTTGTCTATCTGTTGCGCACTACACCAACTTTTATTAAATTGGAAATAGAGATAGGTCTTGGTCCCGAGGAACGACATCATAGGAAAAAAATAATGTTATCGAGGGAAACATCATCAAACGTTTAAGCGGCGAAGTCTTAAGAGAAACGTTGTTATAGTATAGTACCTAACCTGTTGCATGACGTTATTGCTGAAATTACAAAGCCAACCTCACAGTAGTAACGAATCGATATCAATGCATCGGCTTATCTTAATAATAATGCAATCACCGAATAAAGTGTGTAAAACGGTTTCGCCCACTAAACAATTTGTTTTGTCTCTCACTATAATACAATGTTCCAATGAAGTATTTCACTGTAACTATAAAACTCACAGCAGGTTCTAATTTTAATCGTCCGGCTGTAGAATATATCTCGTTGGCAAAAATCTAGCGTGTCAAATAAATATTCATGGTTATAGGAGTCTTACATATTCGTGGTCCGCCATGTTGTTGTTGTGTCACTGCTAGACATAATTAAGTGTCATTCCGTTTCTATTTCTGTCCATAATTATCTTGGACTCTTCCTCCAGTCTTAAACAAAGGTAACTATCAAGTTCATCCCGGTTAAATCCTTATTTGGTCTACTCCAGAACTCGAGTCCTTTACAACACTAGTAACAGCCGACACAAGTTCAAGGTTAAAAGAGACTGCTCCGTATCAATTAAGCTGTAATTTGCATAGTATAGCGTGAGTATAGCAAACATGTTGCGTGTGAGTGACACGTTTTGTATTTGACGTAAGGCGTTCAAAAGGTCAAACTGAACTTTACCTACTCAACTCCATTGGAATAATCCGTCATGGTTGACAACCCTCATAGTTTCGAATAAGGTTAAAATTCAACCGTCAATGGCTTGTCGACTTCTGTCTGACTTTTCTAATTTGAAATTTAAATGAATTTAAAATACTATGCATTTATGCATTTTGGTACTATAGCGTACATAATACCGCAATAACGAAGGCAGGCGGAGCAGCGCCGCGGCGACACGGCGTAATCGCATGGTTTATCGCTATTCCCTCAGGACTTCCCAATTTTCGGGGATAAAAAGTAGTCTATGCGCTATTCCAGATTATAATCTGTTTCCAGATCCATTCAGCCGTTCTGGCTAGATTTAGTAACAAACATTTGTATCTTTACATAGTATAAAACGAATCCCGCCGTCTGTCCCTCTGTATGTACGCTTAGATCTTTCAAACTAAGCAATGGATTGGCCGAGTTACAATATAGAGTGGTGCTCTGACTGCTGAGCTACCGGGCGACAGAGTGATACAAGTGGAAGGCTTTATGTATAACTAGAGGACGCCCGCGATTTCGTACACGTAGAATTAGTTTCCCGCTACTCCCCCCCATTTCTTCCCGTTGGGGGTCGATTTTTGGAAAATCCTTTCTTAGTTCTCACTTACATCATGAAAGGAACCCATGTACCAAATTTCAAGTTTCTAGGTACAGTAGTTTCGGCTGTGCGTTGATATGTCAGTCAGTCAGTTTAGCCTTTTATATATATAGATAAATATTATGTATAATAAATAAATTCTGGATTATGTACGAGTGTTACAGAAAACTCACATAAACCAAAGCGAAGCGAGGGCGGGTCGCTAGAAGTATATAAACGACTTCCGTTGATATGCAATAATTTGAATTTTAGTCTGCGTAGGTATCGTTCGTTTTAATCGACTCCGTTTTCTGTGCTAATCTAGGATACATACCTACGTACCTACATAGCGAATTGGATCCAAATTGGTTAAGTCGTTTAAGACAAACATTCTCACAAACTCACGTAACGCAGTCTTACCATTGCTAATCTACGTCTAGTCCTATGTCCTATATAGACTCCAGTCTGTCTAGCTAGGATGCTCCTTGGTACACTTACTTCATGTAAACTCCCGCTTTAACCTCACCTCGCCTCTTTTTACATAAAATATCTTACCTCCTTTTTATTTCGTTCCTGGCCACTCTTACGTTTCTTTTATTGATCTAAATCCTTCAAAATTCAAAATTGTTATGATCGATTCAGATATCGATCAATAGTCACCAGTTAGCAACCTTCAGTAAAAACAAACAGGGTTCTAGGATTTCATGCCAACTTAGTATTAATTTATTATATTACCTAATTGATTAATGTGTTAACTTACAATACAATGCATAAATCATTGAAAATGCAATAAAATTGAGTAAGAGATTTATTTATTCACAACTACACAACAACCCGTCCCAACATCACCATCGCTGTCATCGCGGTGGTGAGTGTCTGATATACTTACCCCATACTGTCATAGTAACCATCTTAGTCATAAACGCGCATTAACTAAAGCACACCTCGGACAATGGCGATAAAATGTAAGAAACAAATGCGTTCCTATTCCTACGCACACAGTCTAAGCTCGTGTAGGTGAACGCGTACCATGCTTGTGTGAGTGAGATAAGATATGCTAGGGTTGCCGCCATTTTAGTGCGTTCGCGAATCGGGAACGCAATATGAGATGACGTTGTAATAGCGGCGTCGAATTATTTTGTGTGCTTGTAATTAATTATAAACAAAAACATTTTTAACTCTATTTTCTGAGATTATTATTGACCGAAGCGTTAGCGAAGGTTTATGATTTGACTCGAGCAATTTGCTTTTGTATGTCCGGATGTTCTCCGTTTTATAAACTTAACGCGAGGTGTACAACTCACAGAGCCACTAGTTATAAGGTTGCTTATCTATTAAACTATCTTATTTTTAATAAGTAGCATTATTTACCTAATTATCCTACTATTATTATAAACGTGAAAGTTTGTGAGTACGTGAGGATGTATGAGAAAAAGACGAATTCGTTTATTATAGACTTTCTCATTTTCCCGTTGCAAAATAAACCTGTGGTTTGACTTTAACTTTCCCTTATTATAGTAGTAGCTAGACAGAAAGAAAAATTAATCAGTTTTAGTAACAGAAAGTATTATGAGTTGTACAGCCAACGGAAAATTGAATCTTTGCGAATTACTAAATAAAGGGATAGTCTAAGGAAAATAAAATTTGAAAATATTTGTTTGATATTTAAATATTTAACGTGGCCTCCGCTCTACGCACCGCGTGTCGTCGCGTCCTTGCCAGCCGGTAACTGTGAGGTAACTGAGAGCGGGTGGGCGGCACTTTCAACGGGAGGCAGGGAGTGACCATACTGTACGGTAGTACTCTTTATTATACTGTGACTAAAGTATATCTGAAATATGCTCTGTCCTTATCTGTCATTATGACATTTGATTGAACAGAAAAGGATTTTCCATTTGTACCTAATGACACTAAATCGTTATTAGGTCAAAACTTGTTAGTCATAAAAAGTACAACACATACAACTTCCAAAGACATGTATTGTGTGACAGAGTCGACGGAGCTCCGCTTCGCGGAGCTCCTATTTCTAGGCAGTTAAGGCCTTCGGCCTTGACGCAATACTAACCTAACCTATTGATCAAAATTTCTCGTCTATAGCAGGGGTTTTTTGATTACGCATCGGATAAGCGCGAGCCCAAATCACATTTGACCATAAGTATTTGTTGATTTTCGTTATTATGGTCTTTAATACTTTAGAAACATAAAAAAATGCTGTACTTTTCATTTGGTAGAAAAACGGTAGGGATACTTTTCGTCGCCCAACTGAACTTTTTTCAACTTGGTTGTGTATCGTTAACAACTACGCTTAAACTTTTTGGTCCTCACCCAGTCCCTATAAGAATATCTGACACCTCAATAACCCCTGAAAGTTTAGTTTGAACGTTTGAAAGGCTTGTTTATATTTTAAATCAAGAATGGAAAACATTATAGGTACGTCATTAGACCTCCCTGGTATCCTACTCGGTAAAGCCATATTGCTGTTAACATGTTACCGTGATTTTTTTAACTGGGCCGCCCTCACTTTTAAGTAAATAAGAGTTATCATAACATTACATTTATGACGTTCAAAACACGATAACAGAGGAAGCAGCAAAGAGCCCCTGGACGGTCAACACAATTTATCATCGACTTGTTTGTCCCTCAGATATCCCTTTCTAATCAGTCTTTACTGATAGAGACGCACTGAGAAATGAGAAAATACAACATGTGCTAGCCGCTTCTGGTATATCTAGGTGGATATTCGGGACTTCAACCGCCGTCAATGTTGTGTTGAATGACTTCATATTGATGAATGTAACAGGGGCGCGGCCGACGCGAAGCGCCCGCGGTCCGGCGCGCCCGCGCCGCGCCGCATGCCGCTGGAACAACACGACCATTCTAATTAATCTATCGACAGTCTGTGACCACTCAGAAGGCGCTTCGGGTTTGTATTTCTCTCTCACTCGCTCTTAATAAGAGCCAATGAGAGAGACAAGTACAAACCTGAAGCACCTTCTAGGAGCTTCGCTGTACTACTCGACTACTTACGGCGAGCTCCAGACTGACCGAGTCTACCGAAACTATGCATATTTTGGGACCGAATAAGGTATATACAGTGATCGGAAATAGGTGAGCTAATTTACCTAAACTTGATGCATGTTCATTCAATAATGTATTCCCATCTCACTAACGCATGAATGAATATGCGTCAAGTTTAGGTAAATTTGCTCACCTATTTCCGATCACTGTATATAACAGACTATATACCTTCGGTCCAAAATGTACACCATGTTAAATACCTACTAATAAATATTGAATAATTCTAAAATGCTTGATAACAGTCTATAAGTACATGTTAAGGGCCTGTTTCACAATCGACGAGTAAATTTATCTGCCATTTAAAGTTGGCTCTCTCCTTGTCTATTTTTACCCGACTGCGGCGGAGCCCAAAAGGAGGGTTATGTTTTTCACCGTCATGTATGTATGTATGTCCAGGGGGGTTATTATGACATGGCTATGCAGTTCATTTTACGGTGAGCGTAAAGGACGGAGCTATAGCAGTTACATAACTCTGTCCTTATCTCTCAGCGTAAAATGAATTGCATAGGTACGTCATAATAAACCCACTGTTCTATGTTCCCCGCTACAACAAAAACGGCTTGGACGATTTTGACAGATGAGGTATCATTGGATTCGTCTTCGCAGCGAGAGTGTCATAGGCTACATTTTATCCCGGGAAAACGTCCCGTTTTTTTTATTACCCGACTGCGGCGGAGCCCAAAAGGAGGGTTATGTTTTTCACCGTCATGTATGTATGTATGTCCAGTTCTATGTTCCCCGCTACAACAAAAACGGCTTGGACGATTTTGACAGATGAGGTATCATTGGATTCGTCTTCGCAGCGAGAGTGTCATAGGCTACATTTTATCCCGGGAAAACGTCCCGTTTTTTTTATTATTAATAAAACTAAAAAGTACTTACTTTGACGACATTATACAAACTGCAGTTGGGTTTTTTTTAAAGCTTGCTTTTCGTTACACTTGTTAAGTGTAAGAAAGGGATAGGGCTAAATTTATCTGTCAAATATGCTTTACTTGTCGATTGTGTTGTGAAACAGGCGGTAAGAATTTTTGCAACCTTAAATAAATTCGGTCAAGTGCGAGTCGGACTCGAGCTCCGCGAGTACCGCGAGCTCTTTATTTCATTTTTATTAATTGTTGTCATAACGGTCAAACTCTAGCTATTACGGTTTAAAAGATACAGCCTCGTGACAGACAGATGGACGGACAGCGGAGCCTTTATAATGGGTCACCTTGGCACCATTTGGATACGGAACCCTAAGTGCAAAATGTACCTACATCTTACCTACGCGTCAGACCAATTTCAATGAATACAGTGACGCAACTCAAGACATCCGTTAATCTAAGGAGGAAAGGATGTGTTGTTTTCCTTGTCCTTGCAATTTGCAAACAATATATTATTTATTCGCAAAAAACATAAACCTCGTCTTTGAACAGGTTTCTCGTGCGCAGTAAATATAGCGCAAGCTCCATATCGAAACTGGTTGTTTAGATTATTGGGAATTCCGCTGGATAGTCGAGATGTAGGCGCACATCCTTTGCTTGGTTTTTACACTCTCGTGTTTTCCTGAGTATTTAAATTCAGAAAAACAAACAGCGTTGTACAGAAAATATTTACAAAGAAAAGAGATTGACTAAAAGACTGACGACGCGCTGGCCTAGTTGGTAGTGACCCTGCCTACGAAGCTAGCGGTCCTGGGTTCAAATCCCGGTAAGGGCAGATATTTGTGTGATGAGCGCGAATATTTGTTTCTGAGTCATGGATGTTTTCTATGTATTTAAGTATATATTTATCTATATAAGTATGTTTATCGTTGTCTAGTACCCATAGTACAAGCCTAGAGCTTAGTTTGGGACTAGGTCAATTGGTGTGACATTGTCCCCTGATATTTATTTATTATTTATTTATTTACTTAAATGGCGGCAGTATCATTATCTCGCCTCGCACGACCTAGTCCCAAACTGGGTTTGATTGCACTGGTTATGGTTTTTTTTAGTATCTTTCATCTAGTCAGTTATTATTGGTGTAAAAACCGGTTTTGAATACTGATGAATAATGTTTTTTTCTATTAAAACAAATATAGCAAATCAATATCTAAAACTGTTCCAAAGTATTATACCTATATGAGATTTTAAAGCATTGTGGTTTCTGAATTAATTAAGACGCAGTGACAGACATACAGGGTACCTAGTGATTCTTTCAAAAGCAAAGGTGAGCGAACGCAGGAGTGAATGTCCAAGCGGCGAGTTTAAGTAGTCCCGTCAAAGCGAACAAAACACATTTTAGCGCGTGCATTCTCAATTAGGCAGCCTTTATACGTCCGAGAAGCCATGCTGTCAAAATATTTAGCACATTTAACGAATTTAAAAAAACTATTACTACTTAGTAAAGACTTGATTGGTTCCTGACATAATGCGACTGAAGTGTTTATAGGTACCTACCTACTAAAAGTTATCTAAGACAGTATCAAATAACTATATATCGACAAATAGTGTATATCTACTTACATTTTGAGATAGTTTATTGTGGCTTCGGAACCTTACACGGAGCATGGGCCTAAATGCTCTCATCAGGTTTTAAAATACATTTGCCGTAACTTGTTGACTATATTTGCCCATATGATTTTACTCATCAATCATCAATCATAAACTCACGCCTTCATTCCCAGAGTGGGGTAGGCAGAGCCACAGACTCACCAACAACTCCAAAAACTTGTTGATAATTCTGTGACCACATTTTGCACAACCAGGTTAAGATGGTGTATTAGTGACAGGTTGCAAGCCCATCGCCTAACAGCACTACACAGCCTTTAGACACGGCATCAAATCAAATTTACTCAATTTTACTCAAAGAAAGAAAATACTTCGTACGAACGTGTGACTAATATCTTTAATATTTATTACTTATTAAGTCTGCTATAACAACTCAACCAACAATCGCACTATCAAACAAACGAAACAAGACAATTTTTTTTTACGGGGAAAATCCCCGAGCTCGCTTAAAGGCTTTCACGGCTTCTCGCGCTTCCGCCTCGCCACCCCACCTGCGGCCGGCCGGCGCGGCAGTCTCTCTCTGTCCCCGCTCGAGACGCCACGCGCGTCCCCGCCACACACCCAAAACTTTCCAAAGAAACTTTCCAGAATCCAGAAAAATCTATTATTGTGAGTGTCAGTGCTGTGTTGATGTGTTAGTGAAGTGAAGATGCGTTGTGCCGGCGGCTGCTGGCTCGCGCTCTTGGTGGTGGCCGTCGCCGCGCAAGACACGAGGCACCTATCAGGTCGGTCCCGTTTCAAACTGGCCAGTGTCTAAAGTTAAGGTTGGCGGGAATCTTTTTCATTGATGTGGTAACATTTTTTTGCTTTAGAATTTGGAAATTTGGAATGCCTATGTAATTGTTTTTAAAGTTTGATAATAAGTTGATTTTCTCTACTTTAAAAAGTTATTCAATATCGCTAATTTTGATTTTAAGGGTGCAGTCTTCAGTGATCGGACGGCCTTCACTACTTCCTTTTGTGTAGGGGAGCCACGTCAAAATGTTTTAAGGGCTTCTTCTTTCTCTGGTTCCGGTTCCCGGCAAAGGTCTTCCAGGAACCGGAACCGAACCTTTGCCGGGAACCGGAACCAGAGAAAGAAGAAGCCCTTAAAACATTTTGTCATTTTTTCCCTGAGATTGCCGGAGTTGGGAGCGCGTTGGGCACAATCCACAATACCATCAGCCCATACTCGCTTGTCATGACGGGTACTGCTGTAGATTTTTCTGCGAGTCTGTCAGTATTGTGGCCTCAGATCTTCGCGCACTGCCACATCGCTGGTTGCAAGGAGTTCAAGATGGAGCTCGCGTCTTTCTTCATTCTTCAATGAGGTTCCAGGTTCTCTATGACATCCAGTCTTCACGTGTATATATTTTGTGTCCAAGAACGACGGAGCTGGTCTCTGTGTAGGCCATTTTGATGTGATTCCACTCCACGTCGACAGTAGTATTAGAGTCCGTTTCGAGGACGGAGAAGCGATTTCGCAGCTCCAGCCGAGACGTGTCGCCTATGTCTGGGTCCCACAGCTTGTTGACTTCAAATCATTTGAAAATGCTGGTGGTGGCGCTGGCAGCTCGAGCTACAGCTACTTTGAGCCGGCTAAGGCCTACGACTAGGTGGTGATCACTGTCGATATCCGCGTCACGACGGTTGCGTCCGTCGAGCAGTGATGAGCGCCATTTGGAATTAATCTAATCGATCATCTGATTTGGTGCTTGGTGATCCCATCGGGTGAGTTCTATGTATATTTATGGTGGTCTCCATGAATTAATAAAGTGCCTTCGTTGTCTTGGCAGAACTCCAATAATCTCTCCCCGTTCTCGTTTCGGACTCCCAGCCCGTGTGTGCCCAATTGCCCATGTGTCTTTGACAGCCGTCGTTGTTTGTACCAACTTTTGCGTTCATGACGACAACTATGTCCTGCGTGTGGATGTTCTTTAACTTCAGATTGAGTGCACTATAGAAATCGTCCTTGTCTTCCTCTGATGCTAGATTTTTGGCGCGTAGCATTGAACGAGGATTATCTTGCGGGCTTTGTTGTCAAACCGGGCTGCAATGATTCGCTCTGAGATGGGAGTCTAGCAGGGTCTTCTTCGCAGCGTCAGAAAGGAGGAACCCCAAGCCGTTTAACGCACGTCTTCTTCATTTTCCTTCCCGGAGTAAAGAAAAGTAAGGCCCTTGGATGTCCTCAGGTCTCCAAATTCATTTCTGCGCACTTCTCTGAGACCAAGTATCTACAGTTTGTGTATTAGCATTTCTGCTTCTGCTTGGGCTAGTCGGCTATCCTCGCTCAGTGTTCGCACGTTCCAACGAGCAATTCGTGTCCGTATTATCATGCCGAGAATAATTTAAAGCTCTAAGCTAATAAGTTTTGTTATTAAACTTATCGACTATTTCCAGCCTTTAAAGATATTTTCTTGTAGGTAGGTATGTTGTTTTTTAAGGTGATCTGCTTGCTTTGTATTAATATTGTTAAAAGATTTAAAACGATTGAATAAAGAACACTTAAATGCTTATTTTACTTTGTTTCTACTTTTTGTCCAATTTACCAACTTCAAGTACTCTCAAGAAGGTAAATAAGTGACTTTTATTACAAAAATGAGTTTTTTATATTCCTTAGCCTTACAGTAATACAAATTTAACACAATTGTTTCAAATAAGTGAGTGCGAACGACTGGGAAAAAAACCCAGTGGTAAGCATTGCGAAGAAAGGGAAGCGAAGCCCGAACTTAGTAATTATTTATTAGTATTTTTGTGCAATAAAAATTATATAACCAAATAATTACGCACGTTATTTAGCTTTAAAACTATAAATGCAAAGATAAACACATACACAGATACACATTTTTTCGCGAATGTATTAAAAACGTCGTTTGATACACGTGCGGAACTGTCATTTTCACTCGCCCCGAGTCTTGTCGTCTGCGTCTTGTGTGTGTGAATTTTAATTTCCCCCACTTGAAAAGAGAAGTGTTGTAAGTTTGACGCCTGGACGCCTGTTCCGCTGCCTGGTGTGGAGGTCTCCGTAGCTTCCAAAAGGATGAACCGTTTTAAATGCTCTTTTAAGTTGGAAGCTAGTTTCATCTGTTTGGTTTTGATTTTTTTTTATTAAAATCGGCGAGCCGTTGAAGAGCAGTCAATGGTATCCCATTATCATAAACCCAACCTTACCTACTTACCTTATTATGAGCATGTTTTTTGGGAGCTTTTACTTTCGATTGTACAACATCCTTACACTTTATAACGAGCTAATATAATTCAATCCATCAATCAATGAATTTATTTATTTGTTCTAATTCTACGATAACTTCCATAAATTAACCCTTTACCTCCCCAGGTTTCTCCCCCTGGGGAAATGCTTTGTTCAAGTGAGTGCTTGGAATAGCCGCTACCGACTATTCTAAGATCCAGCTGCAAGATATGCAGAAGACTGCAAAAAATAACAGATGGGTAAATTCTTTACAGCGCAATCCAAACCACATTACCGGGTGGGATGGGTTACCCATATAAGGCCAAAGAAACGCATAATAAACGGGGGTAACTTCATCAATATCTAGACAATGCATTTCGTGTCAGATTTTGACCGTGGGCTAATTCCTAAGAAGTAAGAAAACTTATGAAGGACACATTAAAAAAAAAAATGCTTGACGTCGTCAGTGTCATTAGAGATGCCAAGTCATTTGTAATTTATAGGAAACTCAACCTTACTGCTGTAAAATGACAGATTGACTTTGACCCTAAGGTGGGTTAATTTAAGTCTTTGACTGTAACTCCAACCAAAATGTTTATCCTTCCAGCGACGGAGTCGTGCCCAGCGCTGGGCTGCGAGTACAAGTGCGTGGCGTCGCCGTCGGGCGGCACCTGCGCGTGCGCGGCGGGGCTGGCGCTCGCGCCCGACAACAAGACCTGCGTCGACCGTGACGAATGCAAGGCGTGGGGGTTATGCCACCAGCTGTGTGTTAACACTCCTGGATGTAAGTAACTTTTTACACTAATCTTAAGCCCGATATATATTGGACAAGGCAAGTACAGTCAGCCAATTTGATTTCTAGGCCACTATGAACTAATATGTTAAAGTGACGTTGACAACCAAAACGTAAGAGACTTCGTATGATGGGACAGTGAAGTGAAAAAAATAAAAAAGGATTATATTTGGATCCACTGGCAAGGCAACTTGACTCGCTACTGTTCAATCCGTTTACACTACTATACTGCCTCCTGTCACTGTCCACTGTCCTTGACCAATATTAATCGGGCTTTACAGATGGGCCCTTTAGGATACACTTTGACGACCCCTTTAGGATCTTTTATGCAATTACCCCGTTACACACGCAGCTGTTCGAATGTGCAGATTTCTTCACGATGTTTATCCTTCACCGTAAGAGTATCGGATAATGTACCTAAAATAGAAAAACTCATTAGTACATGGTTATCACGGGGCTCAAACTCGGTACCTTCCGATCACGAGTCGAACCCCTAAGCCACTAGGCCACCGACTGTCTTTTAACTTCTTACTCAACACTTGGGCGTTTAAGACTGCGTTGAGTATACACCAAATGTACCTACAGTGAAAGTTCGAAATATTTATTCAGGTAATTGGACACGTGAAGGACAGAGCTATAGCAGTTGAACAGCTCTGCCCCTTTCTCTCAACCTAAACTGAACTGCTTTAGTATGTCATGGTACCCCCAGATCTTATTTATGTACATTACTATAGCTACAGTACTAGTACGGTACAGTTCATTTAAATTGCAGCGAAATTAATTACAACATATATGTACTTTATGAGTGTTATCTTGCACTGTATGTGTGAAAATCAGTAAGGTTTTGCTTATTTTTGTGATTTTAGTTAAAATACTGCTTTTCTATTAAGTTTTAAAGCTCAACATTAAATGTCATTTTAGTTATGATCGAATAAATGAGCTACGGATAAATGAGCCACTTTTTTATTTTTGTCGAGTATTATAATGCGAGATTTAGGTTGTTTCAAAACATTATTTATTGCCAATTCTTTTGAACTTTTTGGTTTTTTTTTTAGGTATTGGACTGATTTTGAGCTAAAGTTTATTTCTCTTGTTTTAATTTTATGAACGAGAGTTCTGAGTAGGCGAAATCAAAAATATTTTTTGCCCGTTTTCTATAAAAAATTACCAAGTTTATTATTTTTTTTACTCGAAAAATTTATATGAAGGTGGTAAAAACTAAAAAGTAATTCATACATTTTTTAGACGACTTTCACAGCATTACATTGTAAATTTTTCATACCGTTAAGACGTCAAAACGATTCATGAATATGTGACATTCTAAACCTCTTCCAGCAAAATTCACATAACAGTCGCCGGTCGGTGTCAGAGGGCTTATTGTCTAACACACTCGAAATCACGATCGTTTTCATTTTGAAAATCGAAGGCTTGTCTGCATACAAAATGAAAACAATTGCTCCACTTTGAAGCCGGTTGTGATTGCGAGTGCGTTAGACAATAAGCCCTCCGGTCGATTAATCAAAATAAAATTATAAAAACAAAAAAGTAGCTCACACATTCGTTAAAATTAGAAATTATCTTTCTCGTTGTGCATTAAAACTTGTAGAAATACAGTACCTATTTCAACTGTAAAATCCGTAAATCAGCGAAATCGGCAAAATTTCGTATACGGCCTCTTTGCATCTACTAAAAGTAATCAACAACAAGAAAAAGAAGATTAGGTAATTCATAAAACGTGTGCGAATAAAAAAAACGAGGTACTTACCTATAGCAAAATATAAACATTTTTTTTTTTTCAGCATTTAAATGTGCGTGCGCGCCCGGCTACACGCTGGTGGACGGCGCGCGCTGCGCGGCGGGCGCGGCGGCGGCGCCGGCGCTGCTGCTCGCGTACGAGAAGGCCATCCTGCGCATGGACATGCACGGCCGCGCGCCCGCCACGCTCGCCAACGCCACCGCCGCCGCCGGCCTCGACTTCCACTACAAGCGGAACCTGCTGTTCTGGTCCGACCTTAAAACTAGAAAGGTGGGTCTAGGAACTCAATTGAGGATGATAGCGAAGAAGAAAGGATTTTTTGGGATAGAAGCTTTCCGTCCACATCTCGATATGACTAGGTAGCAAATACGACCAGATCGCTTTGCGACTACATCTCGGTCTGACTACATCGCTTTGTGCCTAGATCGCAATACGACTAGATCGCTTTGCGACTACATGTCAATAGGTCTGAGTCGCTAAATTACCACTTTTTTTTTCATGTTATGTCTGTGTTAGCAATGTCGACGGAGCCCCGCATGGCGGGGCTCCTATTCCTGGGCAATTTGCACTTCGGACATTTGAAGTTACCTAACGAACCTAACCTACCTAGTAACGCAAGCGAAGTGGTCAATTTGCAACTCGGCCTTTTGAGATGTAGTCGCAAAGCGATCTGGTCGTATAGCGATCTAGGCACAAAGCGATGTAGTCAGATCGAGATGTAGTCGCAAAGCGATCTAGTCGTATTTGCTACCTAGTCCTAACGAGATGAAGACCTAAAGCTTCTATACCGATTCATTGTGCTCTTAATAACTCCTTAAAGTGTGAAGAAATTACCACGTTTCAATGAAAGGTCTTGTTTAGTCTGATGAAAATACTTTGGAGATGACAGTTGTTAAATGTATCTTAAGTTGAAAAACTCGCTCTAGATCAGCTCAATAAAGCGGCCCTTTTTCTAGCGCTGGCTTACTTTTTTGCAATCCCATAATTAACCTTAACGTTCTTCTATTCTCAGTAACTATAAGAGATCATGTATTTTTCAGATCCACTCGCAGCAGCTGAGCGCGCCGGCCGGCAGCTCCTCGTACGGCGCCGACATCTCCGTGGCGGGGTCGTGGGCGCCCGTGGCGCTCGCCGTGGACTGGGTGGGCGACAAGCTGTACGTGGCCGACGGCGTGGGCCAGAAGATCGACGTCTTCGAGCTCGACGGCCGCTGGCACGCCGTGGTGCTCGGATCTAACCTGACCAGCCCCTCGGATATTGCATTGGATCCTACGTTGGGGCTGATGTTTGTGGCTGATAGCAGTCAGGTGAGATTGAACTAATAATGCTCAACAGCATGAAAATTCCTTCTAGTATGTATGGCTGCAACCATGGCCTTAATACATTAATTCATATATCTTTTCGGTATGCTATTCATTTGACCAACATAATCTCATTTCTTCTTTCAGATCATACGCGCAAACATGGACGGAACGCACGCCAAATCCATAGTCTCCGAAGCAGCTTACAAAGTATCTGGTATTGCCGTGGACATCATCGCGCGCCGCGTGTTCTGGTGCGACTCCTTGCTGGACTACATCGAGACCGTGGACTACGAGGGCAACCATCGCTTCCTCGTGCTGCGCGGCCAGCAAGTGCCCAGCCGTTCAAGACTTGCCCTTTTCGAAGACAGAGTCTACTGGTCCGACGCCACCAATCAAGGCATCAGCTCCGTCAACAAGTTCCAAGGTTCTACCAGCATACAAGCTATTTACAAGATGGAAGACATCAGAGACCCGAAAGCTGTCACCGTCATACATTCTTTAAAACAGACCTCAGTCAATAACCCCTGCGGAGTAGACAATGGCGGATGTGCGCATATGTGCATTGTGACTGCTTTACTGAATGGTGGTCTAGGGTACAGATGCGCGTGTCACATAGGTTTTAGATTAGAAACTGATTTAAGAAACTGTGATGTTGTCTCGGAGTTCCTCATGTACTCGCAGCAGAGTTTCATCAAGGGCAAGGTCCTGAACCCTGTGATAGAAGGCTTCAGTGAAGCTATACTACCTGTTGTTTCGATTAGAGCGAGATTCGTTGGCATAGACTTCGACTCGAGAGATGAGCATATTTACTACTCAGATGTTTTACACGATGTTATATACAGAATCCACAGAAATGGAACGACTAGAGAAATAGTGTTAGCTTCACAAAACCAAGGCGTCGAAGGCTTAGCAGTCAACTGGGCTTCGAAGAACTTGTATTATATCGACTCGAGAAAAGGTACTCTTAACGTTTTATCGACGAGAAACGTAGCTTATAAGAGGACTTTACTGAAAGATTTGAAAAGACCGAGAGCCATAGTTGTGCATCCGAACAAAGGATACATATTCTTTTCGGAATGGGACCGCCCAGCCAACATCAGTCGAGCGAACACCGACGGTACCGGTCTACTGGTCTTCGAGAACGTTACCCTCGGATGGCCGAATGGTCTTTCCATCGATTTCGATGCAGACCGAGTCTACTGGTGCGACGCGTTATTAGGTCACGTCCAGCATGCAAAACTTGATGGCACGGACGTTAAGACAGTAAATTCTAGACTCATTAGACATCCATTCTCAATCGTTATTTATAAAGAATTCATGTATGTTACGGACTGGAGATTGAACGCTATTGTTAGGCTACATAAGTTAACCGGCGAACAGGAAGATATTATGGTAAGGGAACCGCAAACAAACAGGTTATACGGCGTCAAAGTTTATAGCGAAGATATCCAGAAAATCTATTCCAATCAGCCGTGTTCGAGGAATAATGGTAACTGCCAAAAATTTTGTTTTGCATTGCCAAGAAACAACACAGAGCTACTGACAGTAAGATGCGGGTGTCCGTATGGAGAGAAACTAGATAATGATGGGACCACTTGTATTCCGGATCCGAACAAGGAGCCTCCGGTCCAGGCCTGCCCTAACTCCTGGGACTTCACGTGCAACAACCAGCGCTGCATACCTAAGAGATGGGTCTGCGACGGCGATGATGACTGCTTGGATAACAGCGATGAGGAACAGAATTGCACAAGTCAGTTTGTTAGGCAACGTTAATTCAAAAGTATCTCTGTTTGTCTATCTGTTGCGCACTACACCGACTTTTATTGGGTCCTTACCTATGAAATTGGCGTTATTTTTACGTGTTTCATTTCGTACGGAATTTATTCATTTCAATTTTAACTTCCAAATTATTTTTAAATTTCATTAGTACAGTATGTTACAAAGGTTTTAGATACAAATAATATGCTCCACGCTCTTCCTTCCCGCAATATAGGCACAGTCTTGGACCCAAGCTGCTTGCGCATAGCAATAAGCTTGCGGGTTGGAGCTAGAATCTGTGAACCTCATACTTGCACGTGCGGGAAGGAAGTGAGTGAGCTGGGACGACATGGCCTTTCATGCTTTAGAAGTGCCGGCCGTTTGTACCGCCATGGCACAATTAATGATCTGATCCGTCGTTCGCTTGCCACTGCCTCTGTACCAGCTGTCCTGGAACCAGCAGATTTACATAGAGACGATGGCAAGCGACCAGACGGAGCTACTTTGGTGCCGTGGAAACTGGGTAGGGCACTGGTGTGGGACGCGACGTGTGTTGACACATTCGCCCTGTCCCACGTCCAGTCAACCCGTAATCGGGCCGGTGCAGCAGCTGATCAGGCCCAAACCATCAAGCGCCGCAAATATTCATCATCATTAAATAATTATGAATTTGTGGCGCTTGCAGTGGAGACCATGGGACCTTGGTCGGCTGATATGAAAAGCTTTATTAAGGCCCTGTCATCCCGGCTCATAGACACCTCCGGAGATCCTAGAGCTGGTGCTTACCTCTCCCAAAGGATTGGGCTAGCTATCCAGAGAGGTAACGCAGCCAGTGTCATAGGGACCATGCCGCGAGCGGACCTGCTAGAGGGGGTGTTCTTTTTATAGTGGTGATTATTATTTACGTCTTTAATATTTGAGTAGCTTAGTTTTTATTTTAATTTAAATAAGTTTAGTTTTAACTTTTAATTGTATTATATTAAATATGTATCTACTGTCAATAATATGGTTCAATTTCTTAGTTAGTGTTTAAAATTAAAGTGTGAACTTTTTTCATGTGCTGTGAGTTCAAGTGTTTCAATTACGCAGATTTTTATGAAGCTAAATATTTTTAAGTAATTAAGATATGTATAATATAGCTTAGAAGTTTCCAATATTCCTGATAGAATTTTGTTTGGTTTGCATTTGACGTTACTAAATAATCCGCAAAATTAAATGTTTGAAAACCACCGTTTTCATAAAATTCTCCATATAAAACGCCAATTTCATAGGTATTAAATTTGAAATAGAGATAGGTCTTGTTCCCGAGGAACGACATGATAGGAAAAAACCGGTCAAGTGCGAGTCGGACTCGCGCGCCGAGGGTTCCGTATTGAAGATAATATGCTTGGTAACCGCAAAAGAAAATACTCATTTTGTTATAAGCTTTATTTTCCAGGCAATAAGGTCGATTTTGACTAGCCTAAATTTTAATACAGATTTTCTTAGTTTTTTGTTATTTCTCAAAAACTGTAAATAATGACACTTTATTTTATTTTTCCCAGAAAATATAAGTAATTATCTATACGTCAGGATTTTTTTCAGAATTTTTGATTAATAAACTTCGGAGATAAGGGGGGGGAACGGTCATTTTTTGTACGTTTTTGGCTATAAATCAAAAAGTACATCACAGAAAATTTTCAAAAAAATAGTTTTGCAATGTGCAGATTAAGACCTTTCATATGACACCCCATTTGCTATAATCGAACCACTTTCATTTTTGAACCCCCCATTCTAGACCCCTTTTCAATTATTAATAAAATTAATTTCATATTTTTTTTACTACAAATAGATGCGGGCAAGCAAGTTGTACAACTATGCCAAATTTCAAGTTGATAGCATTTGTAGTTGCTGAGAAAACCTGCTGTGACATACAGACAGACAGACAGACAGACAACGAAGTCTCACCATAAGGGTTCCTTTTGTACCATTTTGGTACGGAACCCTAAAAATAATATTATCGAGGGAAACATCATCAAAGCGGCGAAGTCGTGAGCGAAACGTTGTTAGAGTATGGTACCTAACCTGTTGCATGACGTTATTGCTGAAATTACAAAGCCACCTCACAGTAGGAACGAATCGGTATCAATGCATCGGCTTATCTTAATAATAATGCAATCACCGAATAAAGTGAGTAAAACGGTTTCGCACACAAAACAATTCGTATTGTGTCTCTCACTACAATATAATATTCCAATAAAGTATTTCACTGTAACTAAAACTCATTGCAGGTTCTAATTTTAATCGTCCGGCTGTAGAATATATCTCGTTGGTAAAAATCTAGCGTGTCAAATATATATTCATGGTTATAGGAGTCTTGCATATTCGTGGTCCGCAATGTTGTCGTTGTGTCACTGCTCGGCATAGTTAAGTGCCACTCCGTTTCTATTTCTGTCCATAATTATCTTGGACTCTTCCTCCAGTCTTAAACAAAGGTACCTATCAAGTTCATCCCGTTTACATCCTTATTTGGTCTGCCGCGATGCCGGATTCTACCCATTTGTAGGTACACATAACTAAAACTATTGTTGACTCAAGAGTTAAGGGGACAAGTTGATGATGCGTAGATGCTTTTGATTCTCCATAAAACTCGTCTTTTTTGTGTTTTGCAAGAACATATTTCACAATGTCAACTGACATGTAAACATTTTTTTTTATAAGGTGAACCAAAGCTATCTTCCATGGGCTCGGGACTACACCGAGAGAATAACAGAGGAACAGACGAGTAAAATGGCCGAGGCCTGCCGCCACCGGGGACCACTGAGCTTGGAATAAATAATTCCATTCCCTGTAGTACCACGTCAGCGACCGAGTCAGCACAGGTGCTGAGATCATCAAGCGAGAAGGACACCTTGTCACCAGCCGCCGCGCGTTCCGTTCGCAACGCCGAATTGAGCCGAGCCGAGCCGAGCGATGCCTTTTTCACTCTTACTGCACGGACATAAAACGTTTTCTTACCGGCTCAAGCCGATTACGCGTCGATAGATCTGGGAAAACCCTTAATTTTTTTACCTATACGCACTAACGACATGCTGGACTTTTGAAGAAATTGAAATATTTCGTACCGGGACTGTTAGCGTAGTATAAATAAAATACCCAAGTACACTTATAGACTCATTTATTCGTCGAAATAGACAACAATAAAGATTGTTTTACAATAGATTACTCATTAAAGAGTATTTACCATTTCTAAACTAATCCCGTAGTAGTGTTAAACTTAACACAAAACTAAACGCTATGACAACGTCTACGGGTCCTAGTGAAGTCTCCGTCTTTCTTTGTAGAAATAGTGCCACGTAGCAACTGTCTGGTTTTGAATGCGTTTATTATGATCATAACGTATTTTGATATAAAGTATCATTTGAGGAATCTTCAGATGCGGATCGTGGTTGTCTATCGCATGAAGTTCCGGTGGCGCGGGCCGCGCTGCATGCGCGCGCCGCCCCAGCCCATGCCGCCTGAAAAATAAGTATCTTAACATTAATTTTCTTTGTATTTATTTGACGGACGGACGGACAGCGGAGGGATATAATAGGATCCCGTTGCACACTGGGCTGAAAATCGGCTTTCATAGACATAGGAATCGAAGTTAACATTTTAAAGTTTTTGTGCTTGAAATGGCTTATGCTTGCCATTATTATGCTAAATTATGATCCTGGCGTGATTTAGCACTAAAACGTATGAGTTATAATTTTTTTCCGAAAAAAATGTATGGAGCTATAACGAAAAAACTGGATATCTCGGGAACCGCAAAAAAAACACAAATATCCTTAGAGCTGGTTACATTACTAATTATTCCTGATTTTTTGACATACTACATATTTCAGTCTGAGGTGCGGTTTTTTTTTTTAAATCTGCGAAATTTTTAATTATTTTTGTTAGTTCCGGACGTCTTACTTTAAACATAAAAGACAGAAATATGTATGTTTTATATCTAATTTATGTAGAAAACAAACAGCTGACGCTAATATCTAAGTGGGGTTTTGATGGTGCTTCTAGTCAAAGCAGATATAAGCAGAAAATGGAAGGCGAACAAGATGACTCGAGCATATTCATGACATCTTTAGTACCACTTAAGTTGGTTTCTGGAGAAGACATTGTATAGACGAATCCAAAACCTTGCTCACCCTCCTATTGTCGCCCATTGATGTTCAGATTTGTGAAAGAAAGTGAAGCAGTCGTTCTTGAGCAAAAAGGAAAGATCACCACTGCATGCCCGCATCAATTCAATGGAATGTCTTTTACACATTTCGTACAGACTCGTCTTCAAGAAACGGGCTGCAAAAGGAGACGAACATAAAAAAATTATGAACGAGACAAAGAAAACAATTCAAGATCGATTTAAAGAAGAGCTTAACCTTTTGATTGATATTGTGAAGCAAGGTTCGGGGACCACTAACGATGGGAATACAGCAAGAAGATTTTTCCAGAATCCAGAAAAAACTGCAGCAATAACCGGATTGAATGAAGAGCTCGTACGCAGATTTGCCGTGATACTGCAAGCAATAACATCCGGGGAACATGTTGCTGTTTCGAATTTTAGAGAGTATGCCTTGGAGACGGCTAAAAAGTACGTAGAGTTGTATGATTGGTATTACATGCCATCAACCGTGCATAAATTGCTAATTCACGGAGCTGATATCATCGCCAGCAATGCCATTGTACCTATTGGAAGTCTCTCGGAAGAAGCTTCAGAAGCCCGAAATAAAGATTATAGGACGTTCAGGGAACATAACTCCAGGAAGAAAACAGACAAGCCCAACGATCGACGATCCAACGAGGATATTCTCAACATGCTTATTTTATCCGCCGATCCTCTAATTACTGCAATGAGACCGACCCTGGATGCAAAGAAGAAACAGGCGTTTTTTACAGAAACGATAGACCTACTTAAATTAGAGGAACCCCAAATTGAGGTTTTAGGTGCGTGTGACGAAGACCCTGACTCCGAATTAGATTCAGAAGACAGTGATTTAGAAGAATAAATTAAAAGTAAAGAAATATTGTAAGGTTATGGTATTATTTTTATACTTTACTTGTTTATTATTTGTTTTTCTTTAAAGTTGTTATGGTTCTGTCAATATTTGTTTTTTTTTAATGTAAAATATTACTAACCTATGTAAAAAAAGACTAGCAATTTGATTAAATATGACCCACCCTTTATTGAAAATGCGAAACATACATATTTCTGTGTTTTATCTTTAAATTAGGACATCCGGAACGAACAAAAATAATTAAAAATTACGCCGATTTTTTAAAAAAAAACCGCACCTCTGACTGAAATATGTAGTATGTCAAAAAATCAGGAATAATTAGTAATATAACCAGCTCTAAGGATATTTGTGTTTTTTTTGCGGTTCCCGAGATATCCAGTTTTTTCGTTATAGCTCCATACATTTTTTTCGGAAAAAAATTATAACTCATATGTTTTAGTGCTAAATCACGCCAGGATCATAATTTAGCATAATAATGACAAGCATAAGCCATTTCAAGCACAAAAACTTTAAAATGTTAACTTCGATTCCTATGTCTATGAAAGCCGATTTTCAGCCCAGTGTGCGTTGGGCTCTCTATGGGCACGGAACCCTAAAAAGCTACGACTCTTGGTTTCCCTTACTGTACAGTCACCAACAATAATATATTATCCAACATTGGGCGCAAAAATATTTGACACGCTCTTAAACCTCTAGTAATAAAGACGTAAGATATTCTTGCGCTCAATGTTGTATAATGCATTATTGCTGGTGACTGTACACACAATAAATGCCAAACATTTCAGACGTTGACAGCTAGACAGAATCAAACGGAATGACGCCTTTTAAAGTATTATGAAGCATTTTCACTCACTCATCATGTAGGGCGAGGCGGGCGCGAAGTGGCCGAAGTGCTGCGCGCCCATCTCCCACGCGCCGCGCCCGCGCCTGCGCAGGTACACCATCATTATCATCATCGTCATCGTAATCGTCGTTGTCGTCGTCATCGTCGTCGTCGTCGTCGTCGTCATCGTCATCGTCGTCGTCGTCGTCATCGTCACCGTCATCGTCATCGTCATCGTCATCGTCATCGTCATCGTCGTTGTCGTCGTCATCGTCGTCGTCGTCGTCGTGGTTGTCGTCATCGTCATCGTCGTCGTCACCGTCACCGTCATCGTCATCGTCGTCGTCGTCGTCGTCACCGTCATCGTCATCGTCATCGTCATCATCGACATCGTCATGTCCACGTGATCTGCTGGACATCAACCTACTCCAAAGAGCTTTGGGGAAAGGTTATGTCCAGCAGTAATACCTTCGACTATAAGTAGTGGCAATACAGTACTTTTTCGCCGTGCGGCGAAACATATTTTTTTTTTTTAAATAGATTACAAAGATTTATTGACGACAGGTATTTTGTCTATGTCAGTGTTTTGTTAATTTATTTTATTTTTATTTTATAACATTTTAGTTATTTGGGGCATCAACATCATTATTCATTACATTTTTATAAAATCAAATTAAGCATGATACAAAACATGATGTTTCGTTTTGTTTGTTTGTTCGTCACAAATGAAAAAAGAAATCTTTATTTTCCACTATATGGGAAGCAAATTGAATTCCAATATTCATTCAAATGCAAAAATATGTATCGAAAGAATCCTCTGATAAACATGTTACGAAGTTCTTGTTACACTGGAATGAGGTGCATTGGGACATTATATTTTAGATGTTGCATTCTCTTATATTTTTACACTTGGTTGTATATAGTAATATGAATTGGCCGCCTGTAATCTTCACTAAGATCTTTTTGTTATTATCAAACAAAAGTTAGTCGTAAAACTGCCCTCGTTCTTCAAACAGCACAGTGGGTTGGAAGGTTAAGGTTAAGGTTAGGTCCGGTAAGTTTTAACGCAGAAAAAAAGATCGTAAAGTAGATAATAGACGGCCAAATCATATTTCCTGAACTATACCTATTCATATTTTAACTATTGGTAAAAATGAAGTCGCACAGTGCAAAAGTGCAACTAGCACTTTGAAAATGGGTCATACAAATTCCAAAAAATAAAAGTCGTCTCTCCTGCGGTCAATAGTTAAAGGCTCGGGGGCATGTAAGCTAAAGTAGACCTGACGCCGTTTATGCGGATGCGGGTTCAGCCAGAAAATTAGGCCTGAAAAACGTTAACTTTGGGTATGTCCACAGGAAAGACGGTAATCTAAAGGATGATTTCCACCAAACGGCCCGCAACGGATCGGAACGGAAAGAATACGAACGGATGCGGCGACCATCGATCGTGTCCGGCAGCATGTCGACGCATACGATCGGGCGGTAACAGCCGTTCGCGGTCGACAGGATGTCGACGCACACGATCGGCACCGTACGGTTGCTTGCGAACGTAACCGCACTCGGTCAAATAGTTTCGTTCCTACCACGTGTTTGAGTGCACTTTCGAGAATGAGTGGGCTCGTCCGGTCACGGCCGAAAGGTTCCGATCGCACATGACGACAAGCGAACGGGGAAGATCGCAAGCGAACGGAGCCGATCGCGTGTCGCAGCATACTTACAGTGCGATAGCTCATAGAAGGTGCTTCGGGTTTGTACTCATCTCTCACTCGCCCACATACGATCTTATCAAGAGCGAGTGAGAGAGAAGTACAAAACCGAAGCATCTTCTAAGTGCTCACAGACTGTACGGTTCCATCGCGCGTCGCGGAAGACGCCCGTCGTCAAACTGCTGCGTGCGGCTCAGACTTTAAATACTGTGGACATGATTTAATATCGTTTAAAGATTGTAAAATCCGTCCCGATCCGATGCGATGCGAGCCGTTTGGTGGAAATCCTCTTTAAATCTGTGTATGACCCAAATACATGTTGTAATATTTGACAATATTGTGAGGAAACGTGTTCGGCGTGAAGTAGTGTGCGTGTAGCGTACTCACAGGTGGCGGTAGTGCGCGTGCACGGGCGCGGCCGACGCGAAGCGCCCGCGGTCCGGCGCGCCCGCGCCGCGCCGCATGCCGCTGCAGGAGAAACACCATTACAGTTAATCATCTACAGTCTGTGACCACTTAAAAGGTGCTTCGGGTTTGGATTTCTCTCTCACTCGCTCTTAATAAGAGCCAATGAGAGAGAGCGAGAGAGAGACGAGTACAGACCTGAAGCACCTTCTAGGAGCTTCGCCGTCCTACTCGACTACTTACGGCGAGCTCCAGACTGACCGAGTCTACCGAAACTATGCATATTTTGGGACCGAAAGTATATAACAGACTACCTTCGCACCTAAGAATTTTTGCATCAAATGTTACTTCCAACATGAGTTACGGAAATGGCTAAATTGACAATTCTTTTAATAATTTTAATGACTTTCTTTTAGACAAATAATAAGGTGACATGTAGATAAGGAAACCAAAATAATACAGTAAATAAGAAATAGATTTACTTAATTCTTAATTTGAAAAAAAAAACGGTCAAATTTGAACAATTCAGGGTAAAAAATGGAAAAGTAAAAAAAAAATAGTGCGCATAATCCCACTTTAAAGTACCACTTTTTTGAGCCACTCGGAGTTTTATATGATGATTTTTAATATTATCATAATCAATTAAGCACACACCGACTCCACCTGCATTAAAATTTACAATTAATAAATGTAATATTTCAACACACTTGGCAAGGAGACATAAAAAATAATCTTTAAAAAATGCTTAGTGTAACAATCACTAAAGCCGTTATGTAAAGTATAAAGCGCAGTGTTTAATTTGCTGCATTATGACCCTAAAAACGCTGCAATAAAAGCTACATCACGAGCAAGTGTTTAGAAAAAATATTATAACCGCTAATTCGATTAATAAAAAGTCGTCTTAAAGTAATAGTAAGTAAAGTTACCGCTGCTTGCCGTAGGGCGGGTGCAGCGCGGTGAAGTCGTCGACGTGCAGGCTGGGCGGGCGCGACGTGTTGGGCGGCCGCGAGCGGAACGCGTCGCCGCCCTCGGCGCGCGCGCGGCTCAGCGCCACTGCAAGAGGGGAGGGAACGGTATAGCTCGAGCTGACGAGAGCCTACAATACTTTGACTAGGCTCGGAGACAAAAGCTACGATACGCAACGATAATTAAACCACATTTAGAGGTAAGACTGCGCCGAGCGTACAGTCACGAGATTTAATTTGGTACCCACCTTAGGTCCAAAGTCAATCTGACATTCTACATCAATAAGGTTGACGTTCCTAAAAGTTACAAATGACCTGACATCTCTAATGACATTGAGACTTCAAGCATATTTTTCTTGAAATGGGTCCCAAATTAACGCTCGTGACCGTACGTCCGATGGCAAGGAAATTCTTTAGATAATTAGAAAACACGAATAATAATAGTAATGAGGACGCCACTGGACGATCGACGTTCGCTCGATGCAGGCTTAACTAAAGAAAAACATACTTAGATATAACATCTACCCGGGAGTGTTTATCTTCGGAGGCAAGGTCTCCACTACGGCATGCAATCCCGGAATTGGTTTGTATGCAATACTTAAACTGGTACCAATATATTAAATATAAATTGAGTAAGAGAATGATGAGTATGAGCAATTATGAATATGAGTAACGATGAGTATGAGTAATCATAAGTATGAGTAATGATGAGTAAGAGTAATGATGAGTATAAGTAATGATAAGTATGAGTAATGATGAGCATGTGTGAGTGAATGTGAGTAATGATGAGTATGACTAATGATGGGTAATCATGAGTATGAGTAATCATACGTATGACTAATGATGAGTATAAGTAATAAACTAATAACAAGTATGAGTAATGATGAGCGTGAGTGACTGAATATGAGTAATGATGAGTATGAGTAATTATGGGTAATCATGAGTATGAGTAATGATGAGTACGAGTAATGATGAGTATGAGTATAGTTACCGGGCGCGCGCAGCTCGCGCGGCGGCGGCGGGGCTGCGCGCGCGCCGGCCAGCCTGCGCACGGCGCCGGCCAGCGCCTCCTCGCCCGCCGACACCAGCGAGCGCGCCAGCTCCAGGATGTCGCACGCCACCTGCCCCGACACACGCTGGTTACTTATAACACTATTCAGACATTTTCACAGCACTACGGAAACAACTAGTATTGTCAGGTTAAGTCCACCAAATATCGGGACCGCGCTTACAAAAATCCGAGGCAAGTTTTAAACAAAAAAAGTCGCCGACAGTTTTCTTAATTGTGCCACTCACTATATCGAGATAGTCCAAGAAAGATTCAAGCAGCCCAAAGGAGATTATAACACGACAAGTAAAGAAGGTTAGGGCGCATAACGTCCCACTCGCAGAATGTCCCTTCGTCCCTTTCGCGAAATGTCCCTTTCCTAAATGTCCCTTACGCAAAATGACCCTTCTGCAAAAAGTCCCGTTCGCAAAACGTCCCTTCACATAAATAAAGTCCCGTTCGCAAAACGTCCCTTTCGCAAAATGACCCGTTCGCAAAACGTCCCTTTCGCAAAATGACCCGTTCGCAAAACATTCCTTTCCATGAGAAGACTCTACTTAAACAAGCTTTTTCCAAGCGGGACATTTTGCGAATGGGTCATTTTGCAGACGGGACGTTTTGCGATAGGGGCGTTCTGCAATAGGGACGTTTTGAGAAAGGGGTGGGACCTTTTCAGAAAGGGACGTTTTGCGAATGGGGTATTTTACATAAGGGACCATTTGCAGAGAAGACGTTTTGCGAATGGGACGTAATTTTGCTGGAGGGACGTTTTGCGAGTGGGACGTTATGCGCCCTAACCGTAAAGAAGTACAGTGCAAATTCTGGTAAAGCCAGTTAGACTAGCTTAAGTGTATAAGAGCAAATGAGAGAGAGGTACGAACCCGGAGACCTTATTAGGAGCTATGGTACTGTACAGACAGTACGAACAATACCATTTCATTAAAAAAGATTTATTATTATTATTATTATTATTATTATTATTATTATTATTATTAATAGTAACTGCTGCCTATCGCTATCACGTTCGCACTCGCATCTGACAGTATATTTGCCACTCGTGATTTTTTGAGACTCGAAGAGAGCTGATAGTTGAAGGTCCTGTGGTCTAATATTTATTTTTGCTACAAGTGCAGATTTATTTCATACGGAGATCTCTCATCGGGGAACAAATAAAGCGTGCGTAGATTTGCACCATAAAAAAAAACAAAAAATCTAGTAGTTACCATTTTCCAAAAATTTAATTTATTTAAAACTTACCAATTCATTATCATTGACATCTTCCTCCCCTCCAACAGCCGGCAGGTTCAACCAATAACTAGAAGTCAGTCTCTCGTCGCTCGCCTCCCCTATGGCATATATCGTCCGCGCTGCGAACTGCGCCACCAGGGTCTCTGGAGCCGGCAGGAGATACTCCACGACTTCGGTCTGGTCTTCGGATGGCTTTAATCTGAGGAGGCATGTGGCAAGGAGGCCAGCGTTCGCGATGACGTCATCGTCTGTGATACGCTCCTGAAAATGTGGATAAGTAAAGATTGATTATGTTGTTGATTTGATATTGTTGGTTTTTTGTAAACTGAACTCTTTAAGATTATAAGGATAAATAGACACTAAGACCATTTGAATATATCACCTCCGGAAGCTTCCACAGATAAAGAGAAATGTGGGATTGACTCAAAGTACTAATGTGATATTTTTGCAAGATCTAAAATGAAACGGTATTTTTTATGTAAATTAAAACATCATATTTAAAATTACTTTATTAACAAAAATAACCATATACTAGCCAAAATATATTGACTAACCTAAAATCAAATGCACAACAAAGAATTTTTAAATATAAATCTACATACCCTCAGGGATTTTTCCAAAGTCAAAGCGGGATGGTCTTCACCAGCGGAGTAGCCGACCATGTCAGCGACTTCATCATCAGCCAGCAGGGCCTTCCTCCCGACCGGACCCTCTCCTTCTTCCACCTTCAGGATCCTAATGAGGTCCAGATAGAGACTCAGGCACTCTGCTCTTTCCTCTGCCGGCCCTTCCAGCGCCCATCTGAAGAACTTCCCCAAAGCATCTCTCTTCTTCGTTACAAATTTCTTAAATTGCACGAATCCGTACTGGTGCTCAGTAAGAACAAAGTAAGCTCTTAAAATCGCTGATGCCACTGCACAGGTTTTGGTGGTTGATTCTAAACAATCCGCTGAGGCTTCCAAAAAGGCCGCTAAAGTTTCTTTTCCGGGCAATGAATTAGCGAGTAACACATCCGTGGGAGCGTGTAATGGTGTCAATGTTACTTCCGCGTCACAGAAAGCTGCTAAAGCGTGCGCTGCAAATTCTTGTGCTGCAGCGTGCTCGTTCGATGCATTGGCTAAACTGAATACTCCACATAAAGCTGTCTGAACGTCAGTAGACTTAGGTCCTCCACTGTTCATAGCGTGTAACACTGCACATTTTACTGGTGCGTGTGAAACTAAGCAAGCCAGGAATCCCATAACTCTAGCGGAACTCGCTGTGGCTGGTTCTCCTGGCTTCAATTCCCTTGTCACAGCCCCAACGGCGGCTCTGGCCACTGTCGCCGCTGTATTCGGTGCTAAATCTGCTATCTGCACACACACTCTCCTCAACATATGGACGACTGGGCGATAAGTAGACATACATATGATCTGAATCATGTCAGTCAAATCGTTAGATAACGCGTGAAGATGCGCCGACCACAACCTCCTTTCATTCGAAGCGTCGGCTAACTCTCTCTCAGTTGGAGGCGTTTTTGTCTGCATCGGTAAAGGTAATGGCAATAATTCCGAAAACACTAACAGGCCGGATACAAAGGTGTAGGGAGCAGTGGTTGTGTACGAGATGACTTCAGAGCATAGAGAAGTCCACGGGCCGCGACGTATGGAATCACCATCGTGGGCGTTGTCGGCAATCGGTTGGGCGTAAGCCAGTAATGCTTTCACAGCTGCTTCGGCAGCTTTAGTAGCCGTCCTATACCCCACTGATCCTACAGGAAATGCCTTAGCTATGCCGTAAGTCTTAAGCAACACAGGAGCTGCTGTCAAATCGCGGAAACGCGAGCCACGACATCTTACCACTCTCGCTATCATTTCGTCCAAAAGTCTCAAGCAAGGTAGAAGAATTTGTGCCAGTTGCAGTCCTTTCACTGAAGCGAAGAAAGCTGTATGCATGCTCGGTTGATCGAAGTGCAATGCTAGGCGGTCTAACACTCCAGCTAAATGAGCTACTCCATCCAGAGAAAACAGTTGTAATACGTTGTATTTATACTTTAACTCGATGTATTCATCTGTAGCCGATTCACTGGCAATCGACACGTTTGATTCGTAGTCCGAAATGCAGAAATGTCGCAAGATCCTCAGACAAGTCATTAGTTCTCCGGGTAAATCAGGTACTTGTTCCAACGTCCCTTTGAGAATCTCTACGCACTCGCCCATGTCCTCTCCCGACAATAGATTGGTTTTCTCGACAGGTTTTAAGTATGGTATCACTTCTTGCAGAACGCTAGAAACGCTGGGCTCGAATCTATCGTGTTCCTTAGAAACGTTTATAAGACGATTTCCATATTTTTTCAAAAATGGTACACTGGCTGCATATCGAACTGCAGATACTATAAGTTCAATAGCATAACCCTTTGCAGGTGATTTCTGCTTTGAGGGCGATTCACTCTTACTTTTAAGTTTCAACTCTTTTTCGAACACATCCATCAAACATTCCGCCCTTTCACCCATAGCGATGACGTCAGGAACGGCCGTTCTGCCGATGCTTCCAAAACTTAGACAGTATAAAGATTGGAGTCTATCTATCAACTCGTTTTCATCCGCTTTGCCAGCTTGCAAGTCGCAGATGGATTCCAAATAATACAGCGCCTTGAGTCTATACGCCATTTCAAGGCCAAGAACTTGTAGGTCCGTGTAGTTGCTTAAATCATGGGGGAAGAGGAACTCGTCTGTATTTTGTTGACCATAAGGTTGTACTAGTGTTTTGAAAAGAAGTTCACTCAGTCCCATATTCCTGTACAGGAAATTCAAACCATTCTGCGAGTGCACCAACTCATAAATAAGATCATGAATAGGACTTATGACCACCAGATTGTTGGAAGTTGTCGGACAAGTCAGTAGGTACAAGCAGACTTCTAAAACTTGGTGTATGTTGAAAAATTCTAGTAATGTCTCATTAGAGCAATCTTTGCTGATCTCAAACTGTGCTGAAACAGGGAGAAAACGTTTCGGCTGAGATATATGGAAGCATTGTGAACGATACATGTAGAGCACCTCCTCTAGAGAATTGACGATGAAATCTGTGTCACTGTCTGACAGCTCCGCATCGTCAGCTTGGGTGTTCTCAACTGTTGCGGTATTAAAACTTAATACCAAGTCACGTAGTTTTTCTAGCAATTCGTAGATATTTAGCTTCTTAATCAACGCGCTAATTGAAAATTTGATTCTAGCAAGAGGATTCGTCTGCATGATTGTAATTAGAGCTTGATAGCCATTCTTAGGTGTTCTGTCATTGTCACTTTGTTTCTTGCCAAATTTCGGATATATTGCTTCCTTCATGAAATGGTCGATGGCTACCTTTGAGGACAGGCAGCCATTTAAAGCCTTTAAGATCATGAGACGAATACTTAAGGCCATGTACTCTTTGGAGTACATTTCCAATAGTAATTTTTGAATGTCAATTCCGGCATCAAGTAATACTTTCATAACTTGTTTATTGTGCCTGTGAGAAAAAAGGGACTCTGCTAAGCGGATGCCGCATTTCATATGTCTTATTTTGTACGTCGCCAACTGTTGAGCCAAGGCAAAATCGAAGTTCAACCCGATTCGGCAAAAAGTAGCTAGTAAATTGTAGACATCCGTGAATTCATCTGGTTCCTCGGATTTACTTTTGAATATTCTTAAAATTATATCAGTATTTGTGCAAAGATTAGTCAGAGCCGTAGTGATTTGTTCACACTGATGAACCCACTCCTCTCTCAGACCATTGTCGACTTCAGTAAAAGAATTTAAGAGGAATTTTTGATCCCTCTTCTTTGCTGCTTTAGACAAATCGTACATCTTAAATAGATCCGCGCTGGCGTCACAGAGCTCATCAAAGCTAGCGGTCATAACATCTTTGATTTCTTCTTTAGTCTCATTTGCAAGTATATGTATACTATTAACATGGTCATACTTTTTCCAATCGGTCTTGAACGGGTTGAAGTATTTGATAATATCATCAATGCCACCGTAATCGTTGACGTCGTAATCAACTTCCATGTACGGTGGTCCTTCAAGATCATCACAAATATCTTCATCAGATAGAATGGGTTCAAATTGTTCGGCATCTATAGACCTATCTTCTTCGGTGTTGCGGGTAGGCGATTCTATCGGTTTTGATGCTGTGGTATCAACAATTTGAACAGTCACCAAACTGGAATGCTGCGGTTCCACATATGGAGGATTTTCGACTTCTTGCGAAGGACTCCTAATAGGATTTTTATGTCTATAGCTTTGGTGATAGAAATCTACCCGTGGTATCTGTTTTCCACTTCTATCATAATCACCAGGTTCTTCAGACCGGATGGAGTTAATAGGACTGGAGGTGTCTCCTTCTCTTGGTGATAAAGGTCTTCTGCTGCTCTCGCCCGGAGGAGTTCTAGGTCTTTTTCTAGGATCATCACGACTTGGGGAGCGGCTGCCATAACTAGAAGTCCTAATCCGACTGTAGGGTGAATGTCTTTTCTTATCGTATGGTGCCTGCTTTTCGTACGAAGGCGCACGACGTTCGTAAGACGAAGCTCTAGGAGACATCCTCTTTTCATAAGACGGTCCACGTTTTTCATAGGGTTTGCGTTCATACGAAGGCGCTCTTTTTTCGTAAGGTGACCGTCTTTCGTAGGACCCGGATCGCTTGTCGTACGATCCACCACGAGATCTATCGTACGAAGAGTCCCTATGGCGCCTATAATCGTCCTTTTTATAAGAACCTCGGTCCCAGTCGCGATCATTGGAAGGTCCGCGCAATCTGTCCCTGTCTATACTACGCGACCTAGACCTACTTAAAGGTCTATATTCCCCTTTAACTACATAGTCTCTCTCCCGACTTCTCGACCTGGAGTGCAAACGGTCGACCCTATCTAAATCCCTACTTCGATCGCGCAGCCGCGACGAATCGCAGCTACGCCCTCTATCGAGAGACCGCCTGCGACTTCGACCATCTCTTCTATCCCTCTCTCTGTCCAACTCGATAGAACGAGGAGGGCTATGCCTTATTCTGTCTCCCTCTCTGTCGAGACTCAAAGCTCTGCGGTCCTTTTCCCAGTCATCATCAATGTGGTAGGTTCGAGGATCCTTAGGAGGCTCATTGTCATAGTAATCTGTTCGATAAGGATTGTCATAGGTTTCCGGAGGATAGTTTGGACCGTATGCTTCTGTGGCGGTAGCAACCGAGCCTGTATATGTTGGTATCGGGATGGAAGCTTCTGCGTTCCATTCTGGTGGTGGAACATTGGAAACTGTGGGTACTTCCCTCGGGATGGATGGTCTCTGAACTGGTGAAGGGTTTACACCCACCGGAGCTTCAGTGATGACCTGGGTCAAGTTGCCATACACAGCTAGGGTAATGGTTGTGTAATATCCTGAAAAACACAAAAGAGCCATTTAGTTATCAATACGAAATCAAGAATCATTTCAATATACATTATGGTCTTTTTACAAACTATCAAGATTATTAAAATTCTTTTTCTATTATTGAATGTTTTTCTATAATTTATAGTAGAAATACTTCTCGACTAATAACAAATTCGCCGCGAGCCGCGAGCTACGCCGCGGGAAACTCATAGTATAGTATACAAGACGACGCCCGCGACTTTGTACACGTAGAATTCGTTTCCCGCTACTCCCCCTATTTCTCTCCATAGGCGGTCGATTTTCGGAAAATCCTTTCTCAGTGCACCCCTAGACTTCATAAGGAACTGCTATGTGCCAAATTTGAAATCTCTAGACCCAGCGGTTTGGGCTGCACGTTGATATGTCAGTCACAGTCACTCAGTCACTTTCTTCTTTTATATATTTAGATTTAACCCTTTATAGGTCAATTTTAAAACCTGGTACTAAAAATGACCACTTAGAACTGATACTTTTTGAATTTTTTATTAAAAGAATTTGGTGCGAATAGGAGAAACCTAATGAGGCTAGAATTCAGTTCTATTTTTAGTTTTGCCCTATAATGTGTTAAACCAGGTATCTATTATTTTAAAGGCATTTCTCGACGCAAGAGTATATATTTTTTTGGTAGTCACATGTCTAGCCTACCTAAACTACGTAATCAATGTTAAAAACGTAACCCATAAACGTAAAACATCATGGTTTCAGCAGAAAATAGCTTTCGATTAAATATCGAAAAACCGGAATATCGGACTAAAATTCCAATATTATAAAACCGATATTCGAGCTCGCAAAATACCGATATTTCGATATTTTTTCGATATTACATTAATTGAATATAATTATTAAATTCCAATAAAACGTTTCATTTTTATAACCCCATACAAGCATGCCGTTTTTAACTAGCTATAGATCACTAGTATTTCTTAAATTATAACAGATTATGATAACCTACAAGAAAAAAATCCTGGTTTTGACTTTACAGTTAAAATCATAGCTAAAATTGAATTTCTCTTGTTCTGTTTTGGGTGTTTTCATGGACATTATTTTGATATTTTTTTGATTACCTATTGGGTAAATTAAGATGCTTGCATGTGCAAAAACAATTTGAAGTTTAAATTGAAGATATTTTGAATGAATGTGCTTACCATGAGCTAATTTATTATTTTTAGGGCCTCAAACTTCGCCCACCTAAAGTGGGAATCTAGGTCAGTTAAGAAATCATTACATTTTTAATATTGTTAACATTTTTAACTTTTCTGTATGAATATCGAAAAAATGTCGAAATACTGGAAAACCGGTATTTAAAATTTCAATATCGAACAAAATACCGGTATCGGAAAAAAGCTCCGATATTAGATGCTCTAATTACAATCAATGAAGTGAAATTCTTTAAAATGATTGGTTACCATTTAAACCATCTCAGAAGTATGATGGTGATACTTTCGAAAGAATCATTCAAATCGGTGCCGTAAGATAATCATGAAGATAAGGAAAATCAAGCAAGGAATCTAGGATATGTTATTATAAACACTTTGTCTATGGTTTACTAAAACCATCCCTAAAATATCAGAATTATGTTGTCAAAAGAATAATTTGCCGTTTTGGCTATGGAACCCTAAAAACAGACGGACATTGGCATGCTAGGACCTGCTTTTGGCATTTGGCATGCCAGGCTGGCCTATATGGTTTGCTTAAAATACCTGTATGAAATATAACCTAGCGTAAGTTAATATTTTAAAATTTTGCTTGTTGCTGTAAACTTACTTTTACTTTGAGAAAGAAAAACATTTATTCATGACAAATAACAATAAAGAACAGAGAAATTTGCACATGAAGAATGTAGTCACAAAATGGTCCCAACTTAGTGTAATGCTAACATAACCACACACACACATAATTATTAGAATACATAAAAAGAATTATAGCTAAGAAAAATCAAATGAAAAAAAAACAGAATTAAATTAAAACTTTGCTGCTACTCTTACTAGGCCCAGGGCACTTCGCACTTTAGACATAAAGTTACAGACACATTTGTTTGCATCTGTGTGTAAATTATGTATTGGCTGGGTTATATTAAATTATGTATTGGCTGGGTTATATTAATATATGTGATAGAAAGGAGAGCAAAGAGTAGGTTTGTTTGACTTACCTAAATGCTGTTTGGTTAGTAAGAGCTCCTTCAGTATATAATTAGAAGTAATCAGTAGTAAGTATTATATAATTTTGTGCTATTACCGAAGAAGAACAGTTGGTCTGTAATGATTTACATATCCCTAACTGAAAGGAAGCCTTATGGCAATAAACAAATATTATTTTTTACATCAGTCTTAATTGGACCTTATACACTGTACTTGTAACGTGCTTCCCAGCACAACTAATGTGTAAAAGAAAAGCTTGTCGATAACTTAGTAATGATAACAAATATAAAACAGGAAGGCAAATAATTATTGTGACAGAAACGACCTACGACCAACCATTGTCAACAAGAAACCACCAAACCCAACCACCTAAACCTTCAATACTTTTAGTGCAAGCTCAGTAATCCTATACCTATCTCTAAATACTTAAACATTTTTTAGTTTATTTGAGTGATTATATAAATATTCCAAGATATATCTAAGAACCAACAACTGTAAACCTTAAATTTTGCATTTGGTTACCTTACCTCTCAGAACTAACCCATCGGTTGGTATTCTCGACTGTTCCACATTGTTCCCGCACTCCATGTGGATCTGTCCATTTTGGCAGTAGTCCAAACTCCCCAGCGCCTCGAAAGTCGACGCCCCCGGCTTACTCAGGTCGTTCACAAAGAAGTCTATGTGAAACTTGGTCGGATTCGTCGCTCCCAGCCGGACACCACCCGGAAAATCACCCTCCACTCGCGCTCCAAGCGGGATTATACGTATTTCTCTCACGTAAACCGACTTCGGAAACTGCACTAGATCCAAATTTAACTCCTGGAAAACGAAAATCAAGAAATAAATACTAGACAAAAGAGAAAAATAATCGATGTTGATACCGTTTTTCTAACCTCGCTCGTGTCGTGAGAGAAAGTGTCGAAGAATAAAAGGTCCGGTTGATCGATTGCAGACATTCTGATGTTTTATTATTCGATATTCACTTTAAAGAAACGTTTTACTTTAGAAAGTAATTCATTATTTTTATTTGCACTTTTCTAAGCTGTCTCATTCGCGTCAGCTTTAGACGTTTTTAAGTCACTTAACTACCACGATTGGACATTATGACAAATAAAAAGCTTACTGAAATTTAAATATTTAGTCAAACTCTTAATAAACATGAAAGCATGAAATAAATATATTGGCACCTCTTTTTATTTGAATTATAATATAATAAACTAAAAAGACAACCAATTTTGTATTTACAATTTAATGAAAGCAAAGAATACCTCTTACTGACGTTAAGTGTAGAGTTGCCAGTTCAAAAAGTAAAAAGTATTTTACTGTAACAAAATATCACAAACTTATTTTCTTCCTTTTCTACCAAGTCAATGAATAAAATGAAAACTTTTGAATAAGCTATTCTTTTGTTTTCATTAGTAGTTATAAAAACATTCAACTTTTATTGTACAGATTTTTTAAGCAAGAAAAACATAATCGATAGAATTACTGTTATAAAACCACAAAACTCGTTCCCACCCAAGGTCCCATTATTTCCAATAGCCTAACAAAAACAGTTAACCATTTCTCGAATCAAAGCAGTATTGTTCATAAATACTCAACTACAGCTAGTATTAGTAAATAGTTAGCAAATCAACGTCGCTAGCAGTTTAAGTGACAAGTCACGCCGTACAAACCCGTGCCGGGCACAACACAATTGTTCTCAGCGCTGTTATTGCATTCATTGCTTGATTTGATTACGTGTTATACACCGAGTCACCGCGTACGGTCGCCCTTTTATTGATGGGTAGATTAACTCGTCGCTATAACTAGGACATAGGTCATCACATCATTATCGACTCGTGTAAAACAGAAACATAACAAGTACCTACGGGTAGGAAAGATATAGATGGGTCAAAGACGCGGTTTACGCGGTTAGCCTAGTTGGTAGTAACCATTGTGACCATAGACATGCACCGAGGTATTTAGAAGTAATATAATGTAAAGCTAGTTTTAGACTAGCAATTCCTACAAATTGCAGAAGATGACTGTTGTCTGACTCTAACTTTTAAGTTAGAAAAATACAACAAACTTGCGCTTCTCTCTCCAGAACTGTTAAAGTAAGATATCAATAAACTTCTGCAATTTTTATGGACAGTCTAATTCGCGTTTCAAATAACCATTATTTTCTTCGGCTTATTCTCATTTCAGCGTCACTATACCACATTGTGATGCTTTCTTTTATAAGTCACATTACGGAGGAAGCCAGAGTCCCTAACTCTGGCCGCTTGCCAGTCTTGCCACTTGAGGTGCCCCTACTGTGGGCTATCCAGGGCGCGTATGGTTTACTCTGCGGCTGGCCTGGCGCATGGCGTCTTCCCCTTCGGGAGGGGTCCTTCTTACTCTTCATCCTCCTCTTTCATCTTCATAACGCTCTCGCAGAAAGTGGACACTGCTCATCAAGCCGAGGTCCTCCCTATCATTTCATTAATCAAGACCGAAGGGGATAGGTCCATTCTAACCTCTTGCTCCAATCTGTCCCGCTCGGTACGTCCACGCACGGCTCTCAGCAAGGGTATGTTGAGCAGAGTTAAGTTCAACTCGGCAGGGGAGGCTTCGTTCCGTTTCTTTTAAAGTACTCACCCAAACATCCATGTTGGTTGAGTACCTGAGTGAACCTCTGAACCGGTATGTTACTCGACCTCTCTGAAACCTCCCTTACCATGAGTTACAATTACCGTTCTCGCTAGCGAGTCGAATGCTCTGTCCCTCGCAGACATCGCAGTATTTTTATAGAGTGCGAGGGACAGAGCATTCGACACGCTAGCGAATACGGTAATTGCTGCTCATGGTAAGAGTACAGGACCTAAAAGTTTTCAAACGACAGCTCGAATTGACCGTCCGAAAAATCATATGGTTCTTGACTGACATCATTACAGACAAACAGAGTCAAGTGCTGAACTTCCCACACCACCTGCTGTGTTAGTTGAAGATTTAAAAACGATCCCACCGATATCTAACGAATAATTTATAAATCATGTTCTTATCGCTATCTGCAAGTGTATGTATGTTATGGTAGCGGATTTAGTCGTGATCGTAATGCAGCGGACTGTCCGGCCATGACCTGTTGATAAAGGTCTGCCACACACTTCCAGAGGCCTACTTTGAAAATCGAAGTTCGCAGATGTTACGTTAGCTCCATCCCTGTCACTCGTCATTTGAGACTAAAATCAAGAGAAAGGGATGGAGCTGACGTAACTTCTAATTTCGATTTTCAAATTACAGCCACAGTTCGAAAATAACCTTGAGAAACCATGAGAAACTAATTTGTATTGGTCGAGGTTGTGTCAAATGGATACTTGTAACCTGTAAATTGTAATTTGTAGCTTTATAAAACAGGCCCTTGAGGGGCTATTGTCTAACGCACTCGCAATCGCAACCGGCTTCAAAGTGGAGGGCTCATTGTCTAACGCACTCGCAATCACGAATGTTTTCATTTTGAAAATCGAAGACTTGTCTGCAATAGTCTGCATACAAAATGAAAGCAATTGCTCCAATTTGAAGCCGGTTGCGATTGCGAGTGCGTTAGACAATAAGCACTCGGAGATCCATTTTTGAGTTGTATCCGAGTACTGTATTAAATACAAGTGACCTATCGTTCGAGGAAGGTTAAAAAATACCAAGTTCTAGTCTTCTGATTATGATAGGTACCTACAGGTCCATAAAATTAAGCTAAAAAATACTAAAAGATATCCAAATTTTGAGTACGGATCCGGATTTTTAATATTACCTACTCTGTTTTAAGTGAGATTAAAAAATCGACTCCCGAACTTACCTACGTAAAAAAAATATTTCCAGAATCTGATATAAAATAAATAGAAAATCCTTTCTGCCAGGTTGATCGGGGTTTTTTTAATAGTCATTATCTTGAAAAACCGGCCGGTCGGTGCGAGTCGGACTCGCGCGCCGAGGGTTCCGTATTGAAGATAATATGCTTGGTAACCACAAAAGAAAATACTCATTTTGTTATAAGCTTTATTTTCCAGGCAATAAGGTCGATTTTGACTAGCCAAAATTTTTATACAGATTTTCTTAGTTTTTTTGTTATTTCTCAAAAACTGTAAATAATGAACACTTCATTTTATTTTTCCCAGAAAATATAAGTAATTATCTATACGTAAGATTTTTTTTCAGAATTTTTGATTAATAAACTTCGGAGATGAGGGGGGGGGAACGGTCATTTTTTGTACATTTTTGGCTATAATTTAAAAAGTACATCACAGAAAATTTTCAAAAAAATAGTTTTGAAATGTGCAGATTAAGACCTTTCATATGACACCCCATTTGCTATAATCGAACCACTTTCATTTCTGAACCCCCCATTCTAGACCCCTTTTCAATTATTAATAAAATTAATTTCATAATTTTTTTACTACAAATAGATGCGGGCAAGCAAGTTGTACAACTATGCCAAATTTCAAGTTGATAGCATTTGTAGTTGCTGAGAAAACCTGCTGTGACAACCAGACAGACAGACAGACAGACAACGAAGTCTCACCATAAGGGTTCCTTTTGTACCATTTTGGTACGGAACCCTAAAAACTGGATGATTGTTACTTTGATAACTCATTGCTGGTCGTCTTGAAATACCCAGTCGTCTGTCCGTCTGGTTGTATAAAACGTACAAAACTACCTAACCTAACCTATACCGGCAACTACATGTAAAAAGTTACTGTGACTTACCTAGTAATTATTGAACTAGAGTTATCAAGGCCATCCACAAGACGAGAATTGCAAAAAAACCTTCACAACCTTAGTCCACCTAGCGGCCATCATCATTGGTACTAATCTCGTAGCATACTAATTCCGAATCTTTCCACAGACAACAACGCCACTGTTATTTGTCTTGATAAGTTTGTGTGGGGAATCCCGTGGTCTGTGCGTCAAGCCTTAAGTATTTTTATTATTTGTATCCTTACTAATATGATAAATGCGAAGATGCGTTAGTTTGTTCCGTTTTTCAGTAATATAAAAAAGCTGTATAAATGAAAAGTTATGCTACTGGATAACAGATGGCGCTTTGTTACGCTACTATACGTTAGATGTCGCTGCTCAAACCAAAAACGCTAGTTTTTCTTCCATACTTACCCCATAGATTATAATTTATAATAGTCGTAATTTTCACTTTTTAATGAAAAAATGATTTCATAACAAAGGCGAGCAAAGCCGCGGTATCAAGCTAATGTCATAAGCATGTGAGCTCTTTTATTTATTTATCCTTCACTGTAACCGCTATTGGTATTGTATACTGAGTCAAAACGACAAGGTACGAAAGTGGTAATTTATTTATGATGTAGACTAGAGTAGGTACAACTTGCGCGGAGATATCCGTGCAAGGAAAACTTCGTCTTTGTTTTTATAGATGTTCTTGACGTATTATGTTAATCACTGCTGTGACTGGTGTTACTTATGGTATTTTTAGTGTTGTATAGATTTTAGTTCTTGCTGTGTCGACGTCAATATTTTGGTATTTGGCAGGACGCTAAATTGAAATGGGAGTAATTTAAGTACCTATTTAATGGAGTAAAAAAAAGGATAGTCTCACAAAAATTTACCTAGTCCCAAAATAAGCTCTAGGCTTGTACTATGGTTAAAACGAGGAACCTAATACAATGAATCTCGAATGAGATGAGGTAACGGTATCTAATGACTAATCTATCGGATTTATGGGTTGGAAAAAAGAGTTTGAAGTGGTGGCGGAGTAGCTACTTAACTTATTTTATAGCTTAGATATATTTATATGGCAAACGAGCACGCAGGCCACCTGGGGCACGTTTTATAAAGCTACAAGTAACAATTTTACAGGTCTAAACTGGCAACACTGCTCAAATGGCTGGTCATCATTGGTCGAGGTAGTGTCAAATAGAAACTTGTACTTAATCTGTAAATTGTAATTTGTAGCTTTATAAAACTGTCCACTGTGGCCCGTTTCACAAAGCTACAAATTACAATTTAAGTTTCTTTTTGACACAACCTCGACCAATGACGACCTGAGGCCCGTTTCACGAAGCTACAAGTTACAAATTACAAGCGGAACTCTCTTTCTAGCAAATAAAGTTAGAATGAGCCCTCTCTCTGGCAGTACGAGTTAGAAAGAGACTTCCGCTTGTAATTTGTAACTTGTAGCTTCGTGAAACGGGCCTCAGGTCGTCATTGGTCGAGGTTGTGTCAAAAAGAAACTTGTAAATTGTAATTTGTAGCTTGATAAAACAGGCCACGGGGGTTTTGGGAGCGGTCAATTTTTTTTTATGGCTCGCCCATTGGACCCGCTAAAAAATTGTAACTTATCTAAGTTACAATAGCATAATATTTACAGAATATTGTTTTTTCCCAATGCGTTAATTGTTGAGGAGTTCACCGTAACTGGTAGATCCACTTCACCGCGTGCATTGTGATGAGCTTTAATTATTTAGTAATTAAGTAAGTATATCAAAGAAATCGTATCGCAACCCGTGAAATACTTAGTATTGAGTAGTTCCGTTGGCCACTGTGGTCTTCATCATCCGTTCCACTTCACCAAATGGTGCATTCTGTGAGCAAATGCACGAGCTACTCCTAGGTTTGCCTATAATATTTTGAAGAGTTCCCTTGAGTTCTCCAGAGTCCCATCATCAGATGATGACTTGATGACAATGGGACAACCACCTGGGAAGTGTACCAATGCAAACAAAAAAATAATTATCCAAATGGGGCTAGCCGTTTTTGAGTAGGGTGATAAAACCAGGGGTACGTTTTATAAAGCTACAAGTAACAATTTTACAGGTCTAAACTGGCAATACTGCTCAAATGGCTGCGTCGTTGGTCGAGGTTGTGTCAAATGGAAACTTGTAACTTGTGAATTGTAATTTGTAGCTTTATAAAACAGGCCACAGTAATCAAGGTTTGTAGTATATAAAAAAACCGAAGATTCCGACAAGCTGAAAACCTCCTCTTTTTTAAAGTCGGTTAAAAATAACTATGCAGAATAGAATAGATAATATGTGGCAACACTGACACGAAAGACCGTTATTGTACAGTCGAGTTCATAAATATGTGTACACTTTAGTACCTTGTCACTTTAATCGCTGTGACAATTCACGTATGGCAGTTTAAACATGACATTAAATAGACAAGGTACTAAAGTGTACACATATTTATGAACTCGACTGTACAGTCGACAAGAGATGTATGCACTTTTTCACGTTATTGCATTGTAATAACATAGTATGTAATAAGGTCCAAAATGTACACCATGTTAAATACTAATAAGTATTTAATAATTCTAAAATGCTTAATAATAGTCTATAAGTAAATTTATCTGCCATTTAAAGTTGGCTCTTTCCTTGTCTATTTTTAAGTGTAAGAAAGGGATAGGCCTAAATTTATATGTCAAATATGCTTTACTTGTCGATTGTGAAACAGGCGGCGGTAAGAATTTTTTCAACCTTAAATAAATTCGGTCAAGTGCGAGTCGGACTCGCACACGAAGAGTACCGCGAGCTCTTTATTTAATTTTTATTAATTGTTCTCATAGCGGTCATACTCTAGCTATTACGGTTTAAAAGATACAGCCTCGTGACAGACAGATGGACGGACAGCGGAGCCTTAATAATGGGTCCCTTGGCACCATTTGGATACGGAACCCTAAGTGCAAAATGTACATCTAACCTACGCGTCAGACCAATTTCAATGAATTCAGTGACGCAATTCAAGACATTTGTTAATCTAAGGAGGAAAGGTAGTGTTGTTTTCCTTGTCCTTGCAATTTTAAAACATAATTACAATATTTATTCGCAAAAAACATAAACTCATCTTTGAACAGGTTCCTCGTGCGCTGCAAATATAGCGCAAGCTCCATATCGAAACTGGTTGTTTAGATTATTGGGAATTCCGCTGGATAGTCGAGATGTAGGCGCATATCCTTTGCTTGGTTTTTACACTCTCGTGTTTTCCTGGGTATTTAAAATCACAAAAAAACAGGGACGCGTTGTACAGAAAATATTTACAAAGAAAAGAGATTGACTAAAAGACTTAAATGGCGGCAGTATCATTATCTCGCCTCGCACGACCTAGTCCCAAACTGGGTTTGATTGCACTGGTTTAAGGTTTTTTTTTAGTATCTTTCATCTAACTAAAGTAAGTTATTATTGGTGTAAAAACCGGTTTTAAATACTTATGCAAATAAAGAACATTCATACGAAAACATTTTTTGAATTAAAACAAATACTTATAGCAAATGAATATCTAAAACTGCTCCTAAGTATTATACCTATATGAGATATATTGCATTGTGGTTTCTGAATTAAGACGCAGTGACAGACATACAGAAAGGCGGACGAACAAAGTAGCACCGTACAATAAGTGTAACTTTTTTACATTTTTAGTACGGAACGGAACCCTAAAAACTGTTAAAAGTAAAATCAATGCTGCGGTCATTTTGATGACTAATAAATGGTTTGATTACCCAAATTAATGTTTGAGGTCAGTGTTACACTACAATAATTTCTTAACGCTCGCTGATGATGCATTTTGTTTCTGAAGAAGTAACCTTATCTGTAAGGTACTTGGTTGTCTTTGGCTTGCTTGAGTTAGGCAAGATACGAGTTCGTGGAAGTTATCAATAATGCATAGCTAACTTTGTCTGCAGTTGCACTTTCTGACGCTTATATTTTTTTGCTGAATTTAATAATGACTTAACTTATGTGCTAGTGTGACTTTAACTAATCTAATTTGAATTTCTGGGTCAACAGAGTTATATACAAATAAATATCGTTATCTTTACAATTTAAAAAAGTTAATTGGGGTCACTTAGAATAACCACTTAAAATAATAACACGATGAGCTCTCTGTCAAACTATACATGTATCTGTAAATTTATCGACGAGACATAAGATACGAGTGCTTGCAAGTGCGATCAGACCGACCCCACAAACAGCACCCGTTCACGAGTATGACGTATTGGAAAACCCCCCACGCAAACTACTAGATTTCCGATGGTCAAGTATCACAATTTTAAGGAAATATTGCATACAGAAAAAAAAAACTAGTTATAGGTACGGAAAAAATAAGGCCGAAATTGTTATTTCATAAATTTTATTACGGGTCGAGGGAAAGTTACCTCCAGATGTAAAAATTGAATGCCAAATGTAGACAACTATGAAAACGACAGTATTTTAGAAGAAAATCTGTACATTCAATCAACTGAGTATAAAAGAGCGGTATTTGCACAAAAAATCCTACAGGCTCGAAGTATATGGAAAAGGAAAGATAAGATAGGATCAGCACCTTCACAGCTAGAGTCAGAAACTGTGGACAGTGGCCTTCCCCAAGTATATTACCGCCGGGCTAGCACGCTCGCGCGATGGTGACCCACAACACAACAGCTAGTCGGCTACCTACGGCGCGATAAAACGCTTGTTTACCCCGCTACCTGACAACCACCTGTGTGAGCGGCGCGCCTGGCCAGCCGAATCCCCCGACTTATGGGGGAATTCGGGGGTTTTGTTTGATTAAAAAGTTAAATTGTTATTAAATAATAAGTATGTACCTAACATAGGTTAAGTTGTACTTCCAAATGAATGGATCTGTTTTGCCGAAGAATAAAGGAAATTTAAATTTAAAAATAATGTTGAAGCTTTTTTTAATTATTTATTTAGGAACGATTAGTGCAGACTTTTGAGGAAGGTCAGAAATACAAAAAGCAGACTTAATACCTATATAATGGCATTTACTCTAAGATCAAACACATAATATTAATTTAGGTTAGTGCAATGAAAGGGATTAATGTATGTGAAACACAAGTTAAAAGCTATCATAATTTGGTACAAAATTAAAATACTTTGCCTACTATGTTATTAATCATTACTTTTATTACTTATTTACCTCAAGAGTAAAACATAAGGTAAGCTGTAAGCGTCATCTGGGGCTCTACTTTGAAATCAGTAATTCGAACTTCGGATCGCCCCGTCACTTTCTTGCGAATTAGTGACGCGTCGAGAGCAAAAGGGATAGCAATAGACGAAGTTCGAATTACGGATTTCAAAGTAGAGCCTCTGGTCACCTGTAGGTTTTTTTGGCATAGAGAAGGCAAACGAGCACACAAGCCATAATCTGTAATTGTGATCTGTGACCCATAGAGATTTGCATTCTCAAAACTCGGTGCGCCAAATTTCATCTAAAATTGCTACTCCGATTATTGGAACTCCTAAAATAAAAATATTATACCGCTGGAACCGTTAACTTTTCAGAAGTTCTGAAATATTCAATGTGTAGACACAGAATAAGTAATAGTACGTGTAGATAAAAATAGGTTAGGTTTGATTTTTAAAAAATCCTAAAAAAGTAACAGTTGCTGAAAAAAATTAAGTTAGGAGTTGCGATGATTATGACTTACAATACGTTATGAGTAAAAATAATTAGATGAGCCAATATGACAACAGAAACATGACAACAGTGGACTGATATAGGCCGATGATGATTACGATGACGAGGATAATGATCAAACACATCGATGCGAATCACGGTACAAGTTAAACAAATACAAAATATAAATTGACAGTTTGCGGTAGTTTGTATTTGTTATGATTTCTATGCTTTGAAAATGAAAGAGATGGACAGTTTTTAAACTATTTTACTGATGTTCCTGGCAAGCGTATTGAGGTTTGTGTTGAGTATTCACGACCGCTGCAACAAGCCGAAAAATTGATCCGTGAATTTAACATTCACTGTAGCGTTTATAACTACTTGGCGCGGTCCGCTGGATTTCCAAATGGATGGAAAGTCAGCGCGACGCGCCAACGCGCAATCTAAATGGAACTATCGCGAATGTCGAAATTCAACGTTGGAAGACGCCACGGCACCGTGCCCTGCCAAATGGCGTCGTCGTGAATGCGTTCTCTGGCTGCCATTTTCTAATCAGTCTGCTTTGTGTGCACCGTTGAGGCGTTTGTTTTGTTTTCTTGGTATAATAATTGCGGATAAAGAATGCTGCTCTTCGGCTTTCGCTGTTTTATATACAGACAGGCTGCAGCGAAAGATAATAATTCCTCTTCATCAGAATTGAAACTCATCGTCGAAACAACACGCCCACCTAGAACGTAAAAAAGCGGAAACTAAATGGCATGGCGCGCTAGTGATTGTGGTCAAAATATTACGCCCATCCAGTTGTATACACTCCATCTGTCGCCGAGACAAACGACGCGTCCGTGAACACCCAGCTTTATTAAGCGGTAGGTCCAGAAGTGTCTAAATAATTTTACTAGTGTTCTTTGAATTTGTAAGACAAAGACAAAGAACAAGTCTAACAAAAAGCAAGCTTTAAAAACCCCAACTGCTGTTTGGATAATGTCGTCAACGTAATGTTACTTATCATGTTATATTTTTATTTCACAAGTCATCTAAGACAGCATCAAATAACTATACATCGAAAAATTGTTTATACTTGTTATTTTAGATATAGGTTTCTTGTGGCCTCGGAACCCTACATGGAGCATGGTCCTACATGCTCTTGCCAGGTTTTAAGATACATTTGTAGTAAGGTGCCGTAACTTGTTGACTATATTTGCCCATGTTGTTTTACTCAAAGAAAGAAAATACTTCGTACAAACGTATGACTAATATCTTTAATATTAATTATTAAGTCTGCTTTAACAACTAAACCAACAATCGCACTAACAAACAAACGAAACACGACCTAACAAAATGTTTACGGGGAAAATCCCCGAGCTTGCTTAGAGGCTTTCACGGTTTCTCGCGCTTCCGCCTCGCCACCCCACCTGCGGCCGGCCGGCGCGGCAGTCTCTCTCTGTCCCCGCTCGAGACGCCACGCGCGTCCCCGCCACACACCCAAAACTTTCCAAAGAAACTTTCCAGAATCCAGAAAAATCTATTATTGTGAGTGTCAGTGCTGTGTTGATGTGTTAGTGAAGTGAAGATGCGTTGTGCCGGCGGCTGCTGGCTCGCGCTCTTGGTGTTGGCCGTCGCCGCGCAAGACACGAGGCACCTATCAGGTCGGTCCCGTTTCAAACTGGCCAGTGTCTAAAGTTAAAGTTAGCGGGAATCTTTTTCATTGATGTGGCAACATTTTTTTGCTTTTGAATTTTGAATTTTGGAATGCCAATGTCATTGTTTTTAAAGTTTGCTAATAAGTTGGTTTTCTCTACTTTAAAAAGTTATCCTGTATCGTTAATTTTGATGCGCTTTCTCGGCCGTTATTTAATAAGTAATTAAGTAATTGTTTTCTTAGTATATTTAGGTGTTATCACAATCGTTAAGGCCTTCCCCAAACGAATTCCTATTAACTTTAACCGACTACTATCACTTGCGTGGCAACTACGAGACTACGACATAACTTTTAACTACTTTCTCGTTCTTTAAAGAATCTAAATCGAATGCCTAGGACATAGGTACGACGTAGGTACCTATAAAATATTTAAATTATTTCGAATTGTCGTGTAATTAGTGCTAAATAATGAAAAACCTATTTAGGTCTTTACCTGTTTCCTAGTTCGTTAAAAACCGTTATTTCAAATATAAGTTTTATCTATACATATTTAAACTGGTTTTCTTATCAAAGCGCAGAATTCTGTCGGTACCTACGTGTTATTTTTGACTTTTGAACTTGGCCCGTTAGTGATAGTGTTTGAATTAAGATAGGGGTAGCGGGTTCGATGTCCGAGAAAGATACCTACCTAGATATTTATTTTTATTTAACATGTATGTACCTACCATCAGGTTGTTAAAACCCCTTTTCATTACCTTAGTATTTCATTGCATTTCGTCGGTGAAACTGCAAAACCACGTAAGTACCATGTTTAATAAGGACCAAAATGCACCTTTCCCAAAACTTACTTAGGTTTATTTTGCTCTATCATAAATTTGTTAGTTACGCGAAATTGCTGTATCACCGACGATTCGGCGATTAATCTATACATAAAAGTATGTGGGTATCTATAGTTACTAAAACAGAAGTATTTTTTATTGACTATTAACTACCTAGGTAGGTTAAGTACCTAGGTGCCTTACAAGAAAGCTATCTTAAAATGTGTGATTTAACCGACGTTTACAGTATTGCACAGTAGGTACCTAAACTAAAAAATATAGCAGACTTTTCCAGATAAAAACTTAACAGGAAGTTAATGTTTATATACCTACTTACGTCATAGAAGTGCAGAAAGAAAAAAAATAGCTAGAAAGTGGTTGAGTACTTAATCGTAAATTAAATGAAAATTAAGATTTTTAAATAAGGTGAAACATGTGAACTAATTTTTTTTATAAAACTTAAACCAACATTGGAATCTAGTAATGCAGTTAAATTGAGGGCAAGTTCATTTAGGCCTGTTTAGGTACCCTAGGCGAGCTGGCCTCGATCTAGCCGCGCCCAGACCAGCTAGGTCTAGTGGACCTTAGAAAGGTTAATATGACATAGTTATAAAGTTTAGTGTACGATTTTTGTTGGAAATTAAAAATATTGAAATTTAAGTATAAGTAGGTATCAGAAATATAAAATGTTTTTCTTCAAATAATTAATATTCTTTGCCGATTGTGACGTTTTGCAATGTTATTGAATCTAGGTACAGACCGAATGAAAAGTGTCAAGTGAATTTACTTAAAATAAATGTAGAAAATATAAATTGAAAATATACCTATTTCTAGCAGCTTTATACATATATTCAGTGGTATAATGATGGAATTAAACGAACCCAACTCTAGATGACATTTGTATGAAATACCTATTGAACACAGACGTCACGTCTTGGTATTATTTAATCTCCTACTTTTATTATATTGCTGATTTAAAAGTCGTATCATTTGCTAAAGTCATCATCCCTATTGCGGAAAAAAGTAAAAAAAAATAGGTACTATTTTTTTTCTAGGCTTGATCACGTTTGATTTAATTTTATGAATATAATATTCAAGAGAAGCTAAGTTTAGTAACAAACAATATGTATATTTTATAGCTCCATTGAACTAAAAACCTTGGAAATGACATTTTGGCGTAAACAAATTATATAGCTTATGTCACCTTGTCCAAGTCCAGTTTGAAAAAAACTAATACTAATATCATAAGGTGCAAATCGATATGACGTCAGACCGGACGTCGGTTAAGGAAAGACTTCAACGCGCGTGCGAGTCCGGCGATGTTTTTTTGGAGAACAAAAAAGGACTCGAATGATGATATTTTGATGCACGTTTATTTTTAAACATGAAAAGTAGCTTCTTGTTTGTCTATTGTTGCTATTGGATTAGTTTATTATAACGTTTAAGCATTTTTTCAGACCACATGTAACAATTTGAGCAATAAATGAATATCATTGACTGTTTACTTTGCGTTAGAGAATTACTTTCTTGTAATTTAAGTTCTTATTCGTAGTCAAAACTGTCTCCTAAAAGGTGGCTTACTGCTTATTAGTAGTATAGTAGGTAAAAGCATTTTAAATTTAATGAGTTAAACAATACAGGGCCGGTATTCTAGGCGCTAAAAACCATATCGTCTTTGATCTGTTTTGATGTTTTGGCACTTAGCTATTAATTACAAATGTACGATCAATAAATAAATAAATAAATACTTCAATCCGGAGAGCTTTTTAACCATGAATTTATTAAATTTACACTTTTTTTTCTATGCGGCATTTTTACGCATAATATTATTTCCATTAACAAATCTTCCTGAGCGGAAAAAGACTGTCATGTTATATCAACGTCTTATTTATCCGTAAATATAGGATGAAAACCGTTATCTTTCTTAATCGACCTATACGGACTTTATAGGTATGCAAGTTGCATGTTCATATATTATACGTTAGCTCATAGTCATAACGTAACTGTCATAAGAAAGTACAATGTATCGATAATTAATATCGTTCGGAAGTCCCTAGAACAATTTTACTCGTGCCACAAAAACTTCTATGTTTTTACATTACAGTTAGCTTCTTTCTTGGTATTACAGCAGCACGAGAAAAGCCGCCAGTAAAAGTTAGTATCAATATACCTAAAAACTAACCATCAACAATATATCTAGCTACAGGCCGTGTCGAAGACCCTGTTGATTTGTATGTCCACACGACGACGCGGCCGGAAGTCTCGTCTCGACACTCGCCGCAATAACTCACTTCCTGTCTTGAACACTAAACAGAGGAAAGAGAACCGTATCAAGTTTCAAATACAGTTCAAATTGAAGACATGTGCAGTGAGATAGGGTGGAAGTTGAATGGGAAGCGATGGAAAGTAGATTGTATGATGAAGTGGCAGGGCTCAAATTTAGTTGATGATGAAGGGTGAATAAGATTTTTGATTGAGTCATGAATTTTGATATGAAAGTGTGAATGAACGTTTTGGTTTAGTAGTAAGTGAGTTTAGTCATCGTTTTAATGTGCGTCATGAAATATATTAAAACATATACATCAAAAATGTATTGCAACATTTGCAATGCACTACGCAGTGGGTGCATTGCAAAAAGTTAAAATAATGTAGGAATTAGTTTGGCTCCGGTTAACCCTAAGGCTTCTCCTTGCCATAAACAATAAAATCAGCAATATTTTAGGATTGCTATATTTAAAAAAACTAAGATTTATTGTCATTTTATAAAAAAAAAATACACGGCATTACTACAGTTTCAACAAGTGTATAAATTGATCTGCGACAACAGGCTCAGGTCTCGGCATATTCGAGCTGGGCCCCAGCCCACAGCGTTATTTTTCAGCCTGCACCTACTTAGCTCTCGGCTATATTTCATCGAGTTTGGGAAACATTACGCTACGCTGTACCTACCTATAGCTAATAAAGAACGTACAGTTTAACATATGTATGTATGTATGTATAGGTACGGACAGCTTAACAGTACCCGAGCTCTCCCATTGTTTTTCAATAGTTCATCCATCAATCATTCAAACCTACAATATTTTAAACGCACAACTCAAAGCATCCAATATCAGCAATAACAATTACGCAGTTTAGAATCTAAGAATCACTCCTCTCACTCTTACCTGCGCGTGCGACGGTGACGGTTGTGACCGGTCTGCAAACCTTGAACCTGTTTCAGACATTCACTGCCGATGACACACTTAGACCGTATAAAATGTATATAAATCGATAGTTGGTGGCTGGGAAACTGTATGCGCGGACGCAGCCTGAGTTCTCGTTATGGGGTTGCCAGAAATAGGTGGTATTGGCTGATGGGTAACTTGACGTTTATGAAAAGGATGTTAGGTAGAGGAGGTAAATATTCGGTTCGAAGGACCAGGTTATTTGTGAGATATAATTAATATTTCAAAATACAGTTAAGTTATAATAATGTTGAAACTTAACGGGTCAAAGTAATGTTAAGTACGTGGATAATTTTACCTCAGTTTTCATTGAACTGTTGAAAATGTAATTAAAAACTCAGCGTGTGTAGGAGAAAAACTGTCAGTTTCATTCTACACTACGCTTAGATTAAACTGTCAGTTTAGTTTGGTGAAATCTCGTAAGGATTTGACCCCGGTACCACCCGCTCCGTAGGCTAGGGTCACTGCAGGCTAACGTGTCGTCAAACAAATTAAGTGATAAGTCAGGCCCTCTATTTCTAGGCGGTAAAAACCATAATCATCTTCTTGACCTGTTATCGTAGTGTCATATAGTTTAAGAGAGCTCTTATTTAATTGACAGTATGGTGAGTGAGTTGAAAACAATACCATAGGCCCTAATATGGCTGATTGGCTGCGTTTATCGCGTGACAAAGTTTGGATAAGGCATCAGTCACCGTCTGACAAGTAAATAAGAGCGATAGTGATGGATGCTTTATCCACATTTGACACGCGATATAGACGCAGCCATACAGCGCATAACAGGTAAAAGGAGATATGGTTTTTACCGCCTAGAATCTCGACCCTGATCGCTAGTATTGTTATAGACTTAAAGTTAAATAATGGAATAATTGGAGCCGTCGATCCATTATCGCGGAGCATCGCGTGATATTGCCGATCGCGGATATCCCGGTTGTGCAACGCATTTCACTCGGAAAAACTCGCGCGAAATAACTTGCACTGTAGGCGATTTAAAATACACTTTTGCCCGTGACTCCGCGTTCGTTCGCTCCTTCGGGAACTGTCTAATTTTCCGGGATAAAAAGTACTTTATATTCGTATCTAGGTTACAAACCATCTCTGTATTAATTTTGACGTCGATAGGTTGAGGTTTCAACCTTAAACAAATCAAACAAACAAACACACTTTTGCGAATAGGTATATGACCCGTATTGCATCGATCGATGTTAACAACATCATCATCATCATCTCTAGTCCCTTTCTTCATGACTGAAGGTCGTGACTCGTGACCATCCTGAAAACCCTTTGTTGCCTTGTCAATTAACCTCCGCCACAATCACAAATAGACTGAAGGAAAAAGCGGGTATCAAGGCCTATAGGTACCGCTACTGTCGTTCAAAGTACAAATGCAGTATGCGCAAGAGAAGTCTGTTTTTGACTTGTTTCCGTATTGTCTAAGTTTTGATAGCTTAAAAGTAATGGTGGCCGAGTTAAATACAATACCATAACACATCAAAGGCAATATGGTTTTACCGATTTGAATAGAGTCCCAGTAAGTTCAAGATGATCAAGAGTGCACACGATTTTCCGGTTAACATGTAGAATATGGGATTTATTTGCGTCCCACCGTAATACCTACTCGTAAGTATTAAATTGAAGTCACGGCGTCTGTGCGTTGTCGGCTTAATGTCGATTTAATCGCGACCGGTCGGGACGGCATTAGACGCGAAACGACTTCTGTGCAGCAAAAACAGGCTTAAGGTAGATTGCCGTGGGTCGCGGACGATGCGAATGCGACTAAGGCGCGCGACTATCGCGCCGCGGCTATTACGACAGTTTTTAGGTTGTACATGGCAGGGCGCTCACAAGGGAGCAGTCTAGTTGCGGCTAAGGCGTGGCGGGGCAAATTCCTCCGCCATACCTAGATCATAAAAATAGACGATATTATCTCTTTTGTTTCGTTGAATGAACTGGAACAAAGCATAGCTGCCCACGCGTCGAATGGTTTCTAAGACCACGCCTCGACCATATCGCGACGCTGCTTCCCGCTAGTTTTGTACATTTCGTCATAGATTTTGGACTGTCAGACTTGGGACTAGAGCATGAATACCGGTATTCGATACTATCGAAAAACCGGAATATCGGACCAAAATTCCGATATTATAAAACCGATATTTGAGCTCGCAAAATACCGGTATTTCGATATTTTTTCGATACTACATTAATTAAATATAATTATTAATTTCCAATAAAGTAACGTTTTATTTTTATAGCCTATAGCTATAAAAATAAAACGTTACTTATATATATTTATAGCAATAGGATGCATTATTCCCGAGTTCCCGACCAATTTTGTTGCATAAAATTTAACTTACAGGGTGTCCCAAAAGTACCACGCCACAGTGACACCGGAGGTAGGTCAGCTCAAGAGGAACCTAACCAGCCTAACATGACCTCAGTAAAATATGACTTTATTTTTTTCAAATTGCTAGACCAATTTAATTTTAATTTGCAATTGGTCTAGCAATTTGAAAAAAATAAAGTCATATTTTACTGAGATCATGTTAGGCTGGTTAGGTTCCTCTTGAGCTGACCTACCTCCGGTGTCACTGTGGCGTGGTACTTTTGGGACACCCTGTATAATACTTAATAGTAGAGGAGACTATAAATATCGGGAATGAAACGTTGAACTGATTTGAAATTATAACTAGTGTTTCTTATATTATAACATTTATAACAGATTATGATTACCTACAAGAAAAAAATCTTGTTTTTGACTTTACCGTTAAAATCATAGCTGAAAGCAGGCGGGTTTTTTTTTTAAATAATTTAATTTATCTTCTTCTGTTTTGGGTGTTTTTAGAAGAGAAGATTATTTGGATATTTTTAATTATTAGGTAAGTTTATACTCGCACGTGCAAAAACACTTTGAACTTTAAATTCAAGATATTTTGAATTAATGGGCTTTGCATGAGCTGATTTATTATTTTTAGGGCCTCAAACTTCGCCCACCTAAAGTGACATTGTAGGTCAGTTAAAAAATCATTAGTTTTTTAACATTTTTAACTTTTTTGTATGAATATCGAAAAAATATCGAAATACCGGAAAACCGGTATTTAAAATTTCAATATCGAAAAAATACCGGTATTGGAAAAAAGGTCCGATATTAGATGCTCTACTTGGGACCGCGTAAACTGTGAATCAGTGGTCGCCTTCACTGAAAAAAATCAAAGGTTGTATAATAAGCGTCTTGATTCCATACTAGCGTATCAAGATATTAGAATTATCAACTTGGTAAGTAAAATACAGGGTGTTCGGCAGAAGGTTGGACAAACTTCAGGGACTAACTCTGTAGGTCATACTCATCAACTTTTATTATCGGACCAACATCCAAATCGCGAAATTGATGAGTATGACCTACAGAGTTAGTCCCTGAAGTTTGTCCAACCTTCTGCCGAACAGCCGTATGACCTACAGAGTTAGTCCCTGAAGTTTGTCCAACCTTCTGCCGAACAGCCGTATGACAGTTGCAGCTGTTACGAGTATTATCATTTTTGGTTAATAAAACAAAGACAATCTCTTGGTTGGCTCCATTATTTTTATGTGTTGTTGTCTCAGCTAACTTAATATAACCGCCATACATTTTCATAGTGGTCTGTGCTGTCACATCGGTCGCGTCGGTCGCAGCGGCCGACCCACGGAAGTCTACCTTTACAGACGCTTGTAGTAACTGTCGGTGGATTCACTGTACTTACACAGTTTTTATATACCTTGTAAGAAAGCCACGGAAGCTTGTAGATTCAAACTAGAATTTGTAGTGTTTTTTATCACTAGCTATCTACTTTCTGTCACCTAGATTTATAAATATAGCGTTTTTTGGGTATTATACTTTTTTTACAAAAGCATCACTGTTAACTGAATACTGAGCCTTATTGTAAGGTGACAATATTCAGAATTCAGTCAACTGTGTTGCTGATGGTACCAGCAATAGACGAGAATAATTTAACGAGCATAGACACGGCAAGGTTTACTAAATTAAGTACTTTTTTATGGCATAGAGAAGGCTGGTGATCTGAGAACCATAGACATTTGCATTATCAAAGAATACAATGCATGCTGGATGCATTGCCAACCCTGAGGGCTAGGATGGAAGGCAGATGTTAGTAATTTCACCGGATGTCTAATCCCCATACCAGAACACAACAATGCGAACACTACTGTTCGGCGGGGGGTTCAAGACCCTGCACAAGGTCATTCAACCACTAAAACAGAGATCCCTTCCGATTTCATGATTATCAGCTCGGAGACACTATAAGCATTGTCCCCGGGTTTACTTGACGACGAGATTAGCCTAGTTGGTAGGTAGTGAGTAATAGCCGTGACAGACGATCGAATTCGGTCCGGGCCGGACAGCGGATTTGGTTCGCTCCGAACCATATCTGTCCGTCTGTAGAGTAGTCTTGTGACCATAGACGGACAGATATGGTTCGGAGCGAACCAAATCCGCTGTCCGGCCCGGACCAAATTCGATCGTCTGTTACGGCTTTAAGCCTGTGTTCACAAGGCTGGCGGTCCCAGGTTCGATTTTTGGAAGGCAATTATAGCGCTTATTACACAATTATTTACTTATCGGGAATCGAACCTTGGACCGCTAGCTTTGTAAGAAGGATAATATTACACATGGTGCTGCTCGCCAGTTCTGTTAGCTTGAACTTGGCTTGACACGCTACCGCATGTCTAGATCTTACCAACTCGGCTTATCATAAGTTACAAATAAAATTGTATTAAAATGTTTCTTGTTTATTCTTTTTCGATAAAAATCTGCATTACTTAACATATATATGTATGTTGTGTCTGTAGGCCTTTAGATATGGTATTGTAATGATAATAATAGTAAAATATTCAGTAGATACAATGTTATCCAAACCGAGCGAAGGGTCGACAGCGCCGCTGCATCGCGTGCATTGTAATTGCAGCCCGCAGCGGTGCATTGATATGCATCGATGACATTTTTTGCAATTTCAAGTTTAATGACAAGGCTGGAATGGACAAATAAGGGTGATGTGTTTTTATTGTAACAATGGAACTCGAAGGTTTCGCGTTTTATATTTTACTGAGGTTATTTTGCAACGGGTTTTTAATATAGTGCTGTTCATTACCTACTGTAAAAGTAAAAGGGAGATATGAATTTAATCCGGATGCCTGTCAAAGCACTAGAATTTATAACCTACTAGCCGTTGCCCGATATTTTGTGTGTGATGAGATGTTTATTGCTATTCCCTCGGTAACTGTCCTATTTTCCGGGATAAAAAGTTTGTCTTTTAACGGGACTCGAGCTATCTTGATACTAAATTTTATCGCAATCGACGTATAGCAGCGATAAAATACGAACAAACTAACAAACATACAACACATAAAAAATTACAAAACATCTTTAAAAAAACTAACATAAATATTGCAGTCCACTCGCTCGTGGTAAAAAAATAAACATACAGTTTTGATAGTATTAAAAGGTTTTGAGGTTATAATTAGTCGGGAATGACAGGTGTCAAAATTGACTTATTGACTTTTAACTATAACTAGTCTTGTTGTAAACAAGCGTGTATTTAGGAGTAGAGGTTATTTTTTATTTGTATCATGATTCCTCAAAAGTTTATATACTTACGTTCTTTTGTAAAGATTTTAGTTTAAATTGATTACTCTGTTATGTATGCTAAATTAACCTTTAAATAAGCGTTATTTTTCCGAACACAAAACTCATTTTATGTGTCTTTAGAATTGACATCTGTCATTTCTAATCACGCTACAAAGAATTATTTCTGTCATAGGGATTCGGAATAAACTTTAAGTGGGATCCGGGATCAATTCCGACATGAGTGACATGACAGAAGCAAATTACAAAGTCCTTTTATAACAATTGGAGAATAACTTTGTTAATTTTGAGAAGGAGCTAAAAATAATAAAATGTCGTTTTATAAAAAGCAAACAAATGAGAGAAAATATTTTGTTTTATCTGTTAATTAATGTTAATGGTCATCGGTTATCTTTTTGACCTTTTTTTAAGAAACACAAACAAAATCATAGATAATATAAGGAAAAGGCGAATACAAATATCTTATAAAATTCTTCCTTTTTTAACCTCTTCGCGAAAATGATGCTATCTCTGTTGTCTAAAAAAACTTTAGCAAAAAACGTTTTCTCTGAATAGCATAAAATACTGTCACCATCACAATGACCACCATGACATACATTTCTAAACGCACGATTTGCATTGACGCTTCGCCGCAACCAAATATGCTAACATCACGAATAAAACCATCAATGTATGTTAACCGTAGCGAAATAAACGCTCACAGGTCGATGACAGACACGCTTGGTTGAAGCGAATGGAATTTTTGACATCACCGATTGTGTAGATTTATATGAATATTTAGGTATTCACATATTTATGCGCGAATGGCTCGGATGCCCGCGTCTGGCGTTGCGTCAAGTATGGCATTTGAAATATGTTTGAAGGATAATTCCATGGTATTTTAAACTTGCGGATCCGTAACTGAGCTGCTGATTAATAGAATAACTACGTGCGTTGCATTGTTAATTAATTATCCTAGTTGACAACTTCTTTATTGTCATTTTTAAATAATATTATAGTAGGAAAACTTCTGCTATAATTTTTTATTAAAAAGCGATCCTAAACCTTTTCTGATAAATAAAAACGAAAATCGGAGCCTTATTTTACTATTTTCTATCGTCTAATATTAGTTACTCAAGAGAGAATAACAGACAGTAGCATTGTAATGTTAAAATTTAAAATGTTAAACTTTTGCTTTAATAGGTTCCAAACTAGATAAAAGTAATACTTATCGGGTTTTAACACTGGAAGTATAGGGTAAGTACCTTAAACTCGATAAGTATAAGTAAGTAGGTATAAGTTATATGCCAATACATAGTTATGTCACTCATTTTTGCACAAACTGATGACGTCATCGCCTAATCAGTTTCGAAGTAACCCTTCGGAATAGTTCCTGGCAGCCTCGCTCCCCCCCTCACCATTTGTGATTAATGTATAGAGCAGTTGGAAACAACTAAATTCCAAACGTGCCAAGAAAATTCCTAAAAGTTGTGCTTTAAATTTTATTAAGTATGTTTAAATTATACCTATAATTGGAACTATTTCTAAATCTTAATTATTGACATTTTAACATCGCATACACTCGCACTCGGGGTGTTATGTGTGTATCTGTGTTATTGTCCGTCATATGAGGCATATCACAGCTTCCAAAGGAATATACCAATTTGGATGTCATTTTTTAAAAAGAAAGCAAGTTTAATCAGGTTGATTATTAGCAAGGTTTAATAAAAATGGTTGGGCTGTTAAATAGTAATCAGCTCTGAAAAGGAGGTACCAGGGGGGGAGGGGGTAGTTATATAGTTTTTTTTTGTTTTTTACTGACAAAGTTTTCTTTTTCTTAAAAAATGTGACATTCTTATTAAGATGTGGCAATCTTACTAATATTATAAATGTGACAGTTTGAATGTTTGTAACTAAATCATGTCAGAACCGCCGAACGCATCTGGATGAAATTTGGCACAGAAATAGATTACAGTCTGAAATAGAACATAGGCTACTTTTTATCCCGGAAATTTTGAGAGTTCTCGAGGGAATATCGATAAACGATTTCTACGCAGACGGAGTCGCGCGGGACAACTAGTATTTTATCAATTATGGATTCTGGTTTAGTAATAGTTATCAACGACTATAAATTCCATCTCGCAGGCCTCGTTGCGCCTGGCGGCTAATTTAAGTTGGATGACACGAGAACGGAAAAACTCTGGAACTTCCGACACGGGGGTAATTACGGGTAGTTTATGGAATGGGTTTGACACGTCTGAAGGCTTCTTGGGTCTTTCATCGGTTGGATTTACCCTTATTTAACCAATAAACATTTTAAAATATCAGGAGAATATTTCATAAAAATTGACTCAGTCCTATGTAGTGTCCGCTCCGCTCCGCCACACGCACAGTTTTATGATTCCCTTATAACTGCAGTAAACCTGACATCCAACGACGAATGTAGTGTAATTTAATCACAACATTACACCCTAACTAAGCTCTAGGCTTACTAGTACTACTAGGTGACGATAAACGTACTCATATGTATAGAGAAATACATACTTAAATAAATAGATAGGTCAAAAACTCAAGAAAAATTACTCGCGCTCATGAATGACACAAATACTTGACCATACCGTATCGAACCCAGGACCTCTAGCTTCTTAACAACTAGGCTAGGACTTACGAGTACACCAATAATTAGCAGAATTTTTAGAACAGTTAGTTATTTTCGGTATAATAAAAAAACTACTTACATATGTAGCAAACTTTCTTAACGCATAATTGAACCTTGTCAAAATAACATTGCCCAAAAACACTAGAGAAGAGTGGTATTTTTTTCATTTCTTTTCAATCAGCAATTTCCATGATTGCCATGATTACAGATCGTTGTAGAGATGATTGTAATCATGATTACTTTGAATTAAACACAGTTACGTGCCATTTGTTCGCGACCCCTGACACGCGAGCTGCAGATTCAATAGAGAAACTTGAGCGTGGGTTGACAACCGTTTTTATTAAAGTAATAAGATTTATAATTATAAATAAATAACCCTTTTGAAAATACATTATCGAGTAAACTAGAAAACTTGTTTCGCATGATAAAAGCTAGACTAAGTAGCTAGCATTAAAAGTTTAAAACAGCAGTAAAATTAAATGGATAGTGAAGGATTTTGTTTTGAGTTAAAATAAAATCTGAGCATTTTATTTTTCTTATGACTTTTTACATATGAAATTATATTACATTTCACAATTATTTGATTTAAGAGCTAGGTTCTTGTCAATAATTGTAACTGTTCTTTATTCTCTGCCAGCTTTTTCACCTCCTGATAGGACAAAATATCGGCCTTGTATCATCTCGATCGATTAAGTTTTTATGCTATGGTAAAAGCAAGGTTTAATAGTATTCTTTGTATGTCTCATTTATGTTGAAAAATAAATTCAATAACGCTTAATATGCCGAAAACACAACTTTAATAGTCACGTAATCACTTATCGCACGTAGTGAAGTTATAAATAACTAAAAAAGAAATAGCAAGGACAACCCATTCAATCTTCAGACGCCTTCACCTGACCTTAGCGTGCGACTGAAAGTTAGGTCCCAGTCAAAGCACGTTAAATAATAACCATTTATATTTTGTAGTTGACGGTTGCCGACCCCTGCCTCGCGGTCACGAACTCTACTTACGCATTTAATGAGATTCTGTTATTATATTATTTAGTTTTACGATTAATTATAAGATTAAATGGAAAATCTCGCGTGATGTTTATTTGATTTAATTATTTTTGTATTCTTTGATTATTCGTTTTGACGATTGACGATCTCAATGTACCTAATTTCGTATTTTTTTTACATGCAATGCAATAATTTTGTTACATTACATTGATGAATAAACTAAACTAAAGATTTTTTTATGTGTAGACAAATATTTATGTATATATGGATTCTTAGGTTTTTCTAACTATTACTGTCAGTTATAATTATAACTAAAAAAAGGTAAGCAATACCGAAACCGAAAAAAACAAATTTAATGGGTACAATGAACAGTTTGTTTGTTGCATCAACTGTCACATTGTTACAAGCTGATTTATCGTTGATGTTTTTTTAATTAAAAGGTTATTCAATAATCATGAAAGGTATTTAATGGTTATAAAATACGTTGTTGATAAAGCCGATGATGTATCTTCTTGCGAATATTTAAACGTTAAAGCGTGCGGAACACAATCGCGGTATCAAGATGAATAATATTATGCATAATGTAAGTGTGTTTGAATCTCCATTCAATTTTTGGTGCTCTGATGATATCTTCAAAGTAATTTCATTTAATTAAATGAATACAATCATAATTATACAATCAGCGCCACTAACTAACCACAATTATTAATTATTAGTGAGTAAGGTTCACAAATGGTCAGTGCATGCATCGCAAAACTGATTTACGCCTTAAATGAAGTCTTATTAATCTAAAAAATTACAAATCTTGAAGGAAAAAAAAAGCCAATTCTACATGTATGTATGTGATAATAGACAAAATTTCGTAAATTATGTACATTATATTGATTTAAGAAACCATTTTCAATGTAAGTAGGTATGCAAGTTATTTTTGTATTTCTTATCGTGAATACACTTGTGCAAATAGGTAAACCAAGTATTCACATTGACCAAGTATAAATTAACGTCTGTATTATTAATGAATCAGTCATTTAAATTATAGCCTTTTTAGTTAAGTGGGTTAGATAATTATCTGTTGAGTTTTCGATAAAGACTTAAGTAATTATTAAGAAGTAATTAACAGTAACTAGGGTAAATAGTTTAATATTGAGCAACTTTGGATGTTTTTGGAATTTTAATAAATTATACCAACAACGCCGGATTTCCTAGCCTAGGACCTAGGTGCCCAGCCGGCCCAGGGGCCCCTATAAGTACAAAAGCCTGATTTGCAAAAATGGCTTCGAGATGGCTGATGCCAAAAGTAAGAATTCTTACTTCTTCGCGCAGAAACGGCTTTCTTGTCTTTGTGACAAACCGGATCCTAAACCTAGTAAACAAGCATCAGCGCATAATACATTTGCTTATTTATCTTAACACAAAATAACGTTAAATAAATTAAAACTATCAAATTCAAATTCAAATTCAAATTATTTATTGCATATCACATTTACAGGCTCATTAAGATGGTACATTATACATACACTGGTATCCATGTGACACCCTGGGGCCAGTTTTATAAAGCTACAAATTACAATTTTCAGGTTACAAGTTTCAATTTGGCACAACCTTGACCAAAGACTACCAGCCATTTGAGCAGTGTTGCCAGTTTAGACCTGTAAAGTTGTAACTTGTACCTTTATAAAACATGCGCCTGCAAGAGTACAGCAATATCAGAGGGCTAATTGTATTTGTAATGTGAGAAAAAGAAAAAGAATATGTAGGTACGAATTCACACACTCACTATTATCACTTACTATTATGAATCAACCAATTAATAGTTACATAGTTAGATTACAGTTACATAATTAAATAATTCAGTATCTAACGTTTAATCAAATATCGTTATGGACTTTTTTAAACAAATAAATAATTCCTAGTCACCTTCCCATGGTACATTATGATCATCTCAAGTGTTCATTCAGCAGTAGTACAATTTAACTCTACGATACCGGTCAAAGACCACGTTTCCCCGCCGTCCGCGCCGTGCCAGGCACGGCCGCGCCCGCGCAGCATTGTGTTCACTCCGCGCCTTCGCGGCCGACAACTACAAACTGCTTAGAATCTAGGCTCGCTGCTATGTCACGGGCACCCAACGTGCTCATTGAACCATGCGCTGCATGTTTGTAAACATTTTTGTATATTAACGCGTAATAAGTTATGTATGATTTCGATTGATTGTTCGATGTAACGATGTTGGAGCGAGAGGACGTTTAGGTCCTCGATTGATGTAGAGTTTGAATTCGACAAATCTAGTTCATTGTAAACACTACAGTTGATCAACAATTTGGAAAAGTTAAAATTTAAACTGACTTTAAAGTAGAAGAAACTCATGATCACAAATTCTCGGTACAGGTATATGAAGCAGATAAATACTGGAATAGAAATACTAAAGTATTAAATAAATATAATTTCATTGGACAGTGACTTAGTCCCAAACTAAGCTCTATGCTTGTTTAGTACTGTGGTAATTAGATCACTATAAACTTACTTATATAGAGAAATACAGACTTAAATATATAGAAAAGACCGGAGACTCGGAGACACACTATTATAATATAATAGTATATGGGAAAAGAGAATACAATACACCATAAGCTACCAATATAAAGGAGTCCGAACCACATTCAGCTCAAGGAAAACTCCGTGATAAACACGATGTTGCGTTGCAACGTTGATTTCTTAACTATTATTAGACAATAATGATATTTTAGAGGTGATTACTCACTTTCTACTCTCCTAGTGTGTTCTGCAGATATCATAACCGGATATTTATTATATTTCCAAGTAGACAGTCAATATGTTCCACCTATAAGAATGCTTCATCTTCGTCCTCATCGGGTCTCCATTAGTGGTTAAATGTTTGCCTATTTTGCATATAAACCAGTTGCAGCTCAAAGAACCGTATTTAAGGCTAATATTAGTTTTCGATCTACGTCTAACTCCTATTAGAAACTTATTAGATAATTGAATAGTAGGTACAAATGGCGGAGTTAATGCTTTCAGGGTATTGTCTATTATTCAGCCATTGCCTGGGGCAAACAAATACATTACATTATGTGCGAGTATATCGTATCTCATGTTGTTATTGTACGTATCAAGAATTATAAATCAGGACCGCGTTTTACAAAGGAAATCCCGGCACAATTGAAACAAATGAGTCATATCCTGAAAGGGTTGGGCCGGAAATATAATTTCCCATAAAAACGTATTAATCTAACCAAATCGTCTTTTTCCTCGAGCAAGAAAGGGAACTTCATACACACAGCTCCTTGTTTACCGTTTCATGTGTCTATAGTTTCTCTTTGTGGACTGTTTTTTTGAATACTGGCGTTCCGTTTGTGAGAAATTCGTGAATCGCTGTTAATAGTTTTTTTTAAGAGTAATTAAACTGTTATCGAGTAAAAATTATATAATTTATTGACGTAAATAATCACAAATGATCAAACACTTGTTTACACTTTGTTGTTTTAGTAAGGTTTTATATTTTTGTATTGCCCGAAAAAACAACAACACAATAAGCAACGTAAATATTCTGCTTAATAAATTGTCTTTCATCTTTTGGTAAGTAATCCTTGTGTTTTATATTCACTTTAAATTTTGAGTTTATAATACTAGGTACCGTTAACTTAAAACATGTTGAAAAAGACCGCTATAAACATACTGTTACATTTACTATGAGTCCAAACTTTTGAACACATCGTGACTATCATATTCTCTAATAGTTCAAACTAAAAGTCAAACTAAAAAACTTTTTAAAGGGCAGTGTGTGGCACATGAAAACACGAGTACATCCAAACATAACAGCTGACAATGAACTCGATTCGTCACAACCCAATTGTGTCGCGCCGTGTATGCCCCACTTAAATAAACACGTTTTTACACTCACCGATTTGAGCTAATGCTACATTTGCGGCAATCTGTGGCATTTGTGGGGTATTGTCATTGTTGAAAATAGGATTGTTACCTACTTTTACTGTTTTGCTTGATGACAAAATTGGGTACTTTTTTCCTTTATTTTTTATGATCGGATTGGTTGACTTGAATCGGTGAACTACAACGAATAAAGATGCATAAAGAACCCTGAGAAAGCTACAGATAGTCATAAAGCCATAAATAATCACTAAGCTCTTTGATCAAATCATGCCTTTCTTAAATCCCAAATATTCGTACTCAATGTTACATTTAAAATTTATCTTTTATTCTTAATTTAGGAATGTATACAACGGTATTGTTCTGCGAAACTAAAAGTGTAATGATATTAAGCATTTACGTCTAGGCTAATTACGCAATTAAAGGCAAATAAACTAAGTTTTTGTATTCATATCGTAATGCCATTCGCAAAATTAGACGTCTAATTTATAAACGAAAGTGGAATTCTTAGAATAAATTAATAATAAAACTGAAACTGTTGACGTTCCCTGACTCACAATGAAAGTGTTTTGGATTCTAATTAGTTTTAAGCTTTAATCATATCCTGTACGTATAATTACATCCATACATTAGGTATATGTGTAAAAGTTTTGTTTGTCTGTTTGTTACCGATTTTAATGAAATTTGGTGTCACTTTTTGGTGAAAAGAGAGAGAAATATAAGACTCGAGTAACAGCTGGTCCTTCATAAGTTATTCTTTGACGTTTTCTTAAGTAAAGGTCTGTCTGTTTGTCAATCAATGGCAAAAAAATAATAATTAGTAATTAAAGTACTTAGCGAGGATTAGGAGCTACTTTTGTGTTAATAAAAAAATATTGTTTTGCATTGCATCGCATTTGCATTGTTTATTAAAGTAATTTGTAGAAAGACTATAAATGCTTTACTAGAAGAACTTAACAAATTACATAGGTAAATCGATAAATCAAGAGTAGGTACACAAAATCGTGAACTAACGTGAACTAACGATGAACTCACGATATAGACATGCCATTTGCGGGCAAACGATTTGGGGCGGTCAACTTCACGAACATAATTAAATTACCTAGTCGTTAATAAAATAGCACCTTAAAATGTCCCACACTATAACGAAAACTGCTTTAAAACTCCGTTTCACAAATACTACAATAGTCATAAATAACGTTTTTAATACACTTACCAATGCCTTTATAAGTATCACAATAGAGATCAAAATTTAATAACCTCAATTCATTTTCCAAAGCCTCGTATTAACAATTCTGTGCCCAGCTTACTATTTACCATACATTTTTGACCCGATAAGGAGTCCGGTATGCCCGGCATTTTGTGCCGCACAGCAGTGTTGAAACACATATTGTTGGTAAAGAAAAAAATACAGAATTATGTTCATTCTTTTGTTGTGTCGTGTGAACTGATAAAAGGTTGCAACTTGCGTTGGATTCGTTTAGATGTCAAAGTTATAAGTTTTTCACATTTAGAGAAACGTTTGAAATTATATTGCTGTGTAGTTGAGGCGGGAAACGGGAAAAAATAAACACGCTAGATAAGATGCATGTCAAAGCTAACGATGGTACCAATCGTGGTGACCACTATGTTCACGAGGCCGTCTAATCTACAGGGTTAAACAATATTGCCTTTAGCCGTGTATCCATTTGAGCAGACTCAGGCCGAGCAGCCTCGACTTGAGGCAAACAGCCTCAGTTTGAGGCTGCTCGCTCTGAAGCAAAGGTTTGAGGCACGTTACGGATCGGCTCGAAGCGAGTAGCCTCAGCTTAATCCGCAATGTGCGCAGTTTACACGCCCGTCTCCATCAAAAGCACGGCTCGGATTGAGGCTCCTTTGAGCATGAGCTCGACAAAAAACCGACAAAATATTGCTCGGCTCGCGGCGACGAATTTGCCTCGTGGCGCGGCGTGCCTTACATTGAGGCAGCGTCTCCACTTGCGCAACCTCGGAGCGAGGCAGCCGCTCGACCCGAGGCTGCCTCTAGTGGATACGCGGCTTAGACGTGTTATGGTATTAAACCTAGGCCGACTTTTCCCATTTTTGAATATGTTGTAGATATTATTATTCAAAACAAGATCTGTAACGTTTTCCTTTCCAAGAAAATGTTATATGAATAGAAAAAGAAGTACTGGAAACGTACAAACTTAGTTTTTCATGGTAACTACAATATATTCGAAATTCGTTAAAATCGGATCTTTATCGTCCGGAGCTAAATTTGTGAGGATTTTTTTTGACAGCTACGCGATGAAAGCGTCTCTTCACAATTCTCTTAAATGAAAGTTAACCTAACGAAATTCGAATTTACGAACTTTGAAACACACACAAACACACACACACACACACAGTTGATTGTTGCACCTCCACTAAGCCCTCGTGTAATTTAAATTCGCATCCCAATTAAAACAACAACCACGGGTAATGAAAAGTAAATTAGCAATTAATTGGAAATTGCTATGTTCTTTTTGCAGCGAGAGTGGACAATTGGTTCAATTGAATCCGTTACTTTGAATTAATTATTTTTAGCGATTGCTACACTAATTATTTATTTATAAGTCCAATCTATTTACTGAATAATAAATAACTAGCTGTTGTTCCTAAGTAAGAACTACCTATAGTAAACTCCGATAAATACCATAAACGATACAGGAAAACGGTCTTGATGTGCTTTTCCACCGGCTAGGCGAGACGAGGCGAGGCGAGGTGAGACGAGGCGATACGAGAATTTAAATTTGTGTTAAAACAACCATTTTCACCTAAGATGTGCGAGGAGAGTTGTGTTTTTTTTACAATACAAATTTTAATTCTCGTGTTGCCTCGTCTCGCCTCGCCTCGCCTTTGGAAAAGCACCTCAAGGTGATTTTTAGTGTCCCGGTGTTATATCAAAATCGGTCCATCCGTTTAGGAGCCACGGTGCCACAGACAGATAGGTACATACGTCAAACTTAAAACACCCCTCTTTTTGCGTCGGGGGTTAAAAATAAAGAACCTAAATAATATTAGGGGACCCCATTCAAAAATCGTGTGTCTTAACTTTGTACTGTGGTGCGGAACCCTTCGTGTGCGAGTCCGACTCGCACTTGGCTGGTTTTTCCGACTTACTGTCATTGAGTCAGCAGCTTGACAGGTGTAACGGCTTCTTATAATTGAATGCTCAATAACCGACTTGCTGCCTCGCCTTGTCTAACTTAACGACTGGCACAGCTTAGATCAGCGGGGACAGTTGGTTATTAAACGCTGCTGTAAAGAAATCATATTAAATAATGATTTATTTATACAAGTTAGTGTTTCAAATACTAAGTAAATGATTTAGTTATCGTTTTTCGACTAGCTTGGTTTTTTTTATTTACCCTCTCAATTTATTCTATAACCCCCTGACCGATCCTGCCCATATTTGAACTTACCAAGTTACATTAAGATCGGATATACAAAAGTCATACAAATATGATTTGTCCTCTTATTTGATTGTGAAATTTGAATTTGACAGAAAGAGACAAATAATACTTTAACAAAAATAGGTTTACTATGCGAATATGAATAAGGGGGTAATATTTATATTATATTCACAATGAGAATGGCACACGATGAAATAGATACTATAAAACTAGAAGTACATCTTATCGCTGCCTCTAGTCGAGACGAGTTTTTTTTTGTTAGCCTGTTTTTGTGTCCCACAGCTGGGCAAAGGCCTCACTTCGTTTTCGCCACTTCCAGAGCGCACTCTTGCCAATCCCTCGCAAATGACTCTCGGTCATCCCGCCATCTCCTTCAGATATGGCCAAGTCAAGACGAGTATGGAAGCGAAATTTTGAACTTAGCTATTTTATCGCGTGCAATTCTCATCGTAAATATATCTTTAGCTCTAATTCAGTAAGTACTGAGCTATAGACAACCGTATTTTAAACAAGCGGTTCACCAGCGTTTATCCCCCACCGCCCACTCTGTTCTGCTCTGCGCAGGCGCGGAACATTTACTTATCTCACCGCCCCAGTCGCGTTCGTTGCACTGTTTATTCAATATAACGAAGCCTGTGTGTCTGTGTGTCGAGCGTTTTGCTGAGCCAACTCGACCCGCTTATAGGTCAATGAGTTTTGGCAATTCAATTTGTAGTTTCACATGTGTTGGAATTTGATTAGGAATGTGTACCTACTAAGGTGTTATATGTCGACGAGCTTAGCTTGAGCTAGCGCGCAAGGACAGCGTTTTTGTGCATGTACTTTGTTTGTTATAAGTGTCATGTGATAAGTGGGTTTGTAGCTTTTAGGGCAGTAAAACTAATCTCGGCTAAAATCGCGTTTCAAGCAACACACTTCAGAAATGACAGTTTTCCATGAGTTGACGACTGGGCATCTGAACCAAGATTACTAATACGGCTCTTTGACATTTGCAAACTCAACACTGCAATCTTAAGACCGCAAATGCATTGACAACCCGACGAACTAAAGAGGTTTTTTCACCGGCGAGGCGATACGAGGTCGTGCGAGAATTTTAATTTGTATAAAATAACCAGCTGCACCAAAGATGCGTGAGGAGGGAATCTATTTTTTTCAATACAAATTTAAATTCTCGTCTCATCTCGTCTCGCCTGGCCGGTGGAAAAGCACCTTTAGTTCGTCGGATCAGCAACGCATTTGGAGTGGTTGATTACCCGACCATCGTATTAATTACCCGATCTTAACCGAGATGCCCACCTTGAAATACGTCAGTAATGATTTTCTATGTCTTGACGTAAGTTTACTACTTGTCACTGTCTGACCAGCTTGCAAGTGCGAGAGTGACGGATGGTTTATCCACCGCGATAAAGGAAACAATTAACGGGTCCTGGTTGACATGACAACGATAATTAAATTATGTTATCGAGGTGAAAGATAATTCCACCATTCCATAATATCATTGTAATGACTCGTTACACTCTCCTTGAGAGCGGTTGAATTTTAATGTCGCAGCTGCGTACACGCAGCTTGTTAAACACCGCTAATGGCTGTAATAGCGTGTCAAAATATGACAAGATCTATTTATTTCGTTCAGTAGCTCGGGGCACGAACGTGTCAATTATCAATACGTTTCCAAATCGACTTTTTTCCTAAACGTGAACTATACTTTTACGGAACCTTTATTTTATGAAGATACGAGAACGATTCCTACTTGAACAAAGTCGCGGGAAAAGCAAGCAAAAACTTTTTGCCGGAACGTCGATCGAACGAGCTTACAAGCGAGTAACCTACTTATTTGAGAATGCACGCCTTAAAATGTAGTAAAGCTCAGGGGTGTGATTCTCTCAAGAAGCAAAGGTGAGCGAATGAACGAGTGAAGTCCAAGCGGCGAGATTAAGTAGTCTAACTAGAGACGACATGCTGCCAAATTGAAAATGCACGCCCTAAAATGTGTTTTGTTCGCTCGGACGGGACTTCTTAAACTCGCCGCTTGGAATTCACTCCTGCGTTCGCTCACCTTTGCTTTTCAGAGAATAACACCCCTGACGGGACAACTTAAACTCGCCGGTTAATAATTCGTCCGTCGAGTTGAAAGATGAGTCCTTAAGAGCTGACATGGCAGTATTCCCAGTAAACCGAGCGTGGCAAGCTGTCGACGGCAGATCGTCTAAGCCAGGAGAACGCGGAACCCATCCAAGTAATAAGGTTTATAATGGATCTTAGTCTATTGGACGGTAATTAATTATTGCCTTAGTGGTTTACTAACACCGGTCAAGTGCGAGTCGGACTCGCACACCGAGAATTCCGAACCGCCGCACTAGGTATGCATCATCATCATCATCATCAGCCTATATTAGTTCACTGCTGGACATAAGCCTGTTTTTCTTCAGGGTTTTTAATATACCTAATCAAAACAAATTGATGCTTGTATTGTTTACGTATTTACGATAAAACAAAAATTAAAATACGTGGGAAAAAGTTTTCTTGTATGGGGAAATCCTTTATTATTACACTTATTTTAAAGAAAATTGTTAGTAAACTCATTTCTTTCATTAAAATATTGTAGTATTATGTCACTTATACAACCAAACGAATCTAACGACAAGTGCCAAAGGAAAATACATACATACATATTGTATACTCGGAAAACATAACCCTCCTTCTCAAGTAGTCGGGTGATAACGATCAAACCCAATAGTAGAAATAATATTCATATTCATATTCATTTATTGCATTTATTTATTGCAATAATGTCAGTGATGTACCTATATAAGTACAGTCGCGAACTTTAATTTGGTACCCACCTTAGGTCCAAAGTCAATCTGACATTCTACAACAATAAGGTTGAGATTCCTCAAAGTTACAAATGACTTGACATCTCTAATGACATTGACGACTCAAAGCATATTTTTCTTGAAATGGGTCACGAATTAACGTTCGTGATAGTACAGGTGGAGTCTTGTAATTGCAACTGACTTAAGACTACGCCGAGCGCACAGTGGCGCCCTCATCACTATTATTGTGTTTTCTAATAAAATAAAGTATTTTCTTGAAATCGGACGGTGCATTTTTGTACTACAAATGAAAACACAACTTATAGGACATATCACATGGTTTAATAACAATTGACCTTTGAGTTATCAACTTAACGGAAAAAAGTGGCCACCTTTTCCCGTTAAGCTGACTACTCATACGGTAATTGTTATCAAAATTTGTTACGTATCCCATAAATTGTGTTTTTACTTGCTCTACAAAAAAGCATCGTCCGATTTCAAGAAAATACTTTATTTTATTAGAAAACACAATAATAGTGATGAGGGCGCCACTGTGCGCTCGGCGTAGTCTTAAATAACTCCCTCTAGCATCACTGTTTGTTTTGAACAACGACAGGCGTCATATTATTGTTCTTACGAAATACAATATCACGTCTGTGGTTGTTCAAAACAGTGATCCTAGCTAGAGGGAGTTATTAGATAGTTGCAATTACAAGATACACCTTATGTTTTAAAACGTTGATTTATTAACGCAGATTATTTTGCAAAATTACGTTTCGTACAAACTTGTTAAAATAAACACTGTCCCGAGTGAATAAACTGATTGTAAACTTATTTCGTAACAGTAGACGAAAATTGTTGTATTGTGTGGTAAACCACTTTGATTAATTTAGTTTTCATGTTATTTTCATCTATAGCTGGCTGATAACAGATCAATTTTATAAGTTTACATAGAATGGCAATAATATTTTCAATCTATGCTAATGATAAAATTAAAGTGTCTGTGAAATAAATAAAAAAATGCTAACATTTTAGAGAAACCTGCGATTTACACGATGCCCGCAGTCATTGAGCTAATGAGCGTTCTGATTTTTGTCCATGTGTCTGTCTGAAATAGGCTCCGAATCGACTAAACAGATTTCAATTAAAATTTCAAGGGTTAAAATAGGAATTTTAACTTAAATTTCCGTTTATGTTTAATTTAGATACCTTGCTGAGTTCGGAAGATATAAATTTAAATATTACTACTGTTGTTATTAGTACCGAAGCGAAGGAAGGGCGGGACGTAATCTACGAAAAATAAAAACCTTTAAAAAATCGGATTCGAAATACACATTGATCGTTCTAAAAATCATTTGATCTTGTATAAAGATATAGAAAATCTTTTTAATAAGATATCGCTTGAAGCCGAGACCGGTGCAAATTATCCGGTCGGTGTTCCGGCGCCGGACATCTTCAAAACCGATCCGGACCGATTCTTCTTATAGCCCACAATATGTTGGTGAGGGTAGGAGTCTGAACTTTACTTATGAAACATTGAGGCGGCTTTTGGAAGCTCCAGTAAATATAGGAATTTGTAAAAATAATAAGACAAGATCCACATTTTAATATTCGGGGTGTGAAAAATCAGTACTTTATATGAAATACTCGTGGTACTATTTGATATCTATTCACTAATAAATATCTATTCAATTTACCTATCGCATCCAATATATGTATGTATAGTTACACAAACCTTACTGTCAGTGGCATAGAGGCGTGTGGATATTTTTGACTTCTTCGTCTTGGGTAGGTATTTAATTACATACATACGTATATACCTTCACGCCTGTCTCCCGATGGGGTAGGCAGAGACTACGGAATGCGAGATGCGCCGGTCTAAACTTACAACTTTCGCTTCCTCTACATTCATCAACGCCTTCATGCACTTACGTCGGTTTCGGGTGCTTTTGATTTGGCCCTTATTCAGTACATCGCGAATCTGGTGACCGTACGTCCATCTAGGACGTCCCCTACCGACATCTCCGCTCACTCTCGCTCGCCATATCTCTTTCGTAACTCGTCTTCCATCCATCCTTTCTAAATGACCATATCATCTTACCCTTTTCGATCTAAGTCACTGGTACCATCTTCTTTCAATCAACATCGTTCTTGGATCTCGCTATTTCTTACTCTATCTATCATCCTAACTCCACACATACTTCTCAGAGCTCTAATTTCAACTGCATTAATCCTGCTATAGATATGATTTTTACCGCCTAGAATAGATCAGTTAGGTTATCTTTTGCACGTAGGTATCACACCTATCAATACAAAGTCCCAGTCATTAATATACTTGTTATGATCAGTGCTCTTAACACGTGTACTGTAACTGCCACTGCGCACGCGCTACGTGCTTCATCCTCGCGCATCCTTATCCGTCTCGTTCGACGCTCGTTAAGTTATCACAATTAGCATTCATTGTAGAAACAGTGGAAAACTTTAACTGCAGGGAGTCTATTCCGCTCGGTAAACACATATTGCTTTCGACATGGTATCGTATTTCTCTCCCACTCGCTCTCAACGCCTGTACAGACTAGGTTAGTGATTTAGTCGGCGAGTATTTTAGTAACTATATGTGTCTGCGAACAACAAATATTTAGTTGAGTTATGTTCTTCACGAATAAAATACAAGAAAATACAGTGCAACCATTTTTCTTAATAGCGATCGGCAATCTTCGTTTTTCTATGCCACACCAGTGACAAATATACTGTCAGTTGCCAGACTTGCCAGTGCAAGCGTGATAGCGATACCCAGTCGAAAGCTATTAAGAAGCCTGGGAATACTGTACTTCCTACTCGACTAAATTACCAACGTAGTCTGTTCAAAACTTTATGTTCTCAAGCGAGTCCACCCATAGGCTACTATGGAGCTATGTCAAAGTGACGTAATGATTTAAATCGTAAGAGATTTCTTAAGAATCGAGTTATAATGTCACTTTGACATAGTTCCATAGTGGCTTATGAATTAAATTGGCTGAGTGTACATCCTGTGACGAATGGTGATGAATGAAATAATTTGTTTCCAGGACCGTAATTTTACTGTAGGCATTTTGAATTATGTGTCACTAGCTACGTGAAACCGTTAAACTTCCCAGTAAAACAGCAGTGTTCGCATCGTTGTGTTTTGGTGTGGAGATAAGACAACCGGGAAAATTACTAGCATAGAAGCATTGTAGTCCTCAGGGTTGGCAACGCATTTGAAGTCGTAAGATTGCAGTCTTGAGATTGTAGTCTTAATGCAAATCTCTATGGTTTTCAGATCCCACTTACCATCAGGTGGCCTGTGTGTTCGTTTGCCTTCTCTACAGGGTGTCCCATAATTGACACGTAACCCTGACACCGGAGATAGCCCACCCCTAGACCTACCAAACCAGCCTAATAATATTTATTTTTATTTTTTATTTTTCTGATTATTTATTGTTTTGGTAATAATTTTCATACAAAACTTGCTATCATTATTGGCAATATCTCGAAAACCGTGCATCTTTTACTGAGGTTATGTTAGGCTGGTTTGGTAGGTCTAGGGGTGGGCTATCTCCGGTGTCAGGGTTACGTGTCAATTATGGGACACCCTGTATAACTGCCAAAAAAATATACCACTTGCACTGTGCAGTCTGTGCAGTTGGATAAGTTTTTTTTTTAATGATTTTCATGGAGAGTTTCTTAGTGACTTAATATTTGTCTGGCCCACCTGTATAAAGTATTTCTAATATTCTCCCCCAAGCCAGATCAGGTTGAGCGGAGCGGAAACTCAATCCGACCCAAAAAAACTAAAATACCGACTTTTTATAACTTATCAATAATGTATTGGAAACAGAAAATGATGTAAAAAGTAATCTCGGAAGGTTGGAGGGTTGGGCTCAGGAATAAACGTTATACAGCCCGATGCTCCTGAGGATTCGGGGGTCGGGGCGGCGGTGCTAGCGGGCGCTTAAGCGGAGCGGGGTCTTGAGCGAAGCGTTGTATACATATCGTAGTCACATCACACATATTGTAAGTGTCTAAGTAACTCCAAAGAAAAGAAGGTATTTTCCTGTCTATTATAAAATTTTAAAGGAATATTCCTTAGCTACTCTAAATGTGCATTAAGAAAAGAATTTTTCGAAAATCACTCCCCGCGGGATGAAATAGGGGTATCAGCGGAAAGCTTATTCGGCGCGTACGGAGTCGCGGCCATCCCATAGTCTACAATATTTAAAGTACTTTTTCTCTGCGTGGCAAAGCCGTGGGACACCCTGTACACCTAAAATAAAATAGTAACAAAATAATATCAATTATACTGGCATCAAGAAAACTATAAAAGAAAAGTATTGATGAGAAAGAAAAGAATGGGCAATGGATGATAATTTTAAAAGTGCTTGAATATTTTTATATCAGTTGGAATAACGTTCCTTATTAACAGGAAAAAAATACAGATTTTTAGGTATCGTATATCATTAATAAATAAATAATTCGTTTGAACTCGACCAATTTGTCTCCTAAACGTAAGTATGGTTTAAACTGTGGTCCAATAATAATTAAAAAAAATTACATTGACACTTGACAGTTTTGACAGTATAACAACGGCCGCTCTTTTTTTTAAATTATTATTGGACCACAGTTTAAACCATACTTACGTATAGGAGACAAATTGGTCGAGTTCAAACGAATTATTTATTTATTAATGATATACGATACCTAAAAATCTGTAATTTTTTCCTGTTAATAAGGAACGTTATTCCAACTGATATAAAAATATTCAAGCACTTTTAATATTATCATCCATTGCCCATTGATGAACGATGAAATTGACCATAAGTTGCCAGTTACTTCATTCAGAAGTTCACCGCTAACACTGGCCCCACCCCTAACCTTTGACTTTGACCACCGAACCATGCTCCAAGCCTGGGCAGCTCCATTCATTTAACTGAGTTTTAATATCACAATGCGACCCGCAATCAAACCCCGGAGATTGGGCCGCCCTGGCTCCCTGGCGACCTTAAAGTCAACCGATAGGATAATAGAGTGAGAAAAAGATTAGCTTTTGATGGGAGTTTGTTTGAGATGGGGAAGAAGTTTTGATAAGTTAATAAAATGTGGAAAATTGTTGGAAGGGGACAGTGAAGGTAGGTATATTGTTCTGGTTTTAGTTTAGCCGCATCCACGTATAGATGACAATACTATTGCATTTGAACAAAACCGTTGTTTTGCGGCCTTTCATACAAAAGAAGCGGTGTTCCTATCCTACTTTATAATAAAAAAAACAACTTCTTTAAAGCATAATCCACTCCCTTAGGTTAAACAGTTGTTAAACTATTAAAATTTCAAGGTAGTTGCAGTTTTTTTTAACGAAATACGCTCGAATTGTGTGCAATACAATGGCTTTGTTCAAATACAATACAATAAGTATATTGTTTCCTTAAGTGGATACATACAACCTAAAAACGAAAGACTAAGTGATATTAACTTCTATTCACTAAAAGCCTTGTCCCGTACCCTTAAGTCTTGTCTTGTAATATTAAGTATATATTTATTTATTAATATATCAAAATACGTTTTAGGCACTAATTGCCGCACTCAGAGACGTCAATTAAATTTAATGCTTGTTTAGTGACGTGTTGTCTTATTCTATTACTGTAGTAAATAAAGTGACAGCAGCAACTTTAATCAAGCATTAAATTAAATTGACGTCTCTGAGTGCGGCAGTTAGCGTATTTGAATAAGCACAAGCAAGTAAAAACCTTCTATTGCTCGTTTTGGAGTAAAACTGACCTCATTTTCCTGCAGAATAAAAATGTTTTACATCAAACAAGATCTCGTTAGTCAAATGTATGTCGGTCGCGAGTTACGCTGTAATTTCGCTGATGGAACAAAGACGCTTAGTAAATAACAAGCTTTCATACTGCTAAAACAGTTTTAAGGCTCATAGTGGCTTGCAGAGCCTCTGTCCTACTTTGATTTAAACCATATCGTTTTGTTAACGTTATCAATTGTAGTCATCAAGCGACATGGTTGGGAAAGCAAATGGCAGCATCCTCTATTCTACGACGTTGAACAATATTGCCTTAGACGTGTTATGGTATTGTTTTTAAAACGGCCACCATTACTGTCAAGTAAATAAGGCTATCAAAACGTTGACAATACGATAACGGGGCCTCTATTCTACGACGTTAAACAATATTGCTTTTGACGTGTTATGGTATTGTTTTTACTCGGCTGCCATTAGGTTGATGGCACTTTGAAACTGACAGGTACCAATAATGGACACTAAATCCTTAACTCAAAGATCCTACGGTCCTAAATTGATTGTTGCAAAACAAATGATTAGCCCTTATCTTCTGTAAAATAAGAATCAAGTGTCCATTATTGGCCCTTGCCCATTACTGGTTCCATCACCCTACTGTCAAGCAAATAAAAGCTATCAAAACTTTTAAAATACCATAAATGGGCCTCTATTCTACGACGTTAAACGTTAATATTGCCTTAGACGTGTTATGGTATTGTTTTTAACTCGGCCGCCATTAGGTACTGTCAAGTAAATAAGAGCTATCAAATCGTTGACAATACCCAATATTGTTTAACGTCGTAGAATTGAAGCCCAAAATAGCGCCGACTGTACTGAAAGAATAAGTTAGTATTTAGTTTATTAAAAGTGCCGTAATATTTCACTTATTTCATAAATTGCCAGTCTCTGAATAAAATATCTTGAAAAGACTTGTTTTTTTTATCTAAAAGAATATTAAAACAGTCTCTTTAACAAAATATCTTTCTTTTTCCTGTTGCAAATGTATTATTACTAGACTAACTCTTTCAGGTATTTATTTAAATGATTCTTTTGCGGAAGGATTTTTGTAAGTTAAGTTAATTTTTACAAGCTTGTTTTTATTTCTGAATGTTCTTTCTTTTTTGTTATTGTTATTAAAATTATAGCTAACGGGAAAAGGTTGATAAATGTACTTAGGTCATGTAAATTATTATAGTACTATCACCCGTATTCACAAACAATACTTAAGGGATCCTTCACTGAGTAAACGCACTGCGTTCAATACAGCTTTGTGATTGGTCCTTTTTGACCGACCTTTTGTTTATGATACGATTTGAACCACCCTGTGCGTTCGTGAGCACTGTGAGACCTCATAGTGACGTTTGTGAATACGGGTATGTGACTAATAGGCTAGGCTTAAGTACTTAAGAGGTCAATCCTGACACATTGCACAACCATAAAGTTTCTGAATCTTGGTAATGTTGACAGCTGTAAAACAATGCTAAACTTATAATGTGTGTGAACGAATAGTAAGATAATAAATGCTGTTAGCATTGTTTTCAACTTCATAATTGTTCAATGTGTAAGGATTGACTTCTTATTTGTTTAGTATTGTCGTGGCATGTCTTACCAAGTCTAGCTCTAAAGTATGACCCTTTGGTACTTACTGGGTTTTGTTTACCAGGGGGCTTAGGCTGCGGCTCCACTGAGGCGGACATGAGTGGAGCGGAGCTGTGCCAATATTAACCAATAGAATCTAAACTAACGTGCGGAAGGGCCGCTTGACGTGACCGCATGCGCCTTCTATTGGTTATAGGCACAGCTCCGCTCCGCTCCGCTCGTCTCCGCCTCAGTGGAGCCGCACCATTTCGTGAAAACAGGCCTATTGTCTATATCAGTATTATGTTCCTTTTTGTTTGTCTGTTTGACTGAAGTTTTTAATCCCCAACACAAACGGACAGGTGATATAAGTTTATGTGTGTTAATGAATGGACGGATTCGGAAACGGTCTTTAAAAAAATAACTGGGTTGGGTCTTAGCTAGGTTTGATCAAAATCAGTTAACTTATGATGATAGAGAGGTAAGTGTATAGAAAAACCTTGCATGGTTATTGTTACATATGTTCAAATGTTTTGTCACTGATTATATCAAAAAACAAAAATGTATAATAATAATAATAATAATAATTCTGGAAATAAATGTTGCAAGTATATCGGGGATATTATCTATTTTATTATATAACTACGAGTATCTCCGATAATCAAGTAAATGTTTTTAAAATCTTCGTTATAACCCTTATACCTATTATGATCTCTTGATATCAAACACGGTAGGGTTTGACAGTTTGTCTAAATAGCTTTCAAATTCGTTCCCCCGTGTAAATAACGTATATTATGCAGACAAAGTCGCAGGCTACCGCAACTTTTTCACAAACATAGATACTCTCAATACTGGTACAGTTGGTAATATTTGTCAACACAGCACGTACGATTGCATGCGCAAGCTGTGTACAGTCGGACTGGAATATCTCAGGATCCAATATACATGCAGAATTTACAGACGTTCGCGCTGTACATAAATACGTGGGCACATTTGTTATTGTAGCTCCGACTTACGAAGTTTCTACAAAATGTGATACCAACTGTATAAGGTACTAGAAACTGGCCAAGTGCGAGTCGGGCTCGCGCATGAAGGGTTCCGAATCACCGTACAAGCGATATTACGGTATTGGTATTTCCGTATCTCTACGACTTGAGAACGTTTAAGAGCCTTCTCTTTTCTCAAAGGGATCGCTTCTGCGGCTACTCCTCAATTTATGTATATGGGCGACTGTTAATACTTGTCATCATAATTAATTTATTCCTTTAATATTAATTATCAGTAAAATTAATAAAAAGCGTTGTAACAAAGTGAATTAATATTTAATTCATCAATTTTAAAGTCAATGAACGATTATAAAAATATTTTCACGCCACTGCTCGGAAATATGGCCAAAGAAGGATCGAAATCAGAATAGAAAGTTGCTCTTAGTAGTACAACACAAAAACAGTCCAACAATGTTGAGTTGCAAAGTAAAATGGAGTGTTTTTAGACCAGTTTACTTTCTACTCTGCTATTGGTCGGTTATTTATGACATTAGTAACTCGTTCGGAAATAAATAAAAAAATGTTTGACAAATATGACATTAGAACGTTTAATTAAAAAATTAAAACGTCAAATCCGCTCAGTGAAAGTGTATTTTTGCGATTGTAAACGTGTTTTTATGTAAGTTTTTAAGGCGTACGTGAAAAACGCCTTTGCATCTTTAAATAAGGTAAAAATTAAAAAAGTTAAAAAGGCGGGAATGAAAATTACTTCTGTTCTTTTAATTGGAAACAAACGCTAAACTTTTGAACTTTTGATTGGAAATTTGTACGATATTCAACAAAAATGAGTGATACAAGTACAGATATGGATCTTACACCGCCTGAAATTCAGGATACGGCAAAGTCGGTAATTCGGAATTTACTGCCAATAAAATCCCGTCGCAAATATCAGAAAGTGTATGAAAATTTCAAAGCATGGCAAATAAATAAAAAAACGAACTCTTTCTCTGAAAGCGTAATGCTGACCTACTTTGATGAACTTTCAAATATCAATATTACTTTTAATTAAACTGTGTATTATGTCCTAACCTGTTTTATTTCCTTACATTAGGCGTGAAAAGCACATAGTATTGCCTCGGTAGAAAGTGCAATAGATGGACTCGTATCTTCGCGGTCCTCACCTGCGGCTCGGCCCGCGAACTAACTCGTCCATCTATTGCTTACTTTCTGTACCTGGGCTACAATGTACTATTCAATTATATGAATAGGAGTCTACTGTTCTTTTAATATGGAATTTTAATATAAGTACTTATGTAAAAAAAGGTAATGAAAGTTGCCTCCTCTAGTAACAATGTTCAAATACCTACTACTTTCTTTTCTAGACATAAATATCCTTTATTTGGCCCTAACATTCGTTTCAACCACGCTTGTGGGATAGACGTTTTTTATTTCAGTTATCTATTTTAATCCGACGTGCCCCATTTTGAGAATTTTCTTGACATGTGTGACAATGTGTAGGAAAATGGAAAGAGAGGTTAGCCGGGGGTACTCACAGTTGGGTAATTTTTGGTCATAATCCAATGCCACTGCACTTGTCACGGGTATCACTTCCAGAGTCCGTAGGCCAATTGTTTCGGTAGCCTCTCGTCCTGTGCACCAGTTGGGTAAATCTTGGGAAAGCACCAAGTACGTACTGCGCGCGCGACGTGTCTCAAAATCGGAAGCACACTCGCTCCTCGAGCCGGCTCGCAATATTCGCCGACCCCCGGATAGGATTAGGAGAATGAGGGTAGGTAGAGACTGCACATTGTCACACATGTACCTACAGGTTTTTAAGTTGGTATTTTTTAATATTTTGCTAAAGACGATCACGCAGAAGGCAGAACAATACAGTTACAGCGATATAATGCTAGGTTATGCTAATATTCTTTAGAAATAACACGACGTATTGATATGTTAAACACACGCTGTTTTCGTCACAAACCTTTCGATACATAGTAATCTTTTAATGTTTGCTCCAGTACTCGTAAATAGAAAACGACAAACATTTAACACTCGTCCATGCAGATGATATTATGTAAAGTAATATTAGAACTTAGGTACTGCCAACGGTTCTATGTGGACTTAATACTAGAATTTAAGTTTATTTATTTAGGTTACAAACACAAATAAATATAGAACGCATCACAAATATAGAACAAAAAGATATCAGCACAATAAGACCTAAAGAACCATAATAGGGCAACCAGTGTTTGCCCGCGACTCCGTTCGCGTTAGGAGTCGTTCACAGTTTTCCCCATAGAAACTATCAGATTTTCCGGGGTAAAAAATATTCTGTTTCAGTACAGTATAAATGTTTTCTGTATACTTACCTACTAAATTTTATTCAAATCCATTTAGCGGCTTAAATTTGATTGAAAAAAAAAGCCTTTTGAACAAAATCCTGCTATCAATCATAAGAACATTCAAACAAGCTGCGACCTTCACGAATCCTGAAACTAAGTTGACAATCCTACTAATGTTATAAATGCAAAAGTTGTGTGTTTGATTGTTACAGCTTCACAATACAACAGCTAAAATACAAAGGCTATACTTTTTATACCGGAAAATTTTAAAGTTTCCGAGGGAATTAAAATATTCGAAATGTACCTACATGGGGCAAATGAGGCCCAATTAACAGGATCTACAGGTCTATTTGCGCCATAAAAAATATAAAACCGAAAGACCAAAAAAAATAATGTTATTTCGATGTCGAGATACCTTCGCGTTTAATAATAAGTATAATAACACCAACACAAACGCATTATAGCATTAGCATCACACATATGTAATACATAGCTATTGTGTTATTTGTGTTAATCCTTGGTCTTAACCCTATTGTTAAACAATTAACTTTACTTCTAACAATGTTAAGGTTGATTTTAACTTGACGATGAAGATGAAGGTTTGATGGGATTATAAAATGAAAGTAAGGCCCTAGGGAATAGCGTTGTGGGTGTTAAGTGATGATTAAGATAGGGCATGTACCACATGTACTATTGTTCATGTAAAGGGTTAACTAGGGACTTATTCTGTCATTTATGAAGATATTACAGGCACTTAATAAATAGGTAAGTAGGACTACTGATGTTGAGAATATGGCGTGAAGGTACCTATGTAGGTATGTATGAATATCGTTAAAACGTAGGTTTTAAAACAAAATGCAAATGACTTTAAAAATATAAATAAATATCAGGGGACAATGTCACACCAATTGACCTAGTCCCAAACTAAGCTCTAAGCTTGTACTATGGGTACTAGACAACGATAAACATACTTATATAGATAAATATATACTTAAATACATAGAAAACATCCATGACTCAGAAACAAATATTCGCGCTCATCACACAAATATCTGCCCTTACCGGGATTTGAACCCAGGACCGCTAGCTTCGCAGGCGGGGTCACTACCAACTAGGCCAGCGCGTCATCTTAATATAAGGATCTGAACTACCGCTGGCTGTCGTAGAGGTGGTAGTTATTGTTCTTTATCTGGTTTTGAGAAAGATAGTACAAACAGGGAGATTTAGTGAGTGGGAATTTGATTTAACCAACAAGATAACCAAGTTTTATTATTTTTGCTGTAAAATGACTCTGTAGGGAGAAAACCCACTCGTTACCTCTTAAACGAAAACCATATTAATCAATATAAACTAAATAGTTAATTAATAGACTTTATCATTAAATAACAATTTGTTAATTAGTTGATCGCTTTAAAAGGTAAGTTTAAGTATGATACGTATATGAAAAAGATTAGGATCACCTAATCGGTTATAAAGTCAGTTTCAGCTCGGTTAACCGCAACTTATTGTTGGTTTACTCCAGTGTCCGTTCTGACCATGTCCGTAATTTCATATTTATTTTAAAACTAGCGACCGCCCTCGCTTCGCTTCGCTTAACATACATTTTCTGTTGTGTTATTCTCTCGTTGCGATCGGACGAACGAACGAGTGAATATCGCAGCGGCGAGTTCAAGACCCGCCGTACACGGACTGCTTGAAGCAGTCGGGAACCGACTGCACTTCGTTGCTATTGGTCGATTAGCAGTTTCAATGCTCTAGAAAGTGCAGACCGACCAATAGCAACGAAGTGCAGTCGGTTCCCGACTTCTTAAAGCAGTCCGTGTATATAACATAAATTTGCATGTTTAAATTACTGTCGAGCAAGTACTTATTCTCGTTTTGTTTTTGTTTCAGGTATTATTTACTCTAAGCAACTCATTATGGAAGAACGAATAAGAAGACCAAAGCCGCCTTAGTGTATGGAATGGAAAGATGTATGTGAGTATGAGCCATAGTATGTAATCAACTTTATCGAAACAAATTAAATAAATGCATTTGCTAGAATACAGTAATAAAGATGTTACAAAACAATACGAGTACAGTAGGATAATTGGGATAAAAGAGGCATATATAGTTTACTTTGAGAATTTATTAATTTATTTAATACACTGAATAGCAATAAAAAAGGAGTACAGTGTACGTAAAATTATTTGTACAGTGACCACTTTTTGACAATGTAGTGTATTAAATTTCCCAAAAATAATAGCAATATTTTCGAAAGAACAGTTGACTATAGACGTTCCAAACTTCTGTGGCTGCAGCATTTGTGTTTAATTACCTCCCTCCAACTTACCCTATCATGCGGTCTTTTTCAAAATAGGGGAGGAAGACAGAGACGGAGAAATAAGATAAGACTGGGAGATGTCATAATTTAGCGTGTATGAATTTATGGAGGAAAGTTTGTCAGATTAATTTGGAATTAGATATTTTAACATTGCATTATAATAAATGCGTTTCTTTGCGAAGATTATCGAAAAAAGGCCAATGAAAGTACGTGGGAGATTTTTCTTGTGTCTTTTGGATAGGGGTAATTTTTTTATTTGTTTGTGACTTTTTGTGTTCATGGATAATATTAGAAATTTTATTTTGTCGTTGCACCGTTGACAGTGAGTTAATTTTTTTAAGTAATTGTTGTAAAAAACATTTTTTCCTTACCCTGCCAAGGGTTTATTGCCAATGAAAATACAGTAAATAAATAAGCCTCCGACAAAAAATACGAAATCATATTGAGATCGTCAACATACAAACAACAAACAAATAATAATAATAGAGGCTTAGAACACAAAAAAAACAAACGAATACAACATTACGAGTAACGAAACCAGGCCACACAGCAAAAGCAGCCAAGTAACAATTTGTCCGAAAACACAATTGGTTCCACACTCCGAATTTTCTACGTCGGCAATTTTAAAGATTTGACGTTAATCACGCGTTTAATGGGAGAAAGCCGGCCCGCGGCGGACCCGTTTTGTGCGGTTTCGCGGTGTCACACTTTACCACGCGGCCCTTCATAGATTTACGAGTAAAATGAGGCTATGGAAATAAGTATCTGATTTTTAAGCTACTTTTGCAAACTACGTGTGCCGGTTTTAGAAGATTTATTAATAGTAGGAGATCCGAATAGGAGACGATCTTCTCCCAGCTGTTTATTCGATAAAAAGTATTTTATATCAAATTTAATATGGTAAGTAATATAATTATGGCGAATAGGTTGATTGAAAAAGTTCAGTCCAGTCCATAATTTAAAAAAAACTAAAATTGTTTTTTTTTTTAAATTGCTATTGCTTGTTTAATAGACCAACTACATACTAATCGAAAGTATGAAGCCTGTAGAATATGCAAACGTTAGGTTGATTATTTTTTCCCATCATAAACCATTGGGTAGGTAGGTAAGTCGGTACTAATAATTTGCACTAAACCTAACGTTTGCTTATTCTATAGGCTTCATATTTTCGATTAGTATGTAATTGGTCATAATTAGTATGTAACAAGCAATAGCACTTTAAAAAAAGTTCAGTTTAATTATGGACTGTACCGGACTGAAATTTTTCAGTCAACCTTTTCGCTACATATTACTTACCATATTCAATTTGATATGAAATACTTTTTATCGAATAAACAGCTGGGTGAAGGTCGTCTCCTATTGGGATCTTAGACCATTAGCGTATACGTGGCTATTAGGGTTGCGGGAAACCGTTGAATTTAAGCGGCGCAAGACCGGTTCTTGTGGCAAACCTTGGGGAAGGCCTATGTCCAGCAGTGGACGTCTTTCGGCTGAGATGGTGATGATGATTAGCTTATAAAAATAGGGATAAACTCACACAAACTGACCTAGCCCCAAACTAAGCTGTAGGCGTGTTCTATGGGTACTATTAAACAACGGTTATACATATACAATACCGGCCAATAATATATCACCTTTCTTACATCTCATACGATACCTACAAATGGATATGGGTGGTTTGCCCGTGGTCCTGCTGCGTACCTAGTCCTACTGATCAAAATTAGTATCATAAATATGAGGTAGGTTTAGGTTATGTTAGTTCTGCAGCAGGCCCGGAGGGCCAAAACGCCCAGAAATAGGTGCTCCGCGCTAGCGGAGCTCCCTCGACCCTGTTAATTTGATATTCCAATAGAAATTATGGGTCAGACGACCACGGGCAAAAAAAGGCAAAATATGACTTACCAAAATACTTCCTCGGTGAAAACTACGATATGTACAAACATTACGCATTGTACAGCGAATTAAATATAGCAATACAATTGGTCACCTAGTTCTTGATTGGTTGTCAATTTTGGTAAGTCATATTTGTAGGTAATCGTATGAAATGTAAGTACCTACAAAGGTGATATATTATTGGCCTGTACTGTACTTATATAGAAACAAAATTGTTCTATATATAAGTACTTACATAGAATGCATGCCTGAGTCTCGAATGTTTCACATTGTTCACTCACATTTTTGCCTTTACTGGGAACCGAAACCAGACTGCTAACTTTGCGAGACCAATCTAAGCTTCTAAGAAACAACTCTACAAATAAACAAGTTTGATATAAATCTCATCTAAACCCTCCAATACAAACTCAATCGTCCAAATCCCATCCAACTCCATACGTGTCATACAGCGCCGAGGTCGTTGGTCGCGAACATGGCTAGCATTGTTTTGGGTCACTCACTTCGCTCGTCGCTATGCTAATCGTGTCTCCAGGCAGAGCTTACACCAGCGCAATCAAAGGGTTATTAATTTTCTATTTTTTTTTCCTATTTGGGATGTTATTTAAGAGAACTGTTTAAACACTGTTATAACAAACTCTAATTTGCCTACATATTGGAAACAGTTTTATTTATGGTGGACGGAAGTTAGATTAAGAAGAAAAGCACAGTAAGAAGCTTCATGCACCTAATGTAATTTTAAAAAGTCTTTTTTGGTACGTTTACCTAATTAATGTTTAATTGACACATTTTAGTTGACAATACAAAAATTATATAAAATAATTACCTACAAAAATAGTATTCTCTAAATACTTTATGGGACACTGTACAAAAACATTACAAAGGAACAGCGCAATCATTTGTGAATGGTGAAGCAGCAGCATTTTGTATGTGGCACTTCTTTTTCCCAAAGTTACCTCTATCCTACTGCTTGGCCGTACTGCTTTGTCGACGAATCTGCGACCAAAATCAAAACAAAATTAAACTTCATTACCTACTGCGCAATAAATCGCAGTTGACAATATTTATTTTATTGACAGAAACTTTTCTCAGCGCATGACTAAATGTCTGGCGGGTATAAAATAGTCAATGACCTCGCTGTGCAAATACGCTGCGTCCACGACTTTGCTCAGACGAATCTCTTAGATAAGTGATAACAGTTTGTGCAAACAGCGGAGTCACTGAGCTCAGGGAATGGTCTTAAAGTCAACAGTCCTGGGTTTACCCGGTGCTCTATCTAATTTATCTGTGACCAGCTTTTACTTAAGATTAGATTCTAAGAGAACACGTTATATTGGATGTCAAAATGTATACAAATAGAACTGCTCTGTGACCACTGATTGACTGCAGACAACGCACGACAAACGAAGTCGCGCGCATCCTCTAGTTAATTTATAAATCTAAGAGCGATCCACCCTCGCTTCGCTTCGGTTTATGTGAGTTTTTTGTAACACCCATACATAAACCAGCATTTAATGTAAATAAAAACATTCCGAGAAAAAATGTTTAACTGATGGTGAAGACCGCAAGAAAATTCGTTCTGTAGTTTTTGACATTGTCGCGAACATACAGACACAGACGCGGCGGGGGATTTTGTTTTTTTACGTCACACCTGGCCATAATGTGAGTTTTATCGCACGCTGCGCGCACGGTAAAACTCGCATTGTGGCCAGGTGAAGACGTAAAATTGTGTACTCAACACGGGCAGTAAAAAAGAAAGCCCTCTATCGCATATTTACAACCCTCGCCTACGGCTCGGGTCTCAAATACCTGCGATTTCGGGCTTTCTTTCTTTTACAGCCCTTGTTAAGTAATGTACTATAATGTTGTAGTGATTTTACTTTTAGTGTAGAACTAAGGTTACCGACATGGCCCGAAGAATAGCTAAACTTAAGTGGCAGTGGGCGGGGCACATTGCTCGCAGGACTGATGGCCGATGGGGTCAGAAGGTTCTTGAGTTGCGTCCGCGGATCGGGAGACGAGCTGTAGGTAGGTCTCCAACAAGATGGAGTGACGACCTTGTAAAGATCGCGGGAACGCGGTGGATGCGATAAGCACAAGACCGGTCTGAGTGGAGAGCCTTGGGGGAGGCCTATGTCCAGCAGGGGACGTCTTTCGGCTGACATGATGATGATGATGATTATTTTATTTATTGCGAACCACATCCATCCGTTGCTTAGTTGCTTAGTTTTGTTGTAGGAAACGCATTGTACAGTTAGTTGATTATGAAGAGATGTATCCAATTTTTACCTGATTGCATTGTAAGGTCCAAAAGTGGATACATCTCTTTGTACTCGACTGTACACACTTTTGTGTCCCTGTTAAAATTATGATTAGTATTTTCTTGAAAAGGAGTTTTTTTTTGTCACTTGGTCCAGAAAAAAGATACTTGCATGATTTGCAAGCAGCATAGCATAGATAGCAGCATGATTTGCACGCGTTGGAAAAGGATAGGATGCGGTAATATGTAATCAATAAAGACGAATCACGAAAAAGCGAGGAGGCCTATGCCTTCCAGTAAGACACTAACAAAGGCTAATAAAAAACACAACTAGATACTAAACCAACTTTCATAAAGATGTCCACACAACGTCGCAGTGACAACGACGTCCAACGACGTGTCATTAATCAGCTGGAGACAATCTGTCTGGGTGAAGCGGGTTCGATCCCGGGACCGACCAGTCGCTGGCGGATGAACCCGTGATCCACTTACTCGATTACCCGGTCGAATTGATAGAGATAAACTGATTAAATATCCTACAATGTATGTATAGGTACTTATGGATTTAATTATTGGTTGTACTATCGTGGAATTCAAATGTTTAGTCGGTGGAAGCCATACGTGAATTTGCCGGGTTATACATTTTCCACGTGTCATTGTGTCATTAGTCGTGACGCGTCGGGAAATGTTTAACACGGCTAATTTTCATGTTATGTCTGCTAAACATTCAAATTCCTTGATAGTAGAACCTTCTGCATTGTTGTACAGTCAACAACTTTAATTGTGAAGCTATCGCAAATAACAAATGATTAAGTTGTCACGTATTTTTTTCTTGACACTGTAATTATATAATAGTTCTATGGTGGCTAACAATGAAGATTGACAGTGCTGGGTACCTATTTAATTTGGAACACGTTCTCACCGCTAAACCTGTTTGTTTTGTTATATTCTATTTTTGTAACCCCCTACGGAAAAAGAGGGGTGTATTAAGTTTAACTTTATGTACCTGTGTGTCTGTGTATCTGTGTTATTTAATAAATAATAAACAAATTCCTGAGTCTTAAAAGTTTTCTATGTATTCTCTATGTTAAGTATGTTTATCGTTACCTAGTACCCAAGTACAAGCCTAGAGCATACTTTGGACTAGGTCAATTTGTGTGGGATTGATTTTTATATTATTTTTCAAAGGCTGAAACTACCGACTTGTTTACAACATCCTTTAGACAAATTGTAGCCACAATATTTCAACCCGTGAGTCATCGAATTTATTTTATTTACTACTTCCGATCTCAAAATATTACCATATGAATACATTTTACATCCCACATTGAGCTAGAGGGCAATAAGTTTCAGTGCTACCAACCGCACAAACGTATCGGCGACCATACTCTTGGCTGTTTGCGATAGCCCTGTGCCTTGGCCGCGGGCCAGCGCGCACCGGTGCCCGCTATGGCGAATAAAAAGTTTCATTACAATAGTTGTGTTGTCTATGTAAAGGTGGCACTTCACTTGGTTGTTATTTGTCAAATATTATCGTTGCATCTTTTTCAATCAGTATGTCAAACGAAAGAGATGTAAGATCAATATTTGGCAAACATGGCCAAGTGAAGTGCTACCATTATAGTCGGGACCTTTGCGTTCCGTCACTCATATAAACAAATCAATTTACCATTGTTACTCCATAATCACGTGCTTTTGAAGTTTGAGCACGGTCATATTATTTATTTTTACACTTAATCATTGTCTTCATGTCCATTTTGAGGTAGTATGTCTATTTAATATCGTATTTCTCGATGAAAAGCACTTACGGTGAAAACACTATTAGACTGTCAGATTCTTGTCATAAAGAAGAAGAAAGAAAGAAAATGTAGTGATGTTTTGATTGATAAGAGAGGTTTGCAAATACATATTTTAGTGGTAGAAAAAGAGATATGGAAAAAAAAAGGTGGTACGTTTACGAACGTTAATTTGTGACTCATTTCAAAAACATAGTCGTCAATGTCATTAGAGATGTGAAATCATTTGTAACTTATAGGAAACTGAACCTTATTGTTGTAGAAATGTCAGATTGTCTTAGGACCTAAGGTGGGTCCCAAATTTAAGTTCTTGACTGTACCTACTTGGAAGTTGGAACACCTTACCCGGTAAAGATATAATGATATTTATGATCCTTTATAGCGTTTAAAGATCTGTTTAATAAACTACCGCTTAAACTCATGGTTCTGTATCATTTGACGCATAGTCCTCTGCTATCTTTTTCAAGTTTTACCTATACGAGTATAAATTGTGCTTGCATCGACTTGTAGCTGAATGCTATTTCTCAGCTGCCCACTCCTTGGACCGTGCCCTGGCAGGTTGCCAGCCTGCATTACACGGATGACTGAACTTGTGAGGATATTCGATGGTGTCGCCAGGTTCCACTCACAACATCCAATTGGTAGTTTACCTATATTGATGTCAATATTTAATCAGATATTTTTACAAGAGATATACAGAGCGAAAGTGAGTGGAAGGGTCGGAAGGGGCCGCCCTAGGCGTACTTTTTCGAATCAAATCGGAGAAATACTGGAAAAGGGCTGAATTTTAAGTACCCGAAACCGACGTGCGTGCGTGACTCGATGTATGAATGTGGAAGAAGCGAAAGAGATTTGTCAAGATCGTAGCAGGTGGAAAGAAGTGGTCTCTGCCTACCCCTCTGGGAAACAGGCGTGATTTAATGTATGTATGTATATTTTTACAAGCATTTATTTAACTTCACTTTTATGTCCTGTAATTTTGCAAGTCGATTGTGAACCAGTTCCCTTCAATGGAATTGGCTGAAATTTGGAATACATGTGTAAAGCCGATGACAATGCAATATCACCATCGAACTGATCTGATGATGGAGTCGGAAGGTGGCGACGGGATCTTTGCTGTACTTGATATTAGTCTTGATAAGCAGATGTTGTCTGAGCGCCTACACAAGATGTATTACACCAATTAGCGTTTCTATTCGATTTGTTTTTAAACCAATCGCGTCACTGGTAGATGACGTCATACGAAAAGTCACGTGATCTAGCAGTGACGCGCTTGGTTTAAAAACGAAACGAATAGAAACGCTAGTTGGCGTAATGCGTCTTGTCTAGGTGCTCTGAGCGGAAAAAGTATAGTCGGCAAATTTTTTTTTTCCCAAAAATATGTTTTTTGCAAGAAACTTATTAAGTTAACACTATAAATTTAAATGTGCGTTTATGGTGCGAACCAATTTTATATTAAGTATTTAATTGAAAAGGCCACCGCTGCCTGTGCCAAAATATTAATACCATTCTCAAGTATCCCACCTACACGTTAACCTATATGCATTTAAATTAATCGCTCTTCTACTTTTGGAGTTCGCGAACCGACAGAACAGGCCGAAGTTTGCGTTTTATTTGCATTATATTAATAGCCTAGATGGTATGGACTCAGTCTACGAAGCTAGCGGCCCCGGGTTCGATTCCCGGTATGGGCAAATATTTGTGTGATGGACGCGAGTATTTGTTTTTGAATCTTGGGTGTTTTCTATGTATTTAAGTATGTTTTTATCTGTATAAGTAAGTTTATCGTTGCCTATTACCCATAGTACGCTCACGGACATAGTACATGAACCACCAATAAAACCAACGATTAATTGGGATAGACCAAAAAAAAACTCACAGTTTTTTCATCCTAATTCGAAAGAATAGGTAATTTTAAGCAACTAATTTTATTAATTTGATATTTGTCCCAATAGTTTTGTTTTAATATCTTTATTTATTAAGCAGACATTTTATGGATGACATGATTATTTTAAATTTGGGATGGGATTTTCTAATAAATTACAACAATTAAATGACATCAAATGATAAATATTGATTGTAATAGTGTATTAAAATATACTAATTCAATCAGTTTTCGCTTAAACCGTAAGATACCCCTAGGTGGGCTTCAAGCCGAAAACGAAATTCAAACAAAGGTTAAATATACTTTCGTCGAAATATCCGAAATAGATGAATATTTAAAAAAATTATTAATGCAGAACGGCTTTAAAACCCTATTCCTCGAAATGGTTTTCGAATGAGAGTAATTGTAAAAATATGAACAATCCCAATTCCTATGTAATTTCTATCTGGTCACTTGACGCGGTCATTATGACAAGGTTCTATGGTGGATCAGCATTTAAAGTCCGTGACCGTACAAGCCTAGAGCTTAGTTTAGGTCAATTTGTGTGAGAAAAAAATAAAAAAGTTCACCACGTTTTTGGAATAACTTGGCAATAATGAAAATGTACCACGCAACACTTTTTCAGCAACCTTGTAAAATACCTCTTAATTTCATGTCGTGGATCACTAAATGAGTACTAAATGGCACAATACAGCCAGCTGTACTAACAATACTCGTAGATATCCATTAATCATACAACACATACACAATTAACATATTATCTCGTCGGTCATTACTGTCAGTTTATGCCGATTGTTCCTCCGTCCCGTTTACTCTTACGGCGTCTGTCGAGGAGTGAAAGAGAAAGTGCACACGCTGCGCGTGCGCTGCGAACTGTTAAATTTGAATTGGTAGAAGTTACAAGTGGGAGCGATGTTAATTATCTATTGTTTGGGAAGATCTTTTGTAAGTATGATGGAAATTAATGTGTTAATGTGAAAATGGATTTTATTCGTGATTTAACTAACCCACAATATTCTATTTTTGACATGTACATAGAAAAGTGTCGGGCAATCAAAGACGCTGCCAAGGGTACACCAAAAGTAGATAGATAAAATAATATCCTTCCAATTTTGCCCCTGATCTTGTATATTTAAATTTAATTTATTTAATTTTATTATTACATACATACATTAAATCACGCCTGTTTCCCAGAGGGGTAGGCAGAGACCACTTCTTTCCACCTGCTACGATCTTGACAAATCTCTTTCGCTTCTTCCACATTCATACATCGAGTCATGCACGCACGTCGGTATCGGGTACTTAAAATTCGGCCCTTTTCCAGTATTTCTCCGATTTGATTCGAAAAAGTACGCCTTGGGCGGCTCCTTCCGACCCTTCCACTCACTTTAGCTCATTTATTCATTTTTATTATTTTAAGTGTTATATTCAATTTCAACTGTTCTCTGTCGAACGGTCGATCGAGCGAGCGTAGTTTCATGTTACGAGTGAGCTCACTAGACGGGTGAAGCTGCCTAATTGAGAAAGCGAGCCTTTGAATATTGTTTTTTCCCTCTGAAGAATCAATTTAAACTGTTTGGTTAATAATTGGCCGTCTTGAGACGCAGTATTTCACTCGAAATCTGAGCTCTAAATGTAAGTTGCTGTTCACGCGGCAAACCGTTTCAAACGCGTTTGCGTCCATGTTACTCGTATTATAGAGAAACGCAAACGAGTTAGAGACGTTTTTTGCATTAGCAACTCACACCAAGGGCTCGTTTTATAAATTCCTAAAACGCTGAACACTGCACGCCGTCGCCCTTCCCTTGGGCAGCGCCCGGTGCACCGTTAGGCGCATTTCGACTGGTTTACTTGCGCAGAAGCGGGTCACGCGCCGGACTACTGACCAAAACTCTGTCGCCGATTTAACTGACTTATAAGTGTTATTATAACACTATTATTGTAGTACCAGTTTCTTAATAGCGATCGGCAATCTTCGAGCATGAAACACGAGTGAAAAGTATACTGTTAGTTGCGAGTGCAAGTGTGACAGCGATAGTCAGCCGAACGGTATTAAGAAGTTGAGAGTGCTGTATAAGATAATTAAACATCATAGCCTGATTGTGCAAAATGTTGTTACAGAATTATCAACAAATTTTTAGAGTTGTTGGTAATTCTGTAGCTCTGCCTACCTCACTCTGGGAATGAAGGCATGAGTTAATGTATGTATGTATGTATAAGAAACGAATAAAATATCAGGCGGTTCTATTATAAAAGTATTATATATTGAAAATAATACAGAGCTCAAATTCAAATTCATATATGTATTGCCAAGTGTTTTTATGTGATTTATGGAGACATTAGCGTCTGAATTCAGTATTAGAAAAACTGGTTCAAGCCGGTTTGTGTGTCCGTATGTTAATGTCACGTGAACTTGGCTGTCTGTCTGTTGGGCCAAAAAAGCATGAATAATACATTGACGATTTGATATTTAATACTATTATTGCCCAGAGCTCTGATTTTCATACAAAATGGACTCGACTAGCGGAATGGTCGCAGTTAAAGTGTAGAAGACTTTTGAAGACGTATAGTTAGCCTAGTTGATAGCTACCTACTCCAAGATTATTCCACGTAAAGGGGTAAACATATAAAAATAAACTAAAAATGCCCCACGCGGCTGAATTGTGAACACGGAACAAACAAACAAACAAGATAGGTACCTTTACATTTGAATAGTGTAAGGTGGTAAGGAAAGGATATTAATAATAATAATAATAAATCGTTTATTTACAGGCAATAGACCAAGAGGTAGTACATACAGTCTAAAAAAAAAAAATTGGACCTGTGCAGTGTACAATAAATATTTAGTAAAAATACCAGTACCTACAAATATAGTAGTAGGTACTTGGTCCTTAAAACTATTTCCGATTCTAGGCTACATGGTAAGTGGATTCTAAAGCCTTATTGTCTAGGCTACATGGTAAGTGGATTCTAAAGCCTATAGACATTTTCATCCTCAAGATTGATCTTAAGATAATAATCCCAAGACTGCGAATGCGTTAGCGATCCTGCGGGCCTAGTATGGTTGCGATTATCGCGTGACAAAATATGGATAAAGCATCCGTCACTCTCGTACTTATTTACATGTTAGAAGGTGACGGATGCCTTATCCAAACTTTGTCACGCAATAAACGCAGCCATATTAGGGCCCCTGAGGACGAAATGCCTCTATGCCGGTTTGACGGTTATCTTATCCCTGCACCGGAACACATGCCTCTATGCCGGTTTAACGGTTATCTTATCCGTGCACCGGAACACATGCCTCTATGCCGGTTTAACGGTTATCTTATCCCTGCACCGGAATACAATAACGCGAATACTGGGGCTCTACTTTGAAATCAGTAATTCGAACTTCGGATCGCCCCGTCACTTTCTTGCAAATTAGTGACGCGTCGGGAGCAAAAGGGATAGCAATAGACGAAATTCGAATTACGAATTTCAAAGTAGAGCCTCTGCTGACCTTCCGCCACAAAATTTTAGAAATCGACTAGCGACCCGCCTTCGCTTCGCTTCGGTTTATGTGAGTTTTCTGTAACACCCTTACATAATCCAGAATTTAGTATGCATAAAAATCTTCGGTGAAAATATAATATCTAAACGGTGAAAACACGCATGAAAATCCGTTTAGTAATTTTTGAGATAATTGCGAACGTACAGACATACTGACGTGGCGGGGGACTTTGTTATATAATATTACTAGCTTTTGCCCGCGACTCCTTCCGCGTAGAAGTCGTTTATCGCTGCTCCCTCAGGATCTGTCAAATTTTCCGGGATAAAAAGTAGCCTATGTCCTTTCCCGGGACTCAAGCTATCTCCATACCAAGTTTCATCTAAATCGGTTCAGCGGTTTAAGCGTGAAGAGGTAACGGACAGACAGATAGACAGACAGACAGACACACTTTCACATTTATAATATTAGTATGGAAGTATGGATAGTGGTAGTGATACAGCGGTTTATACATGAAATACATGACTATACATTTAAACTAGTAGTAAGCTACGCAAATGAGTAAAAGCTAAGAAGCATAATCAAGATACGCAAGATGGTTCTGATCCGCGCAGACGCGGAAAGTGTCGCCTGCGCAGATCTCGCGACGCGGCCGTTGACCCCGAGTAGCGGGTCCAGGTGCGAGTGACGTCACCGGCAGCCATGCGCCGTGAGGTGACATTATTAGTGGCATATGACTTGGCATAAAATAGCCTAGTGTTGCTATGGGAAGTTCGATGTATTTTATCAGGGATCCGAAAAGTCATAATTCCGAATTGATCAAAATAGCGATTTTTTATAATTCCGAATGCTATGTTTTGAAAGAAGTCTTTATTCTTTGATGTCAATAAAATTATGCATTTAATCTAAAAAGCTCCAGCATAATAAAGCTTTCAGAAAAAAAAATGCTTTCGGTAATATTAGAGATACATTACATGAAACTATTGAATAAATGGTTAATTTTAAGTCCTTTGTGGTGAGAGTACCGCCCGAAGATCTGTCGACCTTTTTAAAGGAGAAATTCTGGCCGAGAGGTGTCATATTTCTGGGATGTCGTTGCCGCCGGCCAGCTGACACCGGGAAAGTATTTCATTTAATTTCGTTATGTTATTTTTAAATTAAATATTATTATGTATTGTCTGTAAGGTATTTGTAAATATGGGCTATCGTTGTTTCAAATAAAGTTATTCTATTCTATTCTTTTACATGAAACGATTGTCATTAATTCAACAGTCCTCTAACAAAAATCATTTTGTTTTAAACTACCTGGGCTCTTCCACTCTGTAAAAACTGATTTTTTCTTGACATGTTATCGTATTGTCAACGTTATGATAACTTTTTGTACTTGTCAGTAATGGTGGCCTAATTAAAAACAATGCGAAAACATTTCAAAAACAATATGGTGTTACCGAATAGAAAAGAGCCTCGTACTGCATGTTTTAATATCGTCGTAATGTTTATATTATTTATCCCGCCATTTTGGCATTTTTAAATTAAAATACCCCGTTAGTCGCGACTCGCGTTAAGTTTTAAACAAAACGTTGCATAGATCTACTTGAACAAATACATATTTAAGAACATACTTAAATGATGCTAGTTAGTCTATCAAAGTATTAGTCTCTTATTCATAAACGGACAATAGCTAAAACATGCTTAAAACATGCTTTGTTCTTAACTGTCATTGTGACATTTGCATCTGACAGAAAGTGACAAAACATACTTTAACTAAAATAATCCTAAAACCTTAATTAATCGTTTAGATTGCAATGGCCCTAAATCCGTAAATCATTTAAACTTGCCATAAGTGAATTAGAATGAAAGCTTTTATTAGCTTAATTGTAAAGCTCGGCTTTAAGCTTCGTAATGAAAGCATGGGTAAAAGGGCAAGGGGCTGAGCTTTAGGCGAGCGTGTTTAGGAAAATAAATTAAAAAACCAAGTACACAGGGTAAAGGGACTGTAAATTGTTAATACGGATTCTTTGAACTTTAGGAAATAGAAACATAAAAAATGTATAGAAGGAAAGAAAAAATACATTTTTTCACTACACAGAAGGCACCCAAATAAACAAATAGAAGAAAACAATAAATGTGACAGGAAGGTGTAAGTTTCTTTTATAAATGTAACTTATTTAAACGAAATAGTCTCCTTGATAAAATCAAATATAGAAACAAAAACCACCGTTAATTCCTTTGAATCCTTCCATAGAGTCCTAATTGCCTCAATAGTGGCAACATTACGTGGTAATGGCGGCCGCTATCTCCGCCTCGTCGTGTCTATGGTCCGCACACACGCGAACCTCTTGTTCGTCCCGCGATAACCATCTTTGCGAAACTATAATGAAGACAACTTGGTTTATTTCGGTACTATGGGGTTAAATAATGAAGTAATTTGTTCCATACAGTATTTAAGGCTCCGGAACACCAAACGCGTGGCAGCAGCAGCGCGTAGCGTCGCGTGGCGTCAGGGAGTTGTGAAACAACAAAACATATGGAACCCCGGCACACCGAGACGCGCGTGTGCGGCGCGTGTGCAGCGCGCGAGACGCGCGTCTCGGTGTGCCGGGGTTCCATATGTTTTGTTGTTTCACAACTCCCTGACGCCACGCGACGCTACGCGCTGCTGCTGCCACGCGTTTGGTGTGCCGGAGCCTTTACTGTCTATGAATGAACCGATTTGTTTTGACGGGAGACTATAGTTCGGTCAACGTAGGGTAACCCTTGTGACAGCCATATTAATATATAGCGTGTGGTTAAATTTATTAATTTTACGGACAACTCACTCTTGACCAAAACAGACTATGCCAAAAAATGTTTTAACAAAAAAAAACTAATGTTTGCTGAGACAGTTTAACTGTATCTCCTTTGGTTTCAGATTTCACCTTAATGTCCCATTTAAAAAAACACACTTTTAATAATTTTTAACAAAAATTATACTCTCAAGAAACTACGTATAGGCATACCTACAAAGAAGTCATTTTTAATTTAATTTACTAAACATCATCGCAATGTGGATATGGACCTTTAATTATAAATATTATTGCCATTGTATTGTTTCGACATTTTATTTTTTTGGTATTTGACATCGGAATAGTGACCATTTATGAAGATTACTGCAATTATTTGTGTAAATTTTATTATTTTTATAAGGATTCATGTTGATTATGTTGATGATATGTGTGTAATATCGTATTTTTTGACATGTTATTCTATTTATATTACAATGATGAATAAATAAATAAAAATGTTTGCATCATGTAGTTTTATGAAAGGTCAAAATACTTTTTTATTAGAGCTGTCACCAGGATCTTAATAGATTGACCTGACTACCAATAGCTAATAAGCTTAACTTTAAGGAAATGAAGAAAAATTCAGGGCCTCTAGTAAAAGAGAAATAAATGTTTTCTATTCTATTCTATTCTATTCTAAAAGAAAGGATTGTGACGTAGGAGCAGGATGGGTAGTACAAAGTGAAAACAGGACCTGATGTCATTGTGATGACATTGTCCTTTTAAATGAAATTTCACACAGTATGGTTGTTTTTCAATGAACAGTTATCGACTTTAAAACTATGCATTGTAATAGTTGTGAACTACCCACGGGACAAAAGGCGGTAATGCAAAACATCGATTCGATGCATTACTAATTTATACACTCATTCAACAGCCATACAAGTTAACACAACATACATTGCTGGGTTTCAATCAACCGTGTTGTAACTGAGTCATGTTTACGAACTAATGGATTGGTAACATTGCGAAAAAGTTAAAAGTTCAAGTGATAGTGGTAGTTTTTAATTTGATGTTATAATACTAATAATGTAACTGTTATCATAATATTAAATATTTGATTAGCAAACGTTTCATTGATGTTTTTGTAGCGATTTCGCTAAGGCTGATAATTTTTAAGTAGACGTCGTCAATCAATTCGCCATATTGTAGGAATGAGGTCGGCGCTATAAAACTTTTAATTAACTTGTACGTTTGCCGATACGCAATTATATTCACCTTTAAAATGGTTATCGAACATTTTTATATTCTTAAACTCAAAATACGAGTAAAGAAAAAAAAGGAAATAAGAAGGAAGGTCATGGTTTTGTTTTATAAATAAATAGTTCTAGTCCCTGCGTAACAACATCAATTTAGGCATCAGACAAAGAATTATCCATTACTATATAGCTTTTGCGCGCAACTCCGTCCGCGTAGAAATCCTTTTTCGCTATTCCTTCGGGAACTCTCCAAGCCTATGTGCTATTCCAGACTATAATCTATCTTTGTGCCAAATTTCATCAAGATCCATTCAGCTGGTCTGGTGTGATTGTGTAACAAACATCCAAACTTTCGCATTTATAATATTAGTTCTGCCCGCGACTCCGTTCGCGTACTATTGGTAATTTTGCCATCCCACAGGAGCAGTAATTTTCTTCGGGATTAAAAGTAGGTAGTAGCCTGTGTGCTATTCCAGACCAAAATTTATCTCTATCATAAATTTCATTCAGATCTGTTCAGCCGTTCTGGCGTGATTGAGTAACAAACATCCAAACTTTCGCATTTATAATATTAGTAAGATAAGATATATTATTTAACAACCTGTAACTTCCCACTGTTGGGCAATAGTATGCAAAGGCATCCCTCCCTTCCTTCCACGTAGCCCTATCTTGGAAAGTCCTGATTAAAGGCATCAAGCTTATGTCCCCAACCAACACGGCAACGTCGCCTACTTGATCTGCCGCGACGCCGAAATTTATTATGTTACCCATTTACGTAGAATGTAAAAAATCAACGGTTTCTGCCTTAAATGGTTATTTATCCATTTGTACATAGATTTAGAAACCCTATTGATTAAAATAGATAGAAACCCCTAACAGTGATCCCTACTCTGAGGGATGATATCTCTTATACGGCACAATAGATTTTCATAAAACATAGCTAAAAACCATGCAGATTAAAGTAGCTTTCTTGTTAAAAAATCGCATCGGAATCGGTTCATCCGTTTGGAAGCTACGATGCCACAGACAGACACACATGCACACGTTAAACTGATAAGTAACTAAAATAGGGGTTTTAGCGTCAGGGGTTGAAAAATTACTATGTGCGACTCCTAGAACGCTTATATCCAGGTCCCTCCATTCCAGTCAAGATACGGAAACCCTAATGAAAATGAAACGGTAACCCATTATTAGCCCACTTGATGGAGCTGATGTTGAAGGGTATTCAGGACTGTTATTGTTTACACTGGTGCTGGTGGGTTCGAAAACCAGCGGGGTGGGAATTCAGATTCGTAGTTTCATTAGCGGCCTGCACACGTAAAGTTCGGACCGCGGGAAACGCCACGCGCCGTTCCTATCTTCGTTCCGAACCATACGTGTAAATGCAACTGTAATAGTAAAATGGTAAAAAATGTACGGTTCGGAACGAAGATTGGAACGGCGCGTGGCGTTTCCCGCAGTTCGAGCTTTACGTGTATAAATAAATAAAATAAATAAATATCAGGGGACAATGTCACACCAATTGACCTAGTCCCAAACTAAGCTCTAAGCTTGTACTATGGGTACCAGACAACGATAAACACACTTATACAGTATGTAAACTAACTAAAACCATCTCTTTAAACCAGTTGATAGCCAAGTCGAGTTAAGTGTTTTAACACATGTTTTGCTAGTACGGGTCGAATATTTTTAATTTTATCATTGTTTAAAAATTATAAACACTTACCTTTTTCAAAGTCGGTTAACCCTAAAAGTATCACCCTATGTGTAATGTTTACGTCGTGACAGATTTATGTCATTCAAATTTCACTGGTGTCACTTTATTGTCAATTATAAGGGCGATTACCAGACTGCGTGACAATGAAGGAGCGGTTCCGGTTAGTACCGGATAGTAGTAGTAGTAGTGGTGGGCCTCGTCCTCGTATTGACGTCAGAACGGAAAAAAGGATCTACAACCATTTTACAGAAAATCTTGGCTTCAGCACTAGAAAAGCGGGAAGTTGTATGATATGGTACGTTTGCTGAACCCCACACCTCTAGACTATTTCTTCTGGGGATGGGTGAAACAGTTAGTATTTAAAAAAAGTGTCGAGAACGGAGGAAGAAATGAGGCTGCGGATTGTACAAGCTTCGAACATAATCAAGCGACGTGCCCGGCAAAATCCAGCTTTGATGCGTAGCGTTCACTTGAAACAACCATCGTCGCTTGGTTCAAATAACGGCCACATTTGGTCTAATCTACGTCGTATTTAATCGTAAGTGTGCACATAGCCTTACTTTAACTGACATTGAAAATGTTGAACTTGGCCTTGACCTGACAACCAGATGACAAATGTTACAATTGTAAACAAATAATACAGGATGTTATTGAATCATGAATAACTAAAATGATATTTTTTGTATTACAATTATAAATTCTAAAAACGCGTATTTCGGTACATACTCACAAACTTTCGCATTTTACAAACAAAACGTGGTTACAAACAAAATGACGTCATTCCGACCATTACTCTAAAGCGGGCGTAGAAAACACTGACAATATACAAAAAAAACTTAGTAAATATGTAAAAAGATGTATGCTTTTGAGACAAACTTCTATAAGGCTGATTTACATCAGTTTTTTTTTTCAAAAAATCCTTTTGTCAATTGTACAATGCGTGGTTGATAGCGAGTTATTAAACAGTATTCCCTAATAGGAAACGCGGGGTTTCCGCGGCTCTCATGGCCGCGCGCTCTCGAGGCTTTGCAACAGCGCGCCTAATTCTATGCACAGATTATTACGTCTCACATGCACGCTACAGGTAACATGCAGCCAATTAATAAGCGATTAGCTGTTAATTGACGCAGTAATTAATGCAGGTGCATATCTGCGTAGTTATGGGAGTGACTCGATAGTTTAAACTGCGAGGCAGGCAGACTCGTGGAGATGGTGGGATAACTTGGACACTATCCGAAAAAAAGCCAGAGGTTTTTACTTGCTACAGACAGAAAGATGAAGAAGTTATGGGAGGAGGTGTTTGCCTAACATCGGGACACAATAATACATAACAGTAATAATATATAACAATTTATAACAGTAACAAAAACCAAGGGTATGTAAAGTGAATAACGGCTGGCAAGCCATTTGCCTATCTTTTTATGTTGGTGGCAAGAGCTGGATGTGGCACTCCTAGAAAGAATGTGAATTGATGTGGTGAATACAATACCTATCTACCATCCATATGTATCTGACAGCCTACGGTTTTATCATTATGGAGACGTAAATCAAATCGTGTTTTATTATATAGGGAAAAACGAACAAAACTCACGATTATAAATCGGGAACGGTTGAGTTTTCCCAATATAATAAATAATTTTCTCACGTTAGTTTTTATTTTTAATACGAATACTAACCATCTTATTCATAACCGCGCAATACCTAAAGTTTTTGAAATATGTTTTGTCATTATGAATTTGACAGAAAGGGACAAAGAATACTTTAACTAAAATAGGTTTATTATGCCCCTATGAATCAGGGGGTAACACCCGTATTCACATCGTCACTATGAGGTCTCACAGTGCTCACGAACGCATCGTCTCATAAACAAAAGGTCGGTCAAAAAGGACCAATCACAAAGCTGTATTGAACGCAGTGCGTTTACTCAGTGAAGGATCTTATAAGTATTGTTTGTGAATACGGGTGTAACTGCCGCACTCAGAGACGTCAATTAAATTTAACGCTTGTTTAGTGACGTGTTGTCTAATTCTATTTCTATAGCATAGAAAGTGACAGCAGCTACTTTAATCAAGCATTAAATTTAATTGACGTCTCTGAGTGCGGTAGTAAGTCATGTTTTAAATAATGTTACTTAACGTACATAAATACCTAATTAAAAACTTACCCTTGAAACATATGCTCAAGAAGCTTGAATAATTATAACTAAAATGTCAAACACTTGCTTTAGTGTAATGTAAGTGGCATGGTGACTGGAGCAGTGCATTGCTCAGTGAGAGCCCTTTGACTGGTCTTCCATGAGCGCCGGTTCACGCGCGAGTTCCCGGCGGTGTAGCCGCGTGCGACGACTTACAGCATGCGCAGGCGGCTTCAATGGCTTTATGTAGATTGATATCTTCTTTGTTTACTCGACTACCCAAAAAGGAGAGTAATGTTTTATGTATGTATGTATGTATGGTTTTTAGTTCCCTCATAGAAGACTAAAGAGCCCGATTTCGGCAAACTAAATTTCATTACTTTAATTTATTTATATGGGAGCATCGTTAATAATGGCGGAAGTGCCATCGACAATAAGGTTCCATTTTATAGATAACGCCACATGTACTTAAATGGCAGTTTAAGAGTGTATAACATGGGTATTTAATTCACATAGGCGATAATATAAAACATGCAGGCTTGTTTTTTGTTATACTTGTTCGTGTGTATGTATGTTTCTTTGTCACCTCCTGTACCAAATGGTTCCTGTGGAAGACCAGCTCTGGCCTAAAAACCAGTAACATGCTGAGCAGGAACCATTTTGCTCCGTCTGGCACTGGTTCAGATGTTTTGTATTTTTGTTTTTGTTTGTTAATTTACTTATCTGTGCTTGTGTTTGATGTAAGCAAATAAATGTTTTTTCTTATACTTGTGTTTTTTCTTTCTTTCTTTCTTTTTGTAGGCTAAACGCCTTGATCGATTTTAAAGTGCGGATTGTCGTTTGATTGGTATTCACCCAAAGGGTGTCAAAGGCTATATTGAAACCTCCGCAGCCTGATGCTGCAGTTCGTTAAACTTGTTGTATTTCGCCAATGACCAGTCTTCTCCATGGAGATGGCCAGGTTATGGCCAGGTGGTTGATTTGACTCTGCTCGAAAGTAAATTCGGGTACAATTAAGAGTATTCAAATATTTGTAAGTCAGCTTTAACTTGGTATAGTTGTTTTATCTCACGAAATATTATGCCATACTTGTAGTTGTAAACTCAAGGTGCTTTTCCACCGGCGGCGCGAGGCGAGACGAGGCGGGACGAGAATTGAAATTTGTATTAAGAATCTCGCAACCTCCCACCCGCGCGCGCGGTGGAAATGGGTGTTTTAATACAAATAAAAATTCTCGCGCCGCCTCGTCTCGTCTCGCACCGCCTGTGGAAAAGCACCTTTATAGACACGCACACTACGGCGACGCGCTTTCGTGAGATGAAACAACTGTAGGACTTTATAGTCCTGTGAAAAATACTTGTTTATTTTGTAAAATGTAACATATCAAACCAAGACTCTGTATTACTTTTCAAGTTGCAAATCCTCAGTGCTAATGCTGCAGATCTCAATAGATATTTGTTTTACAAAAAACTGTCGGGTTCCAAATCTCCAACAATGTTTGCAAATGATGAAATCAAATACAGAAATATGAATCATTTTACCATTCAATGTTTCAAAAGTTAAATAAAATGTGAATATTCTAATAAAAGCATTGGAGACTGGCTCAATATTTACTTTTTATAAAACGTACCAACATGAAAAGTTAACTAAAAGCCAGAAAAAACAGTTTTAATTAAAAATATCAGTAAAATCTGCTACAAAATATTTATAACACAAATAACGTTAAAATAAAGCTTACTTAAATTAAGTTATGTATCATTATCAGTTTGAAATCCATAAATGCTTCGAACAAAGAACCCAAGAAAAGGAAATATAAATAAGAAGTCAGGAGTGAACAGTCGGGTGTCCACAAATCATAATATCTCGAGGAGTTTGTCTCAATAACGCGAGTCTGAGTCTAACGAGGCTATTACAGCGGCTGTTGTGGGGAGCTTCCTTATATTATTGCGGTGACCATGCTTTACGATTGTTTTTTTTTTAACTGTGTTTGGTCGGTCTGTATGTTATAGTCACTTTCTCAGACACTATCAATGTCACAAATTTTAAATATTGCTCAGGTATATAATAGATATGTAACTATTTTTTTTTGTTGTGTGTTTTATACATGTATAGCGAGGTTTCCTTAACTGACAAATCGAATGAGTTATCGTTGGATAGCTCTTAAAAAATAATTACCTGCGCCTAAGTTATTATTCAATTTTAGATTTCAGTGAATCATGAAATATTTTTTCATCTAAAAGAATAATTTTCGGTAGAGGAACGAGTTATACACTAACTTACTAACTTCAAAAATGTATAACATATGTCTTAGATTAAAGTACGAATTTAAAAGATGTTTAGATGCAATATCTGAATTTATTTAAGATAATTTATCCTTTTCTTAAATAAAACCCCGTGATAACGTTACCATAACCTAAATTAAAATAAAGAAGGCGTATGCGCGCGTTATTACACGCGTATGAAGATTAATGCCGTCTCCTTCTCATTTCATCTCGCGTGAGATATGCACTCCGAACACGTTTTTCACAATTTGTCTCGTAATGCGCTCTGTCCTTGATATGGAAGTTATGAGAACACATTTCTTTGCATAATTGTATATTTAAGGAATCATACAAAAAAAAGATGAAAATCCCCGAAATAAAGGCAAGCCCTTCTTTGAAGAACTGATAATAACAAATATAAATCTTAAACGGCTCAACTCATTTCTAACAAACCTAGCTAAAAAATACCCCCATTAAATTAGCTTTCTTTGAAAAAAGACCGCGTTCTAATCGGTGCATTAATTTAGAAGCTACGATGCCATTTCATGAAATTCCAAATACTAAGGACCAATTTTTGTAATAAATATTTAACTGAACTAAAGGTTAAAATTCGAAAATCGAATCGAAAATGTGTCACGTTTGGTTCAGATTTAACAATCCAAATATCAGCCCTTAGACATTTTAATATTTAACAAGTAAGTTAGTAAAAAAAAAAATGTAAAAAAATCTATGCTAAAACTTGTTACAAGTAACAACGCCTTTGCTGAATTTGAACAAAAGTTTTCAAATGAGTGATAAAGTTGTTTATTTTTTACTTTGTATACTTAAACGCGATTGTCTCTCTAAACAACTCTAAGGCAAATATTTTTATTTCATTTAAGCTCGGTACAAGCATGAATTAATGTCAAAGACAAGTTATCATTGGTTTATTTAATAGAACCGAGAGTTCTAGAATTACAGTCAAGAAATGAGTTAGCTTTAATTTTGTTTTGCCTTGTTATGGTTTCATTTACTTTGCTCGGGGACGCAAAAACCTACTTTTTAACCCGAAAAGGACAGTTTCCAAGGGAGTTTACGATACATAATACATCTTATTTTAAATACCTATCTTTTATCGTCTTGCATTCATTTACTTAGAAGAACTAAAATCTGAGCCTAGTTAGAAGCAAACTAACTTCGTTAGAGCGTAATGTAATCATTAAATGTCTCATAAACCTGACAAAGCTTGTTTGATTTGGGCCCTAAATACCTGTGTTGGAGCCCCCCCCCCCCCACACATTCCCGGGCTCCGGCTGGAGCCTCGTTTTCGGCCAATTAGTCCTTCGCCAACAATGGGTGCAAATGTTCAGTCGCATTTTAGACATCTGTTCACAGCTGGCTCAGTTGAAAATAACGCGCGTTTTATTTGCTTAAAAATAATTACTATTTGTAAGATGACTAACGTGACTAAGACAAAGAAATTACTTGTAATCTTCTAGGAAAAGTAAATCATGTTGTCAGTTTGTAAATAGTGAGTAATGAGGTTATTTATCATTATACTGGCTTTTGCCCGTCCGCGCGGTACCAGTACTCGGAACTGCTCGACTTTAGGGACACTTCATACTCTAGCGTCTTTTGACCAAAGGTACCCTGTGCGTGTCTGTCTGCGAGTTTTAAGTTACCTCTATACCGAATCCTCTATATATCATTTCATCCTACCTATCAAACCTATCGATCTCGTTTTTCTCGTTTTTTTTTATTACAATTGACAAGTCTTTCCAAAACAACTGTGTGTTAATGAGACGCAATCAACAAAAACCCGGAAAATTCCGTCCTATACCTACTTGATATTTCCCAAATCAAACGCGTTTATTCCACAGTGCTCTCGCTGTTTTCACCCGGATCCCGCCATGTCCGGTAATCGCGGGCTATTGACGCCCACTTTACCGGGTAATCGGATTCCGGGAGATTTACCGGATTCCGGTAATGTGCGATCGCGGGATCGTGAGATATGGAGCGTTTAACTCGGCCGAGTGGAGTATCTGGGTCTGGGTTTAAGTTGTATTTTGTTGTTGCTGGTTTTTTGGGAAAGGCTTCGTTTTTAGGATAAAATATTAATTTTCTCACTCTCCTTATTCAATTATCAAACTGTTTAAGAAGACAAAGCTCTTTGTAACTTGATATAAGGTCGAATGAACTCTCGAATAGTTGCAAAAAGCATGTTCTATCGTTTAAAAATGTTTACCGTTATTTATTTATTCGTATGGCATTATTACAATCGTTCGTTTTTTTAATATTATAACTTAACTACAATACTAATTTTAGTCCTTGTATCCATTGGATTGAGTCATGTGCTAGGGTGAACAGGTCCGCCGGGTCACCGTCGTACTTGGTTAGTGGGCAATCCTGGAGGATATGTTTACCGTTATGATCTTCTAACATAAAACTTATTTTTTTCAGGTATGTACGAGATGCTTCATAGACTTAAAGGATTATAAAAATCGGGCAAGTCATTCCAAATTATTATCTAACTTAGGTATCAACGTCTTCAACAGAATGACTCTGTTTGAAATTAAATTTTCATCCAGTCTCATAACCGTGCAATTTTCAAGTTATTAACAACATAAAATTGTTTTCTTACCCAGTGGACAGGAGCATAAAATACTCGTAAAAACTTAACTGTCAAACTTTTCACAGCCCATTTTAAAATGGCCGCCGCGCCACAAAATGGCGACAATACGCGAACAAATGTGTACCCTGAACACAATGGCGGATTTTCATTTAGCTTTGTTCAAAATCGCTCCGCAATGATGGATTTATTCGTTGTGGTTTTAATTATACTTGTAGTCATAACTTTTTCATATGAAAAGAGGCAAAAGCTTTTTACAGAAGTTTTGAAATTCATGGCATAGTTTCCTTTTTTACGTCGATATATGTATTTTAAACATATTTTAAGGAAACTTAATGTATCTCTGTTATTTAAGAAGTTTCTTGACTAAAGGGCTCTTAAATTTACATTTGCTTTTTCATACAATTTTTACAGCATCACATACAATTTTTTCCTATACTTATTTTTATATTTTACTAGCGACCCGCCCTCGCTTCGCTTCGGTTAATGTGAGTTTTCTGTAATACCATTACATAATCCAGAATTTATTATACATAATTAAAAATTCAATCAGATGATCTTCTATCTATTAGTAGAATAGTTAGACATATGGTATTGCACACTTTTTTGTAGATATTGATGTCCTCTTTAAAACTGTATGTAGTACATCACTTTGCTCTATTGTCAATAGTTTCCGCAGTGTATGCGATATAAGGTTTTTTTTTCATACCTTGGGCTACATTATCGAAGTTTTTATACGGATCCCCAAATTTTTGGAAATTATTCTATCGCCTATGTTCATCAGGGATAATGTAGGATTCTAATGGTGATGGATAATGTAGAATTTTTGAAATCGGTCCAGTAGTTTCGGAGCCTATTCAATTCAAACAAACAAACAAACAAAAAATCAAATCTTTCCTCTTTATAATATTAGTGTAGATTTGTGCACAAACGGTACAATTGGAAATAAAACACTGTGAAAATAAAATAAACCAATAAAATTATCAGTTTCAAGTTAAGCTAAGTATGTAAGTACAATATCTTTTCCTCCGCCAGCGTAGAAGTTATTTGTCGTTTTTACCTTGAGGGCTGTCTTTGCTCGACCCTTTCATGGTCTTCGTGCTAGTTAAGGCGCTGAATCACGAAGACGATTCGAGCATATTTCATTTTCTCTTCAAGAATCTTGAAAATCTGCGCTATCGTACGAAACTAAGGAAATATTCAAAGAAAACTTTTAACAAAATTGTCAAGTGTATGCTCCGAGCACCTCTGACACTAATGCATGCGTTCGACACCCCTGAGGATGCATCACTATTTATGCACGTCATATGCACTTTATTCTTAGAGCATAAGAGTTAGTTTTCCTTTGAATCGACAACTTTGATCAAATACAAACTATTTTGCGTGTCTTGTAGACTCTATGATAGATATAATATGACTGGGTTTTCATTGTCGCAGCTTGCGACAAGTTTGCGTGCATCCATGCAGTTTGCATGTTTGTATTTGTACTGCAGAAGTTTGCGGAAGTAGATGTGAAGTTTGTATGACAGTAACGGCGGCAAATTTGAATACACTGAAAGGTGGAACAGGGGAGCTGGAAGTGTTATTACAAGTTAGGAAAGTATTTCTTGAAATATTACCATTTGTAGAGGGGTAGGTAAGGTGTTTATTCGACTTTGTCATAGTGACTTGACTGAAATACTGTAAATTGCGCAATAATTTCGCAGAATTATCATTTCGTTGAAAACAATTTAGATTTCCTAATGTATCTGATTTGCGCCTTTCCATAACTTATTACGTAGCTCTGGTTAGACTTGTGACCTTCATAACATTAGGGCCGTTGCGGTGAGAACTTTTTACAAGATGCAAAATCAGATAAACGCTTATCGGCCAATGAATAAAGAGCCTTCATCTTGTCTTTGGATCCTTAAACCTGTGGATACTGTGTTTTTATTTATTCCTATTCCAAGTTCTTAGTCCGTAGCTTCTTCCATCGCTTCGACATTACCATTAAAATGCTGATGATATTCATAACTCGCTCGCTCGGCTCGCTAAATATATTTCCGCGAAAAAAACAGTTTGTGACAGTAAAATGATGACTTTCATGGTCTGAAAATTTACTTTAATTGTTGCTCTGCTTGTTTGTTTTACGAGTCGGCATAACTTTCGTTTTTTGCTCGTGAATGTAAAACTAAGCTGAAAGTAAAAACTTTCACGGTTTTCGACCGGGACAAGCTCCACGCGCCGTCGCCTCCAGTTATTAAGACTAGACTATAAAAATCTAGAATTTATAAGGCTCTAACTCTTCATTTGTTGGAAAAATGCGGTAATAGGAAGCTCGAGTACCTACGTAGGGTTGCTACTTTTTTCCCGTAATGAATCGTGCCCATTTTCGACCATTTTAAACAGGAGCGAAGCGAGGGCGGGTCGCCAGTATTTTATATAGAAATAATTTAGGCCGCTAACGTGTGTTTTGTAAGTTGAAGTAAATTTTTTTTTGTGTATTACTCGTAATGCGGCTTTTAATGCAGATGTAACGTGTGCGACAAAATGACAAAAAACGCTAAATTACCAGTAATACCATGTTACTAATTCTTTGTTCGAAACTATGACAAGATAAAAAAAAGATGTTTATTCAGTAGGTCGCCGCATGGGAACTTTTACACATCAAAAATCTACCGGCGACGCGATAGTCACATAATTAAAATGCGGAAGCCATTAAAGATAATATCAGTTTCCTTATACGTATAACTTATATTTTTTCCACAAAAGCAAACCAAACTGCAGCCAACCCTAAAAGGTAATTTGCAAAATTAACGCAAAAATGCATCGTATGATAAAAATGCTAGTGCATTCTGCATCCCGCGTCCCAGTAGTTATTAGGCTGTTAGGAATCCTGTTTTAAACCAGATGTTTGGCGTGTTGTATGCCTTCATCTTGGAAATGAATGTGAAAAGTACACGCCGAGTAAGTCATCGGTTCTGAACGTATTTATATGTTCCCCGCCTGATATGTTACCACATGGAGTCTACTCATTCAGTTCTTGGCATTTATACATACCTTTATACCACTTTATTTGAAACCAATAATTCTAATTTTAAATAATGGCTTTCACTCCTCCTGTTAAGGTATATTTCGCCAATGTCAAGTTATTTATAGAAACTCCCGTGGACTTATTGGAGAAATAAGCGACGACAAATTTTCGGTAATAGAGTATTTTCTCTAATGGACTAAACAGAAGCACAGCTACAGGGGTTAGCTCCAAGCGCTTATGTTAAGCCCATTTGAAACCACATCGTCATCATTTTGTTGACGTTATTAGCAACTCTTTTTCACTTGAAAACATACAGAAGCAAAAGTCTTATCAGCATCACCGTAAGTTCCTTTTTTAACATTTTGGTACGGAACCCTAAAAGCAATATGGTTTCGAATGGACAAACAATCTTGTGCAAGCCAAAATGGAGCCGAACATTATAATAATTATAAACATGTATTCTAGACTAAATCAGCTTGTTCCTCGTAGATACCCAAGTTTGGCAACTGGTTATCCATAAGGAAGAAATTATTTCTTGGTAGCTGACCGAGTTATGAAACGGTGTTTCTTTCCTCAAGAAAACCGGAATATTAATATTATTTTATTAAGAAAAAATATTTCTCAGTAGCATGATTGGTAATACGAACTTGTACGATAAAAAATATTGTTTATTCACCAAAAAGTTTACATTAGGTACTTTCATTGTTTAATAGTGGTCCCCACACTACGTCAGGCCTGTAAAGTATGTACTAATATTTAGAAATAATGTGATACCTCTATGGTTCAAATACCTACTCACTAATGCCTCTAACGCGTTTGAACCCACGGTACAGCAGTCATTGCCACTAAACCAACCAGTCGGTGGAACGTAAACTAAACGGCGCACGCGCTACAGCTACAAGTATAGGGTTCTCACGGACCACCGCGCGATGTATGGCTATGCGGAACCCTGTTTATGTCCCCGTGGAGGACTTACGGTTATGGTCGACTATTGGGTCTGTAGTTTAGATTATTTGCCTGGATTGTAGGTTAGGAGGTTAGTTTCTAATGCGTCTTTTTTACCGACATGATTTTACTGCGATTTTTGTGGAGTAACGTTGTTAAGTATACAATTTCGATTATTACTTTCTGACTATGTGTTCGTATGAATGTGTGTAGGTATGTACTCCGAGATTAGTCTATACAAATTCGGCGTTTAATCTAGGTATTAGACCTTATTCCAGTTTGGTGAAATGCTGCCTAAGTCAAAGACAAAGACAAGCAAAGTTTTACTGCAAGAACACATTTTTCGGACAGTTCTAAGTGGTACAGGCTGTGCTTATTTTCTGCCTACTACTTATCATAGGCATGCAATATTGAAAATAATATTAGAAATTCACTTTTATAATATTAGTCAATAAAAAAACCTCAATCACAACACTATGTCACGTTTATATCTATATATATAAAAGGCAATGTCCCGGGTGACATATCAACGCCCAGCCTAAACCGCTAAAGATACAAATTTGGATTTTTGAGGGGAAGTTGATTTTGTAATGGAGGCGTCGTTTAAGAAGGGATTTTTCGAAATTCAACCCCTAAAGGTATGAAAGGGGGTTGCAAAGTTTGTATCGGAAAAAACATTTTTATGGTCCAATTTACTTGAAACTTGGTAGAAATGCTCTTAAATGCAAATAATGAGACACGTATTTCAGCGATTACTAAAATTCAACCCCTAGACGGATGAAAGGGGGTTGCAAAGTTTGTATGGGAAAATATACTTTTATGGTCAAATTTACTTGAAACTCGGTAAGAATGCTCTTCAATGCAAATAATGACACACGTATTTCAGCTATTACTAAAATTCAACCCCTAGAGGGATGAAAGGGGGGTTGCAAAGTGTGTATAGATAAAATATTTTTATGATCAAATTTACTTGAAACTTGGTAGGAATACTCTTAAATGCAAATAATGACACACGTATTTCAGCGACTACTAAAATTCAACCCCTAGAGGGATGAAAGGGGGTTGCAAAGTTTGTAAAAGAAAATATAGTTTTATGGTCAAATTTACTTGAAACTCAGTAGAAATGCTCTTCAATGCAAATAATGACACACGTATTTTAGCGATTACTAAAATTCAACCCCTAGAGGGATGAAAGGGGATTGCAAAGTTTGTATGGGAAAAAATACTTTTATGGTCTAATTTACTTGAAAATTGGTAGAAATGCTCTTCAATGCAAATAATGAGACACGTATTTCAGCGATTACTAAAATTCAACCCCTAGAGGGATAAAAGGGGGTTGCAAAGTTTGTTGAGGAAAAAATATTTGGTATGCTCAAAATTACTTGAAACTAGGTGTTGGCAACATTAAGTTTATGAATCTAGATATTTAAGATTGTGGTTGGCAACACCACTTCTCCTCAACAATATGGTGTAAAAATGTGTGTGCTGTGCTTGAAATAAAGTATTAATATTAACCAGTGAGTTATTATTGAGTAATTCTCATAATACAAATTGGAACATGGTCCTTCGAAAGGAAAGCTTTATAGAAAATTGACGTTCGTGTCAGCAAGTTGTGATTACAACGGCGGCGCGTTGCGGCGCGACGCAAAGTGAAGCTACAAGCACACCGAGATTTTGTAGTCGGCGAGTTACCCTGTATACCAAAAGGTTCCGGCTAGAATTCTATAACACTAAACTGGAGTACCTATGTACCGGTCAAGAGGATCCAAGTCAAAACTTCAATCAACAAAATTAGCATCCTGTAATTCTGGTTGAAAAAAGTGAGGTTAGTAAAATGCAACTACATGTACGAGTACGAGTACATCGACACGCCGCGGCACGGCAGTGAGGTTGGAGCTATTTTGACTATTTTGTGTAATGTAATGGTGTAACTCGAAGAATCTCAACACCGCAGCATTGAACGGGCATCCATCACCGGACTTTCGCATCCAGCATCGGACATTGTGGACCCACCTTAAGTTGTGGACTTCTATAATCTGTGACATTTGATTGAACTGAACCTGTCTATGTCTAGTCTATACCTGTTGTAATTTCGTAATTTTAACGTTGCATTGTATCTTGATTGTATCACATAATTTAAAAAAAAGAGTTTACTGTTGTACCTTAATCACATGTTTTGCGAATTCAAGTGTTAAGAAAGTTGTTTGTTGTACAAAATGTCGGAGGAGTACAAAAAATTGGTAGCTGCCAGAGGATATGTAAAGGCGAGCCTCACGAGGTTATACGCGTTCTCGGCGGCCGGCGAGTCACTCTCACTAATAGAAGCAAAAAAAGGTAGGCTTATAGAATCATTCAGAGAATACCAAAGACTTAATTTAGAGATATTATATCTCAATTCCGAAGGTGACAAAGAAAATGTAGGTGAGGCAGAAGAAAATTACGCCACATGTTTGGCCAGGTTCAATGAGATTATTGATAAGCATAAAGAAGACAAATCATCACAGCCACAGAGCAAAACAAGTCATGTTAATCATGTTAAGTTGCCTTCCATTGAAATAAGTACCTTTTCGGGCCAATATAGTGATTACACGCGCTTCATCAACATCTTTACCTCAATGATAAATAATAACCTTGCACTTGATGATGTGCAAAGGCTGTATTATTTGAGGAGCTTTGTTTCGGGTGAACCGCTAGACTTAATAAAAAACCTACCTATTTCGAGTGTTAGCTATAATGAAGCGCTGGCGATTCTGAAGGACAGGTATGAAAACAAATACCTAATTATGAACGATCACATTTCACAGCTTTTAGCAATTAGTCCTTCAGATTCGTCAGCTGCAAGCTTAAGAAGTTTGGCATCAAATATTAACCAGCATATAAGAGCATTAAACAGTTTATGTGATTCCGTTGCTCATTGGGACATACTTTTGGTTCATCTGTTGTCAAAAAAGCTTGATTCCACAACAGCAAATGCCTTTCAATTACTAAGAGACTGCAAAAAGGAACCAACAGTTAATGAGTTTATAAAATTTATAGAAAAAAGAGCACTGGCTCAAGAAACTGTGGAGCAAGGTGCATCGCAGGTTAGAGAATACAGTACTGCCGCTGTGAATCCTGCGTACGGAGGTAGCAACGAGGGGCTCCAGTCAAGTTTACATCAATGTCTGCACTGTAAGTCAAACCACAAGTTATTTAGTTGCCCTAAATTTCAGTTGTTGCCTGTTAAAGAGCGAGTAGATTTTGTCAATGCAAAGGCTCTATGCTGGATCTGTCTAAATAAACACCAAGGCAAATGCAGATTTTTCTTTAAGTGTGCTATTTGTAAGGACAGGAGCCACAACACACTACTTCATGATGACAAGAATTTGAAAGCTTCTGGTGCTGTAACACTTACCTCTCACACTGAAAGGAGTCAGTGTCTGTTACCAACAGCCCGAGTGTATTTAGCTGGCAAGGATGGAACAAAATACTGTGTTAAAATGCTATTAGATAGTGGCTCACAAGTGTCATTCGTTACAACTGAGTTAGTGCAAAGATTAGGCTTGACACCTGTTCAAGAAGAAATAAATATTGTGGGCATTACTAATGTAAACAATAAAGTAAACTATAGTATCCCACTTGAAATACAGTCACGTATATCACCATTTAAAATGTCTTTACACTGCCATGTGGTTAACACAATTACCTGCAAGCTGCCACAAACAAAGTTTGATGTTTCAAATATAAAAATTCCTGCAGGTATCCAACTTGCAGATAATGATTTCAACATCCCAGGTGAAATACACATTTTGATGGGATGTGACGCATTTTTCCAGGTGCTCCTGCCTCAACATCCACCCCTGCTTAGTGAGCTACCTGCGCAAAGTAACATCCAAACTACAATAATCAACACACACTTCGGTCATGTCCTTGGAGGGAGTCTTCCCCTGCAACAAAAAGCATGCAATAACATAGTTAGTCTTCACTGCCAGGTATGTCAATTTGATTCTGGTGCCATCAACAACACCCTTGAAGCATTTTGGAATACAGAAAAGGTTCCTGAAATATATAAAGAAGAAACCTCGGAAACTAAACAATGCGAGGAGATTTTCAAAAAAACTGTGCAATTGAACAATAACAAATTTCAAGTGGACTTACCTTTAAAACTCCCACTAGAACAAATTAATGATACCTTAGGTAAATCTTTCAACCTTGCACTCAATAGATTCTATAATTTAGAAAATAAATTGATTAAATTTCCAAACTTACTCGAACAATACAGACAGTTCATTCATGAATACATTGAACTTGGTCATGGCCACTACATAGACATTGAAACTATTGAGCTAAACAAGGATGCTGTGTATTTCTTACCACATCACGCAGTAATAAATGAAAATAGTAAATCTACTAAGACTAGGGTGGTTTTTGATGGTTCAATGAAGACTAACAAGAAAATTTCTCTTAACAATGTCTTGCTGAATGGAGAGTTGTTGCAAAAGGATCTATTCCAAATAATGCTTTTGTTTCGTTTAGGTGATTATACTTTCACAACTGACATCCGTCGTATGTTTAGGGCCATTTCTATGAATCCTTTACATACCTCACTTCAAAATATTCTATGGCGTGACAATCCTAACGATCCTATAAGTTGCATCCGCTTAGACACAGTTACCTATGGTCTGAAAAGCTCTACGTTTTTAGCCACAAGGTGTTTGTTTGAGCTTGCAACACGGTATGAGCATGATTATCCTTTAGCTGCGTTTATAATAAGAAACTGTAGTTATGTTGATGATGTGTTATATGCCGACTCCAACATAAGTACAGTTCTGGAGGCAAAACAGCAGTTGCGTGAATTACTTTTGCTTGGGGGCTTCAAAACACATAAGTGGTCTTCCAACAATGCGGCAGTTCTGTCTGATATTCCTTCAAACGAACAGCATTTTGACGAGCTGGACTTACAAAAAGATAATCATAAATTAAAGGCTTTGGGTTTGACTATTGACAACAAAGAAGATTGCTTCACAATCTCATCCCCAGAGAATTACAATGATCAGTCTGTAACAAAAAGAGACATTTTGAGCTTTGTTTCAAAGTTTTATGACCCAATGGGATTTGTGAGTCCTATCATTGTAAGAGCTAAAGCGATTATGCAGAAGCTATGGTCAGAACAAATTGATTGGGATGCTACTCTAAGTGATGCTTTAAAATATGAGTGGTTGCAATTTGCACAGAGTTTGGCTAGCATGAACCCCATTTTTTTAAGGCGCAACATTCCAGTTGACGAAAACACTGTTGCGATTCAAATCATCGGCTTTTCTGATGCATCAAGTTCCATTGGCTATGGCTGCTGTATATATTTGCGTGTTGTCGACCTAGCGGGCAAAGCTACATTGACCTTACTTTGCTCAAAGTCACGCATTAACCCACTAAACAACAAGCTGACAGTGCCAAGGCTAGAGCTTAATGCCGCACTGCTTTTAGCTAAACTGGTATTAAGGGTTTATGAGACATTAAAACAAAAACTAAAAATAGAACAAGTGTACCTCTTTACAGACTCTCAGATTGTGCTGGCCTGGCTTTCAACAGAACCAACGCAGCTCCAAGCTTACGTTGCCAACCGAGTTAAAGTCATTCAAGACCAGACATATGACTGGCACTGGCTCTATGTCAGCACAGCAGACAATCCAGCAGATCTGGTGAGCAGAGGTGTAGAACCAAACCAGCTAACATCCTGCAACCTTTGGTGGGAAGGCCCACTATTCCTTCAGGCTGAGTACGACTTTACTAGTAACAAAGCATTGCTGCCCGATGTTGTACCTGAAGTCAAAGCTTCCTCAGTACTCTCTAGTGGTTCAATCTCGCTCGGTGACAAAAAAGGCAATACCTTTCTCGATGGGGTGATAAATAAATTCTCAGACATAAATACAATGAAAAGAGTAGTCGCGTATTTTCTCCGATTTTGTTATTATTTAAAACGGAAAATCGTAGATAAAAATGAAACACTGCAATTTAAAACTTTAACCAGTGTGGAATTACAAAGGGCTTTAACGCTTATAATCAAATATGACCAGGGACTTAACTACGCTGACGATATTCATGCGCTACAAAATAAAAAACCAGTCGGCGCTTCCTTAAGCGATTTACATGTGTTTCTTGACAACGAATCAATCTTAAGAGTGGGCGGAAGGCTCCAAAACTCAAACCTGTCATACTCACAAAAGCATCCCATAATACTTTGTAAAGGGTCAAAGGTCACAGAATTAATAATTCGCGGCGAGCATGCTAGGTTGTTACATGCTGGTCCGACACTAATATTGTCTAGTTTAAATCAAAATTTCTGGCTGTTAAACGGAATAAGGGAAATAAAGAAGGTAACGCACAAATGCATAATTTGCTTTAGAATGAAGGCAAAGGCTTCAAAGCAATTAATGGGCTCCTTGCCAACTGATAGAGTAACAAGACCCTTAAGAGCTTTTCAAAAGGTTGGGCTAGACTTCCTGGGACCTATAGACGTTAAGCAGTCCCGAGTCAGACGTGCTTTAGTTAGTAAAGGATATGTCTGCGTATTTGTGTGTTTCAGTACAAAGGCTGTTCACCTAGAATTATGTTCAGATCTCACCACTGCTACGTTTCTTGCGTGCTTCAAAAGATTCATTTCTCGTAGAGGTTTGCCAACAGACTGTTACTGTGACAATGCTAGTACTTTTAAGTCAGCCAAAACCCAATTAACTGATTTATACAAGTTGAATAATTCCAGAGAACATCAAACCCAGGTGCAAAACTATGCTTCAGAAATACAGATTAACTTTCATTTTATTCCATGCTACTCCCCTGTATTTGGTGGTCTCTGGGAAGCAGCTGTAAAAAGCACTAAATTCCATTTAAAGCGTACAATCCAAAAGGCTCTACTTACCTATGAAGAACTCAATACGGTCTTAACACAAATAGAAGCCGTACTTAACTCAAGACCAATAGTTCCTATGACTTCTAACTGTGATGATTTCACTTACTTGACACCTGGCCACTTCCTAATCGGTTCAGCATTAACTTCGTTCCCCGAACCCGACGTGACTGAAATTCCATTGAACAGGCTAAGGATGTGGCGTATTTCCACTCATATGGTGCAATCCTTCTGGAAAGTGTGGCACAAACAGTATTTAAATGTCTTACAACATAGGCCTAAGTGGCATAATGATCAACCAAATATTGAAGTTGGATCTCTTGTATTGCTTATAGAGAGTGACACGCCTCCCATGAGCTGGCCGATGGCACGCGTGATTAGGGTTTGTCCTGGAAAAGATAATAAAGTTAGAGCATTTGAGGTAAAAACCCCAAACGGTAGAACACATATTAGATCTATTACTAAGGTATGTGTATTGCCGGTTCAATAACTAGTTAACATGTACTTACTTCATATTATTGTTACATCTAAGTGTATTTAATTAATAACTGTTATATAAGAGTTACCTTATTTACTATGCTTACATGAGCTGAAATAGACTTGTCCTTTGTTAAGTTTTAAAAAGATAATGTTAATAATTAAACCTGCTACCATTCATTTGTGCTGCAAACTCCACCTGAAAACAAAAGTTAAACATAATAGTTAATTTAAGATACATATTTACTTACCTGCTATAAATAACTGTTATTATTTAACGCTGAAATAATTTAATTTTTATACTAAAAACTCCATCTGAAAACAATAATGTAACTAAGTTAATTAATTCAAACTTCATACTTACCTGCTAGAAATTGTTGTTCTTGGTTAACGTTGTAACAATTATTTTCTTAAGGCCGCAGCATGTTGGCAACATTAAGTTTATGAATCTAGATATTTAAGATTGTGGTTGGCAACACCACTTCTCCTCAACAATATGGTGTAAAAATGTGTGTGCTGTGCTTGAAATAAAGTATTAATATTAACCAGTGAGTTATTATTGAGTAATTCTCATAATACAAATTGGAACACTAGGTAGAAATACTCTTCATTGCAAATAATGAGACACGTATTTCAGCGATTACTAAAAGTCACCCCTCGGAGGGATGAAAGGGGTTGCAAAGTTTGAAACGTGGAAAATGTTGTAACGGCTACTGTAGTTATAAATTAAAAATATTGCTTCCGGCGATTTTGGAAACACTTAGGGATAAATTGGCAGTAGAAGTTTTTAAGGGATTATGATAATTTTTGAAGGAAAAAATGTGGAAATGTATATTTATGGTACTGTTTTTATGAACAAAAATAAGTTAACTCTTACTTTCGGCGATTTAGAAAAAACTATCCCAAAGGTGGTTAAATGGGGGGTAGAAGTTTGGTAGAAATTTTTGAAGTGAGAAATGTGGAAATTGGTATTAAGATAACCTAATGTTTACCTTCCTATAAAAAACCTACCTACCTACAAATTAAAATTATGACTGAAGTTAGATACATGAAACTCGGTATCAACACCAATATAAATTAAATAATATCCATTTTTTAAAACAATCCCTGAACAGTGTGAAAAGCGGGTGAAAGTTTGAATAGGAGTTGTTTTTTTAGCCAGTTACATGAATTATAGCATCTAAAACATTGCAATCTTCAGTGTTTTTTAAACATTTGCACCATAAAGAAATAGTTAGTTAAGAGCAAATCCATTATCAATAAAAAATAACTAAAGGGAAAAACTTGGGATCTAAGACTACTTAATTTAAAGTGTGTATCGAAATTATGTAATATTCAAATTACTATTAGTACAAACAGAAAATATTCTGCTAAATAAATAAATTAATTAAGTGGGTTAAATGTTTGTTTAGAAATATGGCAAATTTATTTAGAATCGTATTAAAAAAACGTAATCGTGAAAGAGAGGCAGTGAATTTATTTTGTATGTCAATTCTGTTGTTTTAAAGGTTAGAGCCATGAAATTAAAGTTGTTTATGTGGACCGTTTACTTAAAATTCACGTCCTACACTTTTTTTTTAAAAGTCTTTGAAGGTGATGTAAACTATAACTGTACTTTCAGAAGTTCTGACTCTCCGCAGACGAAGTCGCGGGCGGAAAGCTAGTAATTTATAAACAAGATACTTATGAAATTTAATTAAAAAACACGGTATGCTAAAATGGTTTGGTCACTTAAAAAGGAGGATGTGAAGAAAAATTTCGAAAGAGCTATGGCGATCGGTGGAGATGTCGGTAGAGGCCGCCCTAGATGCCATACAGTGAACAAATTCGCGATGTACCAAATTAAAAGCAACCGAAGCCGACCTATGTGCATGAAGACGTTGATGAATGTAGCGTAATCAAAACAGGTAGGTAGGCATTTTTCGATAGGTGTACCTGGCGTTCCGTAGTCTCTGCTTACACCATTCGGAGAAAGGCGAGTAGTGTAGGTATGTATGTACGATTTTACGTGTGGGTAGAGAATAAACGTTTTTTATGCTTGAGTAGGCAAACGATCCTGAGGTCACCTGTTGGAAAGTAATCACTACCGCCCGTGGACACACGCACAACAACGCCATGAGAAGAACCAGCAGATATACCTTGCCGCCCTTTGAAAAAGAGCAGGTAGGTACGCCCGTCTTTTGAAGCCACCGAGGAGTTCGAAAATACTGTCGCAATTATGTTTCATATTTAAGTTTTAACTGCATTTCAAACACTATAATAACATCACCTGTAGATGACAAAGACGGGAAAACATAGACTGATGTTCATAATTCGTGACGTTATCATGAAGATGTACATACAGTCTGCCAACTGACAACATTAGCGGCCTGCACACGTAAAGTTCGGACCGCGGGAAACGCCACGCGTCGTTCCAATCTTCGTTCCGAACCGTACGTGTAAATGAAACTGTAATAGTAAAATAGTAAAAAATGTTCGGTTCGGAACGAAGATTGGAACGGCACGTGGCGTATCCCGCGGTGCGAACTTTACGTGTAAAGGCCGCTTTTGTCCGTGTGTTATGTTATGTAGTATTGAATACATACGTAATGAATACATTATTGAAATTAAAAATAACAACCCTAACACAAGATCAACTTTGAACACAGGTAACTTTAACGAGTTGTAAGTTTATAAACTACTTAATTGAAAGGTAAACTCAAGAACAAAGGTTCAGACAGGTTTGTTCCAGTTACTTTTTCGCAGCGTTTTTAATTGCGAACGACTCAACTAATAGTTATAGTTTCATTGGGAATGAAGGTTTTGACATTTGCTTAATTAATCTGTCTAGGCTAGGGCAAGACTTCTTTAGGTTATTCGCGTCCTATTTAGTAATTTTAATTGTCTGAAAGTACAATGCTCACGGTGTGGTTAGCTCAGATGTTAGTGACCCTGTCTACAAAGCTAGCGGTTCTGGGTTTGATTTTTATGGAATTGACGTAACCGCCCGATGTGACCATTCGTCAGCTTAGGGCAATCTTCTATGATATATCTATTCAATTCTTCCGTAACTGACTGACAACGCAAAGCCTAAACCGCTGCATCCACAGACTTAAAACTTGGAGGAAATACTAGAAGTCGAGGAAGAGGAACACTTAGGCTTACTTACTTCAAATAAGACAGAAGGCCATTGGTATAGTGTCGTATCAGGAGGTGAAAATAAAAGCAGAGCACAGAGAAAAGTAGTTAATTACTTCACCGACGACAGCCTAGTTCATAAGTTAAATGATGATGACCCAAGGGGTGCACTAATGAAGGATTTCTTGAAAATTAACCTCGAAAGATAAACTAATTCTACGACTACTACAGTCCATACATTTTCTTTGATTTTGGTGGTCGTTAACGTTTTCAGCATGCATCTTGTCAACGACTGCACCTACAACGATCGTACTACTTAAGTTATATTATAATGCCCTTCCAAGTCAAAAAGGTGCATCAATAATTAAGGTCACAGGTCGGTGATTAAGGTGGTTAACGCCTTCCACCTGCTGCATTAAAGAATTAATTTATATTTCCTTTACGCTTGCTTAAGAGGGCGGTATAGTCCAGTAATTATCAGTAAAACGTTAAGTTAACCGTTTCACTACTTTTTCGAGTTGTTTTCTTAACTATGCCTATAGTTTAAATAAGAACCGTATGCCATTGAATATAGAAGTGGTTTTTCAAGTGTAACATCGTGTTATCAGAATATCAACAATGGCATTGTTTAGGCTATACGACAATAGGCAGAAAATCTGAATGTTTCTTGAATTATTAATGGATTTTAGACTTCTTATTAGTATGTTACCTTTAAATTAGCTAGGTAAGTTCTAAACAAAATCTTATATTTTGTAATCCAAATATCAAAGATGTAATAAATGTATGTTTAGTTTCAGGACTTTTCATGGCAATACAGGGAAATACCTAGCTTTTCATAATAACTGCAACACATTCAATAATCGTAAAAATTGGACGTGATTTGGTGGTCGCTTCACAATCCTCTTTAAGCGAACGAAATCATTAAATTGAACCTTAATTTAATGAAAATCAAGTTTAATATAATAATTAAACAAAAGGACGTAATATCCTTATTACAACTAATAATAGGTTGTCTAATGTCAGTGTTACACTCGAGGGCCCTAACAAAGGGCGTAATCAACAAAGCAGCCCGAGAGCTTAGCTACTACTGGAGGCCTCTGAATTGGACGCAGTAATGAAGTAGGTATTAATCCATTAGTTAAATAGCGGAGGAGCATATTGGTAATCTAATCAGATAGAAACAAGATCAAGAATAAAGACAAAGTGAAGGGTGCGCCAAAGTTCATATAAAATTGCAACTCCGATTATTGGAACTCCGAAATTTTTTCTCATACCATTTTACATCATAATGATCACTCCTTATAATCTTCATAAAAAATGTTTATACTAATGATCGGAACTCATAATCATCTGAACTTATAACGCCAATATTCATGAAACCGTACACTTTTCAGAATTTCTTAAATATCTTACGTGTAGATAAAATTAGGTTAGGTTAGGTTAGATTGATAACAACCCTCAAAAAGAAAGTTTCTTAAAAAAAATCATTATAAGTTGCGATAAGTATGAGCAAAATTTTTCGAAGAAATGAAGTATGAGGAATTTTTTTCGAAGAAATGGTGAGTATAGACACAAATCGTTATTTGTATAAAAAATCTAAAGACCAATTTTATATGAGCCAATATAGACCCAAAGTGCAACTTCCCAACTTTACGCAGGGCTTGGGAATGGTTTGAAAAATACCCATTATTATGGTTCTTAACCAGGTTCTCCGTAAAAGCTCGCTCGTAGCTGAATAGATTTGCGAGCGTTGTCATCGCTGAGATTAACTCGATATTTCTCGATATTTCTCGTTTTTAGTGTTCCGTACCCACAGTGTAAAACGGGACCTGTCTATCTGGGCTGTATCTCATGAACCGTGATAGCTAGACAGTTGAAATTTTCACAGATGATGTATTTCTGTCGCCGATATAACAACAAATACTAAAAACAGAATAAAATAAATTTAGTTGTTTTTTGCTCGATATTAATAACTGCAACTGGTATAGTGTCTAATGTTGTACAGATAGTGGTAGGAAACGCTTCGTGCGCGAGTCCGACTCGCACTTGACCGGCTTTTGATTTTTCCTTCACATGGATGGCGTGGCGACTATAGTGTTTTAAAATTATAAGGCCTGCTTGACTTCAAGCTGAGCAACTGAAAATGCAACTAAAGAGCTAGCTACTAGGGTAGGAAATACGAGAAAAGGGTATAAATTAGCGAGCAAAATTAACCGGTGTTTCGAGCAGGAACAGTTTTATCTTGCTCTTTGATCAAAACCGATTCTGTTTGAGCGAAATCGAAATGAAAATGCTCTATCTCTGTAATGCATTGCGTTTCTGACCAGATGATAAAAAAAAAAACAGGTTTCCGAGCCGAGGCCTAGTGCTGCTTTACCTACTGCTTTGTGTCATTTTCTCCTAAATTCGTTTCCAATCCCAAATCGCAAATAGATAAGGTCACTCAGTTCGAAAATAGACATTTGCCGCGTACGAAATTTAACAAAGTTACCTTATCCCGCCCCGGTTTGAATATACCTAAGCACTCGTCATTAAATAACTCTAGCCTTTTAATTTGTCATTAACAGGCAGACTAAAATTTGCTCGCTTGCTCGTAGAATAAAAGTCTACCTGCAGTCCCAAGACTGATCAGGGTAGTGATTCTCTCAAAAGCAAAGGTGAGCGAATGCAGGAGTGAATGTCCAAGCGGCGAGTTTAAGTACCTACTCCTGTCTAAGCGACCAAAACACAATTTAGCGCGTGCATTCTCAATTAGGCAGCCCTATACGTTCGAGAAGCCATGCTGCAAAATTGAATACACGCGCTGAAATGTGTTTTGTTCGCTTTGACGGGTCTACTTAAATTCGCCGCTTGGACATTCACTCCTGCGTTCGCTCACCTTTGCTTTTGAAAGAATCACTACCCAGGCGACCTGTACCGCCAAAAATCTATGGAAAATGTATGAAACTAATAAACTGTCAAACTGCTATGTTCTAATACTATGAACTAACATGCCAACATCGGGTGATGGACTGTTACTATAGACCAGAAAAGTACTTGAGTATAAGTAATGAATGACTTACGATTTTTATTTACCATTTGACATTACTATTGCTCAAGTGCCTAATTACTTTTCTTGTCCATAAAAGCGGGTGTAAGTTTGTGTCCGTTGGGCAGAGAAAGGTGTCTACTGTTTTGAGCGGGCTGTTTCTTCGTCGAAACTTGCACCGAAAATGTTATTTAAGCTCTAATGGGATTTCAATAATGAAGAGAAACAAAAAACACGCGACGTTGCCATCACAGCTTTTGTAAAACGGCTCTTAAGCACTTCTACCTAAGATAATATCCTAAATAGCGGAGCACTTCAGCATGCGAAGCAAAACCGAACCTCTCTAACCCGGTAATTATCTATAATTAATTTTAAATTGATATTATAACCGGGTAAACAATAGCCGGGCGGGGACCGGGTATTAATTGCCGGTTATTATCGTGTAGCGGGTAACCTGGCGAAGAGTCAATATGTAGCAGACAGTCTAACAACATACCTACGTTTTATACAGGGTCTAAAGAGACGACACGGTCATCACGAAAATGGCAGGTTATGTATCTAAAGTAGTACTTTATTTTTCTCGAAGAAACAATACTACTATACCTTACTACAAAAACAATGTCACTTTCATTTTATTTTCGGAAAGGGCCATCGTACCCGTCCACCCTGTATTCTAGAATTCATCTATCTGTGATTTCCAAGAGACTACTTCATATCGGTTTGGAAGCTCGGTTACATCTAGGTACCTACATTCTAGCGTTTGACTTTGAATTTTCATAAAACTAGTAACTAGTGTAACTACATATATATGTATATTATCAAAGTAAATAAAATTATTTAGGTCACTAAATAAATGAGCTATTTAGGTCACTCTTCGTAACTTCTCGTAACAAACAGAACTATATGATAGTAAGGTATTTAATCCTAAAGATAACAACATATTTTAATTGACCTAAATTAAGCACCTTGTCTCTTCTATCCTATCTAATCTTGGGAAGCTTGCCCGATCGTCCGGCACGAAGCTTAACTTGCTTCTTGCTCTTCGATCGCAATTTGCAACAGAAGCTCTCTAGTTATATGACATAGCTTTTGCAGTACTTAGTGTTAACATAAAAAGCAACGGCAAAGATAAAAACATTTATATAGAAAAGGTTCGGAGAGCCCTTTACCCAGCAGAAGGACAGAATAACAACTTAAAAGACCAAGCTGTCCGTATTTTACTATTTTCGTGTAAATAGCAAAACGAAAAAACTGTAAGTAAATTGTTAATAGCAAAAAAACATCCTCATAATTACACATTTTTGCCAACAAGAGTTCTTACAAACAAACATCGTAAACATGTTTTCGCTACATTGTGTAATAAAAAATTGAATCAGAATCATATCATTTTTGGCGCAAAAGAGTGCATAAGAACCGTGTGTTACTTGTGCTCCTTGCAGACCTTTATCTCAAACCAACTTGCAAAGACATAAAGCAGGCACTTCTTTTGTCCGAGAATTCCCCAACATTTTTTCGTAACACATGCTTATTTTCAAAAGATTAACTCGACATGACAACAAATTGTACCGGACTATTGCAAATTCAAATATCGACGACCGTAATCTAAATTGGCGTAAGGGACAAAAGGGCGAAAATGAGTTATGAATGCAGTTGTATTCAGTTTTTTTTTCTCTTTCGAATGGTATAGGTTACATCTCGATTGCTTGAAAAAACATGCCCCTTACACCCTTAAAAAAAGGTTACTCTGACGCAGTATTTGAAAAAAATCAGACGTATCAACCATAAAAAAAAAATGTTCAATTCCTTCCAGGTGTAACTGTCGTCTTTGCTATTCACTTAACGTCGTAAGGAGCCATCAAATAAGAAAAAGAACGATACACCATTTTACGTTCTCAAAAAGTATCTACAAAAATTTATTTGATTAACCATTCTGACCATTCTGTTAGCAAACGTCTCTAAGATACGCAGTTTTGCATTTACATGTGTAAGACAACACAGACCTTACGGCCATCTGTCGTTGTTTCAAATATGATTTCATGGCAAATACGTAATTTTTTCACTAGTACAAACACTAAACTACCGGCCCTTACGTTAAAACAAAACTGTCTAATTTGAACGAATCCCATAGATGTTAGCGTTATCTCTTTCATTACATGACAGAGGCAGTGTTCGTTGATATAGCTGAAGTATTCACAAGCATTTAAAATTGCTTTAGGGTGAAAGAGATACTATGGCCATGTGTATGCTTACACATGGCCATAGTATCTCTTTCACCAACAACACATTTCACAAAAAACAATGTTAAGTCCCAGATAGATGTGCGAGTAAGTACGTCGTACTTATGGCTTGGCGACCTTACTCGCCCGTGTGTCACACTAAGTACGCGAACTTCTAAAGGTAAACGCGGGCGAAAAATGTCGTCGAGCTCTAAGTACGCGTACTTACTCGCCCGTCTATCTGGGACTTAAGAGCATGTTGCTGCTAGTTGTAGTTGAGTGCTGTGATGCTCAGTTCTGGTTTGCACGTATGCTTGTATAGACGCACGCTTCAAGTACTTTTCGATAAGAAGGCAACCGGATTTTGTTAAAAGTTAATGAGAACAGTATTACTACAGAATCACTCTTGGCTCGAAGCGATAGATTACCGCGAGCATGAAACAAGTTATTGCACTAAGTATCTTATCTTACTAATATTATGAATGAGAAACTGTGAATAGTTTGGATGTTTGTTACTCAATCACGCTTCAACCACTGAACGGATTGAGATGAAACTTGGCACACATATAGGTTAGGTCCTGGAATAGGACATAGGACAGTTTTAATTCCAAAAAAAATTAAAGCTCCCGAAGGTATAACGATAATTGAAATCTACGCGGACGAAATCGCGGGCAGAAGTTAGTTTTTAATAAACTATTTCATATTCGGCGGTACGTAATAACCGGGTTTGTGTTTATTTTGCGAGTCTTTTAGTATACAAAACAAGTTCCCAAAGCGTTATCACAACGGATATTTAACGTAACCTCATTCCCAAATGATAACAGATAGATATTTTAGCAGAAACTGATGGCGACCAGGGCCGGTATTCTAGGCGCTAAAAACCATATCGTCTTTGACCTGTCATCGTATTGTCAATGTTTTGATAGCTCTTATTTCCTTGACAGTAACGGTGTCTGACGTCAAAACAATACCGTAACCGGTCAAATACGAAATGGTTTTTACCGCCGGGAATAGAGACCCAAAGCAGTGGGGAAACTTAAAACTATGGCCATTGGCCCAGTAAGTTCTTTGATCAATCAGTATTGATTCTTATAAAACTATGTTTAGAATAGAATAGAATAGAATAGAAAATATTTCGATACTTGTACTCGCTTGTACATAAAACGGCGTATTTAATTTCATTTTGTTACTCGTCATTACTTACTGGCATATTATTATGATAATGTATGGACCTGTGCCATAATTTATCTCTTAAATTGGTCAATACTATAATAAATAACACAATTACATTTATGATTTCGTTAATTGTTTCACCAAGAAAAAAATCCCATGTACCTTTTACACCGTGCAAGAGATCAGTTTAAATAGAGTTACGTCCATTTATTTTTTATTTCTCTCAATTTAGTTCTTGATACATCAAATTGACTTGGAAGTCTACTATTTAAGAAGGGTTTATCGGACATTTTTCATTATTTTTTTGACGTAAGGGACATGCTATCTCAGTAACTAAGCGTTAGATGATAAAATAAGTTACTTGTAGTTGAAGAGTGGAAAAAAATAAGTAATTGCCTATTTTTAGTTATATGATACGTTAACAAACAACAAAATTATGAATTTAAAAAGAAAAAAAAAACTGTTTTTTGGCTCTCCTGAAAAGTAGCCATTTGTCCGTTACGTCAATTTAGATTACGGTCGTCGATATTTTCAGAAATAATTAATTTCATATAGCAATTAAAATTTATAATAAAATACCAAATTATGTACAAGAATGCCCGTCGAATCAATTTAATAAATTAATAACGAGATGGCTTCTTGATTAACGTTTTACTCCGTTCATGAGTTTTTCAATCAACGAAATAATTAATACCTTAACTTAATAAATAGATTCACATTTAGGTATTGGACTTTCATGTGATGCCCCATGTGTAGATTGTATTTATACCTACACTAGCTTTCCGCCCGCGACTTCGTCTGCGGAGAGTCAGAACTTCTGAAAGTACAGTTATAGTTTACATCACCTTCAAAGACTTTTAAAAAAAAAGTGTAGGACGTGAATTTTAAGTAAACGGTCCACATAAACAACTTTAATTTCATGGCTCTAACCTTTAAAACAACAGAATTGACATACAAAATAAATTCACTGCCTCTCTTTCACGATTACGTTTTTTTAATACGATTCTAAATAAATTTGCCATATTTCTAAACAAACATTTAACCCACTTAATTAATTTATTTATTTAGCAGAATATTTTCTGTTTGTACTAATAGTAATTTGAATATTACATAATTTCGATACACACTTTAAATTAAGTAGTCTTAGATCCCAAGTTTTTCCCTTTAGTTATTTTTTATTGATAATGGATTTGCTCTTAACTAACTATTTCTTTATGGTGCAAATGTTTAAAAAACACTGAAGATTGCAATGTTTTAGATGCTATAATTCATGTAACTGGCTAAAAAAACAACTCCTATTCAAACTTTCACCCGCTTTTCACACTGTTCAGGGATTGTTTTAAAAAATGGATATTATTTAATTTATATTGGTGTTGATACCGAGTTTCATGTATCTAACTTCAGTCATAATTTTAATTTGTAGGTAGGTAGGTTTTTTATAGGAAGGTAAACATTAGGTTATCTTAATACCAATTTCCACATTTCTCACTTCAAAAATTTCTACCAAACTTCTACCCCCCATTTAACCACCTTTGGGATAGTTTTTTCTAAATCGCCGAAAGTAAGAGTTAACTTATTTTTGTTCATAAAAACAGTACCATAAATATACATTTCCACATTTTTTCCTTCAAAAATTATCATAATCCCTTAAAAACTTCTACTGCCAATTTATCCCTAAGTGTTTCCAAAATCGCCGGAAGCAATATTTTTAATTTATAACTACAGTAGCCGTTACAACATTTTCCACGTTTCAAACTTTGCAACCCCTTTCATCCCTCCGAGGGGTGACTTTTAGTAATCGCTGAAATACGTGTCTCATTATTTGCAATGAAGAGTATTTCTACCTAGTTTCAAGTAATTTTGAGCATACCAAATATTTTTTCCTCAACAAACTTTGCAACCCCCTTTTATCCCTCTAGGGGTTGAATTTTAGTAATCGCTGAAATACGTGTCTCATTATTTGCATTGAAGAGCATTTCTACCAATTTTCAAGTAAATTAGACCATAAAAGTATTTTTTCCCATACAAACTTTGCAATCCCCTTTCATCCCTCTAGGGGTTGAATTTTAGTAATCGCTAAAATACGTGTGTCATTATTTGCATTGAAGAGCATTTCTACTGAGTTTCAAGTAAATTTGACCATAAAACTATATTTTCTTTTACAAACTTTGCAACCCCCTTTCATCCCTCTAGGGGTTGAATTTTAGTAGTCGCTGAAATACGTGTGTCATTATTTGCATTTAAGAGTATTCCTACCAAGTTTCAAGTAAATTTGATCATAAAAATATTTTATCTATACACACTTTGCAACCCCCCTTTCATCCCTCTAGGGGTTGAATTTTAGTAATAGCTGAAATACGTGTGTCATTATTTGCATTGAAGAGCATTCCTACCGAGTTTCAAGTAAATTTGACCATAAAAGTATATTTTCCCATACAAACTTTGCAACCCCCTTTCATCCGTCTAGGGGTTGAATTTTAGTAATCGCTGAAATACGTGTCTCATTATTTGCATTTAAGAGCATTTCTACCAAGTTTCAAGTAAATTGGACCATAAAAATGTTTTTTCCCATACAAACTTTGCAACCCCCTTTCATACCTTTAGGGGTTGAATTTCGAAAAATCCCTTCTTAAACGACGCCTCCATTACAAAATCAACTTCCCCTCAAAAATCCAAATTTGTATCTTTAGCGGTTTAGGCTGGGCGTTGATATGTCACCCGGGACATTGCCTTTTATATATATAGATAAGTTACCTGTGCCTAAACGCACTTTTAGCTCCTTCATTAAAAACCCTTTGTTTCGTGTGACAGCCCCGATCTCTCGCTGAACTGCATTAAATGCATTTCACTGCAAGTTTTATTTTGAAGAAATTTTAATTTAATTGCTCGGGGCATTAAACGGGTTTTTTGCGGTTTAAGTTTGTCCGTCCGTGTAATGGAGGATTTTAATAGTTGGACTGCTGTTTGGAAATGGTTTTTTGCTCGTTCCGAGTTAAATTATGAGAGTTGCTCTTGACTAATTAAGGATTAATTATGCGTATATTTGAATGGTTGCACTGGGTTTATTTATATTAAGAGAAACGTAAGCCAACTGTTGATTCTTGTATCTATAAGTAAGTATAACATTCATTTATTATGTCGCGGTACAATCTCACACAAATTGACCTAGTTCCAAACTAAGCTCTAGGCTTATACTTTGGGTACTAGACACCGATAAAGGTATTTACATTTATTTACTTATTTCTAGGAAATTTAACAGTTTCGTTACGAGTACAATTACAACACATGACAAGAATAGGAAACACAAAACTTATTAAATGATTATTGATTTCACAATTCGTGACTGAGTACTGAGTAGCTAATTCTTAGTTTAGCATAAACTCCAAAGTTCCACCCAGAAATACACGTGTGCAAATAAAGGTTACAAGTACAACTAAAATTACTGCTAAATAACAGCTAGAGGATGATCTCCAAAGGCTTTAGTTCCAATTGTAGCAAACATTTACAACTAACACATTTATCTCTCAAACGTCGCCTCATGGAAGGGATTTTGCAATTAAATAGAGAAATACACTATACGCGTACTAATTAGTTGAGAACCGGGTGAGGTAGGAAAAATCTCGACTAGTCAACATTGCCCCCTCCCTGCACCTCATGCATACCCCGGCTCCCAATTGAGTTATACGCCTATAAAATATCTACATATACAAACTTCCAAGACTCACGCGCATCACACAAATATTGCCCTTACAAATAATCAGTCCCGGGGACCACTAGTTTCGTAGGCCGGGCCTCTCTACCAACTACGCTCACCGCGTCGTCAAATGAACACCTTTATAAACTGTTTTAAAATTCCCTAACATTTCCCATGAAACTTCAAACCACCACATTTTCAAATATTGGCATTTTCAGCGCAACTTCTAAAACGGTTGGTAAACCGGGTTTGTGCGGAAAGCGTGCACTCCAACGCACCGGAATTATTCTTTTTCCGGAACGTTGTACAGCGAGCTATTGGCGGATACGTAGCTTTCGATACGTGTTTTCGGGGAGCAGGTATTTCATCTACATTTTGTGAGGGAGGTACTAACTACGGCTACGTTAACGCCGCTGTGGAAAATAGACTTTGCTTTTTTGCGACAGCGGGTATGCTCGCGTTACTAGCTAGTGTAATAAAGGAATGATCGTGTTTTTAAAATGTCTGCTCATTTAAAAACGATTTCGAAGAATAAGGGATAATGACCCACATTCAAGTAGAAGATTTCAACCTACCATCATGCATAATTACATGCAATAAGGGAGCATGACGTTTGGCAGTTTTTCGTTTGCCAACCCTTAGTTATATAAATTTTTCATAATTTATTTCAGTATCATCGTGTAGAACCCTATAGGATAGGTTAGTTTTTATAAAATCCTGAAATATTTACGGTTACAGAAAACAAAGCGGGTTGGCAAATGAAAAGTTTGGGTGAATACAATAGAGGCCCTGTTATATTGTCAACGTTTTGATAGTTATTTACTTGACAGTAATGGCGGCCGAGTTAAAAACAATGCCATAACAGGTCAAAATCAATATTGTTTAATGTTGGACAATAGAGGCCCTGAGGGCCCCTGCCAAGACGCACTACGCTAACTAGCGTTTCTATTCGTTTCGTTTTTAACCAATCGCGTCACTGGTAGATCACGTGACTTTTCGTATCACGTCATCTACCGCGTGACGCGATTGGTTTAAAAACGAAACGAATAGAAACGCTGGTTAGCGTAGTGCATTTTGTCTAGCACCTCTGATCTACTAGGTACTATTAAAAACACAGCTGTTTTCGTTGTAAACTTATGGTACTGTAGTTTTATTACATTCATGAGTATTCTACGAATACAATATGTACCCGATATACATGTACTTAATAGGGACGACGATGGCGTAAAAGAGGGGAGGCCTTTGCCCAACAGTGGGATACTAAGAAGGCTATATAAATAACATGAGAATCCATACCTGTTGTGTGTGCCTCGTTCAAAAACAGCGATTGAACGTATCCTCTCGCAAAGGCAGCCGACTAACAAAGTGCCTTTGTTTCTCTCGCGACTTTGACGAGCGGACAAAGCGCCCGAAGATCCACTCAATGCATTGTCGGTGCAATATAGCTTTCTATGGGGTTTAATCCTTATTGAACCGATTCATGTTGCATATAGGCCTGGTAGTGTAAGTTTATGTCATTCAAAATTCAAAATATTTATTCAGTAAATAGGCCACATGAGGGCTCTTTTACACGTCGGTCACATGAGTGAATCTACCAGCACTTCGGACAAGACCATCATTGCGGAGAAGAAGCGCCGCAAGAAACTCCAGCAGTAGGTCATTTTTTCAATCATAATAACAAAATAATACTTAAAAGTAAGTTACAATAAGTAATAATAATGTAATAAATTCTTAAAACTAGCAAAAAATAAATTATTTCAAATGTAAGGTCAATAAACCTTAAACTAATAATAAAGACTATGCGAACAACACGACGAGGTCTCTTGTTTTCGTCATCAAAGAAAAATATGTTTCGCTGTTAATCATGGGTCTTACTTTACTTCCTCCCTTACGCTTTGAAAGACCTTGTGCAGTTTTCGTCTAGTTTAGCTTCTAGAGCGCCACAATTGAACAAATATACATAATTATATAGACTGAGAAACACATTATCCTCCTCATTTCGCAGTCGGTTAAAAGGAACGACTTAATGTCTCTAAAAGGTTTCTGATTACGGCGGTTAAACTATTAAAAGGTCTCTTTACATTTAAATGTGCCACAGAAAGAAGTGTTTGATCACCGCGGAACACTCAAAGCAAATTGGAGTAAATTTAAAAATCCGGACAAAACATGTCCGGTGGGAATTGCGGCGCCGCCACTTGCCGGATTGAGGACAGCGCAGTACAGACAGTTCACCGGATTCATTATGATTAGCCCTCTGTCGCTCATGAACTCGTTTTTTTTTAAATAGTTTAGATTCGAGTTAATAACAAAGAAATCAAATACTTTGTGAAAAACCGGAATGTTGTTCTGAGGCAACACTGAGTTAGGAGTAGAGCTCGGAAGGGGTTAGCTGTTCTTATGTCATTAATTTAATTTGTAGATATTAATATGGATACGCCCTGAAAATTAAGATTAAAACAACACAATTTTTTATTAATTATGATTAAACTAAAATAACAATGCGTTGCAAAACGCAAATTTATTTTATTTATTCTATGTAATTGTAATAAATGACTATCAACTTTTCTATTTTTAATGCATTTCTTCTTGCGTTGAATATCCACTTATAGATGGAACAAGATCTTTCTACATCCAATGAAGTGAGTACAGCGAAATTGTACCTACTTAAAAATACCGTGCACATCCGTTCAGGGTGTGTCCATATTATGCAAAATTTTAAAACAGCTCACCCTATCCAAGCTCTGGTTATGAGATCAAAAAGTGATACAAAATAAGGGTCTGCAGGGCTGGCGTCATCGTAATCTAGGCCATCTTCACTATCTATACCGTCATGCTGTGCATAAACAATATCATATTCACTGAGACGATATTGCTCACAGTCTAGTGTTACAGAGGGTTAGATGGGTACCAGCTACCATGAATGCAGAGGCCTCGGCATATTGCGGATTAATTCAGCTGATTCATGTTAATATTAGATACGTCAACCTATGGGGAATAAGGGAATTTGGGCAACCAAGTTTTTACCTTGATTTCTTAGAATATTTTTTGTTATAGATTTATAGGAAAATTATAGATTGCGTTTAAGCGAAAACTTTGAAAACGTTTTATGTCTTACATACGAGCACGCTTCCCTTCCTTTCTCCGTATTGCGTTGTAATAAGGGCAAAAAGTGGATACATCTCTTTGTAATCGACTGTACCATAGGTATAAGATTTATCATACTTACTATACAGAAATAATTATCTACTTAGATATTTAATTGCAGGATATTGGTTGTTACTATAATTCTGTGAATTGTTTGTCTCTATAATTATATAAGTAATTAAATGTAACATCCAAGATAAATACTAGCGCTAATTACATAAATACTTATTTGCCCATGCCGGGAATTGAACCCGGGACCACCTAGCTTCGTTCGTACCGTATAAAACTTTGAAATTCTATTCCTATACAGGTGCCCTAGCCAAGATGCAATGCACTAACGTTTTTCTTTTCTATCATTCAAAATGTATGGGATGACAGTTGACCACGTGGTTTATTGCAACGCACGAGAATGTCTTCCCATACATTTTGAGTGATAGAAAATGGAAATGTTAGTAGCGTTTTCATTTTAGCTAGGGCCTCAGAGGGCCCTGCCAAGATGCATTGCGCTAACGTTTCTATTCGTTTCATTTTTAAACCAATCGCGTCACTGATAGATCACGTGACTTTTCGTATCACGTCATCTACCAGTGACGCGATTGGTTTAAACACGAAACGAATAGAAACACTAGTTAGCGCAATGCATCTTGGCAGGGCCCTCTGATCTTCATCAGAGAGTACAGCAGCGTGAGCTTTTATCGCAAAATTTAAAACACCAATAATACTTTTCCATGAAGCGCACTTTCTGTATGGAGATCTATTCCATGTCCAGGAATACCCGGGTCCGTAATGAACTTGTCATTTATTAATCACGCGACCAATCAGAGCGGCCCTGACCGGCTCGGACCGGCCCGGACCGGATTTCCGATTGACAATTCAAAAGCTGTTAAGCCTTTGGTGTGTTGATTAAGACCCAAAATACTTTGCGGTATTTTCTGTGTATATCTGTCGATGAGATTTAACTGACTGTTTCATTCGGTGGAAACGCGAAGCCTTGGTCACATATATAGTAGATTTTTGTGTTTTTATAAACTTTTACTTTATATCATAGCCATGTCTCTCATTTGTATATCTAGTCATGTTGTTTCTATAATTAGAGTGGGTAAGCGCATAAGTTTGAATACACGATATATGTACAGTCAACCAATTTGATTTCCAGGCCACTATGGACTATGTTAAAGTGACGTTGACAACCAAAACGTAAGAGACTTCCTATGAATTGGTTTACAACGTCACGTTGACAAAGTCCATAGTGGCCTAGGAATCAAATTGGTTGACTGTACTATGTAAACCAGATGAAAATGGAGCTCTGTAGATGAGGTTGGAAGTTAGTGACAGGATATAGGTACGCTGCACTTCCTGTAGACCTATACATAGGTTGATCTTACTCGTGGCAGATAAATATTGTCCCATAAATATATTGTTGTCTTTTGTGCCTTATATCGAACCCTAATAAATAAAAAATAAAAATTACGCACAACTTTTTAATAAGGGCCTGTTTCACAATCGTTAAGTAAAGCATATCTGACACATAAATTTAGCCCTTTCCTTTTCTTGCACTTGAACATAGACAAGGAGAGAGCTAACTTTAACTGGCACATAAATTTACTTTTTGATTGTGAAACAGGCCCTAAGTATGGCCACCAAGACAAATAGAAAAAAGTTGAAATTTTTCGATCTTAATCCATTCGTTTTATTCGTATTAATAACAATTACTGAAAAACTAAAACACTCACTAACACTTCATGAACTCATTTGCATCCTATCGCGTAAACAATTATTTATTGACACATTCATACATCTGAGAGACAAGAAAGAAATGCAGTTTTCATACGAATGCACAACTGGGTCCGATGCAGCGGGCTGCAGCTGCATTAATTGAAACCGACTGCAGCGGGAATGCACACGGGGGAAGGGTTGTAGGACACGCTGGTATTGATAGGCTTTTAGGTAAAACCCGACGCGGCCCGATGATGCGGTTTTTGTTAAACAAAGGTGTAAAAATTCTGCAGAGGTAACCAGGATAAAAACGTTCTCAGTTAAAGTTCAAAATAAAAGTAGTAATTAGTAGTAGTAGTAATAGTAGGTTAGGTAGCTATGAGATGATTAACGGACAACAGTCTTTAGATACCATTTAATGTTAAGCATGATTTATTGAACACGTAAATACCGAAACGACGGGAATTTTACTATACATATATGAATAGAAATATTATATCTTAGTCCTTAGTTAATGCAGTCTTAGGATTGCATTCTTGATATAGTCTTGAGGATTAAAATTTCTATGGGTCTCGGATACCATGTGGCATGTGTGCTTGTTTGTTTTCTCCTTGTAAAAAACCTAATAGTTCTGTAACCTGCTTAAAAAAATCCACAATTCAAATATTTTGTCGTATTCTTTCGGAATATAGTTCTTTCTTAATTTAACACGCACAGAATATGCTTTAAATAATAATTGCACAATTTTAAAGTTAGGATAATAGTTTCAAACTAAGCTCTAGACTTACACTATTGCCCATACTTATAAACGTGGAGTAACCATGGAGCAGCTAAGCCATGCTTTGTCCTTATCCGTCGAATTCAAACGTCACAACGACGGGGTAGGACAAAACATGGCATAGCTACTCCAAGGTTATTCCACGTTTATAAGTAAGGGCTTATGGATACTAGACAACGATATAAAAATATCTAAGTCTATAAATAATAAAATACTTACTGCAAGCCCTGCTGCTACAAGGTCTTAAGTCTCCTACTTCACTATACCTCCTAAAGCTTCAGCAAGCTTTATTGAAATGCATCAATTTGCATACAGCCGGGGGAGGAGATTGCCTCGGCTCGGAAAATGTTTATGTTGACTTGGCGACGCAATTAATTGTTGCAGAAAGTTTTATATTAAAGTGCTAATAAAGTAAATATACTTAAATGTCAATTTACATATCAATTTCAGTATGTATTTAATACCCCAGTTACATACTTCTTGATTAAAAAATATTATTTAGAAAAATCGAGGTTATTAGACTATTGGCACGCGTTTATTTATTTATTAACTAAATCTATACTTAAATTGTATGCATGTATGTTAAGGAATCTTTTATTTTAATTTTCATGAGGATTACATTGGTAACTTATACATTGTTCACACGCAAGTTAACCGTGAGTCTGTGTGTGTGTCTGTGGTATCCTAGCTCCTGAACTAATGGACAATAGAAAGATAGATAATCGGGACGGTTCTTGACTAGATTTTATGAGAAACGGTTGATTTGTTTATGAGTAAATGTTTTTATCAATTTAATAGGCTGACCTGCTAGGGCGGGTGTTCTTTTTATAGTTGTTAGATTATTATTTATTTCATTTATTATTTAAGAAGCTAAGTTTCCTTTTAAATTAAATGTTAGTCCACCTCGACACGGAACTCTCTCTCTGCAGCCCTAACCACCTTGTAGCTTGAGCCCTGCCCCACTGCCGGCGGCACTCATGGGTAAGGTTTTAAAATGTTTATTTTTTGTATTAGTATTGTTTACTTTTATATTTGAATATTTATTATAAAAAAACTAATGTACAGAAAATTAAATAAATATCTGAGTTAAAATATATGAATAAAAAATTCTCAATATATTCGTAAGATATGGTTATTACCAAACTACCAATAGCATTTAAAAAAATGTCTGGCTGAATACAGCAAAGTACAGTGTATAAAAAAACGTAACAAATGCCCGCACATATGAACACAAATGCACGTAAATTTACTCCCATTACGGCTTCCGCATACAACCCTCGGCGAAAATGTGCGAATAATCTTAGCATCTAATCACGTGTGAAAAATAGGAACTGCCTGCCAACATCTACTGTGCAATCCCCACGATAATCCCTCGGGATAGAGTTGCAAATAGCTTAAACGTCGCGTCCACTGGAGTTGAAATTTAATGGTGCCTCAGGGAAGCTCTAGGTGAAAATAATATTTAAATGCACGTATTGCGTTTCTTGTTTTAGAAGCGTGCGATGGTTTGTTATGAAATTGTAGGTTTTGGCAGTGTTTTGGGCAGCTTTAAAGGTAATTCTGCGAGTAAAATTGTTAGAAGTTTATTTTAGCAAGAAGCCTTTTATGGCTAGGTGTGGGGCGTATGAATGTGTGCTCTTACTCTTTATCCACAGCCCATACTTCATTGCTCAATACCTACTAATATTATCTTAGAAAAATTTAATAGGTCCCGAAAGAATAACCAATATCGACTTCTACAGTAATTGTAGGCAACAGATTGCTTACAAAAGTAAAGTAAATTGTACAAAGGCAAGATACAGGCTGATTATGTTTCTAATATTAGTTGTAATATAAAATGTTTATCTACATTAGCGGGCCTAGTACGGTTGCGTCTATATCGCGTGTCAAATGTGGATAAAGCATCCGTCACTATCGTACTTATTTACGTGTCAAAAGGTGACGGATGCCTTATCTAAACTTTGTCATGCGATAAACGCAGCCATGTTAGGGCCCCTGATAAATCTGATAATCGTACGACGAGAACCACAATACATTTTCATTAATGATGCAAAAACTTACGAGTATATCAAATGAGAGTCATTGTTTATATTTATTCCACCTTGAAACGAAGCAACGGATTCATATATGTTTTTGCACGGAGCTGTTTTAAAAGTCAAGGAACAAGCTACTTATAATGACTGACTTACTGGCAATTATTTTATCGAGTGAACAAGTGAGATTTAGCTAAGATAAGAGAGAATTTTAGCTACCCAATTGAAGTACCTAATTGAGAATGCACTACCTAAAATGTTATTTAAACGCTCTGACGGGACAACTTAAACTCGCTGGTTAATTCGTCCGTCAAGTGGAAAAATGTGTTGAGTTGAGAATAACAGCAGTATTAAGGGCTGATTTTTCAATCCCCAGATAGAGCTATCCGGAAGGTAAATTTTAGCTCCGTCCTTTTCTTTCATATGACTTCAGATAAGGATAGTAATACATTTAACTGACGGATAGTTTTATCTGGGGATTGAAAAATCAGCCCTAAATCAAACGGAGTCACGGGCAAGACGTAGTTCGAAGTAAACCCGCAATGTTTTACAACGTAAGAGTAGCTAAACCTAAAAAGTATTTTTCTTTTCAAACTTTTCAAGTGACACTTGACCCAAGACTTTCAGTTGTTAAGTAAACCAATCCAAAACTACAAGTAGCTATTAAGAGTCGAGATTAAAACCGCGTTAGCGCAGGTGCGAGTAACTCGCCCGTCCACTAACTACTAAACTCGCCCGACCTTAATGTTGTTTCCCAACTAAATTTAGTTCGGGCGAACTTAGTTTTTGAGTTTTTGGATTGTTGGCTGGACAAACATTTTGTTTCACCTGGACCGCTTTAGTTTCTAAAATATTAGGCGGGAATTCAAATAAGTTCTACAGGTTTATTATGCTTTTTAAGTGAGAAATTTCATTTCGCTTAACAAAATTTTATTCATGAAAAATGCACCCTTTCCTCACTTTAAATGAACGTGATGTGGAGATAGTTTGCGCGCGCCTTGATGGGTACGTCAAATACAACTAATTGCTGTTGACTTTAAAACCACAAAATTAATGAAGTCAATAGTTGACCAGGATTAAGAAATTATAAATAGGAAACGATGAAATCAAAAAAATGTGAAAAAGGTGTCATGGTTGAAAAATAAAACTATCGAAGATTTTGTTTCTTATCGTGTTTTTACGTTAAGCAGTCTCAAGAAAATGTGATCAACTTTGATATAATAAAAAATAATAATAATAGGCGTTATGGTTATTTAGATCCAGATCGCGGAACACTACCCACTTTATCATATGAGGCCTCTTAATGCAACTATATAAATTAATTATGACGTTAACTGTACATACTGTAATTCATTCATTCTGTACAGACATTCGCGCATTCACTAATTCAAGGATACCTATTATCAGTTGTCATTTGTTTTATTTGTAAACCCACCCGATAAATTAAACAATGGCTTAGATGCCCGACCTCACGCCTCAAGCGCCGTTTCCAAGATCCTACAAACAAAAGGCTATTGTTTGTAATTATACTCATTATTGTTCATGCACTTGACCCTTTTCAGGTTTCGATTGATTCGTAAATTATCTCATTGACAATATAAACAATGCAAATAATATAAATAATGTCCCGTCAATAGAACTTGCGAACGATGTAAACAAATTAGTACTGTTTGACATAATAACCTCAAATATTCACCAAGCATGTTTTTATTAAAAATGACGTATAATGAATAGTTATTTCATCTTATACTTAACATGAAAATAATGATCTAGTGTATAAATCGTTGCTAAGACTTTATATTTAAAAGTACGTGATTATCGAGTACTCAACTCATAGTGAATTGGTTCGTTTGGTTTTGTTTACATCTTTTGCAAGTTCTATTGACGGCGACTTTATTTATACACTTCTTTATCGAAATGTCAGGCTTTTTGTCAGGACTTTTCAAATTCCTAAATAAAATAAATAAATAAATATCAGGGGACAATGTCACACGAATTGACCTAGTCCCAAACTAAGCTCTAGGCTTGTACTATGGCTACTAGACAACGATATAAATACTTACATAGAGAAATAATACTTAAATACATTGAAAACATCCATGACTCGGGAACAAATATTCGCGCTCATCACACAAATATCTGCCCTTACCGGGATTTGAACCCAGGACCGCTAGCTTCATAGGCAGGGTCACTACCAACTAGGCCAACGCGTCGTCAAGAACGTCCTAAATGGTAACCGTAACCCTAGATGAAGCAGAGTGTAGGGGGCTACTGGATGCTTGTACTATTTCGTCTACGGAACCCGCTGACACGAAGTACACTTAGCGCCGCATCCGACGGGATTAGCCGCCGCTGAGATGACCGCGGTGCTCGACAAATTGACCGCGCGGTTACCGGATTACTGGGTACTCGCTTGTCCGGATTTCAGCGAACCCTTCAGCCGTGTGAATATCTCTGTACTTAAAGAAATAAAAGGTTTATTTAGGCTATAACGAGAAAGTTAAATTTATAATTAGGTAGGGATAAGGGAGAAAAAGCAATTTTTTTTTTGTTGCTGGACCAAAATGCCGACAGATATCCGAAAACCGAGATAAATGGCAATCATTGGAAGAGGCCTTCACCTGAGAGGGGTTCCTGCTAAAATAGTAAACAAAAAATAATAAATATTAAAATTAAACAATGTATTTCAATAGTGTAAACTTAATTATTTTTTTTGTGTCGGGAAATAAAGGGTTTTTTTTTATTTATTATTTATTTATAAAAAGAGAGAAAGAGAGGAATATTTAAAAACGAATCTAAAATATGACTATCCACTTACAATATTAATCTCATAAAAGGCAATTAGAAGTATAGTAAAAATTAGAGGTGGGCCGACTACGGATTTTGCCGACTGGCCAGTCGGCCGACTAATCGGTTTTCAATTTGCCGATTAATCGGCCGACTAGTCGGCAATGCCGATCGTAGGATTTTGCTAAGTCCGGGTGAATTCGGAAACGGTCGCTTCGCTTCGTCCTTCGCGCTATTTGTTACCTACCCCTACCATGCGTTCATGTTTTGACCAGTTTTGTTTACGTTTTTTCTGTACCGGCGTGTCGCACGACAAAAAAAACAATTAAATCCCTAATTATAGTAATAAAACTAACTACCTAATGCTTTTTATAACTATGTCGAAAAGAAAACCGCGTCTGCGGACATTTTTCGACGATATTGAAGGTGATTTCTTATAGGCAATGAAGTGCCGAATATTCGGCATTTTTTGCCGACTAGTCGCCGACTAATCACCGACTAGAAATGATGCCGGATAGTCGGCTTTCCCGACTAATCGTCGACTAGTCGGCCCATCTCTAGTAAAAATGCATTTTTAGATATGTCAAACAAAAATCCCCCTTCCCTCCCCTTTCATTACTTTGATTAAAATCAAGCCATTTAGGCTTCAAAGCGAGCCAAAGAGATAGACATACATACAGTCGAAAAACATAACCCTCCTTCTGACGCAGTCGGGTAGAAAACGCCTGATCCATGTGAAATAGTTGTGTGTAATAACCTGAAGACAGGATTTTTTTTTACAGTTACCGAGGGAATAACGCTTCTGCGCGGACAGTATACTAGGATACAAGCTTGTTTACAATAAAACCGAGGTCGTTGACATTATTAAACAATGTTTCTAGTAACGGCTAAGCCCTGAGATGGGATAATTGTGTATCTCGGGAAAACTTTAAGAGCACTGAGAGCTAGTTTAGTGGCTAGAGGAAGGTTTGTTAGGAAACCCTTTTTTTTTAAAGAAGTCCTATTAACTGTTATACACTATTTATTACAGTTCTCCAAAACAACATAATATAGGTTATTCTTTATTCAATTTGTTTTTATAATGGGGCTTCTAAACGGGCCATATATTCACTACAATAAGTGGCCGGCAACTATTGGTGTCTTTCTCTAACACACGAGTAAGAGAGGGACACCAATAGTTGCCGGCCACATATTGCAGTGAAAATATGATCCGTTTAGAAGCCCCTTAATATCTTAGGCCATTTATATTGTTTAGTTGTTTAGGTCAATTTGATTCTGAAAACTTGTGTCGATCCTTAAGAGACTTGTAATAAATCTAGCGGCGCTTCTTAAATCTGTAAAACCATGTTCTAACTAAAATAAAAACAATATGTAATGAACGTTTCCACGCTATGTACTATAATATCAAACGACTTTCCATTTCACCCCGCCGGCTCCTGGCCTACAGCACAAAAATATATCATCATTGCTTAGAAAAAACCTCGTATCTCACTTTTCGTGACGTACGATTTTAAACTTAAACGTGAAGAGAATTAAGTTGAAACCCCTACATCTCGATACATCAGATACGAGTTTTTTCTAAAGTAGTAACGATATGTCCCCGCATTTATCTCTAATGCGAGTTCCCTGTCGGCCGCGGGCGCTGCGGCGGCGCTGCACTCGGCGGCCCCGCCGGCTGCATCATATGTCCTTCTATTGTATGGTGTAGATGGCTCTTTAAAAGTTTTATTGGAACTATCTAGAAAAATATTTAATGGTTCAATTGACAAAGGCAAGAACAGCGGAGCGATTTTTAAAATCATTAGAAAATGAAAGTGAAACGGTATCGTTCCTTTTGAGATGGGGTTGGTTGTGACGTTATTTTGCATTCGATGTAATTTCTAGGTAGGTACGTACTAACCTAACTGCTCGCCTGTCGTTTCATTACAAGCGTTTCATCCTCAAAAATTTACTCGCAGCACAGCGAGGGTGGTGTGGTCAAACCCGATAAATCGAAATGAATTGTTGTTTATTTATATGGTTCTTTTTGACACAACAAGTTATATCGACTTATAGGGTTTGACCACGTAACCCTCGGCAGAAGAATAAATTAATATCATAGGCATTGCGAGGCGTAATTAAAAAGCTAGTAAGGATTAGCTTTTTAGTTACGACTGAGTTCAACAGAGTCGAATTTTTTCAGACTTTTTTATGACGTGATGTAACTTAGTAGATATGGCGATTTTACGAAAAAATACGTATTAATTTTTTACCCACTTTTATTCTTATGAAAAATATTTGTAATAAAAGTAATAGGTTTCTTTTCTAATTATTATTAGTAAGTATTTCAGCCAGTAAACCGGTTTTTAGTCATTTGTAACGGAAGCAAAATATTTAATTTACATAATCACTAGATTTTTAATATCTTAATTATTTTATAAAATTCTTATCCAATCTTACAAAATTATTATGAGTGATTACATTTAACTTAAAATACTATACCAAAAGGCATTTGACATTATCAAAGCGCTTTCCATGAAACTTAGAAATAAAAAAAGACAAAGCCTCTCAGCCAACAGATTAAAAACGCTCAGCAATAATCCTCGATATATTTCCTCTTGCGTCGTAAATCCGAAATCAATATGTTACGGAAACCGGGAATGAATATTGAAATGACAATTTGTTTCAGGTATGATCGAGCATGGTTCTATTACACGTCTGGTTTCACCGCAATCTGTTTTCTTTTGACGCTGACGCGGTAAGATTCTTTTTGGTATTACTACTGTACTGGTAATTGATTTTTTTTGTAAAGATCGGCAGTAATGTATTGACATACGGATCTATCAAATGTACATCGAATCATATAAGGTGCTTTAGGTGCTCAAAAACGTTTGAACCTGACTTTATTGTTATAGGTTTTAAGCATCTATGTTTAATGAATAAATATCATGGGACTATCACACACATTGACCTAGTACCAAACTAAGCTCTAGGCTTGTACTATGGGTACTAGACAACGATAAACATACTTATAGAGAAATAAATACTTAAATACACAGAAAATATTGAAGACTCGGTAGCAAGTACTCACACTCATCACACAAATATTTGCCATTACCAGAATCGAACCCGGAACCGCTAACTTCGTAGGCAGGGTCACTACCAACTAGTAGATATGTTCTGGTATGCTCATAATTATAAATTTCTGCCTTAACGCTAACGTTTTTGACAGTAAGTAGGTATACTCTTAGAAATCATCTGAGCATTTTATTTTAATTGACTTGTAGAAATATTTTAGTCCGCTATTTCATTAGCTATGTTGCTAAGTTACGCAGCGACTTTAGATTTTGATGTTTATTGCAAAATATGCTATTTCCAGCTTTAAAAGAATAACTTTCATTACGTGCGATAGTATCGTATGTCAATGAATATAATATGTTTCCAAACTAACCAACTTTCATGGTAGGGGATAAACTGTCCTGATTTATGTACAAGCGAGAGAGGTATTATTTCGCTCACTTAAGTATTATTGATATCAGTTTTTCCTGTTTCACCAGCTTTGCGCGTATCGAATATTGTATATTATTTATAGGCAATTTCAGTACATAAATTTTGCTTAGATACGTAAGCTGTGAAAGTGCTTCGGCTTGAATAGACAAAACTACGATATGATATTAATCATACCTAGTGTTAGGAATAATATAGTGGCTTAGAAAAATAATATGATTTATCCCTGTTCCTTCGAGATGTTTTTAGGATAAAACTAAGTAAAAGTACCCAATTTCGTCTTTTATAATGATCGGTTAGGCGTTGAACCATGAAGACAAAACAAACAAACAAATACTATACTCTTTCGCATTCATAATACTAATAGTAGATCTGCGCAAATAGAAATTTACTATTGTAAAAAAAATGGTGCTGAATCAGCAAGTAATTGTATTCAAGACTACAAATAAAGCGTCTAGTTTTAATTTTACCATAACTATTTGGATAACTAAAACATTTATATCTAAACTCAAATACAACCTCTCCCCAAAGTGATAATACTAACGTGTAGTACAAGCGCTCCCCGCTGGTCAACTCACTGCATTAAAACAATCTTTACTGCACAACTTGAGTCTTACTTAAAAGTTAGGTTGCAAAAATAACCCTACTTATAGACACGCAAAGTTGATATTTCAAAGAAATTCACGATCACTTTACGAGTTTCCCTAAGTTACCAATATTTATTCAAGTTAAATACTTGTTTTGTTTGAAATTGAACTCTAACGATAAGAAAATAGGAGAGAATGGTTATTTTTAAGTATAAGAAGGCTTACGGTGAGGTTTAAAACATGCATTTTACAGGGCGACTTGGGTTTTATAGGGCGAGCTGTGGTCGTTGTTTTGAATATAGCGTTAAACTTTAAAAAAAAACAAACAAGCAATATTAGAATGTATAAGAACTCGCACACGACATGACATCGTGACATGTGTTGTACATTATTCATAAGTTTATCATTACAATGATATTTTAATTTGTATAGTTACACCAGGTTTCCATTTGGGTTCATTTTATTATGGTATTAAGCCACCTTGACAGTAATCAATTTAGATATTAATCATATTATTTCTTAATAATTATATAATTACCTATTTTTGAATAAAAACAATTACTCTAATATATAACTTGGTTTAGACAAACTTGGTTACAATCAAAATAACGTTACAATTGGTATATATTTACGGCGGTAAAAACACCTCTTTTTTTACTATTTTTTATTCTAACGACCTCGAAACTCGGCCGGCGACCGCTCGACCTATCCGCTGTTGTTCTCGAACACCGAGAATTGGGAATTAGCTGTCTTTTTGAAGTTGCTTTAAGTTTCAAAAGCTGTTTAAGTTTGTCCATAGTGAGCTTTCAACTTAATAAAGAATGAATGTGATGCAGTTTTAGTTTAGAATTTAGTTTTAAGTTTTGCGGTGTTCGTTTAAACAAAGAGTTAAACTTTAAGCGTAACAAATAGAAAGTTTAGACAAATTTACTTTCGCATTTATAATATTAGTAGGAATTTAAAGAGCCTACCCTCTTATAAACGCACTATAAACCTATGTTAGTCAAAGTATATTCGTCACTTTCTGTCAGATACAAATGTCACAATTACAGATAAGGACAAAACATATTTTGGCTATTGTACGCTTATGAATAAAGAGTGCAAGTTTATTATTATGTATGAATATGGATGTTATAGAATCATGTCAAAGTGACGGAATAAGTCAACCATTAAAATTCCTTATGAACGTCATTCAAATTCAGGTGGCAATTAAATTATATAAAAAAAGTTTCTATCACTAGAGGAATAAAAGCGTGTCAGATATTTTTGAGCTCGAAGTTCTATCATTGCTGTTGACTTTAACCTTAAGAAAATATTAAGGTTCGGATTAAGTAATATTTTTTGCTAAAACTTTTATGTTTGTCCATTTCACCGTGTATGTCTCGTATATATGTCGGAACCGGAAGTGAACCATTACCCAGCCGGAAACGCTGTAGAACGCTTTTAAGCGAATTTGTTAGGGTCCATTACGTTAATGCTGCCGCCATCTGCTGCAGTGTCCGATAACCAGCCAACGTGTTCGAGTTCCTTGCGGGTTTGGGGGTTAGTGAGGCAAAGCAAAACTAGCACCACGCAGGGGAGTAATATTTAGCTAAGTTAGCTAGAAGAACGAACTACAAAGAGATGGTTTTTGCAAATAATTATATTAAACTCCTAATATGTAAAGAGTAAATAACTCGATCTAAAGTTTAAAAATTGTTAACAAATAGTAAGCTAAGTTATTTTCAACTTTTAGTTAGTTTTTAAAAAAAAAAAAAAAAAAGATAAAAGACATTTATTTAGTAAGTAAATGCACGGGCACTTTTACACGTCAGGAGTCTACCAGCGCTTCCCAAGAGGAGACCACTGCCGAGAAGAAACGCCGCAAGAAACTTAGCAGTCAGTCATTTTTTTAACCATATTTCTTATTACAATGATACAACTTAGTCTAGTATTATATAAAGCTATAAATATTAATTTAAATATAATATCAAATATCATGCGTAGTTCAGCAAGAAAACATGGCAAAAATATTAGGAGAGATATAGACGGAGAAAAGGCAAAAAACAAAAAATTACAAGACGACCACATAAAAGTTTCGACATGTTTTCCTACATCAACAGTGTCCCCTAGACAAGATAAAGGTTTTACATTTGAACAAATTATTATTGACTAAGTTTCGAGATTAGGCCATGCATTTTTGTCTGCTAGATAATCCTCGACCCTATAATACGCTTTAGACATTAACGACTTTCTCAAGTAATTTTTAAGTGCTGAAAAGGGTAACTTTAAAACTACGTCAGGTAATTTATTATAGAAATGAATGCATTGACCAACAAATGATTTATATACTTTACGGACACGGAATTTTCGAATAGCGATTTTATTTTTATTTCTAGTATTTAAATTATGTATATCAGAATTTTTGGTGAACAAATCTAAATTCTTAATAACATAAATAATATTCTCATAAATAAATTGAGACGCTACAGTTAAGATATTAATTTCTTTAAAAAGTTCTCTTAAGGAGTCACGTGAATTTAAGTTGTAAATAGAACGAATGGCCCTTTTTTGTATAACAAATATAGTTTGTATGTCAGCTGCCTTACCCCAAACCAGAATACCGTACGACATAACACTATGGAAATAAGTATAATAAACTAAGCGAGCTGTCTCAACATTAGTTAGTTGTCTAATTTTCCTAACGGCGTAAGCAGCCGAACTTAGTTTACCTGCCAGTACAGCTATATGGGGACTCCATTGCAAATTTTTATCTATTGTTATGCCTAGGAAAACTGCCTTATCTACCATTAGCAGACACTCGTCATTTAGAAAAATACTTGAATCTACCGATTTAACATTAGGTAAAGCGAACCTAACACATTTAGTTTTCTTAGCATTTAGTAGCAAATTGTTGCTAGTAAACCAATTAAGTACTTTATCTAGTGTGGCGTTTATCCTACTGTAGTCTACGGATTTTCTATCTACCTTGAAAATAAGTGAAGTATCATCAGCAAAAAGTACAATGTCACAAAGTTTATCTACTGTTGGTGGTAAGTCATTTATATAAACCAAAAATAAAAAAGGACCTAAAATAGAGCCTTGAGGCACTCCTATTTTTACTGTAGCTCCAACAGATTGCGTTTTGTTTACAACAACTGTTTGAGTTCTATCACTTAGATAAGAAGACATAAGATTTAAAGCTTTATTGGACAATCCATAATGTTCTAATTTTAAAATAAGGGTCGCATGATCTACGCAATCAAATGCTTTAGAAAGATCACAAAATATTCCTACTGCATCGCAAGATGTCTCCCAACTGTTATATATATATTTAACGAGTACAGATGCCGCATCAATTGTTGATCGACCTCTGGTAAAGCCGAACTGGTTATTGCTAAGTAGTTTATTTCTATTAAAGTGACCTAACATATCATTCAGCATTAATTTCTCAAAGACTTTACTTAGAACTGGTAGTATAGAAATGGGACGGAAGTTCGTTAAATCACTCATCTCGCCCGATTTAAAAAGAGGTATGACTTTGCTATATTTCATAAGATCTGGAAAGATCCCCTCTGATATGCAATTATTGTAAACTAATGCTAGATGGGGTGCAATTACATCTATGATATGAAAGACTACTTTAACTGATGTGCCCCACAAGTCCTCAGTCTTTTTTAAACTAAGTGATTTAAATACCTTGACTATTGAATCTGAATCAACGGGGATGAATTCAAAGTTTATATTACATTTACTGACATTAGTGCAAAGTAATGATTTAGCTTCAACCGCGGATGATTTAAGACATTTCGTAGTACTAATGGCTATGTTGGAAAAATAATGTTCGAAAGCTAAGGCGACGTCTTTATTTGACGTGATTTGTTTGTCACCTGTGTTTAGGGTGATTTGATTATCACGAGTTTTTGATTTTCCCGTTTCTCTATTTACAATATTCCATACAGTTTTTACCTTATTGTCAGATGATTTGAGTTTAAGACTAAGAAAATTTGCCTTAGCAGTTAAACAAACTTGCTTAAAAGTCCTCGAATAATTCTTAACATAATTTAGGAAGTCAGCGTTCTTATTGTCCTCCCTCTCTCTATATAGGTCATAAAGCCTATTTCTACTTTTATGAATGCCTGCAGTAGCCCATTCACTAAATTTGGTTTTCGACCTAGTAATAGTTTTCATTTTAAAATTGTTATTAAATTGATGCAGAATTATGCCAAACAAGTCTTTATAAATACTATTACACTCATTATGTAGGATAGGTAACACTGAAAGATTACTCTGAGCTTTATTTTTGAATAATTCCATACGATTATTAGTTATAGGTCGGTATGTTATTGTCTGAGATTTTTGATAAAAATCATTGATGAAAGAAGCCTTCTGACCACTATGGTCAGAATTAAAACAATTAAATATTTCTTTACCCAAACATTCACAATTACAAAAAATATTATCTAAGCAGGTTGCACTACTAATACCTATCCGTGTAGGTTCAAGGAACAGATTACCTAAATTAAAAGATTTAAATAAACTTAGTAACCTAGTGGTATTATTTGACGTTTCAAGTAAGTTAATATTAAAATCTCCACAAACTATAATATGCTTCTGGCTATTACATGCTAATTTTAACACATGTTCCATAGTAGATTCAAATGTGCAAAAATCAGCCAATGGTGGTCTGTAAACACATATTATTATATAACTTTCTAGTTCTGCGCATGAAATTTCTATAATCCTTTCTATCGATAACTTGACAATATCCTTCCTTTCCTTGGATTTAAGAGTATTTTTAACTATTATAAAAGAGCCACCATGAATGGCACATTTCCTAGCAAAATAACTAACTAATTTAAAATTTACAAAATCAAAAATTAATTGGTCTTGTTTAAGCCAATGTTCAGTAATGCACATAATTTGTATATTTTCATTATCTAAGAACAACCCTATTTCTAGTTCTTTGCTGGAAAAACCTTGAATATTCTGGTGAATTAAATTTATACTCAAGGGTGTTTCCGCTGTCCTATAATTTAGTTTAAATCACGAGGCAAGTCATTATTGCCGATATTGGCTTGCTGGGGCTCGGTACTATTGTATTTATTTGGTTCTATATTAAAAGCTAATAGGTCAACCAAGGTCAAAATATATTTCCTTGGCACATGAATTTTTCCTGATGTTAGTGTGATGGGCTTTAAAAATTTGTTTAAATTAAAAAAATGGTAATTATTATTGCAGGATATAGCGTTATACATTATTGAATTAATGTGTGCTATTCTATTATTATAACTAAATGGCATACTTTGTGAGTATGGTAGCGCACACAGTATAATTTTACCTATGCCGCTTTCTTCAATAATATTTAGTGTTGATATTAATTTATCAACACTGGATTTATCCACATTAAGACTATTTCCTATTAAAATCACTAAAGTAGTGAACCTGTCAAAACTTCCTTTCAAAAGTAAATTACATAATTGCATAAGAGATGCAATAGATTATTAAACTAAGAAAGTTATTTGAGCTAGACGTATGCCACAATGTCATAAAATGAAATTAAATTGCATATTCATTTGCCATAATGGATTATGTAGGTATATTATGTACAATTTTATTAACTTTATAAACCTACTCTGCCAACCAGCAGTGTTCACGTCAAGTGACCGAAAAAAATGTCAATGTTAGCAGACCACAAATATTTAAGTTACTAATACATTAAAGTATTATTGTTGCACATTGATTTTTACGAAATGTAACCAGTATTATAAAGTTTAAAGTAACTTTAACTACTTGAAGACGCGCTGGCCTAGTTTATAGTGACCCTGCCCACAAAGCTAGCGGTCCCGGGTTCAAATCCCGGTAAGGGCAGATATTTGTGTGATGAGTGCGAATATGTGTTCCTAAGTCATGGATGTTTTCGTTTAAGTATATTTTTCTCTTTATAAGTATTTATATCGTTGTCCAGTAGGTACTCATAGTGCAAGCCTAGAGCTTAGTTTGGGACTAGGTCAATTGGTGTGGCATTGTCCCCTGATATTTATTATAATTAAACACATAATACGAGTACAGTTGTATCAGATTACCAATAAATGCATTGTGTAAAACTATTGACCAATATGGCTAGAACCGTGCAATAATACCTAAGTCGGCGCGGCCAGCTGGATGGCCCGGAAACCTGCATTCGTCGCTCCATTGCACCCGGCACGAGTGCACGATTTAAACACTGACTGGACACACTCACAGTAGGGTATGGAATATTATTGCTGGCTCACTGTTTTACCAAATCATCATTTGGCAATCTATATCATTTTACAAACTTTCATTTCGTAAAGACATACTTCCCGCCCCATAATTTTACAATTTCATGTGGTCAAAACTATAACCTATCCTAACTTATTTAATAAGCCCATGTAAATCATGGGGAACACCTTAAATATCCGAACTACTTTTTTTCGAATATTCATTTGTCCAAATTTGCTGTTACGCTTGAGCTATCTTCGATTCGACTCTAGTGTACCCTAAGAAAAATGAAAGTAAGTGAAGGGAGTGAAGGCTTTTAGTATTGTTAGGCGATGGGCTTGCAACCTGTCACTAATACACACTAGTAAAAACATAACCTGATTGTGCAAAATGTGGTTACAAAATTAACAACAAGTTTTTAGAGATTCTGTAGCTCTGCCTACCCTGTATTTGTCAAATGTACTATTGGTCAAATGGACTCACTCCATTAAGTATAAAGCGTTTTGCCCAACAACTCCTTCATAAAATAGGTATATTATTTCTCTATAAACACTTATTAAAACTCTCCTCAAGTCAAGCCCTTAATAAGACTCAAACTTGGTTAAATATTATACAAACTGCACATATTGGAGCATCGCCTAAACCCGTGTGTCGTAAGTGGGTCGGCGCGCGCGCATCGTGGGAACACTTTCACTGCATCTGCCGGCGCCAACCGACTAACAGACATGTCGGTTTTTGTGAGAATATTATTTAATAGTGGTTTTCCTAGGAAGATTCTTTGTAATTAAGCTATTTAGATAATAATAAAAAAAAACACTTTTATGTTCAGATTAGGCACAAAACTATAGTTGCGGAAGTCGACAAAAGCGGGACGTATAGCGAAGAAGGTAGAGTTGGTACGCGCTGTCAAGCAGCGTAAGGTTGCCTATTTGGGTCATATACTGCGACACGACAGATACCATCTATTACGCACCATAATGATGGGTAAGGTGGCAGGGAAGCGAAAGGTGGGAAGAAGGAAAATGTCACGGCTTCGTAATATCAGGGAGTGGACGGGCATTAAGACCGTGGATCAATTTGTGCATGCTAGCTCTGGACAAGGAAAGATTTAAAAAACTGACTACCGACCTTCAGTAATGGAGAGGTACCTAAAGAAGAAGAAAAGGGACACTTGGCTAGGCGAGACGATGGTAGGTGGTCGAGGGTGGTTATAGAGTAGTGGCCGAGATTAGGTCATAGATCGGGCAGACCATGAGCTCGTTGGTTTGATGACATTTGGCAGACATTTATGACATGGGTGCCTTCAAGAAAAGAGCTTACATTTCCCTAATTGGCCGGCAACGCATCGACAACACTTCTTGAGTTGCTGGTGTTTATGGGCGGTGGTGATTACTTCTCATCAGGTAGCCTACATGCTCGTTTGCCTCCCACTCTTATAAAAAAAAGCGGGAAAAGATGGATGGCGTTAGAACGAGACTGGGCAAAGAGGCGTGAAAATGGAGAGGCCTTTAGTCTGTAGTGGGTGGATGTGGGCTTTAATGATGATGATGATGATTTTGTTGATATGATCCAGGGCAAATCAGGGTTGAACTAGCTTTGTTTTCAAAACCGCGTCTAAATCCGTCCATCCGTTTGGGAGCTACAATGCTACAGTCAAGTAAACACACATACCTAGGTACAAAATTCACATATAGATACACACGTTAAAGTCATAACATATTCCTTTTTTGGTCAAGAGTTCAAAACGTCGTTACTTTTAATTTTAAAACATTACTTACTTAACTTTTTCACGTGTTTAAGATGAATATTCAAAACGCGACGGCCTTAAACGATAATTCTGATTTAATAATTGAGTATGCATAACTTCTCAATACTGGTAAACATTTATTTTAATGTTGCGGGTTTATAGTTTTAGTTGAGTTTCTTGCGTCTTTTCTTCTCAGCCAGTGGTCTCCTCTTGGGAAGCGCTGGTAGATTTTTGACGTGTTAAAGTGCCCGTGTGACCTACGTACAGACTAATTATCGTTTAATGTTATCTTATCTAATAAACGGTAATTATTCGATTTAGCGCTTGATGCAATCAAGGCGTGCGAAATCGGAAATACTAACTCTATCTTGCCTTCTTCGCGCAGAAGTACCAACATAAAGCCATCCCTTTTTTTGTGCTGATACATGTATGTGAGGGTGAATATCCACCAGCTGTAGGAGGTAGCGGAGCGTTGCACGAGGAAAAAATCCACCAATAGGATTACTTCATTTTCCTAGTATCGCTTAGCGCAGCTCTCCCATTGGCAGCATTTGTGGCCTCTTGTGTGGACCACTCACACACGGAGCCAATAAAGGGTCAATTTCCGAGATTGCCCCTGCGGTATATGTCAGGGTAGTGATTCTCTCAAAAGCAAAGGTGAGCGAATGCAGGAGTGAAGTCCAAGCGGCGAGTTTAAGTAGTCCCGTCAGAGCGAGCAAAACACATTTTAGCGCGTGCATTCTCAATTAGGCAGCCTTATGACGCTTGGACATTCACTGCTGCGTTCGCTCACCTTTGCTTTTGAAAGAATCACTACCCAGGTAGTCCGCCTAAAACGACTCCACAGCGATAGCTACATGTCATGTCACTCATGTCATAGTTTCCACACATGATTTATAGTCGATTTCATTACGTGGATGACTCCATTCTACTAAGCGCGTGCATTACGCACACCGCAAAACATAATAGTATCGTGTCGACACAGCGCAAGCGTTTCTAACATGCTCGACCGCTGGTTTCGATATTTTTGGAATCCGTAATTAGGGTTTCGTAGTGATTTTATAACTAAGATTAAAGTTATCTATACGGTAGCTTTTTATTAGCTTTATATGTCACTGCCACACTCAGAGACGTCAATTTAATTTAATGCTTGATTAAAGTTGCTGCTGTTACTTTATATGCTACAGCAATAGAATAAGACAACATGTCACTAAACAAGAATTAAATTTAATTGACGTCTTTGAGTGCGGCGGCAGTGAGTGTGTCAAATATTACAAGTCAATTATCATCCACTTCCCGATATTGTAATGGGTTCAAATTTAGAATACATCAAAATAAATTTCACGGAACAATCTTATACAAATTGATCTGTGGGTTATTATGACATAGCTATGCAATTCAATTTACGATGCGAGAAAAGGACAGAGCTATATAACTGCTTCAGCTCTGTCCTTTATGCTCGCCGTAAAATGAACGGCATAGCTATGTCATAATAACCCTTCTAGTCCGAAACTAAGCCCTAGGCTTGTACTATGGCTACTAGACAACGATAAACATATATAGGTAATTATATAGCGTAAATACATACTTAAAACATCCAATCTGGGATCTAGTATTAGACCTGTGGCCCGTTTCACGAATTTACAAGTTACAAATTACAAGCGGAAGTCTCTTTCTAACTCTTTTTGCTAGAAAGAGAGTTCCGCTTGTAATTTGTAACTTGTAGCTTCGTGAAATGGGCCACTGTTGTCGCCAAACTATCATAAAAACAACACGCCACCATGGAAAATGTTTTTGGTGCGGCTATCGTTTTTACATTCCAAAATAGCACAATAAGGCATGCTTTTGGATTTATTTCTTACTTTAGAAATATCGAAATAAGCGATCGCGGCAAAAGTATGGTAGGTTAAGCGGAACTCCCCATAACTATGCCACACGTTACACGCCCACTTGACACTTCTACTGTTCTGTGACTTCAACAAATGTTCAAGGCCATCATGTGCAGGGACCATTAGAATGTATACGGAACCTCCAACCTCGAAACGCAAGCTCGCCTCAGTATTTCGCGATAGCTTGCCCAATCAGGTCGTTGCCCTCCAAATGTCGCGGCGATCGCAGCCTTCGTTCGGGTGCCTCAAGATGGCCGAGGAACAGGGATTAGAGCGCTAAGAACAATTTCAGTGCCAAGGGTTCTGATTTACTTAGAAAATGGACTCGTTATTGCGTTCTTGGCAATACTCGTAGATTTGTTTATTGACCTTTGTCTGAACAAAGATATTGAGCATACGCAGGACGACGCAGTGAGCCTACCTAGTTGGTAGTGATCCTGGCTACAAAGCTAGCGGTCCCAGGTTCGATTCCCGGTCAGTGCAAAAATATGAGTGATGAGCGCTAGTATTTTTTTTCTTAGTCTTGGATGTTTTCTATGTATATAAGTATTTATTTCTCTATATAAGTGTGTTAATCGCCTAGAACCCATAATAAAAGCCTAGAGCTCAGTTTGGGACTAGGTCAATTTGTGTGAGATTGTCGTATGTACGTACAGTCAGCGACGAACGTCAAACCACATGAAAGAAATTACGCCAAAATTAATGATTAACGTTGTACGACAGGGTTCCATAGTGGCATAACAATTAAAGTCCTTGACTGTACTGAGTAACTACCTACTGTTAAATTTTATTAATACTTGTAGTATTTTAAAAATATACATGTAACGATACCTTGAACTTTTTTCGCGTATTGAAATGACAATCTAATTCTCGTAATCAGATTTCTAAATAATCTATGAACTTTAAGTCGAGGTTGTTTAACTTTTTAGTATTAGCAAAAACGAGTAATTATTAACTTCATTTAAGTGATCTCCTGACTGATATCATTGGAAGCTTTAAGTTCTAAGAGTGTTACAGTAGGAGTAGTAGTATTTTAATCTTAGCCGAGAAATCGCATTAAACAAAACTGAAGGAAATCCGCGTGAAAAGTTCAGCTTGACCAATACATGTTTGAAAGTCACAATTCAGTGTACATGGCGTAGCGTACATGAAGCTCAGTGACCTAATAACTCGTCGACTTTGTAATGTACATCGAAACCTAAAAACTGTCGCTGTTAGTCTCAATTCAGTGTACATGGCGTAGCGTATGAAGCGCACTGACTTAATAACTCGTAGACTTTGCAATGTATATCGAAACCTGAAAAATGTTACTGTTATGTAACTACAATTGGAGCGCACCTGTGTTCTTTTATGCCTTCCTTATAAAAAAATCAACAGGCTTTGTTGCTTTACAATGCACCCGTCGAAGCCCCCATCGCTTCGACTTCAAAGTTTCCGCCACACACGCCGTTCCGGAAAATGCTCTGGGCGGCGTTACCTCGTTCTAAACCTCTTTGCTGTCAGAAGTTTAAAAAAGAAAAGCGTTAAGCGTTATAAACTCTCGCCTAGGTCTGGGATGGTTGAAGTAAAAATACTTGTGCTGTTTTTCCCACCGATTTAATGGATACGTAAACACTTAAAACGACTATTATAACATCGTTAACGGTTACTTAATAGTGTTTAGACGTCACTTTGAAACATTCGTTAGGAGAAGTAGAAGGCGAAGCAGCATCCAGAGGGCTTATTGTCTAACGCACTCGCAATCACGATCGTTTTCATTTTGAAAATCGACTGGCCACTTGATTGCAAGTGAGATCTGAGTTAATCTGAGATTCATAGTAATTTGTAATCTCAACATTCCAAAACTAAGACTGCAAATTTGTCTTATAGAGAACGTTTATAAAGTTGTTACTTTTTTATGTGCAAACCTAGGCGTTTGATTAGAAGTCCTTTTAAGGTTTAGTTTCAGAGTTTTTTAAGTCATTTATGGCTTAGTTCATATGCAGAACCAGAACATGGGGATTCTGGTGATTAGAGACAATAGCCCTTACAGTTTCATTTTGATCGATCTTGGTTTATACTATTACTCTCTAAACTTAGTTACAGTTTTACACACTACACCTTTTACACTTTTACCTCTCTAGGACAATGATGGCACTACTAACCGTCGAATAAGATAGAAGAACGTCAGTTGCAAATATTTTTAAAATAACCAGTATTTTTCGCCTAGATATACCAAGTATTTTTACTTCCTTATTATTAACTGTGCCGCGTTTACTACCACCATAAAAAGACAACACGGCCAATTTATAAAGTTGGCTAAACGTCCCCTGCGTAATTCCCTCACTCGTAAATCAAAGTTCCGGGAAGACTTAATTTTAGTGGCTCTCAACCGGAGCCGCCGAATGGAATGGAGTGGGATTGCAGCGCTCTGGAGGATCAGACTCGTAATTACTCTGCGTTCCGGAGAAAAAAACTAGAATGCACACGTGGACCTCAACACTTATGCTGCGTTTATAACCCTTGGGAAAAAAGGGGGATATGTTTACTGTGTGTCTCTGTGTATCTGTGTGTGCGTCTGTGTCATTGTAGGTAGCTCCCAAACGGAAACTCGTATAATCGGAATGGTTCTTAGCTTAGCTTAGCCTTGCCTGGTGTTGAATGTCAAATGTCACGCATAAGCCATCTTCTTTAGATGCAATGTGAACATCTTTAACAGTAGTTTATGTGACTGGTGCATATGAGAGGCATTACAAGAGTGTGGTTTTATGAAACAAGCCGAAAGTCGAGTTTCATAATAAGATCACACGAGTGTTTTAATACCTAATTATGTGTATAGTCGCATACATAATTTTATCTACATGTATATCATACGTTTTCTACAATATGTGAGAAATCTGTAAGTATATGTGGTTGCCCTGTATCTTAATGTTTGCATTAAAGTATCAGTCACATTAAGATGCAACCACATCGATAACCGATACTTTAATGATATGCAATATTTTAATGTTAACATTAAAATACACAGGTAAAGGTTTCTTAATATGGGCCATTTGCTTATCGTTTCTGAACATATTGTAGTTAAGTTATGATACGGATGTACATAAAGACACATTTGCACCTACGCTGCCGTAATACCAAAGAAGGCGACTTACTGCAATGTAGTACCTACTTGAAGCGTTCTGTACTCTATTGTCAACCAAATTAAATTTAAAATGCTTTCTACTATTACTATGCAGTTAGCCTCCCTCTTTGGTACAGTCTAGTTCATAAATATGTGTACACTTTAGTACCTTGTCATTCTAATCGCTGGGACAATTCACATATGGCAGTTTAAACATGACATTAAATAGACAAGGTACTAAAGTGTACACAATATTCATGAACTCGACTGTATTACGGCAATTCGATTCTTGTAGCGTTTACATTGTATGAACGGCTGTATGGCAGGCATAACTTAGTATCATAAGATCCATTATTATTAAAGATGTTTGACGACTATTCTATTATAGTTCCACACATTTAACGCCGTCGCTATTCTAACCCCAAGATTAAATCCGTATTCGAACCCCTCCCTAACACCCGACGAACGTACGGTTCAAATAATCTCTTGGCAAACAATGCTCCCCATGCGTTTTGGCAAAGGAGGCCGGCTTACGGCTATAATATCTGCTAGCTAAAGCGTTCTAGTGCCTTCCTGAAGTTTTTAGAATAAACCCTCTGAAAACGTGGAATTCAAATTGAATCCTAACTTTGTAGACTGTTTTTGTTAGCTCTTCGTTAGATTACCATTCTTTGCTAGGTTGTATATCTTTCCATTATAGCAACACATTACATCAAAACTTAACAAACAAAAGAAATCCGTCAACAATCAACATATGACGTATACTTATACCTTATTTATTGCCAACATTGAATCGTTGGATAAAACGTTTCCATCATACTGGCTGCATTGCCTCTCTGGATTGCAACGATCTTCCCTTCTGTCTTTCCGTCTTTCCGGCGTAACTCTTTAAAAAGTTCTGAACCCCCAAGGCCCATGTCTCCACGACTGGGAAAATTCGTACGCTAGCTCCGAGGCGACTTGGACAATTCGTACGTCAAGAATTGTAACTTTGTCCATCACGGAGCCAGCCACTCTCGAAATCTGTCTCAAATGAAAAGTAGCAAAAGCGCTCACGCAGGTCACCTTACAGTCGCGAACTTTAATTTGGTACCCACCTTAGGTCCAAAGTCAATCTGACATTTTACAACAATAAAATTGAGTTTCCTAAAAGTTACAAATGACTTGACATCTCTAATGACATTGACGACTTCAAGCATATTTTTCTTGAATAATACATAAATAGTACATAAAAGACAGCTCCCTCTGACGAAACCAACGCAAGGCATAGGTACATACATCCATTCGTGATAACTCTGCCATGGGATTCTTTTGAGCAACTCACAATTCGACGAACGCTGTCATTAACAGGCGAGTTTCGTCAAAGCGTATCAACAAAATATTCGGGTGTGCAGTTTTAGTTACGTTCCTTGTTACGACTTTGAATTCGGTCACTTGCATGATCGCATGTGTAGAGAGTATAACGAACTGGTAGCTGTCCATCGTGATCTTGATGTCTTTAGGTCTAAATTTTATATTTTTAAGATGTTTGTTAACTCGATTGTTAAGCAGAACAGTTAGCTTCAATAGTATTTATTTTTGTACTTAATTGGAATATTTTTCCTTATTTCTAGTTATTTTTAATTTATGCAACTGTAACTGACCATGCTGTGTACATATTGTTTTGGACTGTAATCTAGATTATAACGTCTATCTGTGTATTCTTCATTTTCTAATTTAATTGCTGTCTGTTTTATGTACCTAAATAAATAAATAAATAAATAAATAGATCACCGTTTCACCCAATCCTCTATGTTCGAGGTTTCAAAAAACCGAAGGACCATAAAAAAAACCATGGCGATGAACGATATCATAACATTTTAGGTGTTAAAAGTTTCTCGAATCAAATTAAGAACATTCACAAAGATAATGCTTCAGATTTAATAATTGATTCCGACTTTGTGAGCCTTGAGTAGGGTAATCTGATGTCAACTAAAGTTAGTCATTTAAAATTTATGTAAAGGTCAGAGTTGCCTCTACAATCTAACATTTAGACCTTGACATCAAGATTAGACACTACGTGTTTCCTTAGAAAATTTAATTATTACACATTGAATTATTAATTCTAAAGCCATTAGACTTACAATACAAGTTCAGGTCAAAAGCCGCAAACTTGTACCAAAAACGGTTATTAATTCATTTGGGTTGTGCCCCGTGTACCGGAAATAGATGGTACACGGCAACAATGCATTAGGCGAGCATTGTTGTGCTATTGTGTGTCAGAATGTACCACGTGTTTGGGATTTATGCTAAGTAGCGGCCGCACAAACGACGTTAAATTAATTTTGACCAGCTTATTATGATATAAGTTGTAGTTTATTGTTTACATAATAAGTTCACTTGATTGTATAAACATAACTTAATACGAACATCCGTCTGTCCAAACAACTTTATTGTTTTTTGACGTCATACGATTAAAATAAACGTTTACCAACTTAATATTACTTTTCATATAAAAATATTATTTAAACGATATGCCTTTCATATGACATTTAAATATGACAGGAAGCGACATAGCGTACTTTAACTAATGTTTAACTGTGCGTTATTTATTAAATAAGTGGAATTAACTCATGGCATGGAGATGAGACAACCGGTGAAATCACTAGCATAGACGCGTATTATTTATTTTATTTTATTTTGTTTATATTCGGAAAACTAAGAGCCTTCTTGTCAATGTTTTATAACCTAGGCCATTTAAAAGTTTTCACCTAATATTATATTAGTCGACAAGATTGGCAACGTATGTGTAGTCTTACTCGTAGATTGCAGTACTGCGATTGTAGTCAAGATTGAAAATATGTACTTATAGGTCTCAGAATCCACTTACCTTAGGTAGCCTGTGAGCTCGTCCAACTTCTCAGGGCTTCTATTCTATTCAACTCGTTCAACCATATAGCCGTTGACAGGTTATCGTATTTTTAACGCTACGTTACCTCTTATTTACTTGACACTCTTGACACTAATGGCGGCCAAGTTAAAAACAATACCATAACAGGTCAAAGGCAAATGGTTTTACAGAGTTGAATAGAGGCCCAGTGAAAAAAAAAGTTAAATGCTACAATTTATCTTAACTACTTTTTAAACTACCCTATTGTTTGATACTCCATAACTTAACTTAAATCCTAAACACCTCAGTATGAACTGTTCTATAAGCTAATCGCGTCTAGTTTTAGACAAAAGAGGCGTTAACCGGGGTCTTAGGTGCGCGCCGGGAGGAGACCCAAATAACGAGTTCCCTGAAGGAACGGACGAGCAGATACGGAGCAAATGTACCGGTTTGAGAAAACGGTACCTACAATTGCAATTTTTGGTACATATTATTTATTTATTAAGCCCCGTGCGGAATCGGCCGTTAAAAAGTTATCAGGTCGAGAATTATCGAGAGCGGCAAGTCTCAATTCAAATGCCACCACGGTTCACTAGAAATAGCAGCGACTATATAATCCACCAATTTCAAACTGCCGTGGCATTCAAACTTCAAAGTAGAATACTAATTCAAAAAATTTATAACGTCAACGAGAGCCATCGATTACCATACTTACATATTAAACTCTTTCATGCCTGAACTAAACCACTGAACAGTCACTTGACATTTAGGGGCAATATTCCTTCTTTGGGTACACGGGTACCCAAAAAAAAGATTTTTGGAAATGGACCCCTATCGGTAACAAAAAAACAGGTGGTGAGTCGGACTCGCGCAGCAAGGAGTTCCGTACCGCCACACAGTAGATATTATTATGATTCGATTTGAATTCGATTTCGAATCGAATCAGCGCTAGCCCAGCTTTTAGTATTTGTTGTTCTTCTTCAGGGTTTGTAATAATAATTATAGTCATGCCCAATTTGCCGCTTGTATGTTTTACCGTTTTCACAAAAATAAAAATACGTTAAGAAATCTTGTAAACAAAACCCTTATTCTGAAAAAAATCAGCCCGCTATATATTACGCTTCAAAAGATACAGCTCTTTAAAGTAAAGACGGACGGACAGCGTAGGCATATTAATAGGGCTAATTTCGGGTACGGAACCCTAAAAAAGGAGAAGTGAGGGAAACTAACACCCGTATTCACAAACGTCACTATGAGGTCTCACAGTGCTCACGAACACACAGAGTGGTTCAAATCGTCTCATAAACAAAAGGTCGGTCAAAAAGGACCAATCACAAAGCTGTATTGAACGCAGTGCATTTACTCAGTGAAGGATCCCTTAAGTATTGTTTGTGAATACGCGTAAATTTCTATGCATGCCTCAAAAAATATAAGACCTTAAATACTTAAAAAAATTATGTACCGCAATCTCGGGACATGTTGACGCACTAGCGCGAGTGCCGGTGACGTTTCCATTAAACGCCGTCTCGCATTACCGAGTCTTTGTGCGGCCCACAGATGGCGCTCGATACTCTTCGCAGCCTTTGTACCGGCAGTAATGAGCTCGGAGCGGCAATAGGTTATTCATTTTAGAATTAATCGGGAGTTTGAAAAGATGGTTGTCAATGGTGATTGGCTGGTTAGTTCAATCTCAACGGCTTTGTGTTAGCCAACGTGTGTACGCAAACAAAAATAGGTAAAACTAATTCTACATCATGTAGGTATATAAAAAAATCTATCGCTACAATAATTATGACGGTACAGAGTCGGCTAGGTCAATTGGAGTGACATTGTCCTCTGATATTTATTATTTATTATTATTTACATTAAAAATATTAAGAAAATAGAACAGTTTTTTTTTTAAAACTCCACTGGGAACGTCGGAAATTTGCAGCGGGGCGAAGCCGCTGGCTGGCGCGCCACTAGTTATTTTATAAATACTTGATTTTATTTGTGTCACATTTTTTGCGGACAAATGCCATAAGTAGACACACTTTTAAAACCAAGAATATAGGTACTTTATCTCCTTGTAAGCTTTATTTCTTCATCGTTATTTGGATCTCAAGGAGTGGTCCACACAGTTACAAAAGTGCGTCACAACAATGGCGATTGTGTTTAGACATTCCCTGCCCCACACTGGCAAACGTAAGTAATTCGAGTTTGAATAGTGTGTCGATGGCATTGATAGTTATTAGGTACTTATACCGGATGCGCCAGAGCAGTCGGGAGGAAAACTTCATTTATTTCTTGGAACTTGTGAGTCGGACGGCGTGTAAGGAAAGGCATTGGTCCAAGGTTTGATTCCGTCATTCAATATTTGTGTAGGAAGAATATATAAGTAGGATCGTTTTGACCGTCGTTTAGCTGCGGTGTTGAATCAGAGGATGGTGAAGGGAGATGTGAGTAATTTAAGGAAACTGACTAACAAGGTGATTGAAATACCAGTCAAGTGCAAGTCGGATTTGCGCACCGAGGGTTCAGTACCGCTGCACAGTAGGTATTATTATATTCCAATTCAAATTTGATTTCGAATCGAATCAGTGCGAGCACAATCTCACACACGAGCATTTTTTTTGTTCTTCTTTTGGGTTTGTACTTTTATCATACCAAATTTGACCCTTGTATGTTTTACTGTTTTTACGATACAACAAAAATAAAATACATTGAAAAAAAATACGTCTCATGTAAGTATTATTTTTATTTTATTACTTTCTTTAAAGAAATGATAGTAAATCCGCTGTAATAATAATAATACATATCTGAAAAAAAAAACCCGCTATCTCTTAGAGTTAGAAAGATACATCTCTTTAAAATTAGGACGGACGGACGGACGAACGGACAGCGTAGGCGTATTAATAGGACCCCGTTGGGCTAGGGCTACTCTTCGGGTACGGAACCCAAAAAGTATTTGTTAGAATGGTGCTAACACGGGATCCTATCGCTAGCCTACTCCAACTGTCTATTAGTCTATGTACTGTCTTTTTTAGATTAGACGGTCTCCGATTCTGTTTTTGTCTGCCCTTGTGGTTGCTTAATTGATGTGATATACCTGTATTGCATTCTTTCATTTAATTTGCGTCCATAGTGTGATGGTACGAAACCCTCTGTGCGCGAGCCGATGTAATGCTAACCTCAAATGAATGCCATATAAATATGCAATTAAAGTACTTAATCATTTACTTAGTATGTTTTCGAAAGACTTAATGTTATTTATTTACCCTTCACTACACAGCACAAAAAGTGTGCGTGTATCTAAAGGATTCTCTACCAGTCAACCACTAGGCTAAACAAAGATACATTTTACACTCCAATGAAATTCAGTCATACTCCGTAACTACTAATATTATAAAAGTGAAAGTACCTTTTTTTGTCTGTTACGTTCTTACGGCTAAACCGATTTCGATGAAGTTTGGTATAGAGACAGCTTGAGCCCCGAGGAAGACCAAAAGACATTTTGTAACCTAGAAAATTGGATAGTTCTTGAGGGAATAGCGACCAAAGGTTTCTATTTCTACGCGAACGAAGTCGTGGGCAAACAGCTAGTTATATTATAAACCAATATATTATTGTGATTTACGTCTCTCAATAGTTTGCGTCTCGTTAATAGTAATGAATGGGAGTGGAGTATTAATAAGTTTTAATATAACGTACAATGTTCAAACTACCCTTTAAAACAAGGGCGCTTATGTCATAGACCTGCTATTGTACAAGCGACTGTATGAATATAGAAATACAGTTGATTTCGCCTTTAACATTAAATTAGGTTATGCCATTTTAGCTTAAGTAGGTTTCTATGGTATAGTTACTTATTCATAAATTAGATTAAGGAGAAGTCATTAATTGAGTAAATTCAGATTAATGACGTCTCCAACATATATTAATTTGCGATGTTAATTCGTTAACAAGCACGTTTACCGAATGCTGTGGTAAAACTGATTATAGATACAAAGGGCTTATTGTCTAACGCACTCGCAATCGCAACCGGCTTCAAAGTGGAGCAATTGTTTTCATTTTGTATGCAGACAAGCCTTCGATTTTCAAAATGAAAACGATCGTGATTGCGAGTGCGTTAGACAATAAGCCCTCAGGCTGATACGAGTTGTAACCTTAGGTACTCTCTACATTAGGTACGTTGCTATAGTGAGACCGAGCGTCGGTTACGTTGAAAACAAGCTTTCTTAAAGTTCAAGGTCAATTACATGGTCAAAATTTCAAGGTTAAGATTTTTTAATTCGTAAAAACTATTTTTGGATGCAAGTGATGTGTGATTTCATGATGTAAGTGAGCACTAAGAAAGGATTTTCCGAAAATCGACCCCCAATGGGAAGAAATGGGGTGAGTAGCGGGAAACTAATTCTACGCGTACGAAGTCGCGGGCATCCTCTAGTATTTATTATTTTCAAACTGCTGATTTAAGTATACAGGGTGTCCCAAAAGTACCACGCCACAGTGACACCGGAGGTAGGTCAGCTCAAGAGGAACCTAACCAGCCTAACATGACCTCAGTAAAATATGACTTTATTTTTTTCAAATTGCTAGACCAATTGCAAATTAAAATTAAATTGGTCTAGCAATTTGAAAAAAATAAAGTCATATTTTACTGAGGTCATGTTAGGCTGGTTAGGTTCCTCTTGAGCTGACCTACCTCCGGTGTCACTGTGGCGTGGTACTTTTGGGACACCCTGTACACAAACGATATTGTGAATACTTTTCAACGCAAATAAGTTCGTGATTTAATACTCGTAGTCATCTTTGACAGGATAGCCTCACTCCGTCATCTCCATACAACATCGACCCGATATGGAGCTTCTCCACGAGTGTTACACATTCACTGCCCCAAAGGAGCAAATTATATGTTATTTGAACTCTCAAGAGAGTCATCGGCCTGGAATAAGCTCAGGGTTTAACGATTATTCCACGTTCTGCGACGACGGCCACAGACTGTCAATTAAATCGAAATAAAAATGATTTCGACAGCTTTGACCATGAAAAAGTATAAAGTACCTGCCTAATTTACTTGAGGATATTGGAAGGTATTTAAAAACTTGCTTTTCTTGAAAATCACGATCACACACACTAGTAATTTTTGTCAAACTCTGATTAGAGTTTGACAAAAATTACTAGTGACAAGACAATCATTTCAAGTGGTAACCACCAAATACCATAATAGGAGGCAATTGAATAATAAACCGGCCAAGAGCGAGTCGGACTCGCGCAAGAAAGGTTCCGTACCATTATCTATAGAATATTAGCAAAAAACGGCAAAAAATCACGTTTGTTGTATGGGGGCCCCCCTTAAATATTTATTTATTCTGTTTTTAGTATTTGTTGTTATAGCGGCAACAGAAATACATGTTCTGTGAAAATTTCCGAACACAAATAAATAAGGTAATAGGTAGGTACGGTTATTTGTGTTTATATTATAAGTATAGTATGTTGACAAGTAACCATAGCTAGCCTAGAGCTTTAGTTTGGGACTAGGTCAAGCTCCGATCATCATTTACATTAGCAAAAAACTTATAGGTACTTAATTAAATGATGTCCGTTTGTTCGGTCCTTAAAGCTAGTGTTTTTTTTTGTCTTACTTAAGCACCTAGTCTCGAACCAATTCTCTGAATCGCCATCGACAAACGTCGTTTGGGCATTCCTATGTGATGAGCGTCATAAAGTCTGCATACAATTTTACTTACACTTTAAGGATAAAAATTCGCTAAATAAAACGCATCTAGAAGCATATAAATACCAATAAAAACGTCATCCACGTAATATTTTAATGTTTAATTAATAAACCGGCCGGTGCCAGGCTGTGCCATGCGCGCGCGCGTCGTTCTGTCCCGCCCGCACGCATCGGCGCACGCGCAAGCTCCGTCCCGCTCGCGCGCGCCTTGGTCGTGACCTTGGCCGCTCTGAACTTAAGGCTTCGATGATAAAGATAATGACGGTGACAAACAAAATCGAAAATATATGGCTTTTTGTGATTTGTTTTGGTGTTATAGTTGGTTCCAGTTTAAATGACGAAAATGCACTTAACGCGGGATTTTACAACTTCTTTTGTTGCTAAATATGAAAGAAAAAGATAACAAAGGGACGACCGAAGTGTGGCACGTGCCTTTGAGTAGCTCAACCCTTCTTGATCATTGAAATAAAAGATTTTTTTAAGCCCTCTATATTGTTATGCAAAAATATACTTAATAACGTACTTACGTACTTATACTTATTCCTATATTATGTAACATTCAATATAATTCTAAATTGTCATTATTGATACATAATAAATTAACACAACACTGATAAATATCGCTTATTCTTATGGCTAACATGCAATAAAAAACTATCAAGATTGTTTGTTCACAGTATACTTTGGCCGTACCGACACACCTGCGTAATTGTTTTACAACCCTACTTGAAGATAACAATTGAACAATAGATTTTGGTAATGGTTGGTTTTAAGTGCATTTTCGTCATTTAAACTGGAACCAACTATAAATGTTTTTGGTGCCGAGAGCTCGATATAGAGTCCGTTATGAATGGACAACAGGGGGCCCGGATCCGGTAGTTCTTTGTATGAAAGAAAGATAAGTGGAAGATACATTTATTTAACATGAGTAAGTACATACAAAAACATTAAAAGTAAAAACAAATTGAACAGATAGAAATAAAACTGTACGTACGTTATATTAAAAACTGCCCACTCAGCGTTTTGCCGCGGCAACCGTGACGCTGGTATTCAGAGGTACCCTGATTAAAATTAACTTACTTAAACTTAACTAACAAGTGACAGACAAGTGAATACGATTTTATGGTACTTAAGTTAATAAAGAATAACGCGTTTTACCTACTAACTTTATCAGAAATTTATAGTGACCGCGATAGTTCAAAAAAAAGGTACTTATTGTTTGATTTAATATGATATACCTAGTTGCATTTTTTACGCGAGCCCTACGTTCTTTCTAAATGATTGGAAAGTTACGATGGGATGTCAGTACCGCTTTTTATAATGATAGTTACTTATTTACTACGAGTACCTATGCAATGTACACGGTTATGCAATGAATGTATTTTATTAACTTGAGGTATTTACCAAGTAGGTTCTACATTATGTAGCCGGTTACATACCTACGCCTTTGGATATTTAACCGGGTTGAGCTAAATAAAAAGGTAGTGTCATGTTGTAAGTGATCCTTAACTTGTGTGTTTATTTATGTATTTATTTGTTGTTTATATTATAGGTGTTATACTAAAATATTAGTATTGGTATGGTGTATTTTCTTGTTATTATTTTTATTATTTTATGATCGGTTTTCTTTTTTATTCAAGTCTCGTTTGTCATTACTGCACTGTACTTCTTCTACAATTTTTATATAATAAACGCCTTTGTACTTTGTTTTTTTGATATTGCCTGTGTTTTGTATTTCTTTTTTATTATTATTGTACTTAAAATAAGGAGTATACAAGCATACATACAATTGTGCCCATGTCTAGCTATACTTATACATTTATGCGTACTTATCTTTAAGTCACTCCACTTCGTGGCGTCCTACTACAAGATTTTACTAATTTGTATTATATCTTTCCAGGTAAGAAATCCAGCCAGTACCCAGCGAGTTAAAAGTAAGATTGGTCCATTTCTCGACATAATTTGAATTACCATTCCATTACCTTTTGTGGCTGAAACGAATATTTTATGCGGCACGAGTTAGATACGATGGAGATCTTAAGATTAATAATATTGGGAGAAGAATTATTACCCAACACTTGGTGTTATTTATTATTGTAAATAATGCGACTGGTTTTTTAAGAGCTACCATAATGTTACCGATACGATATGATTTAGGACAAAGTGGAGTAGAGGCGGACCCAGGCCATTTTAAATTTTTTATAAAGTCTACTTAAGTCGGTTGTAGATTTTTTTTTTAAATTTTTTCTTTGGCTCTAAGCAAATTGTTACTGCAATTTGTATATTTAAGTCAGGTTTCATGAATTCTAAATATAGCAGTGACTGTGTGAATAAGTTTGCTATGATCTCACCATCACTGACAAATTTGACTTTAGTCCAAAGCATTCAACTTAAAAAAATTAAAACTATTCACGAGTGAAGAGAGATACAGGCCCCTCTATCTTTTCACTCGTGACTACACCGAAAGATAGAGACAGAATTCACATAATTTCAAACTAACAAAGTTTATAACTAAGATAAAACACCATAATTAAATATGTCGTAAGGGTCGTACAGTCGTCGCCACGTCACATCTGAACCACTTAGGCATTTCTTTTACACGTAATTCCGCTGAATCTTTCTGAGTAATAATTCCGTGTTATTTGCCTTCAAATTAGCCGCTGTTCGGGCAATTTACATGTTTAAACTGATACTTATGATCATTATGCTACCTTTTTAGGGTTCCGTACCAAAATGGTAAAAAAGGAACCCTTATGGTGAGACTTCGTTGTCTGTCTGTCTGTCTGTATGTCACAGCAGGTTTTCTCATCAACTACAAATGCTATCAACTTGAAATTTGGCATAGTTGTACAACTTACTTGCCCCCATCTGTTTGAAGTAAAAAAAATATGAAATTAATTTTATAAATAATTAAAAAGGAGTCTAGAATGGGGGGTTGAAACATGAAAGTGGTTCGATTATAGCAAATGGGGTGTCATATGAAAGGTCTTAATCTGCACATTTCAAAACTATTTATTTTTTAATTTTCTGTGGTATATCTTTTTGATTTATAGCCAAAAATGTATATAAAATGACCGTTCCCCCCTCCTTATCTCCGAAGTTTATTAATCAAAAAATATGAAAAAAACCCTGACGTATAGATAATAATTTCTTATTTATGGGAAAAATAAAATGAAGTGTTCATTATTTACAGTTTTTGAGAAATAACAAAAAAAGTAAGAAAATCTGTATTAAAATTTAGGCTAGTCAAAATGGACCTTATTGCCTAGAAAATAAAGCTCATAACAAAATGAGTATTTTCTTTTGCGATTACCAAGCATATTATCTTCAATACGGAACCCTGGTGCGCGAGTCCGACTCGCACTTGACCGGTTTTTTTTTTTAAATAAGGCTCGATATTTGTTACTTTTATGTTTCATAAAATAAGGCTCGATGTATGTATGTATGTATGTATGTATGTAAACGCTTTATTGTACAAAACAAAAACAATTCAATGAAGATTTAGAGATAAATAAAAAATGCACAAAGGCGAACTTATCCCTTTAAGGGATCTCTTCCAGCTAACCCTTGAGAGATTAGAGGTAAAGTTATGTATAGCAATCGCAAAAATACTTGTGGATGGGTGACGAGTGTATCTGTCTCTTTCATTCTTAAACGGATAGACCGAATCGGAAGCGTTTTTTTTAAGTTTTGAACTCAGAATGTCTTGTCTTAGCTAAGTTTGACGAAAATCGGTTACGTCGTTTATGAGTATCTCCATTATACCTAGGGTTCTTCTTTAAGTTCACGCTACCACCCAGTTGCAGAAATGACCCATTATGACATCCTTCGTCACTTTCTAATTTGCAAGTAAAAGGTAAATGGCACGCGACTTTAGGCGGCATTTATTTAATGAACGTTTATGCAACTCGGCATTTGTCTTGGATTCTACGCAAAATATATTACTTACCCAAAAAATTCACGTTCACGGGTCCAATGGAAGACCAGTGCTGGGTAGTGATTCTTTCAAAAGCAAAGGTGAGCGAACGCAGGAGTGATGTCCAAGCGGCGAGTTTAAGTAGTCCCGTCAAAGCGAACAAAAAACACATTTCAGCGCGTGTATTCAATTTGGCAGCATGGCTTCTCGAACGTATAAGGCTGCCTAATTGAGAATGCACGCGCTAATATATGTTTTGCTCGCTCTGACGGGACTACTTAAACTCGCCGCTTGGACTTCACTCACTTCACTTGGAATCAATACCCTGGCTTTACGGCTAGCGAATGCTGAGTTGGGACCGTTTCGCAACAATTTCTGTGTCTTGTTCTTTTTGTCTCTACATATTTAATTTAATTTTGTATTGTTGTGAATTAATGTCTCTTTATCTTTATCTTTATCCTAATCACAAAGTTATTTTCAAGTGCACCTTTTACATTAGTTGTATTTCACACAACACTAAATATCTGCGTGTAAATTGAAAAAATAAGTTTATCCTATTAACTCTACTGAGTAGGTACTAACAACAATAACTGTTGTATAAAATATTTTCCGAATGTTGATTTTCTCTAATCCCAAGCAACTGGAACTCCCCTATAAATAAAATGGGGGTGTAAATTTGCAATTCATATTAAAAATATCTCCAAGACTCATCCTTCAATTACTGTGCATAAATATTCCATCACGGCTAGAGCTAAGCCGAAGTTTGTATCGGAAATAAGATTTAATTCAATTCAAACCATAAACGAAGGGTTCTTCTTAAAAAAATGAGAAAAAATATACAGATAAATGTTAACCTATTTCTTCAGCTTCATATAAAAACAGAATTATAATAATTACAGCATTTAAGATAAACAAAAAATTAAAGAAACTAAAATCTTTGTGAAATTATGTTGTAATAGACGTACAAAATTTAAAAATAATTATTTTTACAATTAAATCCATAGTCAATGAGAAAATAGAACAAACAATATTGAATTCAACAAATTATATACCAAACATTTTTTTTTCTCATACGATTCGCTTCTCTGATAACATTTTGTACCACAGAGAGTCTAGTTGTCTAACAGTTTTGAAAAATTGACCCTAATTTACATTTTTAGCACTAAATACTTTCTAGAGGCGCTATAAATGAGTCTCAACAAACCCTCTTCCGTCTCAACCCTTTTAGACTCAATTAAATCAGCGAGCGAAGAGGATTTACGCCATTTTTGCACAATAACACAAATTTAACCTTTTTTGCCAATCATACTGACATAACTAACATTTGAGACACCAATCGAATTTGAACTTTTATCCTACGAGTTAGAATTATAACTTGATCCTATTATATTTCCAGCTACGTCAATTTGGCTCTCAATAGTAAACAACGTGACGTTATGTCTCTTTCATTCTAGGCGGGTTAGAGAGGAAGGCATTGAGTTATAGATCTCTAAGCCAATTGAGGGACACAATCAAACGGAGCCCTTTCAGTTCATGAAGACGGTCTGACTCTAAATCCAACTTGGCGGGTTTAATTACATTTGAGTTAAGGTGCTGCGTCGATAAACGTCAAGTCTGCAAAAGTTCAGCAAAATACTGAATCGCAGACTATCTCATTTTTAGGTAATTTTGTTGATAGTAATTTGTTTCAGACAAAATTTTTGACTACACGGTTTAGACTAGTTCCTCAAGTTGCTAGTGAGTACCCCTTTAATTTGTTCAAATTTCTGGTATGGTGTTTTCTGTCAGTAGATATTTGAGTAATTAGTGCGAGTATTTTATTCCTTAGTGTTGGATATTTTCTTTGTAATTTACTAAGATTGCGTCTAGGTCAGGTTAGATTGTCGACTGATATTTATTTAAACAGCAAACTGATGAGGTTCACTTTTACATACTGTTTCAAGGTTTCGCCTTAAATATACGCCAGTATTGAATTGAAACATAAAAGAGGCGTGTACTGTACAGTTGTTTAACAGGCGAAGACGGGTGTTCAATCAGGATGGCCGTGTCGGACAGGACGTTTGACTGATTGGGTAAGGTTTTGGGTATCCCGTTTTGGAGAATATAATTACTTACCGTAAAAATACTTCTTTAAGTTAATATAGTTGTTCCAGTACCGGGGTATAAGTTTGATATCATCAATTAATATTCTCGTACGTAGCCTCAGCCCCAAACTTAAAGATTCCATAAAAGAAAGTCGTTCTGTTCCTCGGTATGTACGCTTAGATCTTTCAAACTACGCAACGGATTTTAATGCGGTTTTCATCAATTGATACAGTGATTCAAGAGGACGGTTTTTATGAATAAATTCAGGATTATTGTACGGTACGGGTGTTACAGAAAACTAACACTAACCGAAGCGAAGCGAGGGCGGGTCGAAGTAATAATAGAGTATTTGTACTCTGATCATTAATATTCTTTGAATCTGATCTAGCCCCAAACTATTATTATTATTCCTTCTATTATAGACAAAATGGGCAAACCCATTTCAATGTTTTGATTTTGGTGTCTACTTATAATAAAATAATATAGTATTATACTTGGAATATTCATAATTTACTTAACTAGAAAGCTTTATTTATGTTAATAAACTGCTTTGCGGTAAGGATATTGCTATTAAAAAAAAACATTTCCTGTAAGAAGAACAATGTACTTACCTAATCCCAGTAATGCGACGTGTTCGTCAACACTTCCAAATTTACATTTAACAGCAAATTTTCTTAGACTAGTTACCTAGGTTTTATAAGAAAATCTTATGTCAAACGTTTTTCCCTAAACATCGCCTAATTCAGTTAGAACTGCAACTCGACGCGACGGAAACTCCAGCAAAGCTGAACTAAAACTAGTTAAGCCTGTGAGGTGATAGCACAACGCTGACTGATTCAATTTCCGTGGACGAGATACGAGACAGAAAGAGGATATATGACAGCGGAATTTTGTGGCTAGAATGTTGTTTAGGGCAGGTTTAGTAGGTAATAAAGGCTAGAAGTAGACAATGTAGCATTAAGGGATGGATGATAGTCTGATTAAATTGAACTGACAGGATTTGGTTGGAGACAGACAGACAGACAAACGCGGAAAGCGACTTTGTTTTATTAGTATAAGAAGATTTTCATTACGTTCGGTTGTTAGGTACTATCAACCCAATTGAATCCTGACCGATCATAGAACTGTGTCTCAGTGACATTATGATTCAAGTCGTAGGAAGTGTCAAACTAATGGTTTCATAATGTCACTGTGACACCGTTCTACAGTGGGTCAGGGTCCCATTCGGCTGATAGTACTTTGTGCATTCCATACATTTTGACTTTTTACAGTCCTTAGAGTTCGCATTACCACCATCTTACTCTGTAATCTGCAATATTCGTGATGTGTTCCTATTATGGTCGAGTTTATCGATGTGGATAAGCGTGGATAAAACATCTGTCACTTTCTGACCAGTATGTTAGTGCGACAGTGACGGATTCAACCACCGCGATAAAAGCAACCATAATTATAATACGAGGCAGAGCTGAGTTTCTACACGGTAAAACTTTATTATTTTTGACGTATTTCCGTATTGTTAACGTCTTGTAGGTGTTATTTACTGAGCATAACACGTCAGAGGCAATATGGTTTTACCGAGTTGAAAAGAGGCCGAATAAATCGCTGCCATAGAGGCATTCCGTCTTAGTCCTCAAATTTCGCAACAAACTTGCAGTTTTGTGGTTACGAATGTCCATTTGCCTCAAAATCCATTCCATCTGGTTGACTGTTATACAGGGTGTTAGGCAAAACGTTGGACAAACTTCAGGGACTGACTCTGTAGGTCATACTCATCAACTTTTATTATGGGACCAACATCCAAATTGCGAAAAGAAAACAGCTGTTCCATACATTTCGGCTGTTTAGCTCTCAAAGTTGGTATGAAACAGCTGTTTTTTTTTCGCGATCCCTGTCGGTCCCTGAAGTTTGTCCAATCTTCTGCCTAACACCCTGTAGAATTGAGGTTGAATTATATCAAAGGCCCGTAACTGCTTCCGAGTGCAACTGTGAACTGCGACGGATAACTGCACGCGGAGCATTAGCACCAATTAGGGTGACAAACGCATGGGCATTGTTGCTCGCGTCAGGAGAAACCCATCTCTCACAGAACTCCTGTAATACTCCACCAAAATAGTATCCCAGGAGGGTTCAGTTTACATTAGCAATTAAGTTGCAGGTGTCACCTTTTTTGTAATTAGGTTAGATTGTTTGTGATGATAGATCAAAGGTGGCCGCGGCTAATGAGGCCTCTGTTGGGGGGGGGGGGATGTTGCGTTAGGGCGGCCACGGAGGAAAACGGCCACTGACCGATTGTCAGTTGGAAAATACTGAAAAAATTTTAATAAAATTTTAAATTTTAAAAAAAATAAAATTTTATCTATCTTCTATATACAGGTTGCCATCGGAGACGTAATCAGAAGTAAGTGACAATACTTAATTAATCATTAAATTGAGATTACAGTAACACAGGAATGCAGGTCGATAGTTGCATTATTTAATTTTAATCATGTAATCTTTAAAATTAAATTATGACCTTCAAACAGCGTGGTCACCCTACAATCAAGAAAGAGATGCTAAGATACACTTGTTCCACATGCGTAATTGTTTACTAAGAGTGACTTACAGTGACATTGTCATTTTATTTTTAAAAGTATCATAATAATAAACTTTTCTGAATGAAAACCAAAGGTTTTCATGAAATAATTAGGGTAACCATGATTTAGTGAATTAGTGACATAATTGAAGAATAAAATTAACAAAAAAAAGAACGTTTATTTCAAGTAACTCCTATTACGTTGTTATGACCATCAATTACCAGGTCTGAAAAAGTGGTTTCTGATTACGTCTCCGATGGCACCCTGTATATAAAAGGCAAACCTGACTGACTTATAAATCAACGCACAGCCGAAACTACTGTACCTAGAAACTTGAAATTTGGTACAGGGGTTCCTTTCAAGATCTAAGTGAGCACTAAGAAAGGATTTTCCGAAAATCGACCCCCAACGGGAAGAAATGGGGGGAGTAGCGGGAAACTAATTCTGCGCGTACGAAGTCGCGGGCGTCCTCTAGTTTCACATAATTGTGATCGTTTCTATCCTTACTAATGTAATTGAAGAACCAAGCAACTGATACTATAACTGTAAACTTCAGTAGTTGATAACAGATATAAATGAAAAAAGATGTTTATTCAGTAAGTAGACCGCACGGGCACTTTTTCACGTCAAAACACAAATTGCACATTTTAATACCTTGTCACAGTAACGTATTAAAGAGCGAGCGGTTAGAATAATTTAGGTATATTACTGTAAAATGTACTTACAGCTACTTTTGATTTGGACCGTACTGTATAGCTTGTCTACAGGTACTAATATATGCATATATAAAAAAAAAAATATTATGACGTCGTAAATCGGACAATAATGAGAGTTACTAATATCATAAATACGAATGGGCGTTTGTTTGTTTGTATGTATGTATTAAAAATACTCTATAGTACAAACAGGAATATAACAAACAACAATAGACAGAAACACAAAGGTAGGTACTTATATACTAAGGCGAACTTATCCCTTTAAGGGAAGTCTTCCAGTTAACCTTAAAGCGATTGCGAAATATTTGAAACATAGAATTCTATAGACGGAGTGACGGGGCAAAAGCTATCGTCACTTTGAGTTAGTACACATCAAAGACTTTTAATGTTGAATCACCATAGAACCTTGTCACAATGACAGCGTTGAGTGACAAGATAGAAATGACATAGGAATTAATCGTTGGTTTTATGCGACAAGGTTCGGTAAAGTCAGTGACCGTGCTAAATGTTTATTATGAATTAATTCCAACAATTTCTAAGATTGTTTTGGACGAGACAGTCCAAAGACGTCACAACTGCAGCCCGGAAGTGCCTGTCAGTTTGCTCAGGCAATATCCTGCAGAGATTCTCGCTTTGCTTTGTCGAGAAATGCCTTCAGGGCAACTCGGCTGCAGATGTAATCTCAGAATTAGATGACTTCTTATAAAATTATTTATGTTTAGCAGAGTGAATGCCTTAAAATATGCTTTTATTCTAAGTTTAAATAACGTCGTTTACTGACAGGTCGAAATTAGATGCTGTTTAGGGAGTTTCAACGGAAGCTTAAGACTGCGCCGAGCAAACGTCGACCGTCCAGTGGCGCCCTCATCACTATTATTGTGTTTTCTAATTAACTAAAGAATTTCCTTGCAATCGGACGATGCTTTTTTGTAGCGCAAGTAAAAACACAATTTATGGGATACGTAACAAACTTTGATAACAATTACTCTTTGAGTAGTCAGCTTAACGGGAAAAGGTGGCCACTTTTTTCCGTTAAGTTGATAACTCAAAGGCAAAGGTTATTAAACTATGTGATATGTCCTATAAGTTGTGTTTTCATTTGTAGTACAAAAAAGCACCGTCCGATTTCAAGAAAATACTTTATTTTATTAGAAAACAGAATAATAGTGATGAGGGCGAAACTGTACATCCGGCGTACGCTCGGCGTAGTCTTAAAAATAGCTTGTCTGAGTTCGCTCGCTCGATCGACCGTTCTACAGGAAGGCGTTTTTCAAAGAATAACCTCAGAATATGATAATATGACGGCAGGCTTTACCATAGATACAAATATTTTTCAGCGCGGTCTCCTCAAACCCGCGCCTAGTTTACCGTCCACGCGTGTTTGAGGAGCGCCGGCAAACTAAATATTTACTGCCCGAACTAAAATGTGTATAGTGTACCCAATGTCGTCCGGCAAATTTTCCGGTATTTATCATTGATTTTAGTTATTTCCTTTGTGAATTGCTGGCGGAAATCGTAAGGGAAGGTTTTATGAGATCATTTTGTTATTTTACTACCAGTTAGGTATTTCTACTTTTTTTGTAAACATAAAAAAATACCGATTCCGACTAAATTTCTTAATTCATATTGAAATTGTGCAATCTTCTCATTCAATAATCACTTTTACTTTTACTCCTAAATGATGTACATCCACAGCTTCAAATCCTTTTAATGATGAGTGATAAATAAAGACATTTTAGGGCTGATTTTTCAATACCCAGATAAAGCTATCCGGAAGGTAAATTTTGGCTCTATCGTTTTCTTTCATATGACTTCAGAAAAGGATAGTGATACATTTAACTGACGGATAGTTTTATCTGGGGATTGAAAAATCAGCCCTTAATGTAAACGAGTGTTTTATAGGTATGTATGTTAACTTTATATCAGTAATAAAGTCTGTCTTTGTATTAAATCTAATACTATAGGCTCGCTAATTACAAAAGTCGTTTGGTTTATAAGATAATACTCATATCATGACTTGGTTGATGAGAATCGGTACACGTATATTAAAAAACAAAAAACCGCCTTCAAAAATGCAAAAAATAACTTCTACTACTAGGTACTTAGTAGTAGGTACCTATCCTATTAGGTTAGTCCAACTGAAGTCGGCTTTTTGTTGAAAATATTGTGGTCGCCGACTTCAGTTAGACTAACCTAATAGGATAGGTACCTACTACTAAGTACCTAGTAGTAGAAGTTATTTTTTGCATTTTTGAAGGCGGTTTTTTGTTTTTTAAAACATTTATTTTATTTTACACTTTTTAGTGATCATAATAAACTTATGTAGTCCCACTTCTTAGTTGATATATGAAACTTTAAGACATTTCAAGCTCGCCGCAAGCAACGCCGCGGGAAAATCATAGTCATTTTAAAACAATTAAATGTGCTTCGTGGTAGTCGCTCAACTATCTTAATCGAGATATCTTATCGCCACCCTTGAAATCGGTACCGTTGAGGAGTTCCGGTGGCCATCTCTGGTCTTCATCATCAGTTCCGCTTCACCAAGTGACACTTTCTGAATGCAAATGCTACACTTGTTACTAAAAATACTAAAATCGCTATATGTTTGCATACAATATTTGAGGAGTTCCCTCAATTCCTCACTGATCCCTTCATCAGATTCAGATTTGCTGACAATGGGACCACCTCGGAAGTACACTCTATCAAACCAAAAAAGAATTTTTAAAATCGGTCCACAATTGACGGAGTAATCGGTGAACATACATAAAAAAAAAAAAAAATACATACAGTGGAACGTATAACCTCCTCCTTTTTTGAAGTCGGTTAAAAAAGCAGTTTAGATATCAGCTTTTTAATTTGTGGTTGTACGTGTCCAACGGTGCTCGCAGGACTGATGGCCGATGGGGTCAAAAGGTTCTTGAGTGGCGTCCGCGGATCGGGAGACGAGCTGTAGGTAGGCCTCCAACAAGATGGAGTGACGACCTTGTAAAGATCGCGGGAACGCGGTGGATGCGAAAAGCACAAGACCGGTCTGAGTGGAGAGCCTTGGGGGAGGCCTATGTCCAGCAGTGGACTTCTTTCGGCTGACATGATGTGTCCAACGGTCTAAAAATCGAAAATGCTCGCGCTAAAATGTGTTTTGTACGCTCTGACGGGACTACTTAAACTCGCCGCTGCGTCGTGTTCACTCCTTCATTCGTTAGACCAACCGAACGCCGTTTTTAAGAGAATAACACCCCTGCACAGATGCGTCATGCGAGAACGTGTGACACGAATAGGCGTACCATAAATTAATTATCATTTAAATGTAAATACAAACGCACACCCGAGCGACTTTAGCCATACAACCCCCCAAAACGGTAAAACCTCAAACATCAAACGCGTGGAACAAACATCCAGTGTTTATTTTGAGGCTTGCGGTGTAAACGGATCCGGAAACCAGCCGCCGGTTTAATTGCGGACGTTACGGAACTTTGTGTCATATGGCGTATACAAATACTCACTTTCTTATGTTATGTTGGTTTACGCACACTTTGAATTGGAACTTTATCCTTATCCATTAATCTTACATAACATAAACTCACGCCTTCATTTCCAGAGTGGGGAAGGCAGAGCTACAGAATTACCAAAGCTACTTTGTAAACATGTTTACCAGTGTAGTAAGTGACAGGTTGCAAGCCCATCGCCTAACAATACAGTCACGAGATTTAATTTAGTACCCACCTTAGGTCCAAAGTCAATCTGACATTCTACAACAATAAGGTTGAGTTTCCTAAAAGTTACAAAAGACTTGACATCTCTTATGATATTGATGACTTCAACCATATTTTTCTAGAAATGCGTCCCAAATTAACGCTCGTGACCGTACTACAAGCCTACATATTTTCCCTTTTGTCGCTTACGACATCCACGGGAAGACATGGAGTGGCACTATTCTAACCCGGCAAACACACGGGGAAATGAATCTTATAAATGTGAAAGTATGTTTGTTTGTTCCGTCATCACAGCTCGAGAGCCCGGAGACGCTTGGAGGCTTACAAACTTACAAAGGGTTAATTTTATCCGTTCTTTAGACGACGGGTTGAGCATAGTTGTTCTTGACCCTGTTCCTAGTTCGATTCCCGGTATAGGCAAATATTTGTGTGATGAGCGGCATCAGCACGAGTATTTGAGTCTTGGACGTTTTCTATGGATTTCTTTATACAAGTATCTTCATCGTTGTCTAGTACCCTACAGTACAAGCCTAGAGCTTAGGTTAGAACTAAGTCAATTTGTGTGGGATTTACCCCTGATATTTATTTATTTATCCGGAAAAAATCGCTTGTCTCACCTCGAATTGAACCAGCTAAAAATTAAAAAATCTCGCTATAATTATTAGTTAATGTTAGATTTCACGGTCTTTTTTATTTCTAAGACCAAATGTATATTAGAGATATTTTATCCTGAACAATAATTCTTTTGATTAGTAGAATAAAATAGCGAGTGTTCATTTTTTGAATTTTTAGCTGGTTCGATTCACGGGTGAGGCAAGCAAATTTTAGTAAATCCTGGAAATCTTTTCAAAGATAAAATAATGTTTCTTAAATAAAACGATCTAACTGAATGAATTAAGATAGTTCCCTTCCAGGGACCATTTTTTTTCCCACCCTGTCTGTATATGGACTACTTACGTCAAAGAAGAAATAATCACTCACCAACTGTCGAACTTTTGGTATAGTGGGATGCGATAAAAGAACTCGCTGAAAAAGTCCTAGCTAGTAAATAACATAACTGAGTATACAGCCTTAACGTAAAAAGCCTTTTGTAACCCTTGGGCGCCCTTTTAGTAGGTACAGTCGGTAAGAATATAATATTCTGCGTCGTTACAAGGGCGTAATGAAATTTGTGTGCGATTCAAAGGAGACTGCTCAATGGGTCGGGCTCATACGAGCTCACGAATCATTTTTAGAGATCCGCAGGGAAATAGGTAAAACCGTGGGACGCGATTTGGTATCGGTCATGGTTAGCAAGTTGTGACGTGAAATTAAGTTGAAGAGTCTTGCTTTGGTCACAACGACAAACTGTTAAAATTATGTGATTTTACACACACACAAAAAAGTTACAGAAACCTGTAAAATTAATTCCAAAACTGGGAAAAGTACCAAATATTTTTATGGATTTTATGGTTAAGTTGTTTGTTTATTTGTTGAAACAAATAACTAATTTTATAAATGCAAAAGTTGCTCTGCAGGTATGTTTGTTACTTTTTGACAATTAAAAGGCTAGACGGTGCTTGAATTAAATTTGGAATGGAAATAACTAATGAGTTACCCCTGTTTCAGCGAAATAGGTATGTTAGCCAAATGTATCGTCCCCAACCGTTTCATTTGGCAACCCGCTTTGTTTTCTGTAACGGGCCGCCTGCAGCGTGTGCCGCGGCGGTTGGCGCTGCTCGACAAAAACCCGCGCGTGATAGGGCCCGCTTTCTATGAGCGTCTACCCGCAGACCTAAAAAACGAATCTTCGGACGGAATATTTGGTCGCCGACTCAAAGATCTTCTATTGACGCAATCACTATATTCCGTAAAAGAGTATAGTGATAAGTAGGTTTAATTGATTTGTTGTTTTTGTTTTATTTATTATTGATCTGTTCTTTTTATTCATTATATTTTTTTGACATTTTGTGACTGTAGCTAATTAGCTATATTTTTATTTTGTTTAACTTAATTCTTATTTTTACATTTTGACTGCGTTTGTTTATTTTATTGCATTATTATTATTATTATTTTTTACATTTTGACGATCTTATTGTGAATTCATTATGATTATGTGACATAGAATAATGTAATTTTCAATATGAAATAAATGCCTACCTACCTACCTAACCGTAAATAAATCAGGATTTTATAAAAACTAACCTAACCTAACCTATAGGGTTCTACACGCTGGTACTGAAATAAAACCTGAAATATTTACAGTTGCAGGAAAAAAAATTGATAGGCAAATGAAAAAGTTGGGAAACGATACAATTGGCACAAATATTTACATATTTTTGCCAAACGACAGGCTCCGATAACTAATATGTACCCTGAATTTATCGCTGACGAAGTCGCTGGTAGAAGCTGGTAGGTAATTAATGTTCAGTCAACCAATGTGATTTTTGGGCCACCATGGACTATGTTAAACTGACGTTGTCAATCAAAACGTAAGAGACTTCTCACTTTGACAAAGTCCATAGTGGCCTAGGAATCAAATTGGTTGACTGTAAAAATATATTGAAATTGAATTTACAGCTCTATTATACTTGGTAAAACCATAAATTAAAAAAAAACCAGTGGCACACGCGACGCTAAGACGAATCAAACGACACGTCACTTGTCGATATCGGGCCATACCTTCAGTCTTTACTAGGGGAGAAAGAACCATATACGCATACAGGTCAAAAACATGACCCTCCTTTTTCGGCAGTTGGATAAAAAGTGCAGTTGCTCGCACTATAAGTTACTGTCGTTCAATCCAGGCAACCTCTGGCTTATCAATTTGTTCTGATGCTCTACTGAACCCTGCACGGAAATGGTAATTTCCCGAGAAACCTCCGTATATTTTATCAATAAAGGGATTTTTTATGTGCCTGTTCGATATTAACTTGTTTATTCCCGGCCGTCGATAAAACAATTTAAGTGGCGTACCCTTTCACGATAACCAGTATTTGTGATGCGATTTAAATACACGGGTATTATTTGATGTTTATTGTGATATACATATGCGTCATTGATAAGATTTCACGGTAAGGTGTCGGCCGTTAAGTGCTTTGTCACATTAACATCATGTTAGAACTGCTGCCCTAATCTGTCAAAGGCGTTAATGCGACAAGCTACCAAAGTGTACGATCTAAAAGTGTATAATTAAGGTACAAAATGAATAATTGTTACGTGGTCATGCCCTAACTTCGATCATCCGGATCAGCAGGATATCCGGCAGGAGCCAAATATTCGTAGATTTAAGAGGCTAGTCAAAAAATATTTATTAGAGTCACTTCCATACTAGACATACTATAAGACATACTGTAAGCTATATTTAAGCTATATTTAACATTAGAATAAAAGCAGATTTTGTTTCACGGACACATTCCTGCAGTCAAACTGTTCTAACAGTTTTGCAGGGCGTTTAATATTATTGTATCATGTTGTTTGTTTTTAATAAATAAATAATAATAAATAATAATAATAATAAATCATAGCCTTCCATATAGTGTCCTTAGAAAGTCTTTTTAACCGACTAGGCGAAGCTGAATGGTTAATTAGTTTAACAGTGCAGTGTTTTCAATCTAAGAAGTAGGGAAGTAGTAGGGAAGTAGAGCGGGACGCTACCTAAATTGATGGATTTAATTAAGTGGAAAACTACACAGTCTACAGCCGTGACAATAATGTCTAGAATTGTGTCTAGTGTTTATCGCCGTATATTAACTATAACATCCGCGTTTTTCCGGAATAATAATAATAAATCTAATTTTTTTATCTTTTTTTCACTTATAAGACCCTTCTATTTCATCGGACATTGAAAAGATGCGTAAACGCAATAAAATTCGCTGGTCTAATATAAATAGCTCCGCGTCGAAGTGAGTTATTACCGCACGGAAAATTTAGGTGAATCGCCTTCATTTTTATTTATGTGACCCAGTAGGGGAAGTTCTAAGTGATTTTTAAATTATTGCCGCTTTAAATACTCTTGAAAGTCAATTTAATTAATTTTATTCATCTGATTTAATGACACATCGAACATCTAAAATTATTTTTACCCCAATATTTCTTCAGAATAAACTATTTTGAGAAACTTATTACTTACATTGATTTTGTTTGTCAATAACCTTTTTTTTTTCTAACCTAGTAATTAATTACATTACATATTTCGGACACCTTGATGTCTTGTGTAAGTACTTATTATAATATTCAATTACAAATAAATAATAAAGTAAAAGAAATATATGGTTCTGTAAACAAGATATTTAAATTGGTTATTGAACGAGTAATGAAAAGCAAGCTTTAAAAACCGACTGCATTTTTTATACTGTCGTCGATATACCTACCTATGTTAACAATGGGCGTTTTGGCATTGTTGTTATTTTTTTATCAGTTTATACTATCCTATATCACCAGGCCCACCTTCTAAACCGGCTCAGGCGTTTGAAGTTATCTCGGAATAAAGAATCGTACATGCATACATACATACATGAACCCTGAAAACATTATACTCCTTTTTTTGGGCAGTCGTTTACAAAAGTACTGTGCATCTCTATTTAGCCGTGTGTGGGGCCGTCTACATATTGTGTCGTCTTGCACAAACCTGCGGTGACCCGCCGCCGGCGTGTTTGTCATTGACCCGGCTCCTCGGACGGAAGTCCTACCGATGGCCGCCAAGTGGATTGATTGGACATCCGGCGGGGACGCGCATGAGACACGTGGAGACGGCTAGAGAGCGGTAATCCTTGCATACATTACGTACGGTCACGTCACGAACGTAAATTTAGAAACCATTACAAAAAGAAAATTGCTTGAAGTCGTTAATGTCATTAGAGATGCCAAGTTATTTTAAACCTTTAGAGTATATTTATACAATTGCAGGCGAAATATAAAAAAAAACTAAGCAAATTAGCGACAGCAAGTTGTCCTAAGACGTCCTTATTTACTCGTCATAATGACTATGCACCACCTATGCGTTTTTCTCGATTTAGTTACAAATAAAGAGTGAAAGCCATGGGGCATTTGAAGTCTCCAATTACGTGCTTTGTATAATATAGTAAAGTTTTTATAGTTTGATTGGTAAACGAAACTATCAATAAGATTTTAACTCGTGTATCTTATTATTCATAACAGTCAATATGCTCCAGGCTATAACGTAAAATAATGTAAATGAACTCATCCTCATACCGTCGGGTACTCGTGCCAATTTGCGGACCGTGTCGAAAGCCAGCGGGTCCACCGCGGACGCAAGATGGCGCTGGCGGTCCCATGTTTATTTATGAACACGTTTTAATTGAGTGAAACATTATTGATTTGTCTAATTGGGATTTAGACAGTTATTATGGTTTTGAATATGGAGTTAGGATGACAAGGGGTCGCAAAAAAATGTAAGTATTTAGAAATATTTGTAGTATATTTTTACTTTAATATACCTACCTACCTATTAAACGCGGGTACTTATTATTTATTATTACTTTATTGTTCTATTGATTTGCACCGCCCGCCATGTTCTGTTTTGGTATCAATTCTTCTGCATTTATAATTAGAGAAATACCCTTTGTTGTGATAAGTCCACCAGCTGTTGTATACTGTGTAAGTCATAACCAGTGATCGGAAATAGGTGAGCTAATTTACCTAAACCTGACGCATATTCATTCATGCGTGAGTGAGATGGGAATACATTATTGAATGAACATGCATCAAGTTTAGGTAAATTAGCTCACCTATTTCCGATCACTGGTCATAACTTACTATTTGATAGATCATCTTCTAAGTTCATTAGTGATTAGTGCCATAAAAAGCATTGTTTTCGTCATGGCAGACTGAAGTATACAACAAAGCCGATTATAAATGTATGTATGGACGTATGAAGGGCTGCTAAATGTGTTAACTATTTGACATAAATACATTACAAAAGCAAACAATAGCATTCTTAAGATGAACAAACTCATACTACTGTACTGTTGTTAGTTTATGACAGTGTCATTTATTCCCAGGTATTCAATATTTTCAAGGAAAATTATAATTATAATTATAAGCGCACGACGCGCGTAAAAACGTGTGAAGGTTTTTTATTTACTATGGAGAAGCGATGTTTGGGTTTTTACGTGACTTGTTTTATTTCAAATCGAATAGTTTGTATTGTTTATTAATGTGATATAACTGAATTATTTCCCGAATCAAGAAGCTATAACACAACATCGTCAGATTTTAAGCCCCCGTCATTTTCGTATAAATTCAGACCTTCAGGACCTAGAAGACTCTAGAAAACGAAGTTCCAAATAACATAAGTCGTTTCTCTCCTTCCTTGAAGAGAAAGAGGGATACAGCCAGAAAGTTTCGAATTTTGTGTTACAGAGTAACCCACAAGTCTTGTATAGCGAAATGCGTATGGAAATTAAATAAGACCCATATAAATCACGTGCAAGAGGCACCCCTTCATTTACACAGATTTATTTACCTTACTCGTGCACTTTAGTGCCTCGGAATAAGGGTTAGTTTTCTACGTGGTGGTCTAGAGGACATAACTTGCGGCAATCACGTGATATTGCTGCGTCAAATGACATTCGTGTTTAAACGGCCGTATATTAAAATCATTATTAGATAGATGATGTATGAGGGTTTTGACGTAATACGCGAGAATCCTTACTGTATGTGTGAATTTAGCTTTTATCAATATTAAAAGGTCTTTAAACTTTTTAAACACAAATTTCGTACCCCTTGGATTTTTCTAGACAGGTTATTTTTGCCGTAAATTTAGGGATATTATTTTTTGATTTATACAAATGTATGTCATAGCGGAGTTATTTTCTTTCAAACACCTTTTTGTAACGAATGAGACACATCAAAGTTTTAAGTGTTTCAACTCATTATGCAATTGTTTGACAAACTTTACCACAAATTGTTTAACATTAATTCACTTTGGAATCGTTTTATGCTTTAATTATTTATTGCTACGAAGTTAGTGTAGCAGAGGATCCGCAGTGCCACTGGAACCGCTGAACCGATTAAAAACAAACTTTGTACAATGAATACAGATGAATGTCGGAATAGTTCGCTAAGAGCTCGAGTCTGTCCAAGTTTGGAGAGGATTCGAATCAATTTTGTATTCGCTGGTTGCAGCTTGCAGTTGCAGCGTTTCTTAAATGTTCAACCGTTGTACCGGAAAATACTTTAACTTTGTAAACTACTGCGAGGCATAAATATGGTGACATTGGTAACAGTTTGAGGTTCCTTATTAATGTTCCTTGTGTGTATTTGTGTCCATTTCATTTTGATAAAGATTTCTAATCCCTAGGTGTGTTTTAGTTTAGATTAGTTTAATTTATTTATTAATCAATGTATATAATATTACAATATAAATTGCAAGTAAAAAGTATAAGTAGTAAGTATTTAAGTATATCTATATTGTTGACTTGAGTTGGCCCGCGCTTTTGTCAACTGTTAACTACTCCTCCTCCTAATGTTTTTAATTACAAAGCACGTGGACACGTAAACACGTGGGTCCAAATTATAATATTGATGTAAAAATGTTTTTTAGATTAAGCGGTTAATTTTGAAATATGTAGGTACTCTCAAAAATGACATATTTCACATTATTTGTATTTGTCTTTAAATGTTAACTAACCAATTTTTCGTTTTGTGCTTAACTTTTTATCTTGCCTTTTCCTGTGCCTTTTACTTACTGATTCATTCCAAGATAGACGAGAAGATAACTTTTAAAGGGATAAATTTGCCTTTGTATCTACGACCTATAAGACATAATTAAGTGCTTATTTTCAAACTATTCCTGTTTATTTACGAGTTTATCTACTTACTTACATTTCCAAAATCAGTATAATATTTTGCTTTTTCCTGAAGTAAGTAGACAGAGCTCATCATCACCCACCTCACTCTATCACACAAAAGATCGCAAATCTAGCTCGAGGCATTACCTGCTCGCATAGAAAGACGCTGTAATCTGCGCAGGGAGTCGGGTACGGTGCCATTTGTAACACTAATTGCTGGGTAACGACTAGCAGGGTGTAGTTTACAGCACACAGACAACCAGATAGCGGGATCAATGTGTGTACCTTTCTGAGAATAATTCGTGCTCACTTCGTCTTTGAGTCCGATGGCCAGCCTGACTAGAACCCTTAGTTCGTATAAACCACACAATGATGTGTCTACCTTGACCGTACTTTTACGTAGCTCAACCAAGGTCGTAGGTACGTAGCTCTTATGCCTACTTATAGTCAGGTCTGGTAAATATCATATAAAAAGCTAGCAAATGCAGAAATATTGGGTTTTAGAAGAAGCTTTTTGCAATGCACGCTAGTTCTTAATAAACACACATTATTGGTACTTTTTCATTTCAGGAAGTATCCACAAAATTGACCACTCATTTAATGAAAAAAATTCATTACATTTTTATTAATGTTTTCGGGGATAAGGCCCTGATCAAAAAATGGTTACCCCCAATCGTCGGAATACGTTAAATCTGGCATTTACCTTAATTTGTTCGACAGTATTCATTCAGCGATAAAACCGCCTATTGTATCTGTATTATTTTTAATTGTAATTACTGTTCATCTGTAATGTTTTGTTTGGTGTACAATGAAGTGTTTGTATTGTATTGTATTGTATTGTAGTATTCTAAAGAGACACATTCAATGCATCAGTACGAGTACATTGAGTCTATTTTGGAAATCTAGGTGCTTTTCAGTAAAATATTAATTATTTGGGTAAACCCGTTGACACGTCAGTGACAAGAGTCTATAACTTGTCCTATTCTTAGAACATGCATCTCACTCAAGACCAGAGGGCTTATTGTCTAACGCACTCGCAATCGCAACCGGATTCAAAGTGGAGCAATTGTTTTCATTTCGTATGCAGACAAGCCTTCGATTTTCAAAATGAAAACGATCGTGATTGCGAGTGCGTTAGACAATAAGCCCTCAGAATACTAACACGGCCCTTACTGATCTTAAACTGTGTACTGCGCAGGTGGTAATGTTTGATAAATAGTTCCTGATGACTTGTGCACTTACGTGTACAATGGTGTGAACGCTTCAATTCGCATATTGGAGCCGACGTAAATGGAATAATTTACGTAATGTAGCGTCTGTACATGTTTAATACTCGGTACTCTGTTTTCTTGTATACAATTAGACTATTCGTTCGTGTTCAGAATGTTAACGTTTTGTTAAAAAATACAACTAATATGATCAACTTAGTTAAAACTTCCTCTATAACTGTCAAGTAAATAAGATCTATCAAAACGTTGACAATACGACCACAGGTCAAAGACGATATGGTTTTGACCACCTAGAGTAGAGGCCCAGTATGAACACTGTTACACAAACATACGGTCTTATAGCAGTGTTTACACTGCAATGGCTAGAATCTCTATTTATTTTGCGCCTTTGTAAATACAAGCATACAATTCCTACTAAAGGACTACACGATACAGTTTCTCTGGAATATCTAACACTAACATTTAATAATGTGCAGTATTTGCTCGGAGCTTGTTAGCTCGCTCCGCTTGTAAGACAAATCCGAGAGCTGTTACACTTACAACGGTCTCAGGTTACAGGCGGGTGCAATGGAGACTTCTTCGAACCCGTAACATAATAAATAATGATAAATACGACAGTACATTCATTAGTTCAATCCTGTTTTAAATTATTAAGACTAAATTTACTTCATGACCTTACGTTTGTAATGTTTTTTATGTGTTAGTTTTAAAAATAATAATTGACATATTACTTTATGAAAAAATTACCTGCTGGTGTTTCTCGCGGCGCAATAATGGTCTTGTCCGAAGCGCCAGTAGATTTACTCCATATTACAGACGTGTAAAAGAACTAAAAGAGCCCTCATGTGGCCAATTTAATGAATAACTATTTTAAATTTTGAACATGAAATGACCTTGAGCGCCATAATTAAATATTAAAAATATACTTTACTTAATTTTGGAAGCCACGAAATTATATTAGTATACATTCGAATTTAGAAATTACATTCGAATGCATTCAACAAAATTACCAGTATCAATCACACTTCACAATGTAAACATGTTCACATACGACTAGGTTTATATATTATTGTGAGCATTATTACATAATAACGCGAGAAAACGTTCAGCCCATAGAAGCTCGTAGCTAAACCGCTTTAGTTAATGAAGTGCTAGCCGACCGGTCCGCTCCAGGCTCCAGGAAAAAGTGTGACACGCAACACGGCGCCACACGCCGCGATCCTACGCTCAACATGCGGTGGAGCGGTATATTACATTGATTAGAGTACAGTTCTAATGAGATGAGACATTTATTTAGCTAATTGCAAGAAACACGCTTTTAATCCCCAAAACTTTGACGCCTATGTCTGTGTGTGTATCTGAAGCCTCGTAGTTCCTAAACGGATTTAAACTGATGTACATGATTAGATAGTTAGTTTAATTGGAATGGTTTAGCTAAAAACCATCCTAAACGCTTAGCTAAGTAAGATGAAATTCAGCTAGGATGTTTAGTATTATATTATCAGCTCCGAAAGTAAAGCTGCTTTTCGACCGACGAGGCGAGGCCAGACGAGGCGGCGCAAATTTTTTAATTTCTATTAAAAAAACCATTTCCACCGGCACTGAAGATGCGCGAAGACGGAATTGATTTTTTTCAATACAAATTTTAATTCTCGTTGCGCATCGTGTCGCTTAGCCTCGCCGGTGGAAAAGCACCTTAAGGGTTGCTATTACGTCTGAGGTTTATAATCTATATCTAGTCGTATTAAATAATTCTCATCCAAATAATGTCGTGGTATTCAATTTTTTTACCTTTACTTTATGTAAAGATTGAATGAATATTGTGGACAATGTTCGTTTGTTGTGTGCGTGTTGCTGTTTATGCTGGGGACCCTCGAGTGTCCAGACTTCTGGTCAAAAGATGTCGTTTTCTGGCGGTTTCGGGGCAGCCTTCCATTAGCGAGAATGACGTCATCTTTGACTAACTAATCAGAATCACCTAAATAGATAGATCTTAGTTTTATATTGTTATGTATGTTAGCGTGTAAGGTATTTGTAAATATGGGCCTTGTTGCCTGAATTAAACGTTTTCAATTCAATTCTAAAGTATTAGTGAAGTGGTAAAAAACTGGAAAGTTAAAATGGTTAAAACCCGATTATAAACGCGAAATAGAACGCATTATCATTTTAAATAAACCGTCAGGTAAATTAAGAGCACCTTCCTCACAAAGTAACTCGGTATTCGCCTGATACGAAACTAAAATAAGCTGAAAACTTTCGGAATATGAATACGTGTTCAGGATGCTCCGGAAACTTGCGCAATCCAACAAATTACCAAGTTAGATGGAAAGAGCGGAGATAACGGGAGGATGTCGGAATTGACTGACAATTGACTGACAGGTAAGGTGAGGCGGGGCTGTTGCATCTGCGGGGCTATTGTAACTTTTCATACTAATTTTAAAAGTAGAACACGTTTTAGTATGAAAAGTTACAATAGCCCCGCAGATGCAATAGCCCCGCCTCACCGTACAGAGTTTGGCAATCGCTTTTTACACAAGAAGTCCAAACAAAATAGACACATGCTTGTTACTAGAAAAAAAGATGCGATTGTGCCCTTTAGATATTCCGAGAAAAAATAGGAGGGGAGTTGAACGCATAAGTAATAATATACAGAAGTTGGCCCAGAGCCCAACTACCAGACCCCTACTACTATTAGTATTAGGACCTACTAGACCTTGTGCAGGGTCCGTACGGACTGCTATTACCATCTTCCCCTCCAAACTGTTGACACGCTACAGTGTTCGCATTTTTGCAATTGCAAATAGCAGAAGGCGTATCTTGATCTTCCAGGTTGAAAACCGATAGGCTGTCTTGAACTAGCAAATATCCATAAGACTGCCCATCTAGTATCAGGTGACATGTGTAAGGTTAGTTTACTTTCTTCCTCTTAAAAAAATGATCTCTGTTAAAGGTCTGTAAAAGGGTGCACTACCCTAGTCAGTGAACAATGTGTGTTTATTTATTTATCAATGAAACATTTTTCCTAACATAAGTATGGCCGTAGCCATAACCTTATTTTACCCCCCCACCACTTAATCAGGGGGGTGTTATAAGTTTACCGTGTGTATCTGTCTGTAGCGCCGTAACTCCCGAACAGGACCGCTGAAAAACATAGGTAGTTTAACTGGAGCTAGTTCTTAGTTAACTTTGATGAAAATTTGTTGGTTTATTATGGAGTTATACATGGTTATACTTAGGCTGGGTTTTATAAGGATCCGTTAGATCAAATTTCGGTCAGGAATGTCAAAACTTGTATGAATTTACTAAAATTTGATCTGACATATTTACTAACGGACCTTTATAAAAGCCTTAACCGGGCCTTAGCATTCAAAGGAGGATTGAGGTTGCAATTTTTTCAGGGGTTTTTGTCTAGTTAATAGTATTTTGTTGTCTGTACAAATTGCTCAAATTTATATTTTTTGTTTCAGGTATGTACTGCATCTATTTCATTATGCAAGCTTGAGTATGTATTGTCATGAGGACATTATTCTGCATTGAATAAAAGTTTTTATTTATTTGATATAATTCTAATTCGACTCTACCTGTAGGTAATATAAGGAAATATCGTGGTCATATTTAAAATAGCCTATTTTATATGAGAACATACAGGATCAAGTGTTAAATAAATTATTTAGGTACCTAATTATGTCATACTGATGACCTGTTCCTAATTTCCTCCTTAACCCCCCCATCCCGAGCCGCATATTCCAAGTAGCGTCAACAAAAACCCGAAGGTACGGTGTGCAAAAAGTTAATGGCGTGTTTAATTGACGTTTTTCCCGCCGCCGACCTTGATCACGTTTTTGTTGACGCTCCATTGTACCGTTCTGACACAAGGGTATCAATGTTTAGATTGCCTGGGATATTTAATTACGTGTCGCTTACAATGTTTTTACTACACGGAAAAGAAACTAGTAAACTAGCGCATTGTTACTTTTAACCCCGATGGAAAAAGAGGGATGTTTGACGTGTGTATGTGTATACACACTTCAAAAAGGAATTCCACTTACAAATAAATGGTTCCTGTGGAAGACCAGCTCTGGCCTCAAAACCAGTACATGCTGAGCAGGAACCATTTTGCTCCGTCTGGCACTGGTTCAGATATATTGTATTTTTGTTTTTGTTTGTTAATTTACTTATCTGTACTTGTGTTAGATGTACTTAAGCAAATAAATGTTTTCTCTTTCTTTCTTTCTTTCAAATAATATTTATTTAAAATTTGTTTCTAGTACTTAATGTTTGATCTATTTTGTACTTACAAAAAGCAGTCTTAAGAGAAAAGTGACTTGTTCATCTCTCGACTTTGTCCATCTTTCTCTCCATCCGTCCAGCCGTTGCAGCGTGAAAGAGTAACTAAGTAACTAACACACACACACAAACTTTCCCTTTGAATAAGTAGGAAGTTGGATAAGTAAGATTACTAAAACGTTGGTTATCTGGAGACTACGTCGATATGTCGAACCATTGTCACAATCACGAATCGCTGCGCAATAAATGGAATTTTTGCGCAAAAAAATAGAAAGTTCGATAAAAAACGCCCTTGATACAAAAGAATTAACACATAAGGAAATTGTTGTAGGGAATGTGTTCAGCAGGCAACATACTCTACCTTAGATAAGTGGCTCGAATGGCAGTAGTAGAGCATCCTCGCTGATTGCCCTGATTTCCCTGGTGGTACAGTGAGAAAACTAGCCCCTGCCGGGGGAATAATGAACACTTTCAATTACGATGTGCAGAGAGTTCTGATTACTAGGGCGGTATTCCTTGAAATAAAAATGAGTTTGTACAATGGGGAGATAAATGCTGCCCTCCTTAGAAAAAAGGGCGTATGTCTCATAGAACCGCGCATGTATCAGTGACCTTATTTCATAAATAAATAAAGTTAAATTTACTTTGACTAACCAACTGCGGATGCGTCCTTTTTATTTAGGAGAGCAGAATGGCGAGGTTACAAGACTGAAGTCACATTGTCCGTCTTCAGTCTTACAAAAAAAATCTAATTTTAGTATTAGTTAAGTTAGAGGGCGGAGGTAAATTGCAAACGCTGCTAACGTTTTTTGTTTTCTATTGACTTGAAATGTATGAGTTGACATAAGCGATCGAGCGATCTGTCATCGGCTAACAGAAAATCGCTTTCGATTTAAACCAATCGCGTCACTGGTATATCACGTGACTCTTCGTATCACGTCATTGGTTTACAAACGAAACGAATAGAAACGCTAGTTAGCGTAATGGATCTGGTTTCCAGTACCCTTACCATGAGTTACAATTACCGTACTCGCTAGCGACTCGAATGATCTGTCTCTAGCACTCTATAAGAATACTGTGAGGGACAGAGCATTCGACTCGCTAGCGAGTACAGTAAATGTAACTCATGGTAAGGGTACAGGACGCTCAAGTATAGTTTCGTATAAGTAAAGTTTAAATGATACTAGTTTTTTTTAATGATGAGAAGAAGGCAAACAAGCACACAGGCTGTCAGGTGGTAAGTGGGATCTAAGAGCCATAGACATTTACATTTTCTAGACTACAAACTTAAGACTGTTATCCTAAGACTCCAAATACCTCTTAAGTTATTAGTAATGTCTACTGTTAAGTTATAAAATAAATGAATAAAAAATTGAATGATGAATTATTTTACAAACTCATTACAGCCAAGTTATTCGTAAATCCAACGTAATAAATTATGTCAAAGTAAGTAATCGATTTTCTGTGAGAAAAACTCTACAAAAGCCATAAATCAAATTGATCGACTGCAAAAATAATTCTTAAGCCTCCTGAAACCGTTTACCTGCAGTTCCTACTTTCCTGAAAATTTAATGTTTTTTCCAAAATTTAACAATGATCCGGAGGGCTTTCGAGGTCGAAAACTTGGATTTGCCATAACCACTTCATCACACAGAGCATATAAAAAAAAACCGGCCAAGTGCGAAACGGACTAGCGCACGTAGGGTTCCATACCACTATACATCTAAATAAATGTATAAAAAAAAAACTAATTATTAGATCTCGTTCAAACCAATTTTCGGTGGAAGTTTGCATGGTAATGTACATCATATATTATTTTTAAATTTATCATTCCCTTATTTTAGAAGTTACGGGGGGGGGGACACATTTTTCCACTTTGGAAGCGTCTCTCGCGCAAACTATTCAGTTTAGAAAAAAAATATAGACCTATCCATAGATACCGCACACGTATGGGTTAGATGAAAAAAAAAATGAGTTTCAGTTCTAAGTATGGGGAACCCCAAATATTTATTGTTTTTTTTCTTTTTTTGTATGAAAATCTTAATGCGGTTCACCGAATACATCTACTTACAAAGTTTCCATAGTATAGCTCTTATAGTTACGGAAAAAAGTGGCTGTGACATACGGACGGACGGACGGACAGACATGACGAATCTATAAGGGTTCCGTTTTTTGCAATTTGGCTACGGAACCCTAAAAAATCATAACTACCCGATTTAATGCAAGGCAAAATGTACCAATTCCATGGGCTATTACCAATGTAGTGCATTAGTAATTATCTTTCCATTTTCATTTGGTACTAACGCAAATCCCTTAAAAAATACTAAATATTTGCAACTCTCTTTATTTAGACTAATGATTCGAACCGGATCTCCTCGTTCCCGCAACGAACCGCGATGCACTTTCAAAGAGCCTCGTAAAAAAAAAAAATGCAGGAGCGAGACCCCTTTATACCAAACGCAACTAGAGCGAGAGAGTAAACAGGCTGTTAGACAGAGGAGCAAATTGCGGATTCCCAGTGACATTTAATATAATGTCTTCTGGAGGCGTTGATGTTTACGGCATTAGGGTGGGATGTTTGCAAAAAGGCTTTGGTAAGTACCTTTTTTTTTCTGTAAACAAAGGTAATGAGATATTTAGCTTCCTGCGAAGTTCTTTTATAAAAAGTTTGGGAGGGTTTTAAGTGGAAAGGTGTTTACATATTTATGAGATACTTTTACTGTTTAATTCTTCGTCAGTTAATTATTTTAAAATAAATTTCGTGCGACTAGTTTTGGTAGAATTGGTCTTCCGTCTCATTTCACCCCTTAAGGTTTGATGGAAAATATAGTAGGTAAATTGAAAAAAAAATTTCATTAAAAAAACTAGTTGGACGAACAAGCGAATAACAATAATTTAACTTGAAAATTTTCGTCGAGCATATACTTTATAGTTGTGCTTTTAAAATTTATTTTTAATAAAAATGAGTTCTTTTTTTTCTAAACAGTAATTTGTTCAAACCTATCGCAGTTCAAACAATGAATCCTTCAGGCGTGTTTCTCGGTCCGAGGGGAGGCTTAGCGGATATTCCACAGGCTACGGAAACTAGGCGGCAACTGGCAACCCCGGGCTTTTTCTATTTTTATTAAATATAAACTTTATTTTGTTGCGAACCAGTTTGTAGGTATTTGGAATGTAGCACTATGAACATTTGCTTAAAAAGTGTTTTTTTTTATTTTCTGATTTATTGAGCATATACAGTTTCATGGGTTTAAAAGCGTAATTTAGTCAGTAATATTAGTATGGTGACGTGGGATTTTTTACAACTTCGATGTTATTTGGTACTATTATTGGACTATTTATAGGTATCTCTCAATCGAAGAAAACAGTCAATTTCAATTTTTTTTAGTAGTTACAATTTACTGGAACTAAATGAGACTTTATGCTACAAAATGAAGAAAGTATTTTTTACGAAGAAAACTAGTAAGTAATTATATAGTAATAGGTTTTCATAAAAGTTAGTTCTCGCTCTCAGACAGATGTCACTTTCCATCAAAAGCTATAAGAAAGTTTATTTAGCCTGTTTGGATGTCCCACTTCTGAACAAAGGCTTCCCCTCTTTTCCGCCATTTGTAGTTTTACTTAAAAATACAATAACCTCTCCTTATAGATTCGGAAGATGTCACGCCAAGACTGTCCAATTATTCCGTGTGTTCCGATACCAGCGGCAACTAACAGAAGAGTCCTCGAGGGGACTCGGTCTGAGAGGTACAAAGGGCTGGAAGCGGAAGAGGCTAGTAGCTTAAGTCTCAGGCTAACGCGTTTTTTTTAGTTTTTTGTTTTAGTCTTGCAAGTTAAATATGAAGCTGTGTCCATCGGATTGGGCTGTTTGGGATCAGATTTAGAAAAACTCGATACAGTAAAAATAAAAATAAAAATTAAAAGACATTCTCACACAAATTGACCTAGTCCCAAACTAAGTACCTACAGCTAATGTTATTGTGGTGGCTGAGAGCGCTCATTCCCGAAATACCAGAATTTTAAAATACCAGATTCTCAATATAGTCGTATCGGAATCCCGAAACTAAACATTCAAATTATGGTATTGTTTATTATCTTCAACCAATATTTCGAATCTGGTTTTTTGAGGACCTGGTCAACAGAGTAATTTGGTGTTTTGATATTTTGGTTTTTTTAGGAAAGAGCAGCTGAGAGCTGATCTGATAATGGGATTGGAAGGTGACAACAAAACGTTTGGACTTGTTATACTTACTTCAATTTATTTAGAATTAGAAAGCACAATAACATTATATTGCGTCTGGTCAACTAGTATAATAGTCTGGGAGCCGCAAAACAAAATTGTTTTGTTGTCACTTTATTTGCGTGTCTTCAATTGTTACTCTAGTACAAATTGTAAAGAGATTACAGTTCACGAGCCGCAATATAATGTTGTTGTGGTTTCTAATTCTAAATAAACTGAAGTATAGATTGATTTCAATAAAGTGCTGAATGCAAAACATGCTTGTCTCAGACATTAACTTTTTGGCAAAAATGTATTAAAAATTGAAAATTGCAATAACGTCCGGCAACTCTACCATTACCTAGCGAAACGAAGTTGGACCAAGTTTTGAAAATAGTGTCGAAGTTCCATTAGACCGCTTGTATGCACTGCTTTTGCATTTCGGATGTGAACAGACGAACTAAAAGCTGCCTAAAAAAACTTCACATTTAGTATGTTGTTAGCGCCTTAAATAACACGGTTTTGCACAGAATAAAACACATTAATTGTATCAGTATCTACATAATTGTAGCTGAAAGTAATGTGCCGATGTTATGATTTCGTTTCATATTTGAAAAGTCTCTTTGTTAATAGCTTAATCGACTAACCTAAAAAAAAAAATATATATCGGGGACATTCTCACACAAATTGACTTACTCCGCGCTAATTTCTAACCTTGTACCATGGGTACTAGGACACCAAAAACTTACTTTTAAATATAAATACATACTTAAATAGGTACATGGGAAACACACAAGGCCCAGAAACATAATCACGCTCATCACATAAATATTTGCCTATACCGGGACTCGACCCCGGGCCCGATAGCTTCGAATGCAGGGTTACCTATCTAGACAAGGCTCACCGCGTCATAATAGGTGACGTAATACTTTTCCGCTTGCGCTTATGCCCTGGGCCTAAGACGTGAAGGGCAGCTCTTAAGTGACAACCCTGCGGTTTATTGTTACTATTTGTTCAGTCGTGTGCGTTATAAGTGTTATGAAAATAATGGGACACGTGCGGAGGTGAAACACGTAGATTGTGGCTCGGCCCAGTTAGGTGTTCATGATTGTTACTGTACTATCAAGAACGTTCATTTGTGACCCATTTCAAGAAAATTATGCTTGAAGTCGTCAATGTCATTAGAGATGTCAAGTCATTTGTAACTTTTAGGAAACTCAACCTTATTGTTGTAGAATGTCAGATTGACTTTGGGCCTAAGGTGGGTACCAAATTAAAGTTCGCGACTGTACATACATACATACATTAAATCACGCCTGTTTCCCAGAGGGGTAGGCAGAGACCACTTCTTGCCACCTGCTACGATCTTGACAAATCTCTTTCGCTTCTTCCACATTCATACATCGGGTTTCGGGTACTTAAAATTCAGCCCTTTTCCAGTATTTCTCCGATTTGATGGTTACTGTGTTATTCTTAATTTGTTTGTTTATGGAACTGTCACATCACTAGCCTCAAAATTATGAAGTATCAATGAGTTTCAAGCTTCCACATACAAAGTTAGAAGTTTTCATGTTAGAATGTTAATTGCTTTTACGTTAGCATTATGTAAATGGGAAGTAATTAAATGGTCAGCCGATATTAAAATTGATCAGCAAAAAAAATCAGCAATTAATTCATTTGGGCAGCATAAAAAGATTTGGGTGGCAATAAATAAAAATCGGGCTACAACTCTTTGTTCAGCAAACAATTTATAAACGGGTAACATTTTAAACAATTTCGATCAGCTTTTTTTGTCATTTGTCTGCCTAATAAACAAAGTCGAGCTGCAAAATAATTATTTGGGCAGCAAGATTTTACAATTGGTCAGCAGAGAAAACATGTCTGTAAGCAGTTTAATTAAGAGGTATGCATATTAAAATAATGGTCATCTGTAATATAGAAGTGGATTGCGTTCAGTTTGAAAAGTCGGCAGTGTTTACAAGTTAAGTTTTGTCACACAATTTTCTATCACAATCACACCCTAGATTAATCAAAATTTGTATCATAAATATGAGGTAGGTTAGGTTAGGTTCGTTTTTATATCAGGCCCGGAGGGCCAGAACAACCCAGAAATAGGAGATCCGCGTGAGCGGAGCTCCGTCGACTCTGTTAAATTTGTAAATTTGATGGTGGGTTTGGGATGTGTGTGTTGCCGGCACGGCAGTAAATTTGTTAATTACACCTTTGTGGTGTACACAAAGGTGTATCTATTAGGAAACACTGCGTTGGTATTTAAAAAGGGGATCTATAAGGAATAAAGGCGAACTTTTTTCAAGGGTGTAACTGCGAGGAAAGTGTGCCCTAGAGGACTAATTCTATATAAATTGAATAATTTACAAAAAAAGAGAGTATATTTGAATGAACTTTGTAATAGTTGCGCCCATTTTGTTGATGACCAATTTGATTTTATTGCTTCCTTTTTTCTGCTGGACAAAATGAATTATTTTGCTTACCTTCTGATTGCTTACCAAAATTTAATTATCTGTGGGTCGTTCAATGCAGCTCAAATATTTAATTTGCTGACCAAAATAATTTAGAGCAGCCCAATATGTCATTAATTGCTGACAGATTTATAAATGTTTGCTAACCATAAGTTGCTTACCAACTAGCTATTTTTGCTGACCAAATACATATTTCTGTTCACCAAAATGAGAATATTTTGCTGACCGGTTAATTGATACCCTATGTAAATTAAGCAACTGGTCTAGCCTCACTGTTATTGTGTTTAACCAAAAGATTCCGCTCAATTGAGAACCTCCTCATTTTTTTGAAGTCAGTTAAAATCATATGCTTTCAAACGCAAAGGATTTAAAATTACATTCTATTGGACGAAACATTATGAGTCTAATAATTATGATATCTTTGTACCTACCTTATACGCGTTTTAACTGATCTTTTTAGGGTTCCGTACCTCAAAAGGAAAAACCGAACCCTTATAAGATCACTTTGTTGTCCGTCTGTCAGTCTGTCTGTAGGTATGTCAAGACCCTTTATCTCGGGAACGCGTGAAGGTATCAAGTTGAAATTATAACTATATACTTACTCCGGTCTACAGTCCCTTGAAGCTGTGAAAAAAATCAAACTTCTACATTTACGTAAAACACAGATACGGCCCCGTATGTCGCCAAAAACGTGTATTTCGCCACTCTCGAGGGAATCAAAATGGATAGGGTATTTCTCATTGACCTAGAACTATGAAATATGGCAAAAAACACCGTCTTTTACTACAAGTATAGGAAAAAATCTGAAATCTGTACATTTTTTATTAAATCGCAAAAAAAACAGTGTCTTTATGCAAGGAAAGGTGGTACAAATTTTGAATTGACTAAACCGCAACGTGTCATGTGCGGAACCCTCGGTGGGCGAGTCCGACTCGCACTTGTCCGGTTATTTTTACCTTGATTTTAAATAAACTTACATGAATTTAAACTATATTTTTGCTTATTTAAAACTATTACATGATATATTGATAATATTTTCTACGCACTGACGTTTGTCTACGCAAAGATCAGATTCCCACGCGCGGGCGTCGACCCCAACGGTACCCGAGCCTTCGTTCCTTGCATGTCAATCAACATGCAAACACACCTTATCACAACCGGAGAGAATTCAAATTCGTTTGTTCTAGGTTATCGAGACAAGTTACGTTCCGTGCCAGGGTCTCTGATTTGCATACGAAATAGACGCAATATGGAGTTGTTAGATTTAATAGGTTATTAAGTTGTGTGCAGTAGTAATGGACTGTTTTGTATTGGGATAGGGTTGAAATTTGTTTGATTAGTTGCGATTTTTTTTTGATAAGTGGTTTTGCGATTCATGGCGTATTGTAATGACGTAGAGTTTCATTTTAGTTGTTTTTGTTGTAAGTAGAATGAAAGCGATTAATTTAAAGAAATAACTTACAAATGATCTTAATTTGGTTAACGTTACGGACAAAAAACTTAGTTCCCATAGTCCATATAAATTAGTGTCAATCATATTTACCCGATTTTGCAACATTCAAGCAGTTAAACAGTATCCAGGTTAGTATGTATGCATGTGTAATATCAAAATAGTATAAGCCTATGTTACATTTTAGCTCTTCAATTACATATTTAACCAGACCGTGCCAGTTTCCTAAGCTAAGTATATAAAAAGTGTATTGTCAGAATTCCGTTTCTAACTTTCGAATAATTATATTTTTTTTTAAGTAAGTATGACTATTAGTTTGCCTATTCAGTCTTAATCTTAGTATATATGTGAATCCCAGTATTAGGCACTTAGTGCCGCTAATTTGTCAAGATATGGCACTTGCCATAATAGTTTTAAAACATTAGTAGGGGCCTAGCCAAGTTGCTTCCCATAGTTAGTGACTGCGTCAAAATGAAGGTCGTACGTGATGTGAAAAAATGTACAAACACAAACATATATTTTGTATTTATTTCTATAGGTACTTACTCGTTTGTGATACGCCACTTGGTTAAACCCAATCGTTTGGTATTTCTTTCAAACAAAACAAACTAAAATACCTGTACAGCTCATCTATTTACACTTATAACTAAGTTTTCTACTCGTATCTAAGTACCTTCTTTTATAGATTGAAACTCATTCAAGGGCCCTGGGCATTATAGCTCAAGCAACGAAGCAAACTCAGGGGAAATAATTCGTGTATAAGCGAATTTTGGCATAGTTGTAGGGAATGGTGTTTTAAACCACATACTAAAAGTACTGACGGGTGGGGGTGGAGCGTTCGGGTGGGGGGGGGTCTAAAGGTTTTTTTAGTTTTTCGTAAATAACTCGTAAACGGTGGCCCATAGCAAAAAGTTTTCCATTACATGATTAATCTGCATAAAATTCTGTACAAAAAAGTTTTAGACATTGTTTCTTTGGGATCAATATTTAATGAGATATGGAGGGAAGAATGATTCCCGAAAGGCCATAATCGGGTTTCCATTGTAAGTCGGCCCTTATATCAAATGGGCTCGGGCTTTTTTTGTGGGTGCCTCTTATAGTGAAGATTATTTATGCTGAGTATCAACATCTTAATTGTGACAGTTCTCGACTTATAATTTTTTTAAGATTTTTTTAAAATTTCCTTTTTTTCGGGATGTATTCAAGCGATTTGGTTCAAACTTTGGGATGATGTTCTTTTTATAGATTTGCATCGCCTCCCAAAAAACAAATACTAGTTATCAAATAAAAAAAAGAAAATAAAGACCAAATAAAAAAGATGCATTTTTTTTTCTGTATTCAATAAACTCGTGAATAAGCGAATTTATGTGGTTTAAAACACCATTCCCTACAGCCAAAATTCGCTTATACACGAATTATTTCCCCCGAGAGGCAGTATTTGGTCTTCGTTGCTCGAACTATTATAGCTTATGTAGACAACAGAAAAATGTTTAGGACGTCAAAAAATAGTCGTAACTAACAAACAATTTAGCAGGCAGACTTGCTCTTTTGTAACATACATGCGATGACAACAAGGTTGATCTTGAGCGGTACCTGTCTACACCTGCGTCGCAATTGAAGTTAGACTACTGTTGTTATTATCACTGTGGTCCAAAGCCAAAGTACGCGGTAATTACTGTACAAGCTATTTCTGCTGCTAATTTTCTATTCTAAAAGCACAACGTATGTTTGTTGAACTGAGGCCTTATTCTGCATTGTTTTAACACCTATTGTTACCGTATTGTTTTTAACTCGGCCGGCATCGCCGTTGCTTTCTAGTTGCATTCGTAATAGCTCTCGTAACGTTGACAATATGATAGCAATAGGGGTAAAGGTAATGACAACGTCCGTGGTGGTACAGTACCTACAGTTGAGAGATGCGCTTTGTGTGTAGGGTAGGGGCAAAGTCAAAACGACTCCCTATTGACAGACATGTAATACAAATGTACACTTATTACATTGACTGTTTTTTTTATTAAATGTGCTCATACCAACTTTGCGGCGAACATTTTATGTATGTGTTGCTTACAAATAAAGCAAGTGTTAGAAAATTCGAATCCTACATGGACCGAAAAAACATGCTTAACGAGACCAAACTAACGAGTCCAAACTTACGAGACCAAACTCGGTGAGTCTATGCTAAAAAAATAGCGGAGTTCGTGTTGTCATTAGATCAGCCCTAAAACAAAGGATTATTTTCAATCCTTTGTGGTGAAAGTACAGACAGAAGATATGTCGATAAAGGAGGAGTTCTGGGCTTCTGGCCGACGGGTGTCATATTTCGGTGATATTGTGGCCGCCGGCTAGCTGACACCGAGAAAGTGTTTTAATAGTTATATTTCTTTTAAGTTATTTGAATAGTTACGTATTTTATTCCGTAAGGTATACATATACATATATATACACTAGAGAACGCCCGCGACTTCGTACGCGTAGAATTAGTTTCCCGCTAATCCCCCCATTTCTTCCTGTTGGGGGTCAATTTTCGGAAAATCCTTTCTTAGTGCTCACTTACATCATGAAAGGAACCCCTGTACCAAATTTCAAGTTTCTAGGTACAGTAGTTTCGGCTGTGCGTTTATACATCAGTCAGTCAGTTTAGCCTTTTATATATATAGATAGATAATAGGCCTTGTTGCCTGAAAAAAAGTTGCTCTATTCTTTTCTATAATATTGCAACTGTTATCGGATGTAAATAATTTATTTATATTGCAATTTTTACTACATTTTTACTGTTTCGTAAAATAAATGATAAACGCGCGCATTTATAATTCTAAACGAGGCAATTTCCGATATTAATTAGTGCATTAATCACTTTCTATGTGAATACTTTGAAATATGGCTCTTGTGTGTTTCTTGTGTGGCGAATCACGACACAATCGAATAACGAATGACCATTACATGTACTTACAGCTGCGTCTGTAGTAGTTACATACATAGAATAAGAATTATTTCTTTGTAGAGCTACATTGTAACCTGTCTTATAATAATTATCTTAAAAAATTATGGAGAAGGCAAAAATAAGTGACTCCCACGGGACAACTGACCAAAATAATTAGTATCACAAATATGAGCCAGGTTTAGGTTATGTGAGTTCTTCAGCTGCCCCGAAGGGCTTAAACACTCTAAAATACGAGCTCCGCGGGATAGGAGCTCTATCAACTTTTCTTTTGAATTAAAAATAGAAATCATTAAGTAGTCAGTTTTTCCACGCGGTTGCGCCATGGGGCAAACTTGCATTGAGCTACTGAAGCTATGTTTTTTTTGCTTAAATCCCATAAGAACTTCACCTTTATGCCCATCTCCAGACAACATTATCTCAATAGCTATTCATAGATACTATCGTAATATCTTGTGACACTAATTCAAGCATCTTGACCTAGCAAATCGCTAGTAAAAGCCATCAATCAGGCATTCATATCGTTGTCGCCGATCGGTCACAGCGTCAACTCACGCGCAAAAACACAAACATAGCTCCTAAGCATTCATTACTTGTTTGATGTTTACGTACGATGGCTAACTTTCCGAGCCAAACCCAACTTGAAATATTTACCTTTAAGGTTTAAATTCCAATGGACGTATAGTTTGTTTTGTTTATATGTGAGCAAGTACGCTTAACGCCGTATTGAATTGAAACCGTCATGTTCGAAATTTAAAGTTCAAATTTCATTCATACCTGTGTTCGGATCTGTCGTTTTGTGTAACATTAAAAGCGCGTAGCCTCTTAACTTGAGTTTTATGTGGTTAGGTTTAAGGTTGGTTTTGTGTCGTGTTCGGCCGGTGAGTCGTACCACTCGGTGCCAGGCGGCGCAGGCGCAAGAATGCGCGAGTACTGTTACGAACGAGTATCGATTGTTAGATACAAAGATCGGCAGCGTTCGGATTTGTTCGCGATTTTTCGGGTAATCGTATGAATGACTTGAGATGCGCGGTAGCGTGGGTAGTAGGTAGTGTTTGGATTTGAATGGTCGTGTTCTACTACTAAGTACTAGGTTCATATCCGCCTCTAAAGCTGTTTTCCACCGGCGAGGCGAAGCGAGACAAGGCGCGGCGTTAGAATTTTAATTTGTATGAAAAAACCATTGCCCCGAATTTTTCAATACAAATTTCAATTCTCGTCTCGCTTTATATCGTCTGGCCTCGCCGGTGGAAAAGCACCTTAAGGGCTCGGTATTGAGGTCACCCCTGGGCCCGAAGACTGTTATTTTGGATGCGTCTTGAGATGACCACCTGACTTAAGACCAGTTTATTAATATAACTCTTAAGCTCTGATTTTTATATCAGTATTAAGTAGAGCCTTAGTTAAAAAAGAAGAAGATGAATTATGTACCTTAGCATAATGTCTTGTTTGTTTTGTAAAACTTGGTAAATTGGTATTATAGTTGTTTTCTATTTACGGTCAACAAGTTTATTATTTTTTTCAACAAACTTATTTTAGACCAGTGAAGTTATAATAATGTTTTCTTGAGAGTTTTATACGTATACGAAACCAAGACCAAGACTAATTGGTTTTAAAGTATCTTGACGTATTGTTGAGTATAATGGAGAAATAACATTGATGTTATGACTTTGAGAGATAAGGAGCCGGAAGTTAAGTTGTTGCTTCCGTCGTCTTAATGGGCAGGGCTAGGTTCGACTTCGATGCAAAATAAGACAAGTAATATAAAGATTTTAGGTTAATTCTTTGGTAATTAATGATTCAGAGACTCAAATCTAGTTAATTTGCTAACTTTTGTTTTTTTTTCATAAATAAATATTTTACGCACTAAAATAAAACAAAATTTAAACGTTGGTGTTTTTAGCCATCTTAGCGTAATTAATTAATAAACATCAAATTTTCTTCACCAACTTTTTTATCCTTACTAATGCGTCAGTATGTTTGTTTTTTGTTCCAGTTACTTACATGTGAAATTTGATACAGAGATAAATAGTTTCAACCTGAAGACGGACAAAGTATAGAGAAGTTTTTTAAATTAGTAAACAATAATGCTTACTTTCCTTATATGGTTGTAATGTCTTGTTATTTAACCATATGGTTTCCTAAACAACTCAAGTTACAACCTGCCACACATGTTTATACACGTCAAAACACACTCTTATCTCCTTACCACTAAAGTCGTATTCAGACATCAACATAGATCTGTCGCCGCCTGAATACACTATGAAGCTACGTGACTTATCTCGAGTCCCATCCATTGTACTCGCCGAATTAATTCCGCACATACAATACAGCGTACAAGTGCGCTTAATGAGGGCGGAGACGATTGCTGACGCCGTCAGAACAAGCAATGGACGCTTTAATTAATTTCAAGACGTGTTCGCTTGCGGTTATGGCGTAGCATTACTTGTTCATTATGTTGACTTGAGAATATCGTGTATATCGTTTAAGAGAATTATTTGAACCACAATCTCATAGTGTTTGTTTGAAACCGCAGTTCTTTACCTAATGCTCTAATATGTGTTGGGCGAGCAATTTATGATAATTATTCGATTTTAAACGGCCTGAAAAAAAAAACTTCTATAATTATATGACTCTAATTTTAAAGCGAATACGTAACGATTTCGAATGAAGTATAAAACAGAAAGTCAAGAATATTATGATATAGGTACTGCCAAAACCAACTTACTTTAATAATAATAAATCGAATTACGATGACCTTTTTACCTACTACTATCATTCTGCTCTACAACACACCCTTTATAGAAAATGTATCACACAACCAACCATCCTGTATAGCCTCAAATAAAAACTTTCGGTATAGGTAATAGATATACAGGCAATTTTGGGCAGCTACGAGTATATGCAATTACAGGCAGTTATAGGCTGTTGTAGGGTCGTATAACTGATCCTCGACATCGAGCCGCGCGATCGACCGCCGGCTTGTTTATGTCCCTGGGGCGATCACGACCACTAGCGACTTGGTCTGTGAAGGTTGGAGACCTCCACGTCACGTCTATGGCTCGATATTTCAAAATAGGAACGCTAGAAAATAACATACTGTCATGGTCAGAACTAGAGAGAACCTATTTGGATTTTGTAACGGAACCTTAGTTTTTACTCAAGGGTTAATACATATTATTTAAGCGTTTTTGACTGCGATTTGTCCACCTAGAACTCGTTTATCGATATTTTCTTGGGGACTGTGAATTTTTCCAAGACATAAAGTTTCTTATTGCCTACAAGACATAGGTTTTCTGTGATAAATTTGAATTAGTAACTACAACCGTTGTAAGCAATAAATTAAAGGGAAGTAATTAAATGGTCAGCCGTTATTAAAATTGATCAGCAAAAAAAATCAGCAATTAATTCATTTGGGCAGCATAAAAAAATTTGGGTGGCAATAAATAAAAATCGGGCTACAACTCTTTGTTCAGCAAACAGTTTATAAACGGGTAACATTTTAAACAATTTCGATCAGCTTTTTTTGTCATTTGTCTGCCTAATAAACAGTCGAGCTGCAAAATAATTATTTGGGCAGCAAGATTTTACAATTGGTCAGCAGAGAAAACATGTCTGTAAGCAGTTTAATTAAGAGGTTTAATATTAAAATAATGGTCATCTATAATATAGAAGTGGATTGCGTTTAGTTTGAAAAGTCAGCAGTGTTTTCAAGTTAAGTTTTGTCACACAATTTTCTATCACAATCACACCCTAGATTAATCAAAATTTTGATCATAAATATGAGGTAGGTTAGGTTAGGTTCGTTTTTATATCAGGCCCGGAGGGCCAGAACAACCCAGAAATAGGAGATCCGCGTGAGCGGAGCTCCGTCGACTCTGTTAAATTTGTAAATTTGATGGTGGGTTTGGGATGTGTGTGTTGCCGGCACGGCAGTAAATTTGTTAATTACACCTTTGTGTACACAACTGTACCCAAAAGTGTATCTATTAGGAAACACTGCATTGGTATTTAAAAAGGGGATCTATAAGGAATAAAGGCGAACTTTTTTCAAGGGTGTATCTGCGAGGAAAGTGTACTCTAGAGGAATAATTCTAAATTGAATAATTTACAAAAAAAGAGAGTATATTTGAATGAACTTTGTAATAGTTGCGCCCATTTTGTTGATGACCAATTTGATTTTATTGCTTCCTTATTTCTGCTGGACAAAATGAATTATTTTGCTTACCTTCTGATTGCTTACCAAAATTTAATTATCTGTGGGTCGTTCAGTGCAGCTCAAATATTTAATTTGCTGACCAAAATGATTTAGAGCAGCCCAATATGTCATTAATTGCTGACAGATTTATAAATGGTTGCTAACCATAAGTTGCTTACCAACTAGCTATTTTGGCTGACCAAATACATATTTCTGTTCACCAAAATGAGAATATTTTGCTGACCGGTTAATTGATACCCTAAATTAAATAACCCATTTATTCAGTAAAATGGTCATAATTACACATCCATAATATACGAGAATCTACTACAATTACAAAGCAAACATCCAAAAAGTATAGTAAATGAAAATTATTCCATGACCACTTTAGACTATATCAAAGTGACGTAATCAATCAAAACGTAAGAGACTTCTTATGATTTTATTTACAGTGTCACTTTGACATTGTCCAAAGTGGTCTCCGGATTAATTTCCTTGACTGTACTCAATTACTTACTGCCCGCGACTTCGTCTTTACGAGACATAAGGTATATTTTTCCCTAATTTAGAATTCATTTTCTTTGTTGACAATAAATACTCACTAGAGTTGAGTTTCTTGCAACGATTTTTTTCAGAAGTGGTCTCTTCTTGGGGAAGCTGGTAGACTGGTAGACTCAGACATGTGAAATGAACACATGGACGCACAGAATAATGATTTTCATTTTCATTTTCATAGAGAGGGCAGTGAGAGTGAGAGGATAGTGAGGGAGTTTATTAAAATAAATATATAAAGTGCCCAGGTCCATACTCACCGCGACCTCCCAGGTCTCGCGATTGATTGGCTCCCAAGAGCTAATCCTTATTGGTATTGACACGTCCCCCTCATACCCCCCCCACTATAACACGCGGTTTACCTACTGTTAACTACGCTAACCTGGGTACTGTTTATCAATTATTATATTAATATAATATAATTAGATAAATAAAAACCCCGTTATAGTGGTGACCCCTTTTTCAGGCCTGATATCTCTAACACGGTCCCATCGATGTTCATGAAACTCGCTAAAAGCTAAGAACTCCCGCTAGATAACCTGCTTTCAAATAAAAAAAACTGCATCCAAATCGGTTCATCCGTTTAGGAGATACCTACGATGCCACAGACAGATACATAGATATACACGTCAATCTTAAACCCCCCCCCCCCCCTCTGAGTGCACTAAGAACCTTGTAATTATGTTTGTTATTTCCACTTATTGCAACCAAGCTTGTCAGTACAGTTTGAAGTTTTTCATGAAAATAGGTACTCAAAGTGCTCAGCATTTTCGTTGGCTTACTGTACATTTGTTTTGGTTATTTCTGTATGTATTACAACATATTATACTATACTTTCTTTTTTTACTTATGCCTACTCGTTGCCACATTCTGCTTTTCTTATTTTCCTCAATCACCCAACGGTTAGCTGGAAGAGATCCTTAAAAGGGATAAGTTCGCCTTTGTACATTCCTATTCTGTAAACATTGTATTTGAATTTCTGTGTTTTGTACAATAAACTGTTTAGATACATACATACATATTTTATAAGCATTGGTAGAGCCACATTGTGGTCCTTTGCTGGTTGCAGTTACAATAAACATTTCTGCATTTCATTGCATTTTGATAGAGCGCTTATCGCATATACTTTGCATTTAATATTACATCGATAAATCTTAAATGTACTACGCTCCGGACGTGTAGTATGCATTACACTTTCTAGTTTCTTTACTTTTTAAATCTTATTAAGGGTCGATTTCACCAACATTGTATTTAAGGGAGAGTAGCTATCCCAGTATAACTTTACGCTAACGATTTACGCAATAGTTAACTTCAATGTTGTTTCACCACAGTAATCTTTGGATATCTTTCTCCCGCTATAAGTACTCTATGAAGCGTAGAATTGGCTTAATCCTACTTGAGTGTAAGGCCTGAGTGGACGCTCGAAGCGGGGCGTTCGGCGGGGCGGGCAGCGTGGCGGGCAAGCGTCAACCACATTTGTGCAGCGTCGACTCAGGACACCAGTATGAGTTTCATTTGTTTAACATGCACGCCGCACGCCCCGCCCCGCTGCACGCCCGACTCGAGCGTCTACTCAGGCCTTAGCCAGTCTAAAGACTTATACTACGTTGGTTCAATTGACTCTAAATCACTCAACTGACATGTTAGATTTAATTACCTACATTTAATTACAAGTCCAGGCTCGTCTTGACTTCGTCGTTGAATAATAAACATAATTGATCGATCACAGCGCATCTACCGCGTCCTAATTTGAATCTAAACTAGCCATTCAAAGAAACACAAAAAATCGTCAGCCATTTAGGAAGAGTTCATGTTTTTATGGGAAGAAAAAGCAGTGTGAGCATACACATATACGTGGCTATAATTGCTTCGTTTGTTAAGTTAATAGTGAAAGATAATTACAAAATTCTTAAATAACAACAAAATTGCTACGCAAACGCAGAATTTCCAGATTTTTCACCTTAATTTTCCTCTTTTAATTAACTGCATGTTTACGCAAATTCTCAGTGATGTGTAAAAAAACTCCCGGTGTTTTTAATCAAATTTGTTTGCGTACATATTATGCTAAGGCCCGCGTCCAAGAATCCTATTACTCCCTGGCATTTCTATATTCCCTTTTTTAATTTGCCCGTTCTGTTCCAGGTAAGTGCGTCATCCTGGAAATACCGGGAGAGCAGGATTGCAAGGGTAATTTTAGTTAGTAAGGGAATAATTAAAAATAGTTTAAAGTGTTTTATGAAGGTAGTTTATATTTAGTTTTAATTTATTGTAGATACCTACTTATAGAGGCTCGAATAAGAGTGGAGTCACATCTATCAGCACCGATTCGCATTTTTCTATAGAAAATGACTGTTTTGTATAAAGATGCGTACGGGTACACTACATAATTCCGAATAAATCAAAATTCCGAATTTTCATAATTCCGAACGCAAAGTTTTGATAGAAGACTTTTTGTTATCGCTTATAATAAATCAAACCTAACGTAACCTACGTATGACAATTAAATTATGAACTTAATCTAAAACAACTCCAGCGTAACATAGCTTTCGCCATTACGATAATTCGATATGAAACGATTATGATAACATTGATAACATGTCAAATGCAGTATGGTTTTACCCGGTAGACACGCCCTGTTGGAAAGTTCAACGCCGCCCATGAATGCCCTGCGACACGGAGTTCCATGAAAATGGAAGCAATCAAAAGTTGCCAGGGGCCGTATTATAAACTGTTGGAACCACCGTGTTCCATTCAGTGAAAAGGATTAGAACTATAATTATTCGAGTCATATATAGCTGTCCCTTTCATTGCCTGGAACGTGTCAGGTTTTGAGAGCTCATAATAATTTGGGCACCAAGCTGAATTCCATTGCAGACTTATATTTTAGTTGTAATTGAAAAGGGGGTTGCTTCTGCGGAAATACACATTATCATGCGGTGTAACTTCATTTTCCAATACAACTAAAAAAAACTGTAATGTAATTTAGCTTGGTACCCAATGGAAAATGAACTACATGTACCGTGTTCGTTTTTACTTATGTACAACTCAAATGGACCATTTTTGGCTAAAATAGCTATTTTAAATAAAATAACGCAATCACAGACAATATATTGGCTTATTGATGTTTAAAATGTTTACACACAGTTTGCTTTATTTAAGTACGATAAAGGAGCTGTTTTAGCCATTAAAGGTTCATTTTGAGGTTATAAAGTTGTTTACTACATTAGACAAGTACCTAAAAATGAACACAGTATATTAAGACCTATATTTAATAAGTTTAATCACATATCATTTAACTCGGTTGATTCTGGTCCAGACTTCATACAAGCTTGCCCATGGTCATTTACACAGTTATACTAGCTGAACTTGTTTTTAGTATCTTGTTTTGTAAATATGAATGACTTGCGTTGCGAACTGCGCGACCCTGACCGCGGCCGATCCATCACTGTCACTCATTATTGCTCTATTGTCACGTAAAAGTCATTAACTTGCCCTCAAGGCTTCGCTATTTGGCTAAACTACAGAACACAAACAAGAATCTAATAACGTTATGACATATTGGTTAAGGTTATGTTAGTACATTAGGTTATGTTATACAACTAGATAGCATCATGCACTAGTGTATAATCTGTGGTCGTGCGAACAAAAATGTCACATGTTTGGATAATAGCAAATTACGTCGCAAAAAGGAGCGCCCTCACTGAGAGCATTCGCGTGTAGTGAGCATTCGGCGCGAACATCGAGTGGTGAGTACCTAACCTTTGTAACGCTCGGCTCAACGTCCACGCCACTCGAATATTCACGCGAATGCTCTCAGTGAGGACGCTCCTAAACACAATAAGCATTCTGCATTTTAAAGAATTGACGCCTCGCGGGTTCGGAGTTTGTGCGAGTCTCAGCAAGTCACTGTGACGTCATGGAGTCGCAGCTACTATAGTTTTTACACCATAGAGTTGGCCAGATTTGTTGTTCTAGACTAGAGGAAAGTGATACGAAGTAATAAAAGTCTATGACACAACGTTAACAATTCGATAGCAATATGGTTTAAAAAAGAAAGAGAAAGAAGTGTTTAGAAAACTAGATAGATGAGAATAAAGTCGAATAGATATCCTTTACCTTAGCCAAGTCATTTGATTCAACCATAACTAAATTCGGAAAACTGATTTGACAGTTCATTCAAATGATTGATATCTAATGTGGAGCTACATTTCTCTATAATAGAGGTTCAAAAGTTCTGAAATCATCTCAAGCAGGTTTAAAGACTTTCCAATCTAGATATAATTGATAAAATGATTAGCAATCTATATATTTATTATATAAAAGGCAAAACTGACTGACTGACATATCAACGCACAGCCGAAACTACTGTACCTAGAAACATGAAATTTGGTACATGGGTTCCTTTCATGATGTAAGTGAGCACTAAGAAAGGATTTTCCGAAAATCGACCCCCAACGGGAAGAAATGGGGGGAGTAGCGGGAAACTAATTCTACGCGTACGAAGTCGCGGGCGTCCTCTAGTGTTTGTATAAAATACACCCGAAGAATCAAAATCTAAACCAAGATAAAACTGGCTCTTTAGAAAGGATTAGAAACAACTAGATCCGTATCCATTAGTGCATTTAATGTAACAGCACGACCAAATGCGTCACGTAGTCAAATGTCAAGGTAATTACTAGACTTTTAAATGGCAAAAAACTTCTTTTTATCTGACTATCGGAGCTCTATTCCATTTGGTTTTAGCCTGCCTTAAGAGAACTATCAAATATATAGAAACCCTCGTTATAATGGTGGCTCCTACTTTAGACCTTATATCTCTTAAACGGCCTATCCGATTGTCATGAACCTTACCTTAAAACAATACTGATTAAAATTTCTTTATTAAAACAAACCGCATCCAAATCGGTCCATCCATTTAGGAGCTACAATGCCACATACAGACACACAGATATACCCCAAAGTTCAAAATCTGTAGAGAAACGTAGGTATGAAACCTTCATAGAAACATAGGCACAAAGACAATCAAGGGACTAATCATGTTTAGATTCAGGTTACTTATTGCTCAATGTAATGTTACAGCGTAAATAGCAGAGCATGTCAAATTATCATAAATTACATTGAGGCAATCCAAGCATCGATTGAATTACTGAGTTTCTGCTAGAGTCACTACTCTGCTCAAGCTGTCATATTTGGTTGCTTCTTACAAGATAGTTATGAAGATGGATAATTGTGAAAAAGCGTCTTGATTCCATACCAGCCTAACAAGACGTTACTAACTACATACTAAGATATTATTAGCTTTCGTTGATGTAATTATCATCATATCAGTATATATCCAGTTTAAATCGCATCAGCCAAAATATATCTTAGTTGGCAAAAATATTGCGTTGATAGCGTCACTTCTATCCTTTCCGGAACATACACATAGCCGATGTGAAATTATACTCGTGTTATTTCAAGTGTTTAAAGTAAAAACATATTATTATAATGGCGGCTGAAAAACGTCCCAACCTTGCACTTGACAAAGCCCCGGCGGAACTGATGCGCGCGAAAAGCGGAACGCTGCGTCACGCGGCGTTTCTGCCGCGGGAAATGTCATGTTTATTTTAAGATATTGTAATTTTCGCGCTACCATGTGATACATAGATGTTTTGTTGTGGATAAGAAATAGTTTTGAATTTTAATATGATTTAGAATTTAATATCAATTAGTGAATGACAAAAAGGTTCCTTTTTTTTAAGTTTTAACTATTGTCTTTAAAGATTTAAATTGTTTCAAGAAGATGTACATAAAACATTGTTTATTCCGATACCCTAAAAGAATTTCAGAAGTCTAATAAATACTGGATTTATGCAAAATGCTGCTCAAATACTACTTGACACTACGAGCAGTACGAGTTAGAAAGAGACTTCCGCTTGTAATTTGTAACTTGTAGCTTCGTGAAACGGGCCTCAGATAGTGCTTTCGTTTTCCCTATTATCTGTTAGTTGTCGCTGTTCAAACCAAAAAGGTGTGTGTGAGAGATTTGGTTTGCACTGCGCCTTTTTTGCCTAGGGCGGTGATGGTGCTAGGTAGTGTTGCTAATTCTATCAGAAAGCCTAGAAGACTTCGTTATGACGGTGATTCGATGTGACATGCCCATTAACATTGCACTAGTTAATTAAACATGATCATAATATTGTAGTACAGTTGATCTGTGTGACAGAACCAGAGGGCTTATTGTCTAACGCACTCGCAATCGCAACGGGTTTCGAAGTGGAGCAATTGTTTTCATTTTGTATGCAGACAAGCCTTCGATATTCAAAATGAAAACGATCGTGATTGCGAGTGCGTTAGACAATAAGCCCTCAGCTTTATTTTTAAAAGTAAATAGAAAGAACACCAATACAATGGCGATCCCTACCTGAAGATAAAACCTAGCAAGGAACCATCTCGATTAAGCTAACTTTATTTTAAAAACCGCATTCGAATCAGTTTATGAGCTACGATACCGCAGCCAGACATATACACTCGTTTGACTTATAACACCCCTCTTTTTGCGCCAGGGGTTAAAGTACAATAGCCCCAAAATATACTTTAACATGAAACAATCTCGCATCTCGACTACCTCAATCACGAGGGCCATAAAGATCATCTCCGAAAACAATAATAAATCTCACGAGATCAAATCGACCCATCTCCCTAATACGTGTAATGTTCGGGTTATGACCCCCATTTGCAATGGTCCCCACTGCCCCCAATTTGGGGGCAATAAGGCCAAGGGGTAATGAAGGATTTTTGTACCCTTTCTAGCTGCGGCGATATTTTAGCACGACTAGCACAATTTGGTTTTTCCGTTTGACTTTTGTTATGAATTAATTAAAGAAAGCGTACTGCGCGCAGCATCAGCGTTCCGCGGATAAAAAAAATCTTTCATAACTTTTGCAGTTATTATTTTTGCAATGACGTGGATAAGCCTCAATAGGCTAGCTTATTTCAATTTCAAAATAAAGTAATTTTCTTCTAACAAAAACACTTTTACATTCATGAAATTAGTTACAAGATGCCTGCGTCAAACGGATATGTAAAAAAGTAAAATTATTATGGTTACGTTATTTTCTCAACTATTCTCTCTGTACTATGTCTGTTGGTTTGGACGCTCCAATTTCCAAAGACGAAGTAAGCGAGAGCATCTTTACCATGAGCATTCAGAAATCGAATTCTTTATTTTGTTTGCTGAATTTATTTCTGAACTTTTATTCCATTGTTTTCAGCCCATTTTGTTTCTATATCGGAATTGTATTGTTAACGTTATGGAGGCTCTTATTTACTTGATAGTAAGAGCTACTATAAAGTCAACTATATGGTTGGTAAGTTGATCTACAACGAATTTGAACAAAGCCCCAGAGAGCGGTGTTTAATTAAATATTATTTTACTGAAATAATACTTTTCCAAGCACCCTAAGAATAATTTTAATTACCAACTCCGCAGTTAAAAGTCGTTTAAAAATATTAGCAGAGAAAAGATTTATTTTAAATCAAAGTAAAATTTGAATACAATTTCTCATAAAAAGAAACTTCTAATAGATTCCGCCCTTTTCATTCTTTATTTTCTTTGTCCCTTGAGAACTGGAACAATTCGATTATTTTCGTTTCGTTTTTTCCCTAGTTTTAATAACTTTTTATTGAGACCCTTAAAATCTTTTGCATGTAATATTACGATATACCTTTGAAAGAGTATTGTTGTTTTTTAAATGTTATTTTTTAAATGTTATTTTATTCAAGTTTCTGTAATACCCGACCCATATACGTCACGACAACATGGATAAAGTTGGTAACACTTTAAAAATTACAAACATTTTTACCCTAAATACTTTAACCAAATTATTTTTTCGAAAGTTATTGCTAAACTGGAGCTATTTTTATGTAAGCTAAATTTGGATCTAAGAGCAACATCAACGAAGAAAGTAATTAAACAACAGAAAAAAAACGTTCGGAAAATGCCTCTTCGGATTTATGTAACGGGATAGATACTGTATTTACCTAAATTTGTCAATAAAATAATATTTTTTACAATGACGAAATCATGGAACAAAGATACAGATAAATCTATACTTAGAAGTCTATAAACAAATTTTCTACCGCAATAAATAGGCTCCAATAAATCATGCCGACAGTTTAAAAGTCGTCAGAAAAAGGCTCGTCGTGTGCATTCCAAAAAGCGCACCGCCCGTGATAATGCCAGCCCGACCGAGCATCTGTTATGATGGCCTATTCATCCAAAAATCCCATGTGCACCATCACACCCAAGCTAATTTAAACCTTAAGAGTTATTTGGTAAGGTTGAAAGAGCAATATCGGTTTGTATAGATATGCCTTATTTTCTGAGGAGGAAAGTGTTGTGCCGGCAATTTTGCCGCTCGGTGCCAACATTTTCTTCCTAGATAGCTTTTAATATTCGTCGTACCTGCGGAGTCAAGGCACAAGCAGCTGCGATTAAAAGCTGCTGGTTTAGAATCACTAATATACAGTGTGTGACATCCATACGAACATATATTTTGACAACAGTTAATATGCATCCTAATTAACATAAAAACATGTATATTGTTAACGTAAGTTGTACTTTTTTTCATGCTAACTAATTCGCCACGCAATGTATCTAAAAAAGGCTCAATTATCCCTCAATTAACTTGAAATTAACTTAGACTTAACGTTACACATTGCTGCTCGATGGACCCTTTAAAAATGAATTACACTAAATTGATTGAAGCTATTAACTTAATTCCTTCTTTAAACGGTTCACAGCACTTAAAGCTATCGTAACTTAAAATTTATGTTCTTATGGATGTTACACACTGTATATACAGTACATACAGACGAAAATAGCTTTCAAGAAATCCAAAATCAAAGATTGAACCCGACGTAAGAATAAGTATTTTTTTCGCTTCCGCTCCGCTTTTGCCTTGCGCTGTTTCAGCATCGCACTCGTTACGGCATACTCGGCGTTACACACTGCACCGTCGACACCGCAGTGCTATGCCGAACACTCTTATTGAAGCATCTACGCTTTAACCATGTTATGACCCTCTTCCGCCTGTGGCTTGCGCCGCACTCGCGTTGCTCTCGATACGGCATACTCGGCGGTACGCGTTGCACCGCCGACACCTATGCCAAATCCTTATTCAATGCGTATAGTTCAATAATCTCATTGAATTATGCATTGGTTGCATTGCATGTCTGTTGTTATTTTTTTAAGGGTATGAAGTAGCTTTGAATCGTTTGATTGAAGAAGTGTCTTTTTTTTTCAAACACTTAGCGCTGGTGACATTAAAATTACGTTCTGTTGAAAATTACCTTGGAATATTAAAAAATACCTTTTAGTATTTTTATAAAGGTTTTTTCGAACTTAATGAAAATAAAATTTTTTTTTTTCGCCTTAAATTAGACCTTTTATAGGATCTTTGGTCACACTTTTTTTTATGGAATTGGGCCGTTGTCCAACTTAGTTTTACCCCAATTTGCTTTAGAAACAACATTCCTTTTTTACAATACTGTCGCTACAGGTACGGAGCACAATAACAAAATAAAAACTATCATAACGTTAGCAATATAACAACGATGTGGTTTAAGGCAAATTGGAATATAGGTCATGAGTCATGATTAAGTGATCAGACCGAAATAACGACAAACAACGGATTTTTTAATGGAAAAATCATTCTTTTGAAAACTCTCTTATCTAAAAAACGTCTTCGTTGCCAAAGATTTGTACTATTTATTACTATAACCCTTATTTATCCATGCATAAAACTAAACGGTTTATTATTTCTATTATTGTCATCGTCACCGTTTGTATGCAGTGCCGATCAAACGATTATTTGCAGTTTTTCAGTCCCAGCTCTGTCCTCAGGGTCGAAGCTTTACACAGAACAAATTGAAACCGTTACAACGTAAACTTTTTAATTGTTGCCAGATTAGTCTCCAGCGGCAACACGTTCATCGAACTGTGACGACCAGTTAGTGTTAACGGAACGGTTCGGTGGTTTTTGCACGGGTTAAAGCTTTTATTATTTGGATTCCCACCCCCCATTAAGTAGTGAGCTGAGCATATGTAAATCCTCGACATGCGACGCACGCCCGCGGAGCAGCTGCATTGCACTTGCATCGACATAAATCTGCTGCAGATGCGTCTAATGTTGCACTTGGATGCGACGCTAGAAGAGGCGGGTAAGACAAGGTCTCACAAGCAGCGGCTTTGAAAACCTTGACTTGAAACCAGCGACCAAGATAGTAAAGCAACACAAAGTAGAGTGGCAAACCATTTTTTGCTATCGTTTTTTTTATAAGATTTAGTTTGTAAAATTTGTCTTTTATTGATTTGCTTTACCGTTTTTTAATTAATTTTATTCGTTTATTTAAATTTATTACCCTACATAAGTATACAAATGGCGGACTTAAAGCCCAAAACATAATCGACCAGGTCAACAGAGATAGTGCAGAGGTGCATTAAAGAAGCGCTTTATAACTTTACCTTTTTTTATTTTCAGCTTTTAGCTCCAAATGTTTTTTCTTTTCATATTCTAAATTTGACGGTGTTCTTGAAGATATAAATAAATAAATTATTGATACTCATAGACGAGTTTAAGTCGCAGACATCGCGACAGAAATATGGGGTTAGTTTTTTTATCGCTCAGCTACTTTCTGGGCATTTTCTTTCTTTTCAAATCTGGGCCTCTACGTCACGCTTGTTTTTTGTCGATCCTGCGGGCCTAGTATGCCTGCGTCCATATCGCGTGTCAAATGTGGATAAAGCATCCGTCAGTCTCGTTCTTATTTACGTGTCAGAAGGTGACGAAAGCCTTATCCAAACTTTGTCACGCGATAAACGCAGCCATATTGGGGACCCTGCTTTTTGTCTGCTTTAGTACTTGTTTTTAATAAATGTTTTTTTCTTTCTAATAACGCAACATACATCTTATGTTCTTTATCAGGTATAAACTTTGTATACTTCTTGCAAAACTCGGGGCTTTAGCATCCTTAAGCTCACGTCACTATCTCTTAAGCCGGTAGTTTTGTAGTTATTAATAACGTCTGTAAATCTAAGTTATGAGTTGCATCGTAAGGAAGAGGCTGCAACATATAAGTAGACCTTGCCAATTGATGGGCTTCCTGTTCGATTCCGGAAATGCTGACATCTTAGCGTTTATAGGCAATAACGATGATCAGTAGCTTGATATCATGGGAAGGTTACTAAGGTTTTAAAGCTACTTAGGGTTGTATTAAGTTTTAGAGTGTTAGATTAGCTTGCTTGACATTTAGCAAATTTGAATTTTGTCCAATTCTTTCATGTTCCTCAAGTGATGGAGGATTATGACGTACACCTACATATTTTTAGTAACCTAATTTCTCACATCTAAGCAAAAATTATGCGTTTTTGCCTTTGCTTGATGATACTTGTTAATATTATAAATGCAGAGTGAATTTGTTTGTGCCACGGAATAACGATCAACGATATACGCGGACGGAGTTGCGGGGAAAAGCTAGTCATCAAATAAATCCCAGGCGTCTCCACCAGTTCTATAGCAACGTGTGGGTGCGGGCCGGTTTGTCATCGCTGTTATTGCCGCGTCAGCTCGTTATGATATCGCTTGCTCGTTAGCTCGCTAAGACGCGGGTGCGACGCGATGTAGGCTGTAACTCATATACGCATTTTCCCATGGATTTAGCACTAGAGCAATTCATTTTGAATACAGCGTAAATCAATGGCAATAATATTGATTTTTTAAGTAGTTAAAATGTACTTTAAGGAAATGAGATATTAAGCTACTACGTCTTTATAATTTTATGTATTTTAAAAGCGATACAATTACTACCTATGCGTTAACTTCAAATTATTCAAAAAATAATGGAACATAAGACCTTAAAAAATGTAATTTAATTTTAAAATACTTAATCGGTAAACTCAAAGTAAATAAATTGTTGAAGATACTGAAGATCGCGTACACATTCACATAATAAAACAGTCTATGTGAAAAACCCTGCTCGTTTTTCGGTTTAAATTAAGTTATGCAATTTTCATAATCTAAGTAAAAAAAACATCGCTATGTGATAATATAATATTGTTAAGTAAGTTTCAATTACAATTTAATCATAACTTTTGTATGCATTCAAATAGGCAACACATACTATGACTTGCAAATCCATGCATGATACGCGGATAAAACCAGTCCGGTGAGATAATCGCCGCGGACTGGTCGAGACGGAAATGATACTGGCCGGTCCACCCGCTAGGTCCGCCCTGCGCCCGGCGCGGCCGATCCAGTCATCGCGGGCATACAGCAACTAGTAGTGGCGGGAGAACGTTATGTTTTACTCGTTGCAAGTATGCATAATAATTTAGATATTATAGCAAATAAAAGATTGCACAAAGTAGTATTAGATAGATACAAACCAATGTAATGGTGACCCCTTCGTTCAGAGCTGATATCTATTAAACGGCTCAACCGACTTATGAAAGCTAGTTAAGAACCACCGCTAGAAAACCTAAGTTCCAATAAATAAATAAAGCCTCCAAATCGGTTCACCCGTCACACACAGACACATACTCACACACACACAGCTGTCACACGCAGGCCACCTAATGTTAAGTGGGATCTGAGACCCATACACATTCGCAATCTCAAGACTACAATCTCAAGACTGCAAATGCGTTGCACACCCTTAGGACTAAGATGGGATGCATCTATGCTAGTCATTTCATCTTGTCTTATCCCCACGCAAAAACAAAACAATATGAACTCTACTGCTTGGCGATAGGTTAAGTTAAAGTATAAGATGGTTGTAATGATAAGGAAACAAAAGTTTTATAAAGTCCCACCACCACTAAATATAAAACGTTTTACAGTAATTTTATACAAATGACATTTCCAATACAGGAAACTGAATCCAAAATTTACATACGAAAACTCGACTCAACAAATAACAACAAATAACAAAAAGAGTGAACCTAGCAATACCTGTGACCCTAGACGATAAAGTTCAAGTCCCGGTCATCTGAATGTCATTTAAAATTTGAATCTAATTCTCGCTCTGACGTTTCTACTCTGATATAGTGACAGATAATATAAAACCCAGTTGAAGATAAATAAAATCGTGACACCTGCTATATTTTTTTCTATTTTCATCCATATACCTTTGTGACAGTTGTGACAGTTTTAATATCTCGGTATTTATCTCTCGGTATAGATCTGCCATTTTGAATAAAAACGGCTAAAGTCCATACGCCGAAAAAAACACGTTTCTGTAGTGTATAGGGTCATTGTTGTATCGGTTATTGTAATATCTACACTAGAAAAAATTCAAATGTCTATCTATTACGGTTTAAAAGATTCAGCCCTGTGATGTGACAGACGGACGGACAATGGAGCCCTATTTTTATCAAACCACGATTAGAATAGGAATACATGAAATAAAATTATCAATGGTAGATTGTGCATATAAATTATTATTTTTATTTCATTACGGTGAAGTTCTAAAGCTTCGGAAACAAATTATATTACTTAAATAAAATTAAACGGTGTAATTACTTTAAGATAATTTCTCGGCACCGAACGTTTATTTTTACTTATGATTTACGATTCATATTTTATAATAAAATATTTTATGATAGGTTCGATTCGATAACGAGAAAATTAGAGGTAAGTGAAAAATAAAGATATTTTGTCAAATACTTTAGTAATATTTTTTGTAAAACAAATGACTCAACATTTACCAAGAATAGAGTTCAAATGTGTAGCGACTGTCTATGGATAAGCATACTTTGTAAATCTATTATCTATAAGTGCCTGCACTTAAAGTATTAAGATGAAGTTATATTAGATTTTCTTATCATTATATTTTTTAATTTTATAATGTGTTGTGCTCATGGTAAGTACTTTCAAATCGTATTCTAATCGCGGTTTTATAACAAAAAGGACCCATTGGCATCCCTCGCGCACGGAACCTTAATAATTTTCAGTGATATTTTCAATAATGTATGCAATTTTTGCAGCACAATTTGCGGCGGAAGTGAGCATTGTCACATTTGTCACATTATACGGCCGGAAGTGGTTGTCATTACCAGTATTTTGTGTCATTACCGACGACGACAAGGTCTGAACATCATGCTAGTTATCGAGTCACGGCAATCACGTGTCGCGACATTATTACAATAAGGTTCACGGCGATGAGAACGGTGAAACAATAAATCAAACCATAGCAAGGACAAAAGTGTATTGTATTTATATTAATAAAACTAACAGAAGTTAGATAAACATAAAAAAAACTAGAGAAATGCATGCCCAGGGGCCCTAATATGGCTGCATTTATACCGTGATAAAGTTTTAATAAGGCCTCCGTCACCTTCTCACACGTAAATAAGTACGAGAGTGACGGATGCTTTATCCACATTTGACACGCGATATAGACGCAGCCATACTAGGCCCGCAGCTCGAGGAATATTAGTTTAAGAATTGAAGTTTGCAGAATCAAAATCGATTCAGCCAAACGCGAGATAATAAAACATACATAAGTACATACATACATACAAACATACGGATCAAAATGAGAAACTCCTTTTTTTGAAGTCGGTTAAACGACTGTAAAGATTTGAATAAAAAAAATTAACAGGGATTTTTCGGGTGTCTTAAGTCGATCTATCAAATCAGAAAACTCGGTTTTAACCCGAGCGATGCACGATTTATGCACCTAAACTTTGTTTTTGTAAATATCTGCTCGTTGCCACATACTGATTTTCTTTTTTCCTCCATAATCACTTAAATGTTAGCTGGAAGAAATCCCTTAAAGGGATTAGTTCGCTTTTGTACAATATAATTGTATTTAAATTTCTGTGTTTTGTACAATAAAGTGTTAACACACATAGTTACTTAAATCCGTCCACCGCGGCACGATATCATCATTTCGCAGACTTACACTGTAATCAGAGTCGATGGTAATGACGGGCTCATTTCCGTGCTAATAATGAGAAAAGGTAAATCAAAGACTGCTCATTATACTCGCACGATAAAGACTTTATTCTTTAGACGATGTCATAATTTATAGACAATAACCGTATAAGATGTCAAAGCTAATAAGTAACTAGAGTTGGCTGTCTCATTTCCGTGGAACGTCATTCCCTACACCGGATGTTTTTAGGATTGCTGTCGGTATGTTAATAAAATGTGGGAATGAGATTGCACCTAGAATACGCATAAAGATTTGCTTTTATAGGTTTACATTAATATTATACTTACACTTATTAACAAACTTTTGTGTTCTTAAGATAATAATTAAATAAGTTTCTGTCAAAATTTTCATTTTTGGGACAAGCTTTTGTTGCCGACTGTTTTTCAGAATACGCAAATTAAACCTATTTTATTTTATGTATAATTTTTTTAGTCTAAGCAGATTTTATGCATAAAGCTTTTGAACTTTCATGAATAAGATGATCTAAATGTATTTTTTTTAAAAACAACCTGTGAAAATTGAAAAACTCATGCACAATCCTCAATACCCCGTATTAAAACATTCAAAGGTACTCGACGGGGCGTCAATTCCGTATTGAAATCAGAGGTCTGGCTCTGAATGACAAATGCCTTACTTGGAAAACAGGTTCTTTTGTAATTAAAATGTCAAAGAAAATTAACCTTGTTTTCCTTCTAATAAGGGGGTGTTTACGACGAGAGCTCTAACCTACATACGTCTTTTTTAAGGCTAGCAAACCAGCTCGATCCCATCTGAAGTATCATCACGTGTCACCCTATTGCTATTGTCCACGTGTGACCAGATAGTTTGAGCTATGGCTCCAAGGGAGGTTTTCAGTATTTGGATGTCACCATATGGTGGTCACGAAGTTCACATGCAAATATATGAATCTTTGTCCTTTGTGGGGGTCGCTATGGGAGGGTTGATTGTAAGCATTATACGCATCGCGAGATCTTAAGAGCCGTGGTAATAACTGATCTTGGCTGAGACGCCAATCTCAAGATATATAAACATGTCTTGAGACGAGTATCACAGCCAAGATCAGTTCATTAATACAGTCTTAAGATAAGCTTGTTTATAATCGCTCTCTCACTTGCACTTAACTAAGATACGATTTTACACTAACTTAAGAACTGTTTTATGATCTCCCGGTGTACAACTAACCTGAAGTGCACTTAAAAGCATTCCGAGTTATTTTATAATGTAACGCTAGAAGGTTTAATGGTAGCCTAGTGGTTTCAAGACGCGGCTCTCAAGCAGAGAATTGTGGATTCAAATCCGGCTTGAAACTCTGAGTAAGAGTAACTTACTTGTAAGTATGGAATGGAATTTGTTCCTAATTTACCTACTAGGACTTTCTTGAAGAGAAACTTCGTAAAGAATAAACAATTTGTTAGACCTACGTGGAGAAGACTCCTCAGGGTTTTCTGCAAAAATATATCTATAGGTATGATATATGTAAGCCAATTTTATAACGTTATTAACATTTAGAGCTCCATTTCTAAACGGCGACAACGGGACTCTATAGCTAAACCTATCCATCTTTCTGTCTGTTCTACTATTTGCATGATTTATCACTTGCATCATATTTCACCTTAAAAAGAAGCAGATTTAGCCACATAATAACAACTATTGCCAATTTTAATCTCTATTACATTTAATGTTATACTTTCCTCCGTATTTTAAAGCTTACAACTAAAATAAAACACTAATCTAAAGGTAACGTCACAATGCCTTCAGCAATTCCAAGCCCCGCAGGCCGCGTACTGGCGAGATGTTATTACACCGGTATATTGCGACCGGTACAAATGGCGGCCATACTGCACGGCTGGGTGTTCGCTATGCACTTGTTGCTCGAAGTTTATCCAAGTGGAAAAAGAAGGATATCATTTTTTGAAAGCATGTAGCAATAAATGCTATTCGCAACTGATATTGTGATGAAATGCATAGGTGTTTTTTTATGGCTTGGAAAAGACAGCACATGCCACCGGAGGGCTTTATATATTGTCTAACGCACTCGCAATCACGATCGTTTTCATTTTGAAAATCGAAGGCTTGTCTGCATACAAAATGAAAACAATTGCTCCACTTTGAAGCCGGTTACGATTGCAATTGCGAGCGGTGATATTTGTCACCTTAAGACTGCAATCTTAAGGCACACAAAGACCGCAACCTCAAAAAGACTTACCAATATTTTAACCACAGGATTTGGTGAATTTTTGGAATAAGCAATATAAGCATAATAAGCATATGATTAAGACGACCATAATATGGACGGACCCTGGGCCTCTACTATGTAGGCGTAAAAACCATATTGTCTTTGAATAGTTATGGAACCTATTGTTTTTAACTCGGCCGCTGTTACTGTCGAGTAAATTAGAAGCATCAAAACATTGACAATACGATAACAGGGTCAAAGACAATATGGTTTTTACCATGTAGAATCTCGACCCTGCATAAGCTTACATTTTGTACGGACTTCGCAAAAACCTGGATGCATTTGAGGTTATCGCACCTCAAATGCATCTTAGGTTTATATCTAAGGTGGCTAAATGCATAGAATAGTATACCTAAGCGTTTAAAACTGAATATGGTTACCACTAGAGTTTAGAATGCTTTAAATACCACATCGGAGTTAGTTTCTTTGATATTAAGGCAAGAGAATGGGCCTGGGTAAGTGCGTTCAGATAACAAATGCGTTGCGGACTTGCCGACCCTGAGGACTAAAATGGAACGCATCTATGCAAGTAACTTCACTAGCTGCCTTACCCTCCATTCATATCCTGATCACATACAATTTGATAATACGTGTACATGTTTGTTAAAGAGGAGCTGCACGTGTAATCACAGCCTTACCTCATAAAAGTATTGTTTCTTTAGAATTGGGTAATTCATTAAACCATAATGGCGCCGGTTTTCCGGCAACGACATAAGACGATACATTTTCCGGGAAGACTCTGTAAAATTACCCGTTGGCATTCTGCTTCGTGGATTTTAACTCATTTGTTCCCAGAATTTTCAAGTCTCTGCTCCTAATTAACAAGAAAGTGGTTGTGATGTCTTTTTGTAATTTTGGTTACTTTCGTTACGAATACGTCATATTTTAGACTTGTTAATTTGGTGAGAAACAATTGTAAAGGTTTGTAAAGAGAAATGTTAACTGAAAGGCTTTGCAAAAAGTAATTACGGAATTTTCTGTCGGTGTAAATTTAGCTCTTACTAATTAGTCTTAAGCCGTTACAGAATTTACAAAATAAAACACAAAATCGAGGAGCTAATTTGAAATAATTTAGAAACGACATAAATAATTAACAAAACAGAAAAGGAAAGTAAAGTATTATTAGCTTATCTTCAATTTAACAGCTTGTTTCACAAACCTGCATGTGACAGGTAAAAAAACGGTATACATCGCATAGCCAACGAGTTTCTTATTCACTGGGCTCTATTAAAGCCACGCAATGTATATCGAATGGTTATTCATCACCTGCAATTGTCAGATATGTGAATTTATGTCTTTAGTCTCAAATAGCACAAAATAAATTACCTGCAGGCTAGAGGCTTGAATAACCGATCTTAGCCTGGGGGCATATTCCATAAGCAATATGCTGCAGGGGTTGCCTTGGGGGTTGGTTCGATAACTACCGTACATATTTAAGCCTTACTCCTTACTCGAGCCTGGGTGCATGTTTCAGTAAACTTGCCAGTGTTGGATTAGCAATTCCCAACGTTTTGGAAATCTTCTCTGGAAAGTATTGAGAACATTCTCGATAACATATGAGAGCATTGAGGATGTTTTAAATTCACTATTATAAAGATAATAACCCCTGATGTCTAACTTCCTTGAGGTGTATTTTGAGGTGAGGTGAGTGCTTCTTTCAGAGCTGATATGTCTGTAACGACCCAACCGATTTTCTCGCACACTCGCACACACTCGCACACACTCGCACACATACACATACACATACTCACACACTCACACCACTCACACACTCTCACACACACACACACACACACACACACACACACACACACACACGCACGCACGCACGCACGCACGCACGCACGCACGCAAGCACGCACGCACGCACGCACGCACGCACGCATGTTACGGGGGTTGTTACTTATGTAACCAACATAGTAAAAAATAAACAAACGTATAATGAATAAATATATGGTTTTATTGTTTTTCGAAATATTCTCCGTGATAATCGATGCACTTTTGCATACGTCGAAACCAATATTTCCACTCTGACTGAGGTATCATGCAATGAGATGCAATGGATTGACCTGCATTATCAATTTGGACAAAAAATAAACATTAAATAAAATCGTTACTTGTTCTTGAGAGTAGTTAAAACTTTTATTAACTCAACGACGATCTCGTTCTAGAAATAAATAAAAACTCAACAAGTACATACCAACTTTACTCCATCCTTACACGGAGCGTACACAAACTCAAATTTCTTAAATATTAATAGTTTCTACACGCCTTTATTGCGTTGTAATAAAGTAGAAATTCGAATGCAGCATGCGAGAAATTTAAGAACGCCGGAAGCTCCAGTTTCAGCCAATTTGCAAGTTGCTTGTGTAGTTTTCGTTAGTTGCACTTTTGTTTGGTTTGACAGTATTCGGTTCATAACTGGAATATGCAATATGCATCGTGTGCAATTTTGATTAAGAGTTATTTGCATCTTTGTAGTGCAGAACTGTTTGTTGTTCGATCCTTGTTGATTTATTATGTTAATTTATTAAGGTAATAAGTATACCTTTTTTTATCTTTAATATTTACTTATACAAACAGCCTAAACAACGTAGCATTTAAAAAAATATATAAGAATAACTTTAAGTAAATTAAATTATTTCTGATGACAACATACCACCCTTTATCAAAATATGAGTCATTACCCAACAAGCAAAGTAGTCCTATAAATAAAGACTATAAGTACTTTTTTACTAATAACGTTCCTATAGAGACATTGACGTAGAGCCATATACTTATAATAGCATACGATAAGCGGCAACATACTCAAGAGCATTCATGTTTATATTTCAGCCTTATAGTTTGCTACAAAATTGTAGCACAGAACAGTTACAGGATACTTATACTTATAGTAACATTTTACCAGCGTAGATAGTCTTAAGATCATTTGGTTTTATTTTACAGACTTCTAGTTACCTACAAGATCGTCTTATAAGACAGTTATAGGTTTAAGTCTCCTATAACAGTTTGCAGAAAGATCAAATAGGCCTGAATAATATTTGATCTTATAGTAGCATTTTGTAAGAGAACAAGATATTATAAGATACTAAGCTGAGGTTATTACAAGTCTACATCGCTATTAGTCTTGTCCAATGTTCTTATAAATGAAGTTGTACTTGGTAAGAGCCTTATTAGATGAAATAATCTTATAAGTTATTAGATCAAACACCTTACTAGTAAACGTTTGGTATTTTTTTTTAATATGGCGGCAAGTTATCTGGATTAAAACTGCTATAAGTGCAAATTTACTTATAATTGTCCTATAACGTACTCAATGCAGATAATTTTTAGAAAATGGCGGATGTTCATAATAAATGTGGTAATATTATTTTAACAACATATATGATTATGTACACTTTTTCCATGGGCATTGTAAAATTAAACAAATTATGGTTGACATTTACAATAAAAATGACTTCCCCGGTAAATTCACACACTATACATACAGTATTTTACAATACTTACATAATGCTCTACACTATTACAAATTATATTAGTTAGATTAATAAGAAAAATACACAAACACACTACACCCACCGGCCGAAACAACGGAAAGATGTTTATAAAATGTACTTATAACTAATAACTAAGTATATTAGTAGTGCGTTATAAATAAGATTGCTCTAGTATGATGCTTATGCGAGATACTTATAAGAGTTATAAAACTTATAAATGGGTAGTCTCAGAACGTTATAGGAGCAATTGTACTCTGGTAGAACTTCTGTAAGTGTATTATAGGGCCTAGTGACTTTCTGCTAGTTGATTATAAGATGGTTATAAGAAAGCAATGCTCCTATAACTGCGCCCAATTCCGTGTGTGTAGCAAACTACAAGTATCTTATAAGTACAATAAAAAATAGGCTTGAAAACACTATAAGTACTGATTCCAAACCGCCTTTGTTTTCTGGCGAATTTTTAATATGCGAGGCCAGGGGATAAGCCCGTGATCCAGGGGTTAGGGGACCAACTTAACCGTCACCGGCGCCGCGGCAACCCTTTTGTAATTTGAGTAACTGGGGGTAGTTTAATTTACTGTGAAGAAACCATTTTAATTTATTTTTAGGTTAAAATGTCATGTACGATTTGGAATAAATTGTTAAGGTTGACTTGATATAAATGCTTTAATATTTGGTTATATTGTTTTTCTGTCTGAAACTATCAAATTTCTGAATCTATGATCTAATATGATCTTTCTCAGGGATTGAACTATATATAAATCAAATTTAAATAAAATTGGTATCGCAATTCAGCCGTGCAAGAGACACAGATTATTTTCACGTTGATTTTTAAGTTCGGATTTACTTTTTGTAGAACACAGTACAATGATTAAAATCAAAATCATACTTAACAACAACCAGGTTAGAAAATTACGAAAATAATGAATATGAGCATACGTAATATTACGGACGTTTTAAAAACGCGATACTCTAGTACTGTTAGGCCCGGTTCCCACTATGCCGGACCGGCAATTTTTTCGGATGCCGGTAAGGCTAGGCTAGTAGTGGCTTATGACGCTGTTCACACGGCATAATGTGAACAGCTTCATATAAATTGTATAGCCACTACCCTTACCGGCGCGGCATCCGGCAAAATTGCCGGTCCGGCATAGTGGGAACCAGGCCTTAGGTATGCAAATATGGTACTTATCAGATAAAGTTCTTAGCAATATACACTGGTACGTAGAAATAACGGTTATTTTGTAAAGAACTCCATTACAACATGACTCCGTTACCTTTGTCCGTGAGTATACACGCGCCCTTAATCTCGTGACAATGGCGTCGTGTGGTCACACGTCGGAGATTTCCTCTGCTATTCTTGTCCTATTGATCTTCAGCGGGCCTCACCACAGAATGTATAAAAGTACAAGTACGAAGGCTCTATTCTACCTGGTAAAACCATATAGCTTTTGACATGTTATCGTATTGTCGACACGTTATGATAGCTCTTATGCACTTGAAAGTAAATAATGGCGTCCGAGTTAAAAACAATACAATTATTACACATCAAAAGCAATATTGTTTATCATCGTAGAATAGAAGCCCTGAAAGCTAGCTTAAACTTGAGTCAATCTGGGGTCGCATCCCTTCGTCTTCAAACGGAGACGTTTTTACTAGAGTCCGACCACTTGTGATATTTTCCAAAAATACCTGTAGTTAGATAAGTTTTAGATTGTATTATAAAGTCAAATGAAAATTACTATAGAATAAAAAATAATATATCCTGCGTAAGTATTTCGTAATCCTGCCCATTGTCCTCTATGAAGGACATTTTTGCATGGAAAATTTCAACTCTCGGGCAGAACTTACTAGAGCTATTTGTTATTATTAAAGAACTTGATTTTGTTTGAATGCCGACAACCTATTGGAGTCTACCTGTTCCATATTCCACGAAATTTGTTTTGGAGTTATTACGCATACCAAACAAAAATCGTTGCCAAACATTTAATACCGCCAGCAACAAAGTTGTCTACCTAACCTTTATAAGCTCAAGTATAAGGTTGAAAATGATTTTTATGTAAGGTGTTCTTGTGTGTAGGAATATTTTTTGGCATAAATAAGGATTGGAAAGAGCCTCTTGAGGTGAGCCCTTAAAATTTTACGATTCACCGATGTTCCCGGTAGCTAAGTTCGATTCCCGCATAAAAACTTTACGTGTGCTTTAAGTGTGGGGTATTGTGTACGAGTTGCAATACATTTTTATGTGGGGAAATATGTATTAGTATTTTTTCTATGTGCTTGTACTTGTAAAACGAATAATGATGAATGTATGATGATTGATATAGAAGTACAGTCACCTAATAAAAATGTTAAGCATACTTACAACCTTGTCATATATATTATGATGATCAGTTTGATTGTTACAAACAAATGCTCCACTTTTTAGTTGAGAAACTGTTACTGTACTAATAGACATATTGATACGTTTGTTATGAATTGTGAGATATTATTATGTTGTTTTTGTACAACACATAATATGTACTTTGTATGAACTTTAAAAACTTAAGACGGTCGTTCAGAAATCAATTAGTTGATTAACCCCACTGGGTATCTATTCTAGGCGTAGAAACCATAATCGTCTTTGATCTGGTGTGGTCTTGTTTTCTAAGTAGTAAATAAGAGCTATCAAAACGTTTTTAATACGATAACAGATCAAAGACGATATTGTTTTTACCGCCTAGAGTCTCGGTCCAGATCTAGATTTAGTTTAGCTTAGTTATTTCAAGTCAAGTTATGTTATCAATCTTGAAGGTCAAGGTCACCGATAATACCCTGTTGTCGTTCAAATTAAAACCCTGAATGAAAGCCATAAATCACATTTTATTACGGCGTTGATAATCATGTAATCAATCAGCCTTCATACATATTCAGAGAGCATCACATGTTTACTATATCAAACTCTCATAATACTCAAACGTGGAGTTAGGAAATCAACCCTTGGAAGGTAGAAAATAGGGTTGAAATTTGATGATGAATGGTTAGGGAGATGCGACTTTATGTCTAACTAAACGTTTGCGGTTGCGTTCATGTAATCTTTTAATTCGGAATGGTTGGATCAGGTGACCACGAAATTGGAAAAATATGTATACTTAAGGACGTAATTGGTCATATTTTTGTTTTGAGAAAAACAAAGAGTGAAGAAATCTTTTCTAATCTATTAGTGTTCCTGATCACTATAGTCTTCCACTTGCGTACGTAGTGTACAGTCAAGGACTTTAATTGTTATGCCACTATGGAACCCTGTCGCATAACGTTAATCATTAATTTTGGCGTCATTTCTTTCAAGTGGTTTGACGCTGTCATTATTACAGGGTTCCATAGTGGCATAACAATTAAAGTTCTTGACTGTACTAATAATATCAGCGGGCCTAAGTAGTATGGTTGCGTTTATCGCGTGACAAAATCTTGATAAAGCTTCCGTCACTTTCTTACTTGTATACGTGTCAAAAAGTGACGGATGTTTTATCCACATTTTTTCACGCGATAAACGCAGCCATGTTAGGCCCCCTGGGGCTCTATTCAATATGGTAAAATCATTATTGACTTCGGCATGTTATCGTATTGTTAACTTAAAGATAGCTTTTATTTACTTGACAGATGAGTTAAAAATAATACCATAACACGTCAAAAGCATTATTGTGACCCAGTAGAATAGAGGTAGCATGTCATCCCATACATTTTGAGCTAAAGAAAAGAAAAACATTAGTAGCGTTTGCTAGGCTAGCAAGATGGCTAGGCCCCTGGATATCTCTGGCCTCTTAATCAATTTAGTCACGTGGCAAACCAATTATTTCATCACACATCTGTCTGCTGTCTTCAACTCCTCAATAACAGACTTCATTTCTACCTTACTTAAACAAAAACTTTTCAAATTGACAGGCAAAAATAGGTCTTTCCTCTTTGTCAAAAGAGTCGATTTGTCTTTACGTATTCCAGCACATATGTGTCCTTTTGGCTAAGCAGGGCAGAATTGATTGGTTGGGTGCAGTGATCAGCCACCCTGGCTTAGAATAATCCTTGATCGATGGATCGTCGGACCTGCATCCTAAATTAGCTATTTTCCCATTAATACTTATATATACGAGCTACCAGGGTGATTAGTGTTTTTGTTCGTCAAATAACAACAACTGATGTTTTGTCGTTGTTAATGTCGAATCGAATGGTTAAACATTTGTTGGACAATCAATAACCATGTTTTCTTTTTTTTAGGTAAGCTGCATACAAACACCACAGGTGGTAAGTGAGCGCTGATGAGATCCGACTTCCTCACCGTCAGAACTTGATTCAGATGAATTGCAAACGGCTGCCATAGCCAACTTTCAGGCTGAGAAAGGGATACGACTTTATAATTATAAATATGCAAATAAAACGGTCTCTTGGCGGATCTTGCACAAGGTCTACCGTAAGCATTTCTAGTGAAAAAATCGTAGCATACATCCCAAAATAGATTGCAGTTGCAATAACACTGAAAAATGGCCATGCATTTTTCGAATTGAAGCTACGTGTTCACAATTTCGAACGAATTTTGATTCCGGGAAATCGAAATTGACAGTAAATGTCCGTCTCTGCGACGGAACGTTCATGGAAAATTTGATGCAACGCGTAAAAACCAACTCCGTCGCTTCTTTGACTTGTTTCGGGGGATTCAAACGGATTAATTTTTCGCTTTCGCTAATTACTAAAAGGTTCAAAGTGAAGGGTTATTTTTGATGTCAAATTTACAATTGCGTTATTTATTTATTGTTTCATTAATTTGTCCCCGCGGTTCAGCCAGCGTAATATAAATGTAAATTATTTAATTAGGAATGTGGATTAGGGGATCGCGCGGCGTGCTCCAACATGGCGCGAGCTTCGACATTGTTTAATTTACCTTCTAACTACTACGCAGCAAACAAGTCTTCATAACATACATCATCATACATACATTCGTCCATGTTAGACTACCTATGTATCATCTGTGACGACCCCGTATACTTTTGTTGCCGCTTTAAAATTGATTTTATCGATATTCGCTCGAGAACAGCGGGCCTAGTATGGTTGCGATTAGCTTTGCTTTTATCGCGTGACAAAATGTGGATAAAACATCCGTCACTTTCTGACACGTATGTAAGTACGAGAGTGACGGATGCTTTATCCACATTTTGTCACGCGATAAAAGCAGCCATATTAGGCCTCATACAACAACTACTCCTAACTGTTCGATTTAACGTCAATCGGTAGAGGCGTTAACCCGATGAAAAGGGACAAACAAACCCTCTTTTGCATTAATTTATCTATGTTCTTTGGATTTTTATATATTCTCGTATGTTGAATTTATCACTATTATGGCGGCACGTTCCAAAATTCTGTAAGAAAACGGAATCCTGAAAATATTTTCCTTTGAAAAGAGTGGGTTATTTTTAGCTCAAGCATTACTCCGTATGATTTTTGGGTTATTTACATAGAATTATTTGCAGTTCGATTCCCGGATCCCTTACCAGCCGTTTTCGAGGATGCTTCAAACAAATATTATAATTCGATGGATTATTCCGTTTTGTACGAGGAGTGGGGGATGGGTTGCTCTCACTCTGGTGGCATTTTACAAATGGGTAAAGGTAGGGTTAGGCTTGTTTATTTAAAACTACACAGAAAAACGGTATACTATGGTGATCCAATTTGTAATGTACTCGCGCTAGATACCTACCACGTGCTTTTCACACGTAAATTATAAGAGGCATACTTATAATTAAGCGGCATGCAGTATCCGGCAGTGTGCGGCATACGCGTAATGGAGCCGGTTTCATTTCACTCAATATTACCGACGTGAATAAGAGCCCTCATGTGGCCAATTTAGTAAAAAGATATTTTGTGTTTTATCTAGAAGTCATCATTATTCCCCCGGAAACCGACAAATTTCCGAGATAATCGTACCCTATATCTATCGCCGGCGTTCATATCATACTATCTCCATACCAAATTTCATTAAAATCTATTCAGTGAGAGCTAACAAACAAGCAGAACACTTTCGCATTATTAATATTTTGTGATATTGGTCAGGAATTAAAGATTAACGCCATACGTGTAGTAACTGTTATTTTAATTAAGCATACTTTCTCAGAATTCCATGTGAAACTAAACCTGTACAAGGACAAATAATTGAATATGTACATAAATTTAGTAAGTAGGCGAAATCATTACGTACATATCATTTGTATAATGTTATATTAAGCCTAATGTTAAGAGCATACCAGACATCGCGATTGCACTTAAAACACAGAACATTTTTAAAACAGATGAATAACATACCTTGTGCTTCTAATATTACTTTTATCTTTTGCTTTAAAACAGGATTGTACTAAGAAATGTTATAAAACAACTTAGCGGCGGCGTGTGAAGTAGCCTTTCATGGGACCTGTCCATTGTGACGCACACACCTTTACTTATTGTCTAAATCTCAACTTGACTACTTACTAATAATTTTAAAACAATGTAGTGTACAACGTAGTGTAGTGTTTATAATATCGGAGTACAGCCATGACGTTCTACACGGTAAAGCCTTATTGCTTTTGACGTGTTTCCGCATTGTCAACGTTTTGATAGCTCTTATTTAAATAATAATGGCGGCAGAGTTAACGCATTCACTGCCAGCACTGTTTTTCGAACTTTCGCCAGGTGCCAATCTCCATCTTCCATCTTTTATACGGAGCTTGCCTAGTAAGAACGCACATAAGTATGCGTTGATTGCACTAGGTGGAACTCAGGAGAACGCTTATATGCGTTGCTGGCAGGGAATGATTTAAAAAAAAACACCGTAACACGTTAAAGGGAATATGGTTTTACCAAGTAGTGAATAATCAAACGATATTTCTTCGATGGTATTTTTAATGCTCCAGACACACGACGACACCTGACACTAGACAATCAGTGTATACATCGACTGTCTCTGTGTGTCCACTGCCGCGACACTTGGTTGCAGATGGAGATGGTAAGCAATGGACACTAGTGTCGACATTTGTGTTGACTGTCAGTGTCGTCGTGTGACCCGAGCATAATTCCCAACAAAAAGTGTCATAAGTTTACTTATCGTGTGTATCTGAGTAAGTGTATATCTCTCTTCGGGAGTTCTTATATATTCAATAGTCATGTCGGATAAGTTCGCAGCAGCATAAGCAGTAACTGAAATGAAGCGACTTTTACAAGTGAATAGCTAAAAGTTATTTACACAAAAACCATAATCCCAAGTCGCTCCCGTATTAACGGGTTTTGAGCAAACGAGCGTTGTTCTATGAAAGTTGGAAGTGCAATTTAAAAATGTACTTTTCACTACAAGTTTGCCGTTCCGCGGAGTTTGCGGACGTGTAGCTTTAACACCTCCATTATAAGGTAAGACGTTTTCCCGGGAACGTGATCGGTCGCCGGAGCCGAGGATTTTGTTACAATGGATACAGGGTTGGCTTGAGGTGCCTTTCACTCAAGAGGAGAGCACAGCGAGCGTTGACAAACAAAAAGAGATTACGAGCACTAAAATCAATGTCAAGATCGTTCATAAACCATCTAATTGGCCGATGTCTGCTTTGCTCCGCGCTTTCTGAGTTGCAAAACCGTGGTGTCACCAAATGGAAGACCAGCTCTGGCCAAAAAACTAGTAACACGCTATTCAGAAACCATTTTGCTCCGTCTGCCACCAGTTCTGTAAATTTTATGTAATTGCGTTTGTTCTTTCGTACTTGTGTTAGACATAAGTAAATAAACATTTTTTTTCCATACAATGCACTAAATGAAAGAGCCGTAGTAAGGCAAGACAATGCGAGACGAGAATTGAAATCTCGCCAGCCATTTCCACCAAAAATTGCCTTGGCGATCCACCGCGTATATAGAAAATGATAAGTTGTCTATTCTATAATCCTTTCTCGCCGATGGAAAAGCAACTTAAGAACTTTATTTTTAAGCCATGGTTAAGGTTATCACACAGTCAGTCCTGCACCTGATAGCCAATCAAAGATGGAGATGAACCTGCTGCTTTACCCCCCACACCAGAACTCAACAATTATAACAACGCAAAGTTTAGCAAAGATTAGAGGTAGTGCTGTGTAGAATCCTATCGTCATTTTATAAGGACGTTGCTAGTGGTTTAAAAGTCATCTTATTAATATAATTATCACGTATCATCTTTGTTACCTATAACACTTAAACGCGCAGTTACGGCCATAATGCAGCCAATAAAAATAAGACACAAAATGCAGTGGTGCAACTATCTTGGCTATTCCGTACTCCGTACATCAGTATTTTATAGGGAACAATAGCCATAAACACCCCACACCGTCCCTTAATACCAACCTTATGTTGGTACGTTTAGAGTGATGTTTGCGATGTTAAGTGAGGGTCGGTTGTGCCTGTTTGTTTTGGTGCGGCCCATGTTTGCAGGATATTAGATACAGTAAGGTGGTTAGATGGGCGCGGTATCGTTTTAAACCAAGTAAACGGTGCACGCGGTGTAAAAGCAACACATTTTAGTAAAGTTTAAGATATTTTCTGATATTGCTGGTATATTTTCAAGGGATATAAAAAGGAGGGACTCAACTAGAATGAAGAACGTGGTCTTGAGTAAGTATACTTCTTAAATATATTGATTTTTTTTCAAACAATTCAATTGGTTCACTAATGTTTTACCAAATCATCATTTGGCAAACAATGTCATTTTACCTTTCATTTCGCAAAGATGTATTTCCCACGACATAATTTTATATTTTTTGTGGTCAAAAGTCTAACGTAACCAAACTAATTTAACAAGCCAATGTAGCCTATGTAATATGTAATGGTTTAAGCACAATTTCTTTTTTGCGAAATGTAAGTTTGTAAAATGACATTGTTTGCCAAATGATGATTTGGTAAAAATTCAGGATACTAATTCAATTACTTAGCTACCCTATTTGTTTATCCATAAATTTTCTCCAATTGTTTTTCAAATCCTTCAAAAGTTGGCAAGTTGGCTAATTTGGCGGAGTATATTTTGGGTATCGTGTAATAAGATCCCCGCATGATGGATCGCTATGGTTTTAGCGGTGGGCCTTGTTTGACCCAGTTCTGCTATAAAAGTCTCTACTGTTTATAATATATGTATAAAATAAAAAAACCTCTGTTGCGAAAGCAAAAAAATACCTTTTCCTGACGACGACGAACAATATTTAATTACAGACGCGTTACGAATCTAATGATTAACCATTGAGCAGGTTCCTATGGCCACCTTTCTTCTCCATCATCGTACCAGCTCGTTGGTATCACAACTATTGTATTGTTACCGAAATCGCATAAGTATGCAAATTTCAAGTCTATTTGACTGTACGTTAGTTAACATTGACTTCCTGGATTTGTTTTTGAATATTTATAAGATTGTGAGCAAATTATTTATCTCTAGGCTTGTATTATGGATCCGATGCCACGTTTTTCACCTCAAAAGATTAAAAAATCTTAAATACAAAGAGGATTTTTATTCTTATCGAACACGTGACCGTAGGATTCGTACTACCATACTCGCATCTACTAGGTTAATCGCGTCTTTATAAAAACTATAGTGTATACTTTAAAGGATCGCACGACGGACATATTTACCGTAAACCGTTATTCTGTCCGCGAACCGGAATAACATGGAATTATTAGTGCAAAAACCGCTGGGTATCCCGTGGTTTGATAATTAAAATATTGGTTGGACTTTAATTGAATATATTTTACAATTTTACAATTATATTATACGTAAATACTAGGTTTACCTAGGCAAGTAGCACTCTATTTATTACACAAAAAAATTCGGAAAACGTTTTTTTTTAATGTACCTAGTTTTTAACTCGGGCGCCATTACTGTTAAGTAAATAAGAGCTATCAAAACGTTGACAATACGATAACAGGGCCTCTATTACACACGGTCAAAACAATATCGTTTTTGACCTGTTATCGCACTGCCAACGTTTTGATAGCTCTTATTTACTTGACGGTAAAGGCGGCCGAGTTAAAAACAATTACATAACAGGTCAAATAAATACGATATCGTTTTACCGCCCAGATAGAGAGAGATAGAGGCACAGAGGGCTTATTGTCTAACGTACTCGCAATCACGATCGTTTTCATTTTGAAAATCGTAGGCTTGTCTGCATACAAAATGAAAACAATTGCTCCACTTTGAAGCCGGTTGCAATTGCGAGTGCGTTAGACAATAGCCGCCCAAGTATTATTTAGGAAACCTATCGTCTTTTATGTTTCCTTTTTCGACACATTAGAATAATAACTGTCAAAATATTTACGCTCGCGTTCAGAGTCCGTTAATGACCATTAAGACTTATCGGGTGTCGGATCCGACCAAATGTCGGGTGTTACATTTTATATGAATCTGTCGATAAAATGTGTTGCAGAACATCCGACATTTTATAGGATCCGACAACCGACAAGTGTGAACCCGCAGTAGGTCGTTCATTAGTGACGATTTTTCATACATAACTTTGAAAAAGAAAATACAAATGCAATAATGTGAAAAAGTGGATAAAATGGTGAACCCGCGGGATCGCTAGCTTTGTAGGCAGGGTTACTAGGTACCAACTAGGCTAACGAGTGAGTGTGTGTAATATCATAAGAAATGGAGTAAGTTTTAAGAGAATGTTAAAAGCGTTTGATATTGCAAAGGCCTATTATTCTGTACCAGAAATTTTAAATGATACCATTCTAATATATTGACAAATAATTAATATTTAAATATACACGCGCCCGTTCTGTTCTAAAATATGTGCTACACAGTTTGTAGAGAATAAAACCTAAAAAGAAATACATAGGAGATAGAGAAGAGATGCGTGCGACAGAATATAGTTAGGAATTGCATTTTTATCACCGTTGCTAAATATAATAATATCTATGGACCTTAACTTTCCCTTGTTGATAATAATTTAAAGCATCTCCACAGTTCCATTCACCTATAGCAAAAAAATCGCTTATACTAACTTAGTTTGGTAGTTACGGCTTCTCAATTTGCAAAGATACAAAGTTGGTAGCTCAAGTTTCCAGCAAGCGAGTGTTGCGAGCAAGTTAAAAATGGCACTTGTGGATCATGGGTTTGCGTTCATTAGCGGCGTTGACGGATCGACTGTATGCCGGAACCTGCGTCATTTTGTGACGCATCCATCATTGCTAAATAAATGTTATTATATATAGATTAGGAGTCGTTTCAAGCCTGCGTATGTAAGTAAGTGTTACTGATTCGAAACACGAGCAGCGAAATTCAAAAGCAATTATGATACGACTAGAGGACGCCCGCGACTTCGTACGCGTAGAATAAGTTTCCCGCTACTCCCCCTATTTTAATCCCTTAGGGGGTGAATTTTGAAAAATCCTTCTTAGTGCTCACTTACATCATGAAAGAAACCGCTGTACCTTTCAAGTTTCTAGATGCAGTAGTTTCGGATGTGCGTTGATATATAAGTCAGTAAGTCAGGGTTGCCTTTTACATATACACCGTGCCCGGGACGTACCCGAAGGATTTTAACCATTGATTCTAGACCCTATTTGGAGTATATAATGTGGTATAACATGTAGTCCAATAACGCATAGTTTCCGAGATTTTTTCATTTAAAAAACAATTCCATACCTAGTTAATTTAATTTGAACTCTGTCACCTTAACTTAAAGCAGTATTTACTAAGAAATTGATTAAATTAATTTACGTTGTACGTTGATGATATTGCTACTTACAATACAATATGAATATTTCTTAGTAAATAATGCTTTAGGTTAAGGTGACAGAGTTCAAATTAAATTAACTATGGAATTGTTTTTAAATAATAAAAGCTCGGAAATTATGCGTTATTGGAACGATTGCGTTGTTATTGGACTACATGTTATACAAAATTATATACTCCTAATAGGGTCTAGAATCGATGGTTTAAATCCTTATGGTACGTCCCGGGCACGGTGTATAGATATGTTAACAAAATGTACGGTGCATATGGTTGGAAATTTGGCACCCACCTAGGTAGATAAAAAAACTCCTACGCAATTGCAACTGAATTAACTTAGAATATAGAGTACAGAGGACAGAATATAACTTGAATTCAGTCTAAAATCGGAGTCGCAAATCCAAAGTAGCTAGATAGCTAGTCTAGAACCTGGAATAATTTGCTTTAAACTGCACTTAAGCAAGTCCCGACAGACAGACGGAGAGCGCATAAATAATTAGTAATATGAAAATGTATGCGCCCGCGCTCTTAGCATTAACCAGTGGACCGGGCGCGAAGCCAGGGGCTAGACTAGTATGTATACTTAATCAATACTAGGTTTTACCCGCGGCTTTCATCGCGTGAACGCTATAATTGTTGTCTATTAAATATTATGGGACAATCTCGCACAAATTGACCTAGTCCCACACTAAGCTCAAGGCTTGTACTATGGGTACTAGGCAACGATATAAATACTTATATAGAGAAATATATACTTAAATACATAGAAAAAAACCAAGACTCAGAAACAAATACCTACTCGCGCTCATCACACAAATATTTGCCCATACCGGGAATCGAACCCGGGACCGCTAGCTTCGTAAGCAGGGTCACTACCGACTAGGCTAACGCGTCGTCTCATGTGGTCAAGGCAAGATATTTTTTAATCTGTCATGTAGTTACTTTTGCTTTTGTTTTTTATGACATGAAACAGGCAAAACGGGCACGCGGGCCGCTGACGGTAATTAGGATCTGAGATCCATAGACATTTGAATCTTCAAGACTACAATCATAAGACTGCAGTCTTCAGACTCCGATCTATTTTATAGTGTTCACACTGTGTTATGCTTCAGTACCTAACAGAGTCTGACTGCCACTTGGAAGGTGTTTTTTCTTACCCCTCTTTCACGTCATACTTCAATACTTTATTGCAATTCATAATGTAATATTATGTGTCATAATATCAATATGTAATATTTTGGGTAAAAGCTTGCTCTGATCTAATTTTAATGTAAGGTTTTCTGTTGTCAACCACGATGCGAATATATTTACTTATATAGGTAGGTAAATAAAAGTCCGGGTATTAAGACTCGCGCTGTAAAGTTATGCTCTAAAGATCAAAGTTGACAAAGTTTTCCTCTCCCTGAATTCGAACCCTCAACGTATAAAGCAACTTTCGCTGCCTCTGTGCAGCAGACCAACTACACATTGATAATTTCATCGAACATGTTTCGGTTTAACATCCGGCGTACATTAAGGCAACACCACACAGCGCGTTGCGGCGTCACTAACGTTCTTGTTGCGGCGCCGCTGCTGCGTACTTCAAAAAAAAACCGTGGCGCGCCACACGATGCAATACACAAGTCCGCACATAAATTAAATAGAGTTTTCACCTTTAGTTTCACCTTTAGGATGGTTTACCAAAATGTCAGTTGACTGTTTTAGACTAGGGCCAGCGCCGAGCCCTCAATCTCACGTGCAACGATTAGTTGTTGGAGGCTAAACTTCAGAGCCTCGATCACCGATTCACCGCTGGGCAACTAGGCAGAGAGCTCTGTCTTTTATAGGTTACATTTTTTGAAATGTGCGTACGAAACACATAACTTTATTTCGCCATCTCTCCACCAGGCGAACGGATCCTTCAACCAGCTCTCGTACTACTTCTCGCTCACGAAGTTCTTGGCTACTGCTTTTTGGAATGCGCTTTATTCATCTGTATTTCCTGAGACATAAAAACAAGAGAGGGAGTAGGCTGCTAATGAACTAGCAAATCCTCGACTTCATAGTCACTTACCATCAGGTGAGATAGAAGTCAAGCACTGGTCAGTCTTTTTAACAAAAAATACGTAGCGTCGCCGCAACGCGCCGTGTGACACGCCTTTAGCTAATCATGATAATGAACAGGCTTATTATGTGTCTTATCATTCAAGCGCGCGTCTAAGATAGAAACGATGCGGCTCTCCACCGTAATTTGAATAAACTTATGAAGTTTTAGGTGGAAAGGAGCGTTATTTAAGTTTAAACTAGCTTTTGCGAGTTTATTTCCTGGGAAATACCAACTTTTTGAAGCTAAAAGTATTATGTCAGTGATCTCATATAGATTACCGTCTTACATACTTACTCTAGGTACTGTGTGTCAAGTGACTTAAAAGTATTAACATTACTGTCAAACACCACCATTGTAACATGTAAATAATGGAGGGATAATTTCGCCTTTGTACATAGTAATACAATCATCATCAGTATTAATAAGAGCATAATTTGTACACCATTTTTTTGCAATAAAGTGTTTACTTACAGTGCCAGAGGGTTTAAAATACAAAACGGAAGGTCTTTATAAAAGCTTAAACATCCTCCAAAACTTTATCATTCATGTTAGTAGGATATAAGCTCTTAAAGTAAATATAAAACTGATTGAACTGTCTCACCGTGTTGCAATGGGCCCGCTGCACCGCTGCACCGCTGCATTTGCATTTCATTTCGCAGGTGCAGGCAAACAGCATTGTGGAGGACCTTTCAGAGATTCGTATCTTGTGTTTGAAAGTCATGCGCCTTGGAAATTGTGGGCGTTGTTTAAATAAGTGTATTATTTTTTTTTGTTAAAGTTTCGAAAGATAAATAAATTATTATCTTCCATCACTAAAATTATCAATGTTAGTTCTGTATTATGCCCAGTGCCGCTTGTAGTGGAGATCTTTGAGGAAGGCCTAACCATTATGAAGATGATGATGATGATGATGAAACTCTAACAACGGTAGTAATAAACCTATTTTGAACGAGATGCCTGCCTGCTGAATGAAAATTAAAGTTTTCTATGACTTGAAGATTATTTTGCATCTCTTGAGACGGGCAACGTAGCTAAAAGATCAAATTATAAATACGGCCTTAAGTAGGTCCCTGACTTAAGCTACATCATTTCATCTAGCACAACTTAAATTTTCTTGCATAACAACTTAATGCGTTCTTTTCCTTAGATCCTTATCCTTGTAAGAAAGAAATATTTACTCTCAACGACGAATAGAATAAGTCGCACGCGGGTTGTGCGAACCTCCCAAGTTATGGTGAATCGATTTACTATTACTATTCAAATGCTTTTAAAGATTAATGATCGTTCTTCAACTACTGCTCCATTAGATCCGATAATCGACTCGATCGCAGCGTGGGGCTAAACGACTTACGTCAGACCCTGATTAGGGAGTCTAGCTCTCGACTATTCTGAATACGGTTTGAAATTATCAAGATAATTACACTTCTTGATGATTATCGAGAAGTTTTCAGCAGTGTGAGTCATATATTGTACGTTATTTTTTAGTAACAAATTATTGATTGATTGATTCTGAAAGTTGTTAGATATTAAATTTATCTTCTGTCGTCGATGACTTCTAAACAACAAAAACTCTTGATAATCTTTAAGAAATCGTAAAATGTAGTTACTGGCAAAACATTGTATGCATTATCACCACAGAAAAAAACTTTTAACTAGTATGTATCGGTATGATATGCAAACGATTAAGCAGTCCAATATTTATATTACACTTGTTTCAGGCTAATGTAACACTTATGTGATATTCTAGTACTATTTTGGTTAACCCGTTTCCTCTGCTATGTGTTATTCTAGCCACATAAACAGACCCACAAAGTCCTAATCTCTCAAACAACTGCCCGGAACGTCCAGCATCATTATCTTAGCTCGAACCGAACATGACATAGATCCCATATGCAGGAAATCTTATGTGGGTCAGACGTTTCCCCGTATTTCCCCACATCTGCCATTCATTATCCCTACAATTCGTCTAATGACATCCATTGTATTCCAAGCTCACGCCAAACACGCATAAAGTACCCTTGAACCATAACACAATGGAATAGCGGCTAGAATTGAATGGAGTTGTCATGGGAAGCGACCGGCCGACTTTCTGCAGATTATCTTGTAAACGCACTTTTGATGTAAGTACGAAGAAATGGAATTATGATGCTCTTAGTTCTGTCGGAGACATGTAAGGTTATGGCGGGACGGTTTGATGTGCGCCAAATTTACTTCCTCAGATTTCTGCTTTTAAATTTGATGAATAAATCGGCCTTTTGTATGGTCGACCTAGAAAGTCATTTACCACGTTTATAACTTAATAGAGTAGACAATTTGTAAATTTTAGGAGTTTTTTGGTGTACATACTGAAAGATAATAGCTTTTTTTTGAAAGGCTTCATTTGTCGACGCCGTTAGTCTAATTGGTGCTAACCATGCTTACGAACTTTAACTAGCTTTTTTTAATGGAGTATTTTTTGAAACCGTTTTGTCACCATCCTTAACCTATGTTAATCCAAGTACTTTAGAGGATTTAAACTTCAATCAAAAGTAACAAACGTTGCTATAAAGTAGAAACAAACACAGACAAAATAAAGTGCAAACAATCCAAACCCTCTTAAGTACCTCAGCGCGGTTGCAATATACTCTAAACATGTCTAAACTTGCCCCGTTGCAGGTAGAGATCACCAAATAACTAATTAACTTGCGCTGTAAAATGTTGCGGCAATCTAAACTTGTGCGGGTGGGCGCAGGTTTGTATCCCGTATGCTCTATAAAACGTTCCAGCTTGTCTACAACTTGCCGAGGTCTACGTACAATATTAACAAGTCCAACAAAACGCAAGCTTTACAAAACACCTGCTTTTTGCATTTTTTTAAACCGGCCAAGTGCGAGTTCATAACAAGCCCCTTTCATTTGATATATGACACGGTAAGGTTTGAAAAACTTTTTTTTTTAATTTTACATCTTGTTTCCCAAAAATGACCCTTATTTAAAAAAAAATACTTTGCACATCTATGTTTGGGTCATCAATTTACATTGTTGTACCAAATTGCGACTCAATCACTCCAGTAGTTAGTTAGTAGTCCAGAGCAAATTGGCTGCGACAGACGGACAGACAGACAGACGCACGTGATCCTATTTAAAGGGTTCCGTTTTTTCATTTTTTGTATGGAAGCCTAAAAAAAGTACCCAGTGTCACCCGCGACACTAAGACAAATCTTACGACGCCTCGCTTCTCGAAATCGGGTCATCCATTCAGCCTATACAAGGGAATAAAGATCCATACGACGACGACGACGCGCTAGCCTAGTGGGTAGTGACCCTGCCTACGAAGCTAGCGGTCCTGGGTTCAAATCCCGGTAAGGGCAGATATTTGTGTGATGAGTACGAGTATTTGTTTCTGAGTCTTGGATGTTTTCTATGTATTTAAGTATATATTTATCTATATAAGTATGTTTATCGTTGTCTAGTACCCATAGTACAAGCCTAGAGCTTAGTTTGGGACTAGGTCAATTGGTGTGACATTGTCCCCTGATATTATTATTATTATTATTATTATACATACGTTGACACTCCATTTACGTTAACGACCTAGTACTGGAAAAGTGCAAGTTGCACGTGATTGGCTAATAAGAATCCGCTAAAGCCGCACTCACAATGGAGCAGGTAATCAGTCGGCTCTTACGCCTGTACGGTGCGGACGTGTTAGTTTTCCCTTCGTGCGCCTTATTGTTCATCGTTTACCTGTGACTTGGCTACGATGTCTCCTTAATCTTTCATTTTCAAATACCATTGTGAACGAATCCTAAGAAGATTATCGTTTGTTGCCCCCCATTTGGCTACCTACCTCTATATTTTATCCTTGTCATTTGTATGACACTGTGCAAGTGAGAGAAGCCTATACTTGGTCGTTAAAGTATATGGAAGGTCAAAAACATTACCCTCCCTCTTCAGCAGTCGGGTAAGATGGATTCATACCGCTGCTCTTTGAATCAAACGAACAAGAAAGAGAGAAGGCCGATAAAGCAATGCTAAACTGTCAACGTACCCAAAGACTTTAGTTATACCGAGATCATGACGATTGCAATCGTCGAAATATCGGAAAAAAACGTTTATATTATACAGGGTGACATGGAAGACGTGATCAGAAACCAGTTTTTCAGACTCGGTAATTGATGGCCATTTCCAAGCAATATTAGTTACAAGGAACAAAAGCTATTTGTTTCTAATTTTTCCGTTATTTAAATCACCGATTAAGTACGTAAATCATGGTTACACTATTTTTATAATCATAGCTTTTAAGGATCCTATTCGGCCTATTTTACTTTAATGACACTTCAGTTACAGTGACAATTCAAGTCAGTTATTGACAATTTATTTCTTGGAATTAGAAAATCTCTTTCTGTCAAGTAGGGTGACCACACGGTTTACAATAAATTATTTCATTTTGATCATTGCGTGATTAAGTCTGAATACTACACCTAAAAACCTATATACCTATATTATTAGGATCCAACTTTAATGCTTAATCAAGTCATATCACTTTTGATCACGACCTCGATTACACCCTGGATAAGTAGCATCAATTATAACCGTGATAGTTTAAAAAGTTTACTATAGTACCAACCCTTCGGGACTCGCTATTACAGTAAAACCAGTATATTCATTGTACTCGGCTGTGTACCACTTTCACACTCACCCTGACATAACAAACACAATGACAAACATCGTTACTTAATTTCCTAAAAACAAATCCAGTTCACCTTTCAATTAACCAAACTTCATAATTATCTTTCACAAAGGCAATTTTATTACCAGATTCTCATAACCAGAGCAAGTTTCTCGAACTAGTTTCGAGTTACTCGTCCGCCAACTCGTCCGCCAACTCGCCCGCCACTCGCCGCCAACTCGGCCGTCCTTTGAATCCGCAATTGGCGTTTGATTTGAAATTTGAATATTGTTTGCAGTTGTCACCTGTTTGCACTAATTTGATTTTAAAATGTTCCGGAATAGTTCGTTGGAAAGTTTCAAAATGGTTGAATGGGATAATTGTTTTAAAACAATTCAAAGTTATCCGTGATTGTTGTACATATTCATTTTACTGGAATTATCAATTCCAATATAATTAGTAAATATTCTAACAAATACGTCTTGCTAAAATATTTTTATTATAATTTATAAAAATAAAGTAAAAGGATAATTTAATAAAGTATTAAAATGTAACTCAAAAGTATCGCGAATGTTTACAAAAGAAAACCTTTTAAAGACGGTGTTCGAGTCTTGAACTGCTGGGAAGCAATAAAAACTCTTTGCTTAGAATACAATAACGCCTCAATTTTTTTAAACTTTTGGACCATTGAAAGACAAGTATTTTTCTTGAAGAGAAAAATAAACTTGCACTATTTTGAAGCTTGAAAAATATACAATGTTATTATGGTAAACTTATTGAACCTTCATGCTTCTATCCTCTTTGTTTAAGTTCAACGGGAGAACTAGAAGGTATTGTTTAAAAACAATTGCTGATAAAAATTGAGTGCTTTTAAAATAATAAAACAAATTTCTTAGAAAACTTTGCTATCATGTTTTAATTATGTACGCTCCATTATCTGCAATTTTCCTGGTAAAAGTATTATGTTCCCATGCGTTATAATTATAACTGGTACAACATGGAAGTTATAACAATATTTCTATGCAAGTTTTAACATTAATTTTATTATTTTATAGTTATTTTAAAAAGTAAATGATTTTTTAACAGTAAGTATACAATAGACTTTATTATTACAAAATGATAATTACCTGTCCAAAACTTAATTGGTCAAATAACCCAATAACCCATCATGCTGTATCTCGTTGTTTTGTTTCATCCTTCACATTTTGGTTGGTAAAAACTAAAAAGAAAAATCAAAAGCTTTTATCCTTCTTCTTCTTAAAACTTTATGGAATTGAGTGAAAGAGACAGCACAGCAGTGTCGAAGTCACGGAGCGGACGCGCTGGCTCATTAAACTTGACAAAAATAATTATAAGTTTCTCCCAACTATAATACAATTTGCGGCGCGGGACTTGCGCTGTGCCTCGACTAGTAATGCCGGAAACTATACGGACGTGAGAACAATGAAGATGATTTTTACTTATTTTAAGAAAGGTATTATAGGACCGTATTTGGAACAGGGGTGTTATTCTCTGAAAAGCAAAGGTGAGCGAACGCAGGAGTGAATTCCAAGCGGCGAGTTTAAGAAGTCCCTTCCGAGCGAACAAAACACATATTAGCGAGTGCATTCTCAATTAGGCAGCCTTATACGTTCGAGACGACATGCTGCCAAATTGAAAATGCACGCCCTAAATAAAATGTGTTTTGTTTACTTTGACGGGACTACTTAATCTCGCCGCTTGGACTTCACTCGTTCATTCGCTCACCTTTGCTTCTTGAGAGAATCACACCCCAGTTCTTGAGTGAGATGTCCTTCTCCAGTCGCGTCGGATTATAGGTTAAAGTAGGAAAGAATTTTACTTGAGATAAGTCTCAGACCACTTATCGCTGTGAGATAAGTTTTAATACGGCCTACAATCTTGCATCTTTACCTGACTACAGTAAATCAAAAACTAGGATTTAACCTCAATTTAGCTCCTAGACGAACCATGAAATGAACTGTGAATATGTTTCACAAGTGAAGGTACCTATTGTCATTTTCTTCTCACTTGTCATATCATGCGCTGTGACGTCACCTTAAATCGTGTTCACAATGCCAAGCGATTTGTATTTTTAATATTTTTTCAAGCATCTTAGTTAGGTAAGTATATACTTTTCAAAATACTAAAATACCAAACATAAAGTATATTTATTTAGTATTTTTGTCGATTTTTACAATCGCTCGGTCCGCCAATCCGTCTTGCTAACGACTCCCCCGGCCGCGATCCGCGTTGTTTATGGTCCTTATAAAGCTAACAGCGCCCTCTGTTCCAGGTAATGCTTCAACTTGATCGACGCTCACGGCCACTAGATGGGGTTGCGGTATGTTTTTACAATATAGGAATTTGTGGAAAAGTTGTTAGTACATAAATCTTGAAGGAACCAAGGAGTGATTGATGGTTGCACTAGTGTACAGTACAGTCGAGTTCAAAGAGATGTAAGATGTGGATACTTTTGGAGCTTATTACATTGTGATAAGGTAAAAAGTGGAGACATTTATTTGTACTCAAATGTACAATGAAGTGCATGTTGAGCCACTTGGCTGTTTTCTTTATTTAGTCGTGTTACATATTTGGCAACGTCAGATTTAGATTCAGTCTTGCAACCCATCGGAAATCAGATTGCAAGCAAGGAGCTAAACATATTGTTTAATGATTATTGTTCAAATAAAAATACCATACAAGAATTTAGATAGTATATGTCTTTGTGTTTTTTAGATGAGTTCACAACAAAATAGCTGGATATTTACACCAATTATTCGGTTAAAATTTGAGGTAAAGATTTTAAAAGTTGCAATTTGGACCTAATATGTGCCCTGTATGAGTTCGTTGCATCTAATAATGTGCTAGTCTACCCTCAACGAGGTCCAAGTTTACGATAAGTTGAGCGTCTGGATCTGATCGTACTTGCGTTTGCCAAGTTAACGTCTGTCAACTGCATCAAACAAAGTTAAACCCATTCCGTACCAGACTCCCTAATTTACATACAAATTTGACCCAATAAGGTGTTCCTAGTACCAAATGTGTTTAAGTTATAACACGCTTGGTTCATCAAACTTTGTGAAGGTAACTAACAGCGCGTTAACAGGTTCAAAGTTTGATATTACAAGTTCTGTCACTATCCCGCAACTCTGCATTGACTGAAGCGTGAAAAGGATAGTGGTTATGAAATTTTCAATTTAGTTTTGATGAAACACGTACGTTTTGTGTGAGATTTTAATATCTAGGACACTGCACTTGGCGGTGGCGTACGTGATTAACATAAAGATTCTCTGCCTTGCTTAAAATAAATTTATTTGTGGATAATTAAATCTTTTTAAATTTTATGTAAACTTCATATTTTGCGTCGTATTAATTTGCATATTTTTGCAAGAAATAGGCCCTCAAGTTAACACGAGCGCATAAATCGCAGATATGCACGATATGAAATCTTGTATATGTATGTAGGGAGTGTTTAATTATTTGAGGTCTAGGTAATCATAAGCAATTGGGATAGACCAAAAAAAATAACTGACGGTTTTTACATTCTTATTCGAAAAAATTGGTAATTTTAAGAGACTAATTTTATTAATTTTGTATTTGATCCAATAGTTTTGTTTTAATATATTTATTTATTTAGCAGACATTTTATGGATGACATGATTATTTAAAATTTGGGGTTGACATTTTCTAATAAATTACAATGATTAAATGATATCTAATGATAAAAAGTGATTGTAATAGTGTATTAAAACATACTATTTCAAGCGGTTTTCGCCTAACCCGTAAGATACGCCAAGGAGGGCTTCAAGCCGAAAACGAAAGTCAAACAAAGGTTAAATATACTTTTGTCAAAATATCCGAAATTGATAAATATTTCAAAAACTTAATACCTAATGCAGAACGGCTTTAAAACCCTATTCCTCTAAATGGTTTACGAATTAGAGTAAATTGTAAAAATTTGAACAATACCAATTGTTGAATGCTTATATACTCTGAAATAATAAATTATATCATATTGCGATTGTTTGTTTAGGTACATTATGTTCTAATGACGTTCGCCTATTATGACTTTATAAACAGATCACAGATAATAAACAATCGTCTTTCTAAATCTTAGACGAAGTATACCCATTTTTTATAAATATCTTCGTCATCTTGTCGTTAGAAGTAGGTAAGGTTACTTTAATTTAATAAATTATTTTAAATATCAATAATACATTTAATCATGAAATGCTTCAAATTAGTTTCAAAGGCTATTCTTTCGAATAAAAATGTAAAATTAAGCAGTTATTTGGTGTATCCCAATTCAGACATGGATTGTTAAAAATATAATTTGTACTGTAATGAAGAAGAGAGCAGAAAGGGAGTAACGCGAAAAGAAAGAAGCCTCTGGCATACTTAATAACAAAACAAAACAAACGTTTTAAACTATATAGCCACAATATAGCTGCCTTTACTGTCAAGTGTATAAGAGGTTCCACAACGTAAACAATATCATAACGACATGTTTCAGACAGGCTCTGTACTGCAACTAGAAACAAAAATACAAGTCCTGTTAAATCGAGAGCTTCAAATTAGTAGGTATCCGTAACTGTTATAATTAATACCTTGTCCTAATAAGGTATTACGTATCACAGTGGTTTGATTGAATTTCATAAAGAAATAGCGGCTACAAGGTACTTCTGAGTTCGACCGTACCCACATATTACTTTGGTAGGTATGTACTATCACGAACGTTAATTTGTGACCCATTTCAAGAAAAATATGCTTGAAGTCGTCAATGTCATTAGAGATGTCAAGTCATTTGTAACTTTTAAGAAACTCAACCTTATTGTTGTAGAATGTCAGATTCATTTTGGACCTAAGGTGGGTACCGAATTAAAGTTCGCGACTGTACAATATGGTTTCGGCGCGTAACCGCTCTAAATTAAACAATTAAATATCACCATTTAAAAACAATTAATAACAAAAGAATTTATATCAGTTACATATTTGAATCGTTCATATATCTTGATCTTGCTAGGAACAAACCTTAAGTACATTGCAATCTTAAGATAGCACGCCGAGATTTCAGTCATCGCCTTATAAAAGGGCATTCAAAGTGCTCGGCAGTTCGCGAGTGCTCGGGAGTTTCCGCCTCCCCTCGGCAAATTGCTCAAAGTGAGCGGGACAATCAGCGATCGGACTGCAAAATGCATAGTCCGGGATTAACCGGGTATGGAGAAAAGTGGGTTAATGATATAACATTAGACTGATGGTCAAAGTTCGATGAAACTGGTAATAAGATAAGTTAAAGTGATATGTTTCGAACTGCTCTTTTAAAGCTATACACCATGCTAAATTATTTATGTTAGAAGCAGAATGTCGCTTTACTTTGGCTTTTTAATCACATGACCCTATGCTAAGACAAAGGGGCCTGAATTATTAATAAAAAATGGGTTTATCTTTTACATTCATTGATGCAAACGAACTGATATAGGATTAAAAAAACAGACCAGTTAGGCAGATACTGAAGATAACACGTGAGCGTAACGTTTTTCCGTTTTCTTATCGGTGCTCTACAGCTAAACTTTTGGTTTTTATTTCGATGTCATAATATAAATTTATGATACTTCGAGCGAAATGTTGACGTGTAAAAAAATATGTCTGTAAGTCCTTTACAAGTTCCCTTACGGTCTGGCAACTAACGAGCTGCTAGCTGCGACTACTGACTATGGATGCGGAATGCCATTAGAACATCTACATAAAGGCGATCGGCGTCCAATCAGCTTCCCTCAAGAGCTCATCACGCAGGCTCAGTCTTATCAGACGATCAGCTCATCAGTACCTATCTTGCACGTTAACTTGAAAAAACGCATACTGCGGAAGACTTTGACGACATTAATTTCTCATGGACTGAGTTGCTTGTGTCTACAGACATACCAGGTGTAAATAATTGAATGTTTCCAAGCTATTTTGTATAGATTGCATGTTCAATTTTATTAACTTGTTTATTTAGGCAAAAAGCACCTGTAACTTCGGTCCGAAAAGAGGTTGAAAACGAGTTTTTCCGAAGATGACAACTTGATGGATTGATTTTTGCACCCAAAAATTCCCTTTTCCTTACTTTTTAACCAGTTGATATAGTAGCCCGTATTCTTAGCAGCTATTCAATAAATAATCAAAATAATGTTTTAATTTTTTAACTTGATCAAAATATTTACATTAATATATTTTCCTGTAAAAATATTTTCTTTCAATACTTAATTTTAACCAAGCAATCGAACAAGAATTCTACGCATTCTCTTAAGTTTCTTTGATGAAAATTTCTGGAGCATTATTCTGTTTGGTTTAGCGCACCATAGAGAAAATCGAGAAAACGTAGCAAAAGCCAACGGAATAAATAGTATCACTAATGTATTCACCGTCAGTCAAGTAACTGTTAAGTAATTGATTGATCGCGGGTCCGTCCCTCGGGAGAAAAATAGCGGGGGACCGCTTAGTGTCGCATAGTATTGTGTTTGGAAGACATTTATAACAACACGGGTGCTGTGCGAAGGCATTCGTGGAAGAGGAATTGCTATTACAGTCAGACCTGTCCTTACAACTATTTATTCTATAAATAGAACGCTGTAAATTTTATAGCGTTCTCTAAGGTTGTCTGTAGCTCGAGCACGACCATTTAAATCATGCGTCACGTTTTAGAATCGCCTTTCTGTCCTGCCCTATTCGAATACGTGTGTTAAAGTTCTACACAATCTGTAGCATGAACCCTTAAAACAGACTCACGTTTTCATTTAACGTAAACTTCGTCGTTACTACTCGATTACAGTACAAAATGTCCACTTCAAAGTGATTAGTAACGGCTATTATATATTTGGGCGCTGTTCCAATTACCATTCATTTTTTATCAATGACGTTAACGTTAGTTACTGGAGGTAGGTACTGAAATTTACTATTAAACTGAAAATATAATTACCAGACGGATAAAACCGTCAGGCGGATGTCAATTTTTTTAAATTGTATTTATCTTTCAATCAAAATAAGCGATGAGCTTATTAATGCCAATTTACAACCGTATGTTATTTGCGTTACTCGCTCTTTGGATTAAATTCTGGATGTATGTTTAATATGTGTACAGAGCAAATGCACCTCGTAGAGCTCGAACTTTAGTGCAAATGCGATCATTATTAATTATACATACCGTTTCCTAGATGGATTTATCTACAACGTATGCGATTCGCTCTTATTTTCACGATTCGACGAGTTAAAGTCGCTTTTTTAAACGGGAGCAACAAGAATTACCTTCTAATTGGATGTATCATTACGCTGAAAAATATTCTCTACTGGTCTTGTTATTTCAGGAAATCCTGAACATTAATTAGGAACGTAGAATCGTTACGTCACGACGTTACGACGTTGGAGTCGTGACTACTTCATTATTAGGTATAACTCCTGTGGCAGAAAATGCGGATCAAGGAAATCTTAATTCTACAAAATCATACAATCATACATTATGAACTTAAATAATGCTAAAATTAAGTTAGGCGTATGTCTTATCGGTTTTCTGTAAAGCTAGGTAAAGTTATATTATTGTAATACTAATAAGATATTTATTTGAAACAAAAACTGTTGGTTTGTTGTGGCGCTTCTAATTAATAGTGGTCTTCTAGGTAGACTCAAAAATGTAGAAGGGAAATTTTCGCCACATAAAATAAACTATTTAAAACAGTCAAGGTAACATAGGTACTCGCATCTTGTTGGCAATTCTGTACATGTTCCTCATACTCATTTACACGATTAGATTAAATGCAACTTTTCCATGTCTACAGCGTAAGTTTACGTAAAAGCTAGTATCCGTTGCTAATAACGACGCATAGAGGGCAGCACGCGACCGCCAATTACGCGCGCCGGCGCGCCGCCATTACAGTCTGATGAGCATGGCGGGAGCAGAGAAAAATAGCACCGACTGTACGTACAGCCTGTTAGTGTACAGTCAGCATCAAATGCAATCGATGCTGGCTTGCGGTCAGATGACCTATGCAGCTGTACGCTAGGGTTACAAATTAAATAAGTAAAAGCTTTCGTTTTAGATGAATTGACATTTCATAATTTTACCATTTCGAGAGAATATCCATTTCTTTTTGGGATCGTTCGCAAATTTTTCTCATAATCATCATCATCAGGCGAAAACGTCCACTGCTGGACAAAGGCCTTCCCCAAGGTTTTCCACAACGATCGGTCCTCTGCTGCTGTCATCCAGCGGTTTCCCGCGACCTTTATCAGATCGTCGGTCCACCTTGTGGAAGGCCTGCCGACACTCTCCCGATTTGCGGTCGCCACTCTAGAATCTTCCCGCTCCAACGGCCATTGGTTCTACGAGCAACGTGCCCCGCGCCCAATGACAGTTCTATAAAAAAAAATATAACTCGGAGGATATTTTTTTTTGCGTATTGAGATCCGTATCAAATGATAAAGTGAAGTGTGTAATATCGTTCCATAAAAAAATTCAACAGATCAGTAAAAAAAACCAGCCCTTTGCGCAAAACATCGTTCGGCAAACCGCCCCGCCACCACTTCAGTGCATTTCCAGATCTTAACCACGTGATTAACCAAGAAGACATCCCAAGTGCCAAGCAAAAATCCAAATACTGGATTTTCTTTCAACCAAGCGACTCCTTTAGGAGTCAGTGGCTTGCACGGTAAAAGCGTGAAGAAGCGGAACCTCTCGATCATTGATCAAACAGACGCCATTACGGCCCATAATAAACCGTTTACATGCGATATGTTACGTTAACGGCGGACAAGATAAATACTCTGCAGTTCTTTGTATAAACATGAGGGAGATTATAACAATTGATCGACTGATGACGGGGAGCCCAGTGGGTACACTCTTTCTTACAATGCTAAAGCTGGGCTATCACTGACGCGCCGTTTGTCTCGCCGACAGATGGAGTGTATACAACTGGATGGACGTAGTATTTTAACCACATTCACGGGCGCGCCACGCTACGCCCCAACGGTGCGACATCACGGAGCAGACTAGCGAATTGCGTGTTAAAGCAAAGATGAGCGAGAAGGTGAACGTATAAGGCTGCCTAATTGAGAATACACGCGCTAAAATGTATTTTGTTCGCTCTGACGGGACTACTTAAACTCGCCGCTTGGACATTCACTCCTGCCTTCGATCACCTTAGCTATTCAGAGAATTACACTCCAGACTGATTAGAAAATTTTAGACGGAGAACGCATTCACGACGAAGTCATTTGGCTTGGCGCGGAGGCGTGGCGTGTTCCAACGTTGAATTTCGACATTCACGATAGTTCCATTCGGATGGCGCGTTGGCGCGTCGCGCTGGCTTTCCGTCCATTTGGAAATCCAACGGACCACGCCAAGTACTTTTAAACGCTACAGTTTTGACATTCACGGATCGATTTCGGCGCGGAGCTGCTCTATTCGGTTTGTTGGAGTGGTCGTGAATGCGCAGCTTAACTAAGTTAAGGGTTCAATCGGTAAGGTTATAATTCGGGTGAGAAAGACAAGTCTTTGTTTCTGGATCTATATACTATGTAGTAAGAATTGAAAAAAAGCTTTAGAGAAAAGCAAATTATGCATAAAGGTGATGAAGATGAGGCGTATAACGTTGCATTACGAATAAACATTAAGCGAGAGATGTGGAGAGGCGATATAGACGATTAAATATTACAGGATTAATTAGATAACATGAAAAAATATGATATAAATTTGAGATACACGTCAAAATTAAAAATTTCATTCGTTTAGAAACGTTACAATATAAATTGTGTATTTTAATCCTAAAATACAATACCACCACCACGATTCATTTATAATGGCTGAATTACCTGATACCTAAGCTCGCCGTAGTAATTAAAAAAAAGGTATGAACCGGGGCTGTGCACAAAGACTGCGAACTTGGCAGTTTTTGCGGTTTCAGAGTTCATCGCAACTTTGTGCGCTTTAAAGCCTGATTAAGTTTTAAGTGTCCGCGGTGGCCACGAGACCGGCGGAGATATACTTCACGGCGGGTTTTTACTCGCATTTTACTGGTTAAGACTGTTCAAAGTGATGAGCTGATGAGGGACAATTAGTTAATCTTATCTAAAAACGCAGGGTTTATGCATCTGTTATTTTAATCACATATTGACCCGATCTAATGGACATTTATTAAATGTAATGTTGAGTTTATAATGCAATAATGATTGATTAATATTCATTATTGGAATAACGTGTACATACAGTGGTGGCCACATAATTAGGAACGCTTGCGTTTTTCCCATACAATTGCCTACAAATATGACTTTTAAATTTTGACAATCAATCAAAAAGGTCTAAACCATTTTTTTTTAATTACACTTTTCGTTAACTTGTAAACTAAGGTTTAAATCTATGTACAATTTTTTCTGTTAACAACGAATATTTCATTTGATTGGGATTTAAAACTTAATGCTGACGCGTCCATACAAAGTTTTACAACTTTAAATATGTTTTCAAATCCTTATAAAATGCAATATTCGTTTTTAACAGCGATAAATTGTACAAATATTTAAAGTTTACTTTATTAGTTAACGATAAGTGTTACTAAAAATAAAATAGGTTAAGAACTTTTTGATTGGTGATCAAAATTGAAAAGTCATATTTGTAGGCAAATAAAAGCTGTATGGGAAAAACGCAAGCGTTACTAATTATGTGGCCACCACTGTATATAAAAGATTGCCTGTGTTTTGTATTTCTTTTTTATCTTTGTACGTAGGTATGTATAATAAAGAGTATATATACAGAGTATACGTACAGAGTATACGTACAGTCTGAGCCTGTAGTCGTAATTCAAGATCATAACTGTTTGAAGGGTACTGGTTTTTAATATATTTTACAATAACTTTTTTTAGAAATGTTATAAAATAATGTTAGTAGGTAAATATGCAAAAAATACTTCTTTCAAGTACTCTCAAACCATTTCTCCCCTCTCTAAGTAAAAGTAAATAAAAAATAACTGCCCGCCTCCGCCCAGGTTTTATTTAAAGTTACAGCTTTGCATAATAATGGGAGAATCTAACCGATAAATTCTCTCCAAGTACTAAATTCACTGTAGTCTTCGCTCTAACCGCAAAAAACATGCAAATCACAAGTTGTGGATAAAATTGCGATTTCAGAGCCCAAGTTACTAAAGCAAACTGGGGTCAAGATAATAAATAAATTTGCCGCGCATTGCTTTGCCATTAATTCGCCTAACTTCTCAGTTTATGGGTTTTATTAACGCGGTTTTGTGCTTTTATTTTTACCTCCATTTTTAATAACACGAGTATTTTATATTTCCTTTAACGAAATACTTTTCTGTTTTAGACATTTTTGTAATAGTACCCACGGTAAGCTATTTGATGTTTGTATTTTAACAAAACATATCTAATAATTAAGTGTATGTAACGATTTCTGCTGTTTTTAATGTGTTTAGTTGTTTTTATTAACGGCTTGGCATATTTAGGGACAATTCGGGCAAAAAAAACAGCTACAGGGAAATCACCTTACAGTGGTTTGCTTCATACTCCTTTATGTATTTCTTTATACCGCTCGTCGCCCAACGCTTTCGCTGTCGCTACCGCCTATAGTCGGGGCCTAAAGAAGTGAACTAATATGTATATAAAACTATTTATTATAGACCAATAGACAGACAATGGTCAGCTCAAATAATAATACTTATAAATATCACAAGAATATATTCAAATCTCAGTAGGCTTAGTAAAAAAAACACGTTTTGTACTTCGCAAGAGAGTTAAACAAATCCGATATTTCCTTCGCGAATTGATATTCCATATTTCACCCACGTACGAATCTTTTAAGGATTCTATTCCCTTTCGGTTAGTTTTTCGAATAAATGGTTATCGTAAAATTTATTCGAAGATCTATAATATTCAATCTGAACTTTATTTAAAGAGTAGTAGTGTTGTTTTTGGGTTAGGAAGTTTTTGGGAGATACGTCCGAAGCGTTTAGTGGGTATGTTAACCGATACACACTCGGAGCTTTAGGGGCAATTTGCAATGTATCAAGGCAAGGGGTAAGTCTGGAGGGATTTGAAAGCCTAAATCTGACAATAGGCTTAATTAGTATTCTAGTTTCGTCCTGAGATAGGGCTCTTTTCATATCGGGTTCAAACAAGGCCTTTTCGAATTTAAAATAAGGAGGCAAAAGGACTTTCAGGTAGTGTTTATTTTAATGTTCAAAATTATTACATGTACCTGTCTATGTAGAGTATCTTTATTAAGAAAAACTTATAGATGTACTCTTCTCTATATTTTGATGTGAGAAAATCACGGATCAATAAATGTTGATTATTATGTTTAATGGAATAATAAAATAATGTCGATGTATATATAGGTACCATCTTCGTAAAAAATGTGTTATCCTTTACCAGCGCCTTTAGTTAAAACATTGTTTAAAACAATTTTATTATAAAACGCATTAAAAAACGCAATAAAAAACGGTTTTGTTGTATATTAAAAAGTGTGAAAAACAAAATAATTAGGTACGTTTTTCCTTCCGGTTGCATTTTTAACAATTACTGTGAAACATGATATTTTACAGTAAAATACGAGAATCGCGCGAAGCTACGCTAAAATAAACCCAGCAACGAGATATAACTCTGATCAAGATTTTCGAGATTAGGTACAATTTTTTCTAGCCCTGGCTGTATTCTGAATAGCCCGGCGAAAAGTTGAACGAAATAACACATTTTATTTAACCTTAGGTACTTGATTAACATCTACGTTGGCGTGGTTTACGTTACGGAATTTGAATACTGTACTGTACCGAAGTTACTGTACTGTAACCATAAAATGGTGGCGTTACCTTATGCAAGTAAGATTAGCTTTTAAAATAATAATTTCCAAATATTGTAGGATTATAGAAGAAATGTACATTGTATTTAATTAATATTTAGATAAAAAAGTGATACTTTCGGAATTTCGTCGGTTAGTTTGCTAGGACAGTGCTAGCACGAGCAACTTGTGCTTTTACTAGACATTTTTGGTGGCGGAGATATAGATGGTTATCTTAAGGTTTAATTACTACACTGATCTTGCATTCGATACTGTTTTGGGCAAGGTGATACAAAGAACCGAACTATAAGTAGAGTGGTTTTGAATGAAAATTAAAATGTGTATTAGTTACTATTACGCCACGTGAATTCGGTAGGTACACAAAAAGTTACTAAAACCGTCATTTTTAAATAGGCATTCTATCATTGAACTAACTTTGCAGCTACTCTCTGAATGCAAATACTTATTCTATATGCATGCCTGATGATTCTAAGAATAGTTCTGTCGCGCGTATCAATGACCTAACCGTCTAGTCCACTTGACTTGCCGTTCGCAATTCAAAATGAGAGTCGGTGATAGCTACTAGCTCGATAAGGCCGGTTTACACCGTTCAAGTTACTCGCAAAGTTTCGTCTCAACAACAGATCAAATTTCTTAAAATGAATTATACTGAGTGTAAAATGATTGTCTTTCTTTTTAATAAGCAGAGATTAAAAAATCAAGAAGAAGAAGAAGAAGAAAGAAGAAAATCATTTATTCGTGACAAACATAAGCAAGAACAGATAAAAAAATCAGTTGATTAAAACAGGAATGTAAAGGCTGTTTTGGAGCCCTTTTCAAGTGTCATTATTTAAATATTTATTTTATGTTCGTGTATACTTGGGAGCAAAGAAATCGAGCCACTTAGTATTGAATTTCCATAGGAAGTGGCTCGATTTCTTTGCTCCCAAGTATAGTTTGGAACTATTAGGTCCTATATCACAATGTAGACAAACATACATAACAGTGATGTTTTAAGGAATCTTTAAATCTTCTCTTATTTAAACATATCACTTCTGTGACTGACTGACACACAAAGCCGGACCTAGGGACTCAAAAAATTACAGGGAAATTCATAGGTACCAACGGGTGCACTTAGAAAGGATTTTTAGAAAATCAGCCTCCATCGAAAAGAAAAGTCGCGGTGGTCCATTAGTTTAACACAAATCCCAAGCGACTTTCCCCATTCTTACCGGCTACTCACTAAACGTCAAGTAAACGGAACCCTGCGGAATCACAATGAGAACCCTCTGGTGCGGGGACCATGGGCGAGTGGCTGCGGAATCCTAATGAACCGGCTTTTGTTGCTGGCTGTACCGTCCAGTAGCAGGGCCGATGTGGCCAAAAATATACTCGACTGTGAGTCAGGGAGGGGTGCGACTTTATTTAAAAGGTTTTTTCGTCATAAAAACGTAACTTTTCGTTTTGACGATGCGGTGAGCCTAATTGAGAAACGAATATTTGTTTACTGAATTTTTTCTATGTATTTGTTTGAAGGTAAATTTGTGAGAGATTCTCCCCTGAGATTTGTTTGTTTATTTATTTTATACCAGGTGATTAATGAAATGAGATTATGACGAGTGTTGTAAACTGTCTGTATGACAATATTTTATACCTAGGTGATTGCAAAACACAACAATCTGTGAAAAATCGCGAAAATCGCTGTGATATCGCGAAATTACATATACCTATGTGTAGCAACGTAACTTAGAATAGAAACGTTTCACGGTTCCGTGATAGTTCAGAAAACTGTTACTATTAAAACTTAAACAAGATTACAAGACACACTGGAGAACTTTATATTTTGCATACGAATATATCAAGTTTCGACTATAATAGCAGCTGGTTATAAATTTTACAACTTCAAACTTTCCACCTCTCTGTCAGTTCCAACTTTTCTTTTCAAATTTTTAGCAGTTTCAACGCCCGTCACTTTATCTTCCACCTAAAATGGAGTCGTTATCTAAAGATGATCAATTGTTCGTCAGCTACGATCTACTGACAATCTTACTGGCTTCATGTCTGGCTTCACAGGCTAAATGTCTAACTCATTTACTCCACAGATTGATAAAACCATAGTATAAATATAAAAGTAGTTCGTCTTCGACCCTTAGCGGTTTCTGTTACCTATTGCTGCTTGGGCGCTAGGCTCGATACTTAATGCAAACGCAAACTAAACCGGCTTGTTGTGTCCTGTTGAGTTTGCTGTGGGGGCTCGCGGCGCGTACGGTCGCGCCACGCACACATGCAAGCCGAAACACACTGATGTTTTCACCGTAAGCGCCATTCGTGGAACTACCATCCATCATATTATTTTTATTATTTAATTATTTCAGCAGAAAGTCTTCCCCTGCTCAACATCATAGCCCTCTCTCATGGTTTGCCACAGGGACCGACCGTGCGCCGTTTACTATCGGTTCGAGTTCGGATCAGTGGCGTCGGCAGTGTACGGGAAATAACGCATCTTTACTTACGCAGTGTCTCTAGTCGAATGTCCAGTGTGTTTTGCCAGTGATGACTTTTGGGACTGAGATTTAGGCGCTAACAAAAAGTACAATGCTTCGTTATTGTACTTAAATGTGTGAAAAGAGATTAGCCCTTCCTTCCCAAGATCTCTGGAAAATTTACGAGCATCTCCCAACAAGAGACGCGTCGACACATCTAACATAAATAATACCGAGTGAACAATCTTTAGAACACACGCTTCATAACATTTCTTATCTTTTAATAAAAACAATCTAACACCTGTACGCACATAGATATTGCAAGTCTCAGAAACAAGTAACAGCGGCGATAAAACGTTCCGGCAAAGAATTGCTTTAATATGAGAGTGCTAAAGAACTTTATATTGTCTTTATTTATGTTAAAGTAACGTCGCAGTACAATATTGAGACAAAGTATCCTTTCAGCGTGGTCTTTAGTATTCTGAGAATCTTATAAGATGGAACAAAGTGAGATGATGTCAATTAGGCATGTTCGCGGCTTAAGAATGAAATTTATAATCTGCGAAACAAAACAGTTTGAAAATACACATTTACAAAATTGGGAGTCGATCTAGAGAGATTTTCTCTAAGTTGACATAAATTTAGTTCACTGTTTTAAAAACAATAAGTCGACTCCTCGAAATATTTAAGGAATACCGTTGATTTTCCAAGAATACCATGACCAAATCTTGACGAAATGTAAATCGAATCAAATTTAGATATATCCGCCCATGTTTTTTTTAAATTAGAATTGGTTAGTAATTGGCGGAGTAATCGAATAACAACACACGCAAAAAACAGACGAGTTCAGAACCTCCTCCTCTTATTAAGTCAGTAAAAATGAAATCGCTATGAAATTAGCACGTCGCACAACCCGCAAATGGACCAACTGACATCTTTTCGCAGGATCGCTGATAGAGAAGCATTGGTTTGAGGTCGTGAGTGGGTTTATTTGAATATTGGCGTCATTCCATTTCATTGACTAGGTACAAACTGATCATTTTCATTTCCTTTTAAATATACTGACCGTGAATGTCCATGACCAGCCTTTAAGAGAATGTACAAAAGTTCTCTCGTCTTCATTCTAATTTGAGAAACGTACCTTGCTAACAAAACATGTTTACGAAAACATTTTAAAAGATATCACAGATATAATGAGCACGCTTCTCGGGACACGGCCAGATAACAGCCGGCCCGACGTGACGGCCTAATAAAATATCTTGCCTAGCTTTTTTATTGTGCTGAGTAAAATATATTTTTATAGGCGCAGGCCCTTGTAGCGACTGTTTGCAGTTTAGGGGTCCTTGGTAAGATAGAAAAACGTTGGGTACCGACTTGTGGATTTTTAGTTTTTTTAACGATAAGCAATAGTTATGGATATGGATGGATGGTTTAATCTAAGTGCCCAAGGAAGAGGGTAATGTTTTTTGGGTGTAAGTATGGATGTATTCATTTTTGTGGTCTTTTGAAGTTTAAATAGCTTGATGAAGTTTAAAGTGTGGACTTGCAGAGTAAGGTTGAATTGGGGTTTATCCTTGGAGTGTTATAGGCTCACTTTTAACATGAATAGTTAGGTTAGTTAGGTGTTTACATTAAAACATTGAAAATACAAAGATATCCGATTTCTAAAGTTTGTCTTTAATTGATTAGTTGTGATGGTTAACGCCAGACTGTAATTTTCACTAACCATATCTATTTAGCGGTACTGTAATATAGTTACTATACTCTACTATGATCTATGTATGAGGCTATGTATAATACATATTTGCAAAACAATTTTATTTATAACATTTACTCGTAGGGTGGTTGGTTTTTCACTTAAATATTATGTTTAATTGGAGGTTACCCTGTAAATTCTCTGTCCATATCGTTCATGACAGATAAATATAGGTTCGGAAAAAAGCGCGAGACATTTTCCTACCTATTATTTCAACTACAACAAACTATGCTAAATATCTCTCGCGGTTCAATTCAAAGGCACTCGGTTCAGAACTAACATTGTGCACTTTGCAGGTCATTCCTTAAGTTTATTTTGAAAAAAGTAAAAACTTTCTCAAAAATGTTTTGAGAGCATTAGGAATGTTATATTTTATTTATTTACTAAAAAACACACAATATTTTGTTTAACTATTACAGTTTAACATAACTTTTCCTTAAAGGTAGATAAACTATATTCTTGTAAATTACCGAGTTTTCTCATATGGAAGTTTCATAACGTGATATTCTTCGGTATATTATTATATATTACTACGTATACGGAACCGTTCGTGCCCAAGTCCGACTCTCGTTTAGCCGGCTTTATTTTAATTCAATGCTTACAGTTTTAGAGCGCACTTTCTGCAGAAATTGTGATTGGTTTCCTTACACTGGGAAGAGGTTTTTAATGGCTTCGACTTTAGCAGCACACTTTGGCTTTAAGTAATTGAAGAAGAAAATGTATTTCAATGTCTGTCAATCTTTTTATGCAATACTAAAACCTTACTCGAGAGAACATCGTTTCATTTGCTATTTTTATTTTTTATCTTCTGGATCTTTAACTGTTGTACGTTTAGCCATCCGTTGGTTTTATCCATCCCTCAACGGCTCAAAGGTTGACTGGATGAGATCCCCTGAAGGATAAGTTCGCCTTTGTACATACCTTTTGTGTTTCTGTTTCTTTTTTAGTTTGTTATTTTCTGTTTGCGCAATAAAAAGTTTATATACTTACATACACGGTGACGCGATTTATCCGATGACAGAGTTAGTTCTGAAAAAACTAGAACAATTTTAACGGACTTCTTTCTTGTTGTCTGGAAGGCTTATCAAACAAGCCAAAGCATTGTTTGTGCATGTGTGCTGTGCTCCTTTCTTCGCGTTAGAAAAGGGCGCATTGATAGACAAAAGATATGAGGCATGTAGGACGAGCAGGTGAGCTTTTGTTTTTTCCTCCAGAGGCTAGGTATGACTCGGTCTAGGTCAGGTAGTAACCTAACAGGTTGTAAGGTACCGCACTCAGAGCCAGTTGTTAAATGTTCTAATTTTGGTAAATACCATGAAGTTACTTAAGTTGGTACAGTAATAATATATTATCCAACCTTGGCCGCAAAAATATCTGAGACGTCTTTATTACTAGAAGTATCAGAGCGTGTCAGATATTTTTGCGCCCAATGTTGGATAATATATTATTGCTAGTAAACAAAAGCAAGGACTTTTGTATGTGGCCCTTCAGGCGATTACCAAAAAAAATAAAAATAAATATATTATTGCTGGTGACTGTGTACACCGCGAGTTCATACCTTTTTTTGGAATGCGTTCTTAAGTGATGTGATTGTCTTTGATATCTGTGGTTTGTGAAAAATATCGTTCTTCTTGCCGATGTCTTGCGCAACTGATGTGCTTGTTTCTAATTGCACACACATTAAAAACTAGTTAAATGACAATTTTTATCTCTGATTACGCCGGTTAGTCTAACAATTTGCATATAATGTCTAACTTCGATGAATATATGCAACTTAAATTTTAAAATTATTATTGTTTATTTGATCTTTATTACTTTTTGTATATTGATATCGGAAACTGACCATTTATTTATAGTTTATTAATGTTGTCTTTGATTATTTGAGTGTTATTTTTTTATTATTATTTTATTATTATGTATTAACGTTGACAATATCAATGTAATTTCGTTTTTTTTGGCATGCAATGCAATTTATATTGTAAATAAACTAAACTAAATAAAACTAAGCTGATAAACGATATTCCTTGCTAATATTATAAATGCGAAAGTATATTCGTGTGTTTGTTTGTATGTGCCTCATGGTTAAACGCCGCGACGGAGCGAAGTGACAAATGGTACAGAGATAGTTTAGCCCGGAAACCGACGTAGGTTATTTGATCTCCGAAAATCAAACAGTTTCCGAAGAAAAACAGATAAACAACTTCTGCGAAGACTTGTCCTTTGTCATTGATGATATCCATCACACAAATATTTGCCAATACCGCGAACCCAGGCCCGCTAGCTTCATAGGCAGGGTACTAGACTAACCGCGTCTTAACTTAATTTTCGTTGTCATTTCGACTAATACGGTGTGACAAATGATAAATTTGTGAACCATCAGCGGAACCCAACTATGAACCCCGGGTCAAGTTATTTTAAAATAGTTAACGATGTTGTCCCCCCGGAGAGCTCTTCAATATTGGCACCTAAAACAAACTTGTTTCTTTAACGAAGTGGGCGAAAAATTATTATATTTCTACCTCAAATACTCGTGATATTCGAGCTCATAGCCTAGGTTTAATTTGCAACTTTCGATGTCTTTTTATAATTAAACTATCTTAGGCCCGCGACTCCGTCCGCGTAGAAGTCGTTTATCGCTGCTCCCTCGGGATCTGTCTAATTTTCCGGGATAAAAAGCAGCCTATGTCCTTCCCTGGGACTCAAGTTATCTCCATACCAAATTTCATCTAAATCGGTTCAGCGGTTTAAGCGTAAAGAGGTAACAGACAGACAGACAGACAGACACACTTTCACATTTATAATATTAGTATGGAAATATGGATAGTTACATTTTTGAATTCATGCAGTTAGCACGGGTGAGTAGTTCGGTAGATTTACATTGTTTTTTAAAGTTTGTAGTTCTTTTATACGACAAAAAAATACTGTTAGTCTTCGGTTTGCCTAAATTAAATTATTAATTTGGTATAGTTTTTACATTTTATACGCAAATTGTAAAATAATAAAATTCAACTAAACTGTTATACTGGGAAACTTTCATATATTAAAAAGTTGATACCTACCACTAAATAATTCCATACAACCTTTCCATTTTCTATTAAAAAGAAAATAACATGTCTAGGCTTACGAAATAATTCCATATTGAAGGGTATTTATATCCACATTGAATATGTCCAGCAACGTTACAAAAAAGGTATTTCCTGTCGCGCATGTCGGTACCCATGACAAGTGACGTCACGAACAAAGCCCACGGCTGTAAATTATCTTTTTCTGACGTTTTCCAACCGGCCAGGATTTATCGAGCGTTGCGAGCGTTTCAAAAACGTTTGAATTTGGACGTTCTAAACCGTTGTGTGCATTTTGAATGACGATTTTATGGAATTCTAAATTGTGTTTTGTTTTTTACAGGTATGTACTTTGCGGAATGGCAGCTGAAACCTGTATTGGTATGAAAACTGGGGCTCTATATTGCTATAGACATGTTATCGAATTGTTTTCACTCGAACGCCATTATTGTCAAGTAAATTAAGAGCTATTAAAGCGTTGACAATACAATAACACGTCAAAAGCAATATGGTTTTACCGAGTCGAATAGAGGCTCCTCATAATATAACGTAGAGATTAGGTAAACAATTAAAACTTAAAAAAATGAAAGATTATTCGTTGTTCTAGTAACATGTAACTTTATTTGTGTTGTCATTACATCAAATACGGTATGGCACATTCATTTGTGAACCATTAGTGTATGGGTAAGGTCCAAAAAGTTGGACATACTAAGTCACTCAATTAATTTTTCTATTAAACTTTTCCGATGTGACACGAAAATTAGTCAAACAATTGTAGGAATACTTTTCGTCGCATAACGTAACTTTTTTCGACTTCGTTGTTTGTATGGTTAACTACGCTTAACTATGATCCAACTTTTTCGTCCCCACCCGTATCATTTAAACGTGTGCACATACGTATGTATGTACATTTTTACTATAGTTGAAAATACAATAAAATTGGAGTCTTTACACATCCCTCGACAAACGACCTCGTCTGCATGTTTAGAGCTGAAGTTTTGGAGGCACATTAATCAGTGTCCCCCCGCGATGCATTAGGGAATGAATTCTAGCGTCCTTACCAAGGTGATACCTAAGTTAGGAGCTAGTAGGTTATTCCTTTAAACAACCCGCCTCTTCATTCGTTGATAAAGTACTAATCGGCGAGCTTGAGTTGTCCCGTCAGAGCGTTTAACGACAATTCAGTGCGTGACTTTAATTTTGGCTCTGTTTTGCTCGGTGAAACTATATTGCTTTTGACATTTTATCGTTTTTAATCCGGTCGCCATTACTGTCTAATAAGTAAAGGCTGATTTACATTGGTCCAGCAAAAGCATGCCAGTAGAAGTGCATTGACGAGTTGGTTTCCACGTTTGAGGCGAGAGCTATTGTAACAACGCGATGTACTTCTACTGGCACGGTTTTGCTGGACCAATGTAAATCAGCCATAAGAGATATCATAACGTTTACAATACGATAAAATGACAAAAGATATGTTACTATTATCAATTAAAAGAAGCCTGAATAATCTGTCAGTCTGTTTGGAAAGTACGAAGCCACAGATAGATATACAGACTGACAGACTGACATATGCATCAAACTTGTAACACGCTTTTATTTGGTCGGGACAGATGTCCTAAAGACAGGATGCATAACGCAAACGTAAACGGTTTTCGAAAACTGTCAAAATGTTTGGAACTGACATAAGCGCTTGTCCGGCAGCTTCGCAACCCCAACCTTCTCGATAACGGTAGCCAAATGCTCGTGTATAGGGCCACAGAGTTTAAAATAAAAATACAGTGAATAAAATTGAAAAATACGCCACCGCATTAATAACCCCTGCCGAGTGTACCGCTCCCGGTCTCAAGTACACTCGTCTTGATTTATGTCTCGCGAGTTTGCGGGCGCTTCTGAAATTAGGACTTTTGGTCTCATTCGGTGGTTGGGTAAACGTTTTCCGGCAACTGTACAACTTCAATGTAGACGTACGTCGTACATGCCGTAAATGTACAGTCAAAGTCGTAATTATATACAAGTTCCCAAGACTCCAAAAGTATCTACACGCCTCTTTACAACTAACAATAAGGTATTTATACATTTCGTCCTAACTTTCTAACTGAAAATACAAATAGATTTGTCTGGATTGGTAAAATTGCCTAAAGTAAAAAGAAGCCTATATTTTAACGATTTTTGAGTTACAACAACCATTTCAAAGCAAATTACAAATTTAATTAAAAGCAGACGAACACAATGTTACAGTAGTTTTGGCTATAATTTAGATAATCTTCTTTTATGTAACGGATTCATAAATAAATGAGATTAATATTCTATGGCCAAGCCATGCTCTAAGTAATGTTGTATTATGAGATATTATAACGATACAAATACAATCGAACCTGGGTCCGCTAGCTTTGCAGGCAGGGTCACGAACGAAGCTATATAACCCTAAAGGTTTAAAGTTAATTCAAAAACAAATCGCTCTACTCTTACTTAGTTAAACAAGATTTCTTGACACTCAATACCAACGAACCAAAAAAAATCTTCAGATTGTTAAAATGATTTGGTCGCAGGATATTAAGTTCTTACAATATCAGATATTAACTGATATTGGATGTTTTTGTTCGTCGCAGTGCCGGCAACTCTAATAAGACATTTCTGATTTGTTCGTGTGGAAAATATGAAATTTAATAAGGTCCCAGAATTTCGACTATTAGCTTTGACGTAGGGCTTTACTGAAATTCAGCTTATTTTAAGACTTGTTTCTTTGATATTAAACGGATACGTACCTAAATATCATTTCATATTACGAGAGCTAATGACGTAGGTACTAATAATGCAAAAAATATGACTGATTTTTCTTGAGCTGTAATTAGTATTTGTAAGTATATGTGTCTTGTCTTCTGTGGCTTAGACCCGCCTGTTTCCTTCTTAGTTTTTTTGTAGTAATTTTCTATTTAACTTTAAATTATCTGTGAAATCTTGTAACTAGCTAACAGTTGCATATTATGACTAAGCTAAAATTGTAAGTAAAAACTGTTGGTTTTATTTATTTGTTTAATCCTTATTGCACAAAAGATGCATACCTCATGTAAAAAAGTTGAATTTAATGCCTTAAGGCATTCTCTACCAGTTAATCTTTGGGCAAAGCAGAGATTGTATTGTATTTTCCAAATAAAGTAAATAAATAATTGGAGAATGACTTTTCATTTAAGATTCTAGATTCTAAACATTTGATCTGGGCGGCCCAAACTGGACCTCTTTTCTACTGTAAAAATAAAAACCATTCAACTCGGCTGCCATTACTGTCAAGTAAATAAAAGCTATCGTAACGTTGACAATACGATAACATGTCAAAGGTAATACGGTTTTCCCGAGTAGAACAGAGGCCCAGTCCCAAAGAAACAACAAAACCACGGAACGGATAACTAAAGTTAAAAACAATATCGACTTGAATCCCACTAATATAAATGATCGAACAGAAAACTTATTTGCAATTGAATTCGAACGGAAACTGCTTTTATCTGAAGTTTATCAATTGCATTGGAACGGGATTTTTACGATTACGTTTCGATAAAGCGTTCCACTTCCACAGTGCTTGCTGCTTTGACACAAATATTCCGTGAGAAGGACTTTGAAATAGAATTTGTAAAGGAAATGTAAAATGTAACTATTGGGAACAACGACTTGCTTGAGGTTTTTTGCTTACGCAAAGTTAGGGTCACGGTTTTTAAACCCCCGAAAAAAAGAGAGGGTGTGTATGTCTGTGCAATCGTAGCTCCTAAACGGATGGACCGAATATGATAAAAAGTCAAAATCAATATGGATTTACCAACTAGAATAGAGCTCCAAGTGGCGCGTTTTCGTTTTCCGTGTCATATCTACATTTAAATATCCATCCTCATCACCACTTTAGGCGGTAAGTTAAACATTTATTAACTATTTATTTATCAAGCACCGCATAACAGCAAAACACTACCGCACTTCATTCTACATTCTACTTCGTCAGTAACAAACATCTTAAAAATCCCCACAAGCGATGACGTAAAAGATGTCAGGAAAACTACAGAGATCTGTAGTAATTATAATAATTATATATTTATATTGGAACTTTACGAAGGTGGAGAAACTATGCTAAATAGTCCTCAGAACCTTTGTTACCCGTTATCAGATAATGACTAGATTTCAATTAAACAACATCTTCAGTAGTAGCCTAGCCAAGACGCAAACGTTAACTTTTCTATTTTCTACCGACTAGAAATGTATGGAGTCGGTCGACGCTATCTAGGGTGTAATTTTCTCAAAAACCACGAACGGACGGACGAACGAGTGGATGTCCAAGCGGCGAGTGTAAGTAGTCCCGTCTGAGCGAACAAAACACATTTTAGCGCGTGTATTCAATTTGGCAGCATGGCTTCTCGAACGTATAGGGCTGCCTAATTGAGAATGCACGCACTAAAATGTGTTTTGTTCTCTCGGACTTCTTAAACTCGCCGCTGCGCTTTCGCTCGTTCGTTCGACCGACCGCCGGTTTTTAGAGAATAACACCCCTGGTCATCAGCGTACGGAAATCCTATACATTTAGTCAATTATTAACTATAGATAACTTAGCGTTATACACCTTGACTCCCAGACAGGAAAATAGGTTTAAGATTGGAACCGGCCGTAAATATTTAACAAGAACTTGTTTACTTACTGACGTCTGTAATTGGAACTGTACCCTTACCATTGAGTTGCAATTTCCGTACTCGCTAGCGACTCAAATGCCGAATAAAATGATGTATTAGGTCCTTACCTATGAAATTGGCGTTTTATATGGAGAATTTTATGAAAACGGTGGTTTTCATACATTTAATTTTGCGGATTATTTAGTAACGTCAAATGCAAACCAAACAAAATTCTGTCAGGAATATTGGACACTTCTAAGCTATATTATTCATATCTTAATTTCTTAAAAATAGTTAGCTTCATAAAACTCTGCGTAATTGAAACACTCGAACTGACAGCACATGAAAAGAGTTGAGTTCACACTTTAATTTTTAACCGACTTCAAAAAAGGAGGAGGTTATACGTTCCACTGTATGTATTTTTTTTTTTTTTTTTTTTATGTATGTTCACCGATTACTCCGTCAATTGTGGACCGATTTTAAAAATTCTTTTTTGTTTGATAGAGTATACTTCCGAGGTGGTCCCATTGTCAGCAAATCTGAATCTGATGAAGGGATCAGTGAGGAATTGAGGGAACTCCTCAAATATTGTATGCAAACATATAGCGATTTTAGTATTTTTAGTAACAAATGTAGCATTTGCATTCAGAAAGTGTCACTTGGTGAAGCGGAACTGATGATGAAGACCACAGATGGCCACCGGAACTCCTCAACGGTACCGATTTCAAGGGTGGCGATAAGATATCTCGATTAAGATAGTTGAGCGACTACAACGATGCACATTTAATTGTTTTAAAATGACTATGATTTTCCCGCGGCGTTGCTTGCGGCGAGCTTGAAATGTCTTAAAGTTTCATATATCAACTAAGAAGTGGGACTACATAAGCTTATTATGATCACTAAAAAGTGTAAAATAAAATAAATGTTTTAAAAAACAAAAAACCGCCTTCAAAAACGCAAAAAATAACTTCTACTACTAGGTACTTAGTACCTAGTAGGTACCTATCCTATTAGGTTAGTCTAACTGAAGTCGGCGACCACAATATTTTCAACAAAAAGCCGACTTCAGTTGGACTAACCTAATAGGATAGGTACCTACTAGGTACTAAGTACCTAGTAGTAGAAGTTATTTTTTGCGTTTTTGAAGGCGGTTTTTTGTTTTAAACACTAAGTAAGAAATTGAACCATATTATTTGTATCTAAAACCTTTGTAACATACTGTATTAATGAAATTTAAAAATAATTTGGAAGTTAAAATTGAATTGAATAAATTCCGTACGAAATAAAACACGTAAAAATAACGCCAATTTCATAGGTAAGGACCCAATATATTAATACTGTGGGGGACAAAGGATTCGACTCGCTAGCGAGTACGGTAATTTTAGATTATTATTTAAGCTTAATGTGACACCAAAGTAAAAAGCTATCATATAAATACAGCCCGTACTTCGCCTTCCAAATTTAAGCATCTACACGCGTTGTCAAAAACAGGATGGGTGACCGCTTAAAACGTCGTGTATTACTCATGGTAAGGTTACTGTCCCTCACAGGCTTCTTATAGAGTGCGAGGGACAGAGCATTCGACTCGCTAGCGAGTACAGTAATTGTACATACATACATGCATACATACCTTCACGCCTGTCTCCCAATGGGGTGGGCAGAGACTATGGAACGCGAGATGCACCGGTCTAAATATACAAAACGCTTCCTCTACATTCATCAATCTCTTCATGCCGTACGTTGGTTTCGGGTGCTTTTGATTTGGCCCTTAAGTTGCGACCACACCGGTGCTTAAAATACGGTGACGGTACGGAATCGCAGTGACGCGTCGTATTAGCACCGTTTTTGACGCAAGCTCCACACACCAATGCTTAAAAAACGGTGACGGTACGGAATCGCAGTGACGCGTCTTATTAGCACCGTTTTTGAAGCACGCTCCCCACACCGCTGCTTAAAAAACGGTGTCGTTGCTTAAACAAAAGACGGGGTCATAGTAACAACATGGCGCCGTTTTTGACGTACCGTAATATACGCACCGTTAAGCAGCGGCGTGGGGAGCGTGCGTCAAAAACGGTGCTGATACGACGCGTCACTGCGATTCCGTACCGTCACCGTTTTTTAAGCATTGGTGTGTGGAGCTTGCGTCAAAAACGGTGCTGATACGACGCGTCACTGCGATTTCGTACCGTCACAGTATTTTAAGCACCGGTGTGGGCGTAACTTATTCAGTACATCGCGAATCTGATCACCGTACGTCCGTCTAGGACGTCCCCTACCGACATCTCCGCTCACTCTCGCTCGCCATATCTCTTTCGTAACTCTTCTTTCGTCCATCCTTTCTAAATGACCAAAAAAATTTATGAATGATGATCTTAGCACACCCTTTTCGATTTTAGTCACTACATCTTCTTTCAATCCACATCGTTCTCGGATCTCGCTAGATGTACATGTAACTCATGGTAAGGGACTGAAGGTGTGAGTATGAGCCGGGGCCCCATCCGGCATCGAACCCGCGCCCGTACTTCCACTCACCGGGTAATTCCACCGCTCCTGATCAAATTTGCATGTTTCGTGTAGGGTTAGCACATGATTTTATCATTTGTTGTGTGACTTATTTTATTTATTTATTTGTGTAACCTTTAGTGTACAAAAAACAAAGCACAAATGGCGGACTTAATGCTTAACGGCATTCTCTGCCAGTCAACCAAATAATCATACAGAAACTAGCAAAACTGGTGCAAAGAAAAATAGAGGACAGGAAACAAAACAAAGAACGTTGTATTTACAAAATAATCAACAATTACTTTAACTACGTGACATTGATATTTCTAACTTTTTCGCAAATTCTGTTTCTTGGTAACTTTTATGTATACAAAAATATCGTGTGACAACCCTGCGCTGCGCCCCGCGGTGTCAAGGTACGCGCTATTTTCCAGTTCATTTTAAATGCTCGTTTAATTTTTTAATTACCGATCGATCGGCCATTTTGCTGTCGCTGTGTTAATTAGTTTCTGTTAAAGAAGTTAAAGGTTACAACAGTTATTAATTTTAAAAGTAAACTAAAAGTTGCCGGCGGTGCGTGTAGAATTAAAGGAAGAAATGGTTAATCCCTTTAGTGGTCAAATTGCAAAAAATCCTTTCAATCAATTAACCTTAGTGGTGATAGGACCTTGTGCAAGGTTCGTACCGATCGCTACCACCATCTTAACCTTTAACCTCCGCCAAGCAGTGTTCGCACTGTTGTGTTCCGATGTGAGGATAAGGCAACCGGTGAAATTACTAGCACAAAGGCATCCCATTTTAGACATCAGTGTTGGCAACGCAATTTCGGTCTTAGCTATAAAATTTAGAGAATGCAAATGTCACAGATCCCACTTGCCATTAGGGGCCTGTTTTATAAAGCTACAATATACAATTTACAGGTTACAAGTTTCCATTTGACACAACCTCGACCAATGACGACCAGCCGTTTGAGCAGTGTTGCCAGTTTAGACCCGTGAAATTGTAATTTGTAACTTTATAAAACAGGCCACACTTTGTCAACTTCATGCCTTAAAAACCTATTATTTCTCCATCAATCGATGCAACATACATAATTTTGTATATGTTTATATGTGTTTTCAATTCACGACGGCGCCCCCGCCACTTACGACGGCGACTCTAGAATTGCATTTGCATTAAAGGGGGGAAAATACCTTTGAGCCAATAACCCTACATTCTAAACCTGCCTTAATTATGTCCCCGGTCGAACGATATTTTGGTTTCAGAGCGGGGAGGCCCTCTGGAGCCGCCACTGACTTGCGTTAACGTTGGGTAGTTAATAGATAATAAATGAATAAATAAATAAATAAACATCAGGGGATAATGTCACACCAATTGACCTAGTCCCAAACTAAGCTCTATAGGCTTGTACTATGGGTACTAGATAACGATATAAATACTTAATAGAGAAATACTTATATAGGTACTTAAATACATAGAAAACATCCATGACTGAGAAACAAATATTCGCCCTCGTCACACAAATATCTGCCCTTACCGGGATTTTAACCCAGGACCGCTAGCTTCGTAGGTAGGGTCACTACCATCTAGGCCAGCGCGTCGTCAAAACTTGCGTCAATATGCGTTAAGTTAGGAAGTGGGCGGGAATTTAAAAACTATACCGGATGTAATCGCATTGTTCAAATGATTACACATTTACCGCCAACTACCCGACTATCGGGTATTCTATGATGTTGTTTCCTCGCCGCACTACCCGATTGTCGGGTACTATAGTGGGGTGACGACGCGTTGGCCTAGTTAGTAGTGACCCTGCCGATGAAGCTAGCGGTCCTGGGTTCAAATCCCGGTAAGGGCAGATTTAGACCCCGTTATCAAGCGGGCAGTTTGGTGGCTACCTAACATTAAGTAGTGATGTGCGATACAAGCTATCCAAGTCTTGACGTTGTAGCTATGTATGGGGACTAAATTTTTTTTGGTGAAATTTGTTAAGTTTCATTGGCTAAGTCGCCAAGCAAAGTTTTAATACTTTTAATGTTAGGTAGCCACCAAACTGCCCGCTTGATAACGGGGTATAGATGAGTGCGAATATTTGTTCCTGAGTCATGGATGTTTTCTATGTATTTATGTAAATATTTATCTATGTAAGTATTTATATCGTTGTCTAGTACCCATAGTACAAGCCTAGAGCTTAGTTAGGGACTAGGTCAATTGGTGTGACATTGTGCCTGATATTTATGCTGCTGGCGTGTGGTTGGGAATTTGTTTCGTGAGCTGGCAGTGAATGTGGTAAACTATCGACTCCTACCTGATTCATTCCAACAGCCAGCTTATTTACGAGTCACTGCGCTGTAACTTGACCGCTGGATTCCAAATCAAGTTACACTGGTACGCCGTCGAGCTCCTTGAACTCTACGTCGTATTATAAACTGATGAAACTGCTGAGAGCAACAGTTAATTCTGTAATATTACCCAGCATAATCACGTACCTCTATTAACCGAGAGCACTACGGTCTTATGGACTCCTGGAATGAAATTAAACTATCTTAGACTCTTAGTTCTATTAAACTTCGTGGCGAAGTAAATTGGATCTTTTGTGTGAGTGTTAGAGGCGAGAATGGTGCGAAGAATGAAGGGTGGTTAAGTTTGTTAATAGGTCATGCGGTTTTTATGTAATATTAGGTTTTAAGGGTTCCGTAAGTATCCAAACGGTGGCAATAGGACCGTATTACTATATATAACGCTACGTTATCCGTACGTTCGTATAATACTCGTCTGACTTCCATCTGACCTACCTGTTGTTACCAGCTGTTTTTTATTACCAGTTAAACAAAAAAAAATACGGCATTTGAGCCTACTTGGTGTTGCCTACGAAGCTAGTGGTCCTAGGTTCGAATCCCAGTAAGGGCAGATATTTGTATGATGAGCGAGTATTTGTTTTTGAGTCTTGTACTTATGTATTTATTTCTCTATACATATATAAATACCTAAGTTTATCGTTGTCTACTAATAGTGCAAGTCTAGAGTTAAGTTGGGGCTAGGTCAATTTGTGTCAGATTGTCAATTTTTTTTTTATGTGCCAAAATTATTGTCAGGTTAGATTAAAAACAAGTAAAATTTAGTATGAATTTGTGCTGGCCATTTCCAAAATGGCCGTACGGTTTAGGTGTAATTAACTCCATCTTATCTCCATGACATTCGGATAATTAAGAGAATTTACAACTTGTTTAAATCCAGCGAGCGGTGGAATATTGTCCAAACAGCCTAAACATAACTCAGTTTAATGGAAAAACTTTGTATTTATTTACTTTATTTGTAGCCTTTATTTAAAGTACTGCTTAAATCATCAAGTTATATTTACCCTTTTTGGTTAATAAAAAAAACCGACTGAAAAACTACTCGCGTAACACAGACAGCAAATAATAAAAATCGGCCAAGTGTGAATTGCATAGTACAAAACCTTAGATGCGCGAGACGACTCGCAGAATCTCAAAAATATGGAATTTGTAACCATTCGAAAAAAAACGTGAAAGATTTCCGCATTCGAATATTTTCTACCGCTTGGTTTTGAAATCGAACACTCGAAATTCAAAAATTGGTCCCAGGTCAAAGACAATATGGTATTGGCCGCCTAGAATCTCGGGCCTGTTTTAAAAATTATTATACAGGGTGAGCCAAAAATTTTTGCAAAGTAGGAAGAGTAAAAGCTAGTAAAGATACAGATATTTCTGGCACACCCTATATTTTTAAATTTAGTCCAAATTGTTTTTAGTTTCTCGATCGGTTTTCTCGGTTGGTCGGTCGGACGGGGTGCTTTTCATCATTCCAACAATACTAGACCCTGGGGCCCGGCGCCAGGTCCCAGGACCCTTGAGGTACCCCCGGGACCCTCGGCTTCCGCCCCAACCCTATTAGACACGGGTCGGGATCGAACTAATCCCTGTTTTCCTTCGGGAAATTGATTTCAAAAGAATTGAGCCGGATTTCTTCATCTAGATACCTACCTACGTTGTTCGAGTCTCTATACATAATTATGTTGTGTGTGTAGCACGGAATAGAAAAAACAGTGGAAGTGTCATGAGCTTAGCTTAGTATCAGACCTGTTGTCGCCATTACTCAAACCACCATAAAAACAGTACGCCACCATGGAAAATGTTTTTGGTGCGGCTATCGTTTTTACCCTCCAAAATAGCACAATAAGGCATGCTTCTGGATTTATTTCCTATTTTAGAAATATAGAATTATTGAAATATCGAAATAAGCGATCGCGGCAAAAGTATGGTAGCTATGCGGAACTCCGCATAACTATGCCACACGTTACACGCCCACTTGACACTTCTTCTGTTTTTTCTGTTCTGTGGTGTGTAGTAAAGTACACTTTAGGTAAGTACTGTCAGTTATGTTAAAAAGATAAAAGGTGTTTTTTTAGTAAGTTTGTAGTACTTAGTAGTAGCGTGTTGAATAAATTGTGTACAGTCGCCATTGCTATTTGAAAGATAAAGCGTTCAAAAATATCTAAACTAGACTAATATTGTTAAAGGTGTAAAAGTGTGTTCAGATATTTATGAGTACCTTGTATGCTCCAATATATTTGATGAAGACTGCACAATGCACATACATACAGTGCAATAGTTCTTAAAAAGTATTTCGGCAACGGGTAGGTACTATAGTCGGTTAGACTAGCAGAATAGCAAATGAGAGCGAGCGACAGAGAAGCACGAACCCGAAAGTCCTTCTCGAACACGAACATTTGAATTAAAGTTCGCCTTTACTTTTGTTATCGCATTCTAATTATATCCGTAGCATCAACCCCTTAAACAGAGTCACGTTTCCATACATTATTTTACGTTTACTTCCCCTATACTACTCGATGACGATATGAATGTCAAAATGCTATCAAAATTAGTACTAAATATAAGCACGGGGCGCTGAAACCAATCGCCATACAAATTTTTCTCGATGACGATACATAAAAGTTAGCGTTACCTTCTAAGGAAAAACAAACTATTAGTAAAGGATTTAAGCATCTGAGAAAATAATCCAGGGCTAACGAACCTTTTTGTGAATTTAATAACGTAATCCAGGTGCGCTAAACCTTCGGGCGTTATACGCAGAAATTACGTTTTCAGACTACATTATGCCCAGTCGGTGGGTTTTAGGGCCCACTTTATTCGGTGGGGTTTAATTTGCGTTCGGTGCACTCTCATAAAAATGCAAATGCGCGAGAGCGAGACGAAGATATTATGCTAATTATAGCGAATGCGCCGTTATTTTTTGTCCCGCTCCGTGTGTGTTTCACCAAGTTCTTATTTATTCCCTCTAAAACGTCCTCTTGATGCGGATTTCGGAATATTCTCCGTGCAAGTGATTTTTTGTCAACATTAAAAGTTTGTGCATAAATTTTGAGAATCTGAATGCTGCGGTTGTTTTTCCAATTTTTCTTGCAGACGAGTCTTTTTCTTTGGGTTTGAGGATTTCTTTCCGTAGTATTTATAACAAGTGGAGCTAAATCGTTCAATATTTATTTGGAAATCTAGAGAAGAGATGTGCCGGTGTCAAACTTTCGAGAACTATTTATTATACATATTATTATAGAGGCGCCTTTATGTAGATGATGGCTTCTTTCAGCGAGCGATATGGTGATTTAGATGATGATAATGATAATGTATTTCTAAACATAATATTAACGGGAAAGCAGTAGGTAGCTCTAATGAGAAATGCAGTAATAGCCATAAAAAAAACAGTTTAAACCTTAAGGGTCGTATCGTTTTGTCTTCACTACATTGTACATTCATTTGCCATCTTAAGAAAGTACGTATTACGTTTCTTCATTACTTTTACGAATAAAACTTTAATGACCAGTACATTTTAAGCTTGCCGTTAAAAAAAGACGTTTCTGACTCAACGTCTTTTGTTTTAACCGCATCTCCTGTTGTAACTGGAACACTTGTCATTTCCCGTCATGTTCAGTTTTACAGTTATGGTCTTCTGGGTAGTACAGTCGACTACAAAGAGATGTTGGTATCTCCTTTTTTAACTTATTGCATTGTAATAAGGACTGTACAAAGAACAACCTAACCTAACCTACATGCATGGTAATGAAGGAGATAATGTGGTTACTAAATGACATGAACATGCACAAAGTCTTCACATCACTTCACTGCTACATGCGGTGGCTATAGTCATTTCGGCGAGGTCATTGAATAGCGCTGAAACTACCATAACTTAACCTTCGGTCCAACGCGCTAGTAGATTCACTCCATACTACCGACGTGTATAAGAGCCCTATGTGGCCTATTTACTGAATAAATATTTTGAATTTTGAATCTGGAATCGTAATACTTTGGTAATGCCTAAGCGCATGAGTGCATCAGGGGTGAGATTATAGACGGTAAAACCTTATTGCTTTTGACGTGTTTCCATATCGTTAACGGGTTGATTGCTCTTATGACAGTAATGGCGGCTGAGATAAAACCAATACACGTCAAAAGTAATATTGTTTTACCGTGTTGAATAGAGGCCTAGCTTGAGTTGCCTTCAAGCCTGATCGTCATATAAGGTCATACAGGGCCTCTAGTTATTGTACTGTGTAAAACCATGTTGCCTTTGACATGTTAAGTATTGTATTGTTTTTAACTCGTCCGCCATTCCTGTCATGAACAGCTAGCGTAACGTTGACAATACGATAACATGTCAAAGGTATTTTTGCACAGTTTTACCCCGTAGAAAAGAGGCTAGAGGATATTTAAGTTTAATATGTTACTATAGACGTCAAGTTTTTAATGGGATTTAGTTTATACAGTATAGTTTCTGCCATAGACAATAGTCTTCTTTTCACAAGGATGGTTATGAAAAGCCTTGTTAAACTTAACATGACATACCTACATAGTACGGGCGTCCAAATGACGTTTTAATTCGTTGTCATCAGCGGAACGCACCCGCCTAACAGCCGGAGTAACAAAACGCACGAGCTCGCTCGTAAACCGCGCAGCGCTGCGCCGCCACGGAACGAAACGCACGGTTAGGGACGTTACACATAAGTCGGTGTAAAAAATTCGTTTATAAATTTGTCTTGGGTTGAAAACCTGAGTGACGAAAGGGGTTGGTTGTAAATGTATAGTAAAAATGTTTACTTAGTTTTTCTTGCTTTAACTACAAAAAAGAGCCATACTTAGATTGATTATAATATTTTAATGTTCGTATTTAAGGGTAACAGACCACGGCTCCAAGAAGTGTAGACCTAGCGTAGCAACACCTGCCGCCAACACCGCGGCTTGGCGGCAGTTTTACGAGTAAGATGGTGAAACGAACCATGCTATGCTATGGGTTTACTAACCAAACTCTTTTTACAAAGTTAACTGGTTAATTTATCTTGCATAGATAAATTAAAACTCACTGACAAATGTGAGTCCGCCCTAACAGACGTAGAGCGTAACGCGCCGGCAACGTGCGCGCGACGTGTAGCGAGCGTGTCGTTACGTCGCTCGCCTCGCCGCTGGTTTATGTGCCATGTGCCATCCTAGTCGTCAGAGTTAGCTGGTTAACGTTTTACTCCTCCCTAAATATTCCAGGGAACAGCTGATATTCCCTCGAGGATTGATAACTCAAAATCAATCTTGATCCTGGCTGTTTTACATTGGTCCAGAAAAAGCATGCCAGTAGAAGTACTATCACGAACGTTAATTTGTGACCCATTTCAAGAAAATTATGCTTGAAGTCGTCAATGTCATTAGAGATGTCAAGTCATTTGTAACTTTTAGGAAACTCAACCTTATTGTTGTAGAATGTCAGATTGACTTTGGACCTAAGGTGGGTACCAAATTAAAGTTCGCGACTGTACATTGCGTCGTTACAATATCTCTCGCCTCAAATGTGAAAACCAACTCATCGATGTACTTACAGTGGCATGCCTTTGCTGGACCAATGTAAATCAGCCACTAGGATTAATAACTTGCCGTCTTGAGTTTTCAAATGTCCGTGGACTTCAGGGAGGTTATTATGACATAGCTATGCAGTTTAGTTTACGCTGAGAGAACAGGACAGAGCTATATAACTGCTATAGCTGTGTTCTTTACGCTCGCCGTAAAATGAACTGCATAGCTTTGTCATAATAACCCCCCTGAGCCCACTTACCATCAGAACTAAGTACTCGTTTGCATCCTCTTTACCATAAATAAAGTCCCCTTAAAATGGGACTTTAACCACATAAAAAGTTCGCCAACAGTACTTGTTAAGTTAAAAAACGCTCAACACGTCTAAACTTGCATGTTTTAACACCATAAAGTTCCTCCATACTTGCATGAAAGTAATTTGTTTATTTCACCTCATAAATAATATTTAAACGCACGTCGGCAACAACGCCATAGTAATTTTCATTCAAGACCCGTCTATAAAGACGCCAACAAACACTGTCGCTTTGTGTGGTGCGCACTAGATGGCGCTTGTGTGTTTTTTGCACCCGCTTATGTGAAATTGTGAAGCGGGCTGTAATTTATGTTAAAATTCTTTTGAGCCGCGTTCGACGGCGTAGGTTCAAAGCGTATAAAAATGTAGTTGTTTGTCTTTAAACCCGTAATGCACATTTTCTACAAAGAAAGTTTTGTCCGCTAGAGTTGTTTGATGACACTGTTTTAAAATTTAAACCTTTGTTTCATATTTAAATGCCATTTAAAAGCTTAAAAATAAATGTACTTTTTGCCTTAAAGTACAGTTTAATTGAGTCAAAATGTAAGGAACAGTCAGATTTAAATCGCGTTTAACCGTTTAATCGAGATTTAAGTAAGTAAAAGCTGCAAGTGACCATTATCCGCCGTTATAAAGTTGTTGTCTGTAGTTTTAACAGTTTTAGCGACGATGCGGGTGGGTCTTGCCTTTATTTAGTTTTGCAACTCGTGTTAACTCCCGAACACACAGACGTTTGTGGCTGATATACATATAACACGTGTCTTTTGATAGAGCCTCAGTGACTTATACATATATATATATATATAAATAATTAAAAATCAAATTTTAATTAAGCTCTAAAATTACCTATACTTCTTATAAGTGCTTGGTAAAATACAAAATAGCCGAAACGATAACTAATAAATACATTGTTTATCGTTATTAATCAAACAGATTGACATAATATTTGTGCAAAATCTATTCCGAATTTCCCATTTCGAAGAAAAGTCGGGGGTAAGCCAGATAAATATTTCCGCCTGAGAGACACGCTTGAACTCGCTCAGCGTGGAGCTAAAAAACTATCTGGAATAATGCAGGAACAAAAGAATGCATCCTCACTAGGGACTCACTTTGAGCTGAGATATTCTGGATCGAAAACATTCGACGGACTCCGTGGGAAATGCTGGATATTGTGTTGGAGAATTCGCGTGAAGAGGGCTTGTTGATTGAATTGGATTTATCTAGACACTCTACATAGCTACATTTTATTTTGACGACGAGAGCCCTTGTTTTAGACCCTTCGGTAGCCCTTGCCAATGACCTTGCCTTCTAGTGACCAACAACAAAAAATCGACGGACGAATTATTAACCGGTGATTTTAAGTTTTCCGGTCGCGTCAGGGCGTAAAACATTTTAGAGCATGCATTCTCCATTAGGTAGCTTAAAACTGTATGACTTCGCTTGTTCGATTGAACGTTCCACAAGAAACCGCTTTAAAGGGAATGCTTTTCATGAAATACGAGAAGAAGTTATTCCCTTTAGGGCCCTTCCCTTAAGCCAAACATTACTTCTATCCACATCCATATCACAACTTACCTTTAATATGTTCAGGGCTAATGTGGCTGCGTTTATCGCGCGACAAAGTTTGGATAAGGCATCCGTCACCTTCTGACACGTAAATAAGTACGAGAGTGACGGATGCTTTATCCACATTTGATGCGCGATATAGACCCAGCCATACTAGGCCCGCTGAAACGCAAATGGAGTATCAGGGGATAATGTCACACCAATTGACCTAGTCCCAAACTAAGCTCTATAGGCTTGTACTATGGGTACTAGATAACGATATAAATACTTAATAGAGAAATACTTATATAGGTACTTAAATACATAGAAAACATCCATGACTGAGAAACAAATATTCGCCCTCGTCACACAAATATCTGCCCTTACCGGGATTTTAACCCAGGACCGCTAGCTTCGTAGGTAGGGTCACTACCATCTAGGCCAGCGCGTCGTCAAAACTTGCGTCAATATGCGTTAAGTTAGGAAGTGGGCGGGAATTTAAAAACTATACCGGATGTAATCGCATTGTTCAAATGATTACACATTTACCGCCAACTACCCGACTATCGGGTATTCTATGATGTTGTTTCCTCGCCGCACTACCCGATTGTCGGGTACTATAGTGGGGTGACGACGCGTTGGCCTAGTTAGTAGTGACCCTGCCGATGAAGCTAGCGGTCCTGGGTTCAAATCCCGGTAAGGGCAGATTTAGACCCCGTTATCAAGCGGGCAGTTTGGTGGCTACCTAACATTAAGTAGTGATGTGCGATACAAGCTATCCAAGTCTTGACGTTGTAGCTATGTATGGGGACTAAATTTTTTTTGGTGAAATTTGTTAAGTTTCATTGGCTAAGTCGCCAAGCAAAGTTTTAATACTTTTAATGTTAGGTAGCCACCAAACTGCCCGCTTGATAACGGGGTATAGATGAGTGCGAATATTTGTTCCTGAGTCATGGATGTTTTCTATGTATTTATGTAAATATTTATCTATGTAAGTATTTATATCGTTGTCTAGTACCCATAGTACAAGCCTAGAGCTTAGTTAGGGACTAGGTCAATTGGTGTGACATTGTGCCTGATATTTATGCTGCTGGCGTGTGGTTGGGAATTTGTTTCGTGAGCTGGCAGTGAATGTGGTAAACTATCGACTCCTACCTGATTCATTCCAACAGCCAGCTTATTTACGAGTCACTGCGCTGTAACTTGACCGCTGGATTCCAAATCAAGTTACACTGGTACGCCGTCGAGCTCCTTGAACTCTACGTCGTATTATAAACTGATGAAACTGCTGAGAGCAACAGTTAATTCTGTAATATTACCCAGCATAATCACGTACCTCTATTAACCGAGAGCACTACGGTCTTATGGACTCCTGGAATGAAATTAAACTATCTTAGACTCTTAGTTCTATTAAACTTCGTGGCGAAGTAAATTGGATCTTTTGTGTGAGTGTTAGAGGCGAGAATGGTGCGAAGAATGAAGGGTGGTTAAGTTTGTTAATAGGTCATGCGGTTTTTATGTAATATTAGGTTTTAAGGGTTCCGTAAGTATCCAAACGGTGGCAATAGGACCGTATTACTATATATAACGCTACGTTATCCGTACGTTCGTATAATACTCGTCTGACTTCCATCTGACCTACCTGTTGTTACCAGCTGTTTTTTATTACCAGTTAAACAAAAAAAAATACGGCATTTGAGCCTACTTGGTGTTGCCTACGAAGCTAGTGGTCCTAGGTTCGAATCCCAGTAAGGGCAGATATTTGTATGATGAGCGAGTATTTGTTTTTGAGTCTTGTACTTATGTATTTATTTCTCTATACATATATAAATACCTAAGTTTATCGTTGTCTACTAATAGTGCAAGTCTAGAGTTAAGTTGGGGCTAGGTCAATTTGTGTCAGATTGTCAATTTTTTTTTTATGTGCCAAAATTATTGTCAGGTTAGATTAAAAACAAGTAAAATTTAGTATGAATTTGTGCTGGCCATTTCCAAAATGGCCGTACGGTTTAGGTGTAATTAACTCCATCTTATCTCCATGACATTCGGATAATTAAGAGAATTTACAACTTGTTTAAATCCAGCGAGCGGTGGAATATTGTCCAAACAGCCTAAACATAACTCAGTTTAATGGAAAAACTTTGTATTTATTTACTTTATTTGTAGCCTTTATTTAAAGTACTGCTTAAATCATCAAGTTATATTTACCCTTTTTGGTTAATAAAAAAAACCGACTGAAAAACTACTCGCGTAACACAGACAGCAAATAATAAAAATCGGCCAAGTGTGAATTGCATAGTACAAAACCTTAGATGCGCGAGACGACTCGCAGAATCTCAAAAATATGGAATTTGTAACCATTCGAAAAAAAACGTGAAAGATTTCCGCATTCGAATATTTTCTACCGCTTGGTTTTGAAATCGAACACTCGAAATTCAAAAATTGGTCCCAGGTCAAAGACAATATGGTATTGGCCGCCTAGAATCTCGGGCCTGTTTTAAAAATTATTATACAGGGTGAGCCAAAAATTTTTGCAAAGTAGGAAGAGTAAAAGCTAGTAAAGATACAGATATTTCTGGCACACCCTATATTTTTAAATTTAGTCCAAATTGTTTTTAGTTTCTCGATCGGTTTTCTCGGTTGGTCGGTCGGACGGGGTGCTTTTCATCATTCCAACAATACTAGACCCTGGGGCCCGGCGCCAGGTCCCAGGACCCTTGAGGTACCCCCGGGACCCTCGGCTTCCGCCCCAACCCTATTAGACACGGGTCGGGATCGAACTAATCCCTGTTTTCCTTCGGGAAATTGATTTCAAAAGAATTGAGCCGGATTTCTTCATCTAGATACCTACCTACGTTGTTCGAGTCTCTATACATAATTATGTTGTGTGTGTAGCACGGAATAGAAAAAACAGTGGAAGTGTCATGAGCTTAGCTTAGTATCAGACCTGTTGTCGCCATTACTCAAACCACCATAAAAACAGTACGCCACCATGGAAAATGTTTTTGGTGCGGCTATCGTTTTTACCCTCCAAAATAGCACAATAAGGCATGCTTCTGGATTTATTTCCTATTTTAGAAATATAGAATTATTGAAATATCGAAATAAGCGATCGCGGCAAAAGTATGGTAGCTATGCGGAACTCCGCATAACTATGCCACACGTTACACGCCCACTTGACACTTCTTCTGTTTTTTCTGTTCTGTGGTGTGTAGTAAAGTACACTTTAGGTAAGTACTGTCAGTTATGTTAAAAAGATAAAAGGTGTTTTTTTAGTAAGTTTGTAGTACTTAGTAGTAGCGTGTTGAATAAATTGTGTACAGTCGCCATTGCTATTTGAAAGATAAAGCGTTCAAAAATATCTAAACTAGACTAATATTGTTAAAGGTGTAAAAGTGTGTTCAGATATTTATGAGTACCTTGTATGCTCCAATATATTTGATGAAGACTGCACAATGCACATACATACAGTGCAATAGTTCTTAAAAAGTATTTCGGCAACGGGTAGGTACTATAGTCGGTTAGACTAGCAGAATAGCAAATGAGAGCGAGCGACAGAGAAGCACGAACCCGAAAGTCCTTCTCGAACACGAACATTTGAATTAAAGTTCGCCTTTACTTTTGTTATCGCATTCTAATTATATCCGTAGCATCAACCCCTTAAACAGAGTCACGTTTCCATACATTATTTTACGTTTACTTCCCCTATACTACTCGATGACGATATGAATGTCAAAATGCTATCAAAATTAGTACTAAATATAAGCACGGGGCGCTGAAACCAATCGCCATACAAATTTTTCTCGATGACGATACATAAAAGTTAGCGTTACCTTCTAAGGAAAAACAAACTATTAGTAAAGGATTTAAGCATCTGAGAAAATAATCCAGGGCTAACGAACCTTTTTGTGAATTTAATAACGTAATCCAGGTGCGCTAAACCTTCGGGCGTTATACGCAGAAATTACGTTTTCAGACTACATTATGCCCAGTCGGTGGGTTTTAGGGCCCACTTTATTCGGTGGGGTTTAATTTGCGTTCGGTGCACTCTCATAAAAATGCAAATGCGCGAGAGCGAGACGAAGATATTATGCTAATTATAGCGAATGCGCCGTTATTTTTTGTCCCGCTCCGTGTGTGTTTCACCAAGTTCTTATTTATTCCCTCTAAAACGTCCTCTTGATGCGGATTTCGGAATATTCTCCGTGCAAGTGATTTTTTGTCAACATTAAAAGTTTGTGCATAAATTTTGAGAATCTGAATGCTGCGGTTGTTTTTCCAATTTTTCTTGCAGACGAGTCTTTTTCTTTGGGTTTGAGGATTTCTTTCCGTAGTATTTATAACAAGTGGAGCTAAATCGTTCAATATTTATTTGGAAATCTAGAGAAGAGATGTGCCGGTGTCAAACTTTCGAGAACTATTTATTATACATATTATTATAGAGGCGCCTTTATGTAGATGATGGCTTCTTTCAGCGAGCGATATGGTGATTTAGATGATGATAATGATAATGTATTTCTAAACATAATATTAACGGGAAAGCAGTAGGTAGCTCTAATGAGAAATGCAGTAATAGCCATAAAAAAAACAGTTTAAACCTTAAGGGTCGTATCGTTTTGTCTTCACTACATTGTACATTCATTTGCCATCTTAAGAAAGTACGTATTACGTTTCTTCATTACTTTTACGAATAAAACTTTAATGACCAGTACATTTTAAGCTTGCCGTTAAAAAAAGACGTTTCTGACTCAACGTCTTTTGTTTTAACCGCATCTCCTGTTGTAACTGGAACACTTGTCATTTCCCGTCATGTTCAGTTTTACAGTTATGGTCTTCTGGGTAGTACAGTCGACTACAAAGAGATGTTGGTATCTCCTTTTTTAACTTATTGCATTGTAATAAGGACTGTACAAAGAACAACCTAACCTAACCTACATGCATGGTAATGAAGGAGATAATGTGGTTACTAAATGACATGAACATGCACAAAGTCTTCACATCACTTCACTGCTACATGCGGTGGCTATAGTCATTTCGGCGAGGTCATTGAATAGCGCTGAAACTACCATAACTTAACCTTCGGTCCAACGCGCTAGTAGATTCACTCCATACTACCGACGTGTATAAGAGCCCTATGTGGCCTATTTACTGAATAAATATTTTGAATTTTGAATCTGGAATCGTAATACTTTGGTAATGCCTAAGCGCATGAGTGCATCAGGGGTGAGATTATAGACGGTAAAACCTTATTGCTTTTGACGTGTTTCCATATCGTTAACGGGTTGATTGCTCTTATGACAGTAATGGCGGCTGAGATAAAACCAATACACGTCAAAAGTAATATTGTTTTACCGTGTTGAATAGAGGCCTAGCTTGAGTTGCCTTCAAGCCTGATCGTCATATAAGGTCATACAGGGCCTCTAGTTATTGTACTGTGTAAAACCATGTTGCCTTTGACATGTTAAGTATTGTATTGTTTTTAACTCGTCCGCCATTCCTGTCATGAACAGCTAGCGTAACGTTGACAATACGATAACATGTCAAAGGTATTTTTGCACAGTTTTACCCCGTAGAAAAGAGGCTAGAGGATATTTAAGTTTAATATGTTACTATAGACGTCAAGTTTTTAATGGGATTTAGTTTATACAGTATAGTTTCTGCCATAGACAATAGTCTTCTTTTCACAAGGATGGTTATGAAAAGCCTTGTTAAACTTAACATGACATACCTACATAGTACGGGCGTCCAAATGACGTTTTAATTCGTTGTCATCAGCGGAACGCACCCGCCTAACAGCCGGAGTAACAAAACGCACGAGCTCGCTCGTAAACCGCGCAGCGCTGCGCCGCCACGGAACGAAACGCACGGTTAGGGACGTTACACATAAGTCGGTGTAAAAAATTCGTTTATAAATTTGTCTTGGGTTGAAAACCTGAGTGACGAAAGGGGTTGGTTGTAAATGTATAGTAAAAATGTTTACTTAGTTTTTCTTGCTTTAACTACAAAAAAGAGCCATACTTAGATTGATTATAATATTTTAATGTTCGTATTTAAGGGTAACAGACCACGGCTCCAAGAAGTGTAGACCTAGCGTAGCAACACCTGCCGCCAACACCGCGGCTTGGCGGCAGTTTTACGAGTAAGATGGTGAAACGAACCATGCTATGCTATGGGTTTACTAACCAAACTCTTTTTACAAAGTTAACTGGTTAATTTATCTTGCATAGATAAATTAAAACTCACTGACAAATGTGAGTCCGCCCTAACAGACGTAGAGCGTAACGCGCCGGCAACGTGCGCGCGACGTGTAGCGAGCGTGTCGTTACGTCGCTCGCCTCGCCGCTGGTTTATGTGCCATGTGCCATCCTAGTCGTCAGAGTTAGCTGGTTAACGTTTTACTCCTCCCTAAATATTCCAGGGAACAGCTGATATTCCCTCGAGGATTGATAACTCAAAATCAATCTTGATCCTGGCTGTTTTACATTGGTCCAGAAAAAGCATGCCAGTAGAAGTACTATCACGAACGTTAATTTGTGACCCATTTCAAGAAAATTATGCTTGAAGTCGTCAATGTCATTAGAGATGTCAAGTCATTTGTAACTTTTAGGAAACTCAACCTTATTGTTGTAGAATGTCAGATTGACTTTGGACCTAAGGTGGGTACCAAATTAAAGTTCGCGACTGTACATTGCGTCGTTACAATATCTCTCGCCTCAAATGTGAAAACCAACTCATCGATGTACTTACAGTGGCATGCCTTTGCTGGACCAATGTAAATCAGCCACTAGGATTAATAACTTGCCGTCTTGAGTTTTCAAATGTCCGTGGACTTCAGGGAGGTTATTATGACATAGCTATGCAGTTTAGTTTACGCTGAGAGAACAGGACAGAGCTATATAACTGCTATAGCTGTGTTCTTTACGCTCGCCGTAAAATGAACTGCATAGCTTTGTCATAATAACCCCCCTGAGCCCACTTACCATCAGAACTAAGTACTCGTTTGCATCCTCTTTACCATAAATAAAGTCCCCTTAAAATGGGACTTTAACCACATAAAAAGTTCGCCAACAGTACTTGTTAAGTTAAAAAACGCTCAACACGTCTAAACTTGCATGTTTTAACACCATAAAGTTCCTCCATACTTGCATGAAAGTAATTTGTTTATTTCACCTCATAAATAATATTTAAACGCACGTCGGCAACAACGCCATAGTAATTTTCATTCAAGACCCGTCTATAAAGACGCCAACAAACACTGTCGCTTTGTGTGGTGCGCACTAGATGGCGCTTGTGTGTTTTTTGCACCCGCTTATGTGAAATTGTGAAGCGGGCTGTAATTTATGTTAAAATTCTTTTGAGCCGCGTTCGACGGCGTAGGTTCAAAGCGTATAAAAATGTAGTTGTTTGTCTTTAAACCCGTAATGCACATTTTCTACAAAGAAAGTTTTGTCCGCTAGAGTTGTTTGATGACACTGTTTTAAAATTTAAACCTTTGTTTCATATTTAAATGCCATTTAAAAGCTTAAAAATAAATGTACTTTTTGCCTTAAAGTACAGTTTAATTGAGTCAAAATGTAAGGAACAGTCAGATTTAAATCGCGTTTAACCGTTTAATCGAGATTTAAGTAAGTAAAAGCTGCAAGTGACCATTATCCGCCGTTATAAAGTTGTTGTCTGTAGTTTTAACAGTTTTAGCGACGATGCGGGTGGGTCTTGCCTTTATTTAGTTTTGCAACTCGTGTTAACTCCCGAACACACAGACGTTTGTGGCTGATATACATATAACACGTGTCTTTTGATAGAGCCTCAGTGACTTATACATATATATATATATATATAAATAATTAAAAATCAAATTTTAATTAAGCTCTAAAATTACCTATACTTCTTATAAGTGCTTGGTAAAATACAAAATAGCCGAAACGATAACTAATAAATACATTGTTTATCGTTATTAATCAAACAGATTGACATAATATTTGTGCAAAATCTATTCCGAATTTCCCATTTCGAAGAAAAGTCGGGGGTAAGCCAGATAAATATTTCCGCCTGAGAGACACGCTTGAACTCGCTCAGCGTGGAGCTAAAAAACTATCTGGAATAATGCAGGAACAAAAGAATGCATCCTCACTAGGGACTCACTTTGAGCTGAGATATTCTGGATCGAAAACATTCGACGGACTCCGTGGGAAATGCTGGATATTGTGTTGGAGAATTCGCGTGAAGAGGGCTTGTTGATTGAATTGGATTTATCTAGACACTCTACATAGCTACATTTTATTTTGACGACGAGAGCCCTTGTTTTAGACCCTTCGGTAGCCCTTGCCAATGACCTTGCCTTCTAGTGACCAACAACAAAAAATCGACGGACGAATTATTAACCGGTGATTTTAAGTTTTCCGGTCGCGTCAGGGCGTAAAACATTTTAGAGCATGCATTCTCCATTAGGTAGCTTAAAACTGTATGACTTCGCTTGTTCGATTGAACGTTCCACAAGAAACCGCTTTAAAGGGAATGCTTTTCATGAAATACGAGAAGAAGTTATTCCCTTTAGGGCCCTTCCCTTAAGCCAAACATTACTTCTATCCACATCCATATCACAACTTACCTTTAATATGTTCAGGGCTAATGTGGCTGCGTTTATCGCGCGACAAAGTTTGGATAAGGCATCCGTCACCTTCTGACACGTAAATAAGTACGAGAGTGACGGATGCTTTATCCACATTTGATGCGCGATATAGACCCAGCCATACTAGGCCCGCTGAAACGCAAATGGAGTATATTAAGAAACCTGTACCTATCTGTGGTTGTATTTTAATGTTAATATTAAACTATTGCATGTCATTAAAGTACCTATCGGTTATCTATGTGGTTGCATCTTAATATCGACATTAAAGTATCGGTCACCGATACTTTAATGTAAACATTAAGATACAGGTATTAAGATACAGGATACAGGTTTCTCACATATTGTAGAAAACTGATTGTACACATAGTTAGGCATTACGCACCAGTCACATAAACTACTAATAATGGTTATTGTATTATTTTTTTTTCTTTTGACTAAAGTCGCATACTAGAATCACAATAAAACAGACAAAGACAATAAAAACTATTTTAAAACTGAATTTTCATTTCGTCTTAAAAGGCTGCTGTCGAGTTTTTACGAATGGTGCCGTATTTTATTTTCATCTCAGCTGTTTCAATGATACTTTGACTACCTCTTACGTTTTCATCTTTCGTTTTAGTTTTCTCATATTGCTATCTTTCTGGCTCGACTCAGTTGGATTACCTGAAACATTACTGCTAATGTAGCACAGTAGCCATTTTACGACAGTAATACAACTACAAGTTATTTAAAAAGGCATTCTTATCGTCAAACACACACACACATAAACAAAAAATTTAGTTTGTTTTTTAACCATTGAACCGATTTGTTAGCCGTCCGATGCCAAATTCAAAATATTAAAGGATCATAGGATCATTAAAATCGGTTCACAATTGGCAGACGTCGAGTAAAATACACACACCGAAATACAAATGATTTGAGAAGGCGGTTAAAAACATTAATCAAGTTATGTTTCATGACGACTATTGTTAAATCATAGACTAGAGCTACTGAAGTATTTTTAAATGCAATGATAATTGTTTTCTCCTCTCAGCTTTATCTCAATGTGTTAATTACACGTCTGGCATTAAAAATAGATCATTGTTTTTATTTAAATACTTCAAATTACTGTGCGCCGAGGCAACATATAATTGAATCGATGGAATTAGAAAGCGATACTACAGGTGACCAATACCCCAGGGCTCTGTTGGGTCTCACAATAAACGGATAGAAACACTGACCTACATTTTAGCTCACTCACTACTCTTAAATTGATACGATATGAACTGATAAATAGTTGTTATTTATTATTTATACATACATACATACCTTCACGCCTTCATTACCAGAGTGGGGTAGGCAGAGCTACAGAATTACAAACAACTCTACAAACTTATTGTTAATTTTGTAACCACATTTTGCACAAATTTGCATTTTGTTTTTGCATTTTTATTATTTATTATATGTGCTTATAATTCGTTTTATTTAAATACGATAGGTTAATTGAATTTGCGTTACTGTTTTTAAAACTTTCCTGCGATAATTCAAACAGTTGTGGCATTTTTAATATTACAGAATACAAAGTAAGGGTTTAAATTGGCTCATTGTGGAACAGTCTAGACTTGTTCAAGACTTTTTGATGCAATTTCAAAACTGCACTGCTATGCAGGTTATTTTGTTCTGAGATTGCAATGCAAATCGTATTTTAAAATGTATAAACGTTATACATGTTACTTATACCAAAGTATTGTATCAATTCAAGAAATCGGGCCCCACTACATAAGTCACGTACAATAATTTTACCCTGACCCACGATAGAACTGTGTCACAGTCATGACATAAATCAAAACTTTATTTAAATTTCGGAAAAATACTTAGATTCGCTTTTGGTCGGTTTGATTCTCTGACGAGGCATGTAACCTTGTATTTTTGTTTGAATTCTGTTTTACTTGCATTTAAAAATAAAAATAAAATTAAGTGTCCATGAAGAAAATACCCTATCTGGGTATGGCGCCGTTTGAACCGCTCACCCTGTGTGTTAAAGTACTTTTTCTCCGTATGGCATAGCTGTGGGACACCCTGTATAATATTATACAGATTGCCCTAAGGGCAATTTTAAAATATTTTGTGCTCTAATCATTATATCACCAATCATCAACCAAAGTATTAAACTTGAACTCAGTTGTTTTATTTTTGTCTGTCTCTTGTTCCAGGTACGCGCTAACGAGGCCTGCCGGCCGCGGCTCCCCGGGATATGCTAATCCTCCAGGATACCCAAAATATTCACTTTATTCATGTCGAGGATAGCTTAGAGGAGGTGGAGGGTAGATGCGGGAAGCTTCAAAGGAGCACTTAGTTTGCATCTACATAGCACTAACATCACTCTTAAGTGACCTAAAGGTCTAAATAAGATGTATAAAGCTAAGTTAGCGGTTTTCGAAACACTAAAACTCATTTTATAGAATGTTTTACTTCGCCGAAATTTCATTTAATCGACAGGCATGTGCGTGTGTTATAATTTTTTGGTGGTCACAGGTCTAACCTAACCTAACCTACGTATCCCAAACTTAAGATAACCTAAAAATAATAAGGTTTCTGCAGAAACTCAGTTTCGATGAAATGGAATTCAATCAAATGAGTGTCGAGACAATAGAAAACAGAAACTTTAGCAGTCTTTGCATCTTAGCTACTGTGGTCCTAGACAAGATACTTTACGCTAACGTCCGCCCCTCTACGAATCGACCTATGAAAAATGCATCCACATGTAGCGCAAATACTTTGTAGGGGCGTTCATTAGATAACCTCTACCGCATCTATAAATTAATATTTTTTACCAAGTCTGGAGGAATACTGAGAACCAAATGCGGATTCGGCCTAGCGAATTGAATTTCAAATTCATAATATTAATACAGGTGTTATTTCTGGACACCCTTTGATGTCCGAATATTCGGTAAAATTATAGATGGGAAGTTAATTTAAAAACCGACAAAAATATTATCTTAATATTGTTTTATTTAAATAAATTGTTTCTTTTGTGAATTACAAATAGTAAAGCATATTTACCGAACAGAAATTTCATTTTGAACGTTACGTTACCGGATAGAAATAGACTGTATTTCACTTCACCCAAAACCATTTAAATCTTCGATATCCCGTCTTATGACGTATTTATTAGTTATTTGGACATTTCAAGGCCCCGCAGTGTTACAATAAGCGCAAATATCCCTGTTTAATATTTATTAGTCTCGGAGCGGTCTCTTAGCGAGATTATTTGCGTATCGTTAGAGATACTTCCGATCCCGAAGGGCCCTAATTCCTGTTTACGTCCTATAAAGTATTTTCTGCCGCGGAGCGTAGACTGGTACCTGATTTAATTTTAACGTAACGATTCTAACAAATTATTGATTTTTTAATTACGTTTGAAAAACAAAACCTTCCCAGTACCATGCTGCATTTTAACAACAATTCAACGCTGCTTACTTTAAAATAGTTATTAAATGAATCCACTGCAAAATATTCAATATCCACTTCCAAATTTTTGGCATCTTAAATACCAAACGGTTCTAAGAGACATCATTTTGTGGAAATCGTTACAGCTGTTCAATTTAGGCACTGAAAATAGCTGCCAATTACGCCGGAATTTTCTATATATTTAAAGTATGTAATTTAATCTAGCGTTTGCGATCAACGCCGATTCTGAAGGGCCGTGTGTTTTCAGGACGCGTGGGCCGAGTCAAGAGTCGACTGCCCAGGCCCTTTTTAAAAAAAATACGCTTCAAAGGTACGTCAGTAGTGGGCGCTACTAGATGTGTTGCGTAGTGTTGTTGTGTATCTATTTTCTTTCGACTTTTTCTAGTTTTCGTTGTATTTTGGGTTAGTTTCAAAGGTAAGTGATTTTGATTTTTAGAATAACTGTAGACGTGAATGAGACTTTTTAAGTAACTATTATATAGGGTGAGCTTAAGTAACGGACCTAGTGTTGATCTTAGGGAACACCCTCACTGCATACTAAATTCTTGCAAATAGGTTAAACCATTCTATTTTTACTACATTCTACATTTTTTGGGATTTTTTGTCTTGGAACTCTAGTAAATAAAAAAAAAAAATTCAACTTTGCTTTCGAGAATAATTACTGGATTTGATAACCGGATGGCTATGGCCTAACGCATTCGTAATCACAATCGTCTTTATTTTGAAAATCGAAGGCTTGTCTGCATACAAAATGAAAACAATCGTTCCGCTTTGAAGTCGATTGCGATTGCGAGTGCGTCAGGCAATAGCCCCCCGGAGGGCTTATTGTCTAACGCACTCGCAATCACGATCGTTTTCATTTTGAAAATCGAAGGCTTGTCTGCATACAAAATGAAAACAATCGTTCCGCTTTGAAGTCTATTGCGATTGCGATTGCATTAGGCAATAGCCGTCTACCTAAGACTTACTTTGAAAAATATAGCGTGCAGTTTTGTTTTAATTCTCAAATTAACTGCGTGATTCCTAGCAACATGGTTTTCCTATCTCTTATAGTTTCGGACTTTTCCATACTGGGTCTCTTTTCTATTCGTTAAAACCAGTTTGTTTTTAATGTTATCGTATTGTTTTAACTCGACCGCCATGTATTCAAGTAAATAAGAGTTATTATAACGTTGACAATATGATAACATGTCAAAAGCAATATTGTTATACAGAGTAGAATAAAGCTGCTGACCGTTTAGGAATGCTCACCCTGTATATCTCGATACCTAAAAAGTCTTAGTTTGTTTTCTTGTATTGTATAATTAAGCGGGTAGTTTAAAAGTATTTTGTAGTTTAATTTCTAGTAACTTATATTTTTTAGATTAAATATCAATGTTCCTGATTATTTTCTTATTTACATAAACGAGTCTTTTTTTTTAAATTGTTGTTGGGTCTAAATGAAGACCAGAGTGGTTCCGTACTAAATTGGTCTTGGTGATTGAAAGACCGAACTAGAAAGTCATGTGAAATCAATATGGATATGAGTGCTATTTTCTTATCACCCGGCCTTCTGTATCACTAAACCAATGTCAAATTGAACCCTTGGTTTGTGTGAATGTGTGTGATTTTTGAACACCTTTTTGTGTATTAAGCACGCCTAGCGAAGTAATAGAAGAATAAGTAAAATAGTTATTATTAATGTTAATCAACAGCGAAAAATGAAGTACCTAATAAATATTAGACTTTTGTTTCACGTCTCTGCCATGTCGCTATCGTGAAAGTGTTTCTAACAGGCTACATTTTTCAGTTATATCTTTCTAAAATAAGCCAAAAAATGAAAAGCTTCCATAGGTTTTTGATGTCACTTTATAATCTTAACACTCATAATTATAACACACGTAGAGGCTCTATTTTGCTTGGCAAAACCTAATTGCTTTTGACGTGTTATGGTATTGTTTTAAACTCGGCCGCCATTACTGTCAAGTACATAAGAGCTATCATAGCGTTGACAATACTGTAAAATGTCAAAAGCAATAAGGATTTACAGAGTAGAATAGAGCCAATATGAAGTATTCAACACATGACATAATAGTACACCTGTGAATATAGACATTTCCAAACGAAACTTTCCAAACAAAATGGCCAATAAAATTCATTGTGCGTAATAATTTGATTGATAGTTTTAAAAAACAGTATTTTATCACGGAGATGAAAAACCGCAGGTAATTCTGATAGTCCACACAGGATGGTGAATGAGTAAGCATCTCCGACGTTTAAAATAATACGAGCGTCATACAATTTCGTGTACCACCAAGCACCCAATTTGTATTGAAATAAAGGGTAGAGAAGATTTTTTTCGTCATTTATAATCGTATAACAAACACCGTCTAATGTCATCTCATAAACAGTGTATTTCCCGATTATGCGGTAAGTTTAAAAATCACGCTTGTTGCTGTTAGAAATATCATCGATTTCCTTTGTTTTAGAACTCTACCCCTAATAAAACTGTCTAGGAATAAAACCGAAAAATGTCTTCATCTTTCTCACTTCATTACCTATTATGCCGCAAATACGTCGGAATACAAACGGGCGCCATTGTCGATACTGTAAATAGCCTTCGCTGAAAGAGAGGGCTTTCGGCAGTAAGCCCGCGAAATAAAACGACATCTTATTCTGAAACGTTTTACGAATATTTGGGAGCCATCGAATGTGGTGAGGAATTGTGTAGCATAATTCGGAGAAAGTGTACGCTTTAAATAACTTTCCCGACTGTACTTATGAGTTGGTAATTTACTTATTAATAACCTAGAGGTTAATGCAAAGGTATTAAAAAAACATTTGAAATGTTTTAATAGTTTTGGATTGTTTTTACCGTTTGTAATCATTGAACTTTAATCAAATTGAAAGTATTTTTTATAAATTTAAAACTTTTTTAAACCAATTTTGTTTCATAGAAAAACGAAAATGGCCGATAGCTATTAAAGAAGTACTGTAAAAGCCTATGTAGGTATATTAAGTTATGGATGATAGTTATTTAGTATTTTATTTCGGCGATAACCAAATAAAACTTTCGTTATTTTGACCGTCTCAAAATTGTCAGTCAGTGAGTAGCCAGAGTTTTATATGTTTACATAGATTTTGTGGCGAAATTAAGTTGGGTAAATACTGGGTAAATATCCTAGGTAAATACTCATTCAGTAAATGTATTAACCCGAAAGATTACCTGTAGCATCAATGATCTATTCGTCGATCGTCGTCGATCCCTGTAGTTACCGTAATACCAAAAAAGGCGGCGGCTACCTGCAGTACGTACCTGCAATGTAGTAGGTAATCGAAGCATTCTAAAACTCTAATTAAATTAAATGAAATGAAACGACATTAAAATGCTCATACTATTAAGGAATAAAGGCTTGTAGTACTGTTAGGCGATGGGCTTGCAACCTGTCACTAATACGCTGGTAAACATCTTAGCCTAATTGTGCAAAATGTGATTACAGTATTTATCAACAAGTTTTTAGAGTTGTAGGTAATTCTGTGTAGCTCTGCCTACCCCACTCTGGAATAACAGGTAGGTATGTGTATGTATACAATTACTCTGCAGACCCTTACCTTCTTTGATATTGAGGCATAATAGAAACAGCACTTTCCTACAAAATAGGCGTCTATTTTCGTCTAGCTGATGAAAACTAGGTCGCCAAAACATTTATCCTGCCGTGGATTATTCCGCGTGCGCCGTGGTTGAGCGAGGGTCCGCAAATGTTTGCGCGCCCGTTCGAGTCCCGTGTTGATCGATTGTGGATACAGAGAAAATTAATTAGGCTTATTGGATGTCCGCTGAGACCCTGCATTAATGTCATGTACAATGCACAGCTCATCCTGGGCGCCTAATATGGCTGCATTTATCGCGTGACAAAATATGGATGTTTCATCCGTCACTTCCTGACACTTGTATAAGTACGAGAGTGACGGATGCTTTATCTACATTTTGTCACGCAATAAACGCAACCATACTAGACCCGCTGATGTATTAGTGGTTAAGCGTACATCTAGCATGGAGAGGGATAGGAGCAAGAAAAACAGAAGCTATATGATAGAGTCTGGTTCAATAGACTAGCAAACGAAAGGCACAATATCATCATCTGTACGCTTACCATGAGTAGCAATTACCGTACTCGCTAGCGAGTGGAATGCTCTGTCCCTCGCACTCTATAAAAATACTGCGAGGTCTGCGCGGGATAGAGCATTCGACTCGCGAGCGAGAACGGTAATTGTAACTCATGGTAAGGGTATTTTTATTAGCGAGACCAAACTAACGAGTCCAAACTCGATGTGTCTACGTTAAGTAGGTATATCTTATTTCGACCTTTCGACTTTAACATCTGATTAGCTCTTAGACACTGCACTGCACTGTTATTGAGTTTTTGTATGTTTTTTTTTTTTAATTTAATCATTTCCTGTCCCGCCGTCTGTCCGTCTGTATGTATGCTTAGTTCTTTCAAACTAAGCAAATAATTTTAAAGCGGTTTTCATCAGTATAGAGAGTGATTCAAAATATTTTTTGGATTATGCACGGGTATTACAGAAAATTCACAGAAATCGAAGCGAAGCGGGGGCGGTCGCTAGTTATTTTTGTACAATATGTAATGATATCTCTTTTCCACGTTTAAGTAGTTCACCTTTAATGAAATCGTAGGTCGGATCTAACCTTTAGTGTAGTGGGTGTGTTCGTGTTTACTTATCATTTCTGATATTGATGGATGATGAAGAGGGGTTCATAAATACATAATGGGAATAAACATCGGGGTAGCGGCTGCGAAGGGTTCAAGGAGCAACCACGAGCGGAGCGAGTCTTGAGAAAAAACGCGTTTCCATACAAAAAATCGCCAAAATCACGCTTTGGGAACGCTTTTTAGCACGTGATTTTTTAGATGGGGCTTCACATAGTCATTTTAAATGTCTAACGAAACCGCAAATGCATTCATGGAGATAAGATACAAAAAATTATATCAGTTAAATATACAGCTGAATATGACAGAGTGTACTGACATTTTTGAATCGTCGGAAAATATTCTGACAACACATTTCATATCAATAATATATCGCCCCCGCTCCTCCATTAAGTCGGTAACCAATCCTAGTGAAGATATATAAGGGTGATTTAAATACTTTTTATGGCCATTTACCCTTACGAAGCGACAGGAATAGCTGCGTCAAGTTATAGCAGCCCTTTATGGATGGCCCAATTCTGCCCCGCTCGAAAGAACCTAATGTTTTTAGTATTCAAATACAAGTTTTTGTATTGGATGGTTGTTTTTATTGCTCTTCGAAAGGTTGCCGATCACTGTTTGATTCGGTTTCGAAAGGTTGGTGATCGCTGTTTATTGGTTTTCGATAGGTTGCTTATCGCTGCTTATCTTCGTGGAATTTTTGAACATAAAATGTTAAGTATTTTATTGCTTTAAATTCTTATGTGGTTATGTGATTATTATAGTCTTTCCTATTCACGATGTAAACCCGACCACCATAGAACTATGTTACAGTGACATTATCAAACAGTTTGTTTGAAATTTTACGATTTGTTTTATGACCTCACTGTGACACAGGTCAGAGTTCATTTTTTTATATAGTGTTCAGCAATAGGGTAACATTTTGTGTATTAAAAACACTAAACGAGTGTTGTCTACACGAATTTAATATACAATAGGTACAAAATATAGCATGAAACCACGAGCTCCTAATATCTAAAAATATCTTCACCAGGTTTCACATAATCATACTTTATTGCTGTAAACCATTGGCTTATAAAAAACCACAAGCTTATAATCATTATTAATATTCATGTGTGAAATAAATATCGTTAAAAGTATAGGTAGTTAATACGGTGACCACACGCGCCGGCCAATGTCCGCGTTAATCCCGCGGCGGCGTTGTCACCGCGTCCCGCACTGCCAAAAGCACTCGGCAGAATGTTCGTAATTAAAATATATCATAATTAAATAGTGGAAAAAAATATACACAAAATACAGATAAACCGTTGGACCTAGGATTTAAATTTGGATGGAATATTGCCTGGATGCTCTATGGGTGCACTAAAAAAGGTTTTTTTTAAATTGATCTTCATTGGGAACTTTACGACTAATCGTGTCGACTGCTTATGTAGGGTTACCATCCGTCCGGATTAGTCCGGACATGTCCGGAGTTTTAGACTCTTGTCCGGACTTTGTCCGGCTCTTTTATTTGTCCGTATTTTTTTAATTACATGTCCTACTATGCTTCTGTAACTTAGTGAATATGTTTCCATTTTTTAACTAAATGGTCCGGATTTTTATCGAAATGTCAGGCTTTTTCTCAGGACTTTTCAAATTTCTTAAATGGTAACCCTATGCTTATGTCAAATGTATTTCAAGTCGAACAAAAACGCTAGCAGTGTATGCATGTTGGTTATGCCTACTTATATGTTCCTCTCCTATAGAAGCAAATCAAATGGTTCCCGAGGGACAGAGAGATAAACAACTTCTGAGCGTAGTCGTAGTCTAAAACCATAAATCCTTTAAAAAAGAAAACGATCAGTTACGATCATTTCGAGTCATTGATAGTAATTGATTTAATGCTTCAAAATTAAATTGATATTATTTATATGTAATACATACATAAACTCTCGCCTTCACTCACTCCCAGAGCTACAGAATTACCTACAACTCTAAAAACTTGTTAATAATTCTGTTACCACATTTTGCACAAATAGACTAGGATGTTTACATGTAAGTATTAGTGACAGGTTGCAAGCAGATCGCCTAACATTTATATGTACATTTTGATTACAATATTGTATGGTTATGATTTTCTTTCTTAAATAATACCTACTTCCCACATTCTGTAGCGATAAATCTCATTTTCACACTATATTTTAAAAACTTCGAAAAATCTAAACAACTCCTGAAAAGTTTAAACTAAATCCCAGCACCCATCTTTAAAGTTTCGAACAAAATTGATGCTCGAAATATGACAGACAAAAAGTGGGTCTGAACCTAACCCGAGAAAGTGGGTTAAACCAATCTCGAGTTAGCACACGTCGGCGCGAGTTTAACTTATGTGGAGGCGCCAACTTGGATTGACTTTGTCGTAGTTAACTTTGGGAGCGGTTTAAAAAAGAAAGTCCAACTCGACTTGGGACGCTATCTTGATCTTGGTGGAAATGTAGTTTATGCTACGATGTTTATCCACAAAATCAGAAATCGGATCAAAGCTTGATCAAAGGTATTTTGGTCTTTGGGATATATTATTTGACGACGCGTTAGCCTAGTTGGTAGTGACCCTGCCTACGAAGCTAGAGGTCCCGGGTTCAAATCCCGCTTAGGGCAGTTTGTGTGATGAGCGCGAGTTTTTGTTTCTGAGTCTTGGATGTTTTATTTATTTATTTATTTATTTATTTATTTATTGAAAAGTATATTACACAGCATTACAGAATTAATCTAATACACTGTGAAACTAATATAAAGTAAAACTACACTTATACCTCATAGAGGAACACTAGAAGGCCTGTCACCCATCCTCTCGCAAAACTTTAAGCACTCCCGACACACAGCCATCCATCGCCACGCAAAAACATCCCATTCCGGTGCTGACACCAAGAGCGCATTAAGCAGTGTTAGAGCACGAAGACACGGCGAGTTCCGGTGCGACACAGTACGCGCAACAGGCACGTCCAACAGGGAACGCGTACGGGCTCTAAGGGCAATCTTGTGAACTTGAGGAACACGCAGTCTAACAAGCTGCTCCACCAGCTCCAAACAATCGGACTCTCCCCGCAAAACACGACAAACAAAAGTCAGCAAACCGAAATTGCGCCTCACCTCTAATGAATTAAATCCCAAAGATCCAAGTAGGAATTTTGTGGGATATAAGTAAGGGTAATAACCAAACATTTTGCGATAGAGCATTCTTAGAAAGGTTTTTTGGACCTTCTCTAAGAGTAAGCTGTAGGTTGACTCATGCGGGTTCCAAATAATCGCAGACGTTTCCAGTTTGCTTCGCACCAAGGCGTTATATAGCACTTTTATAGCCCCAGGATCATGGAATGATCTGACATTACGAGTAACAAAGCCTAGTCTACGAAAACAGTCAACAGCTAGGGACTTCATATGATCATGGAATGTTAGACGACTGTCGAACATCACGCCCAGATCCTTAACCGAGTAGACCCTGTTAATAGGCTCGGTCCCTAACACGTATTGATAATGTAAGGGAACGCTAGCCCGACTGAAGGTGCACACGCTACACTTAGCTATATTGAAATGGAGCTTGTTGTTCACACTCCACCGGAACACAGATGTGATATCCTCTTGGAGCGACTCGCAATCTGCAACTCGTTCCACCCCATACACCAATTTCAAGTCATCGGCGTAAAGAAGGCATCTTGCATTTCTAACCTTAGATTCAAGGTCATTAACCATGATCCCAAAAAGCAGAGGTCCCAGTATCGAGCCCTGACTAACGCCAGACCGAGTGTGATACGGGGCTGAAACGAAGTGGCCGTGCTGGACATACTGTTGTCGATCGCGTAGATAACTCGCAAAGAACTTGAGCAAATTTGGGGCAAAACCAATATTGTCGAGCTTGCAAAGCAATACGTCATTATCCACACGTCGTTACTATTTCGTCGTTATTATTTTCTATATATTCCAGAATTTTTTCTTTATATAAGTTTATTTTTTACTACTTACAAGCTTAAAGGCCTTTAAAATACGTTACTTAATTTGGAACATAACCTACAAGACTAAAACAAAAATAAGTTATTTCTTTGGACTCCGTACCGGCGATGGGTGCCAAAAGGGACCTTAATTATGACTCAATCTTTGTTAACCGTCGTTATAATTTTAAAGAGCTGTAACTGTTGAACCGTGATAGATAGGCGGTTGGTTTTTACAGAATTATGTGTTACAACGGCGGATTTCCAAACAGATAGTAAAAAAAAACAAAATATAAAACAATAAGGGGTCTGTCTAAATACATTTTTGTTGGATCTTTTCTTTACGTTTTATCTTCAAACCCGTAATAAACATTTTTATTTTGTTATTTATTATTCTTATCGAAAAATTGATATAAAGACGGATTTCCTGCATTTATTATTAGTATCCTATTTAATACAGGCCATTTGGTCGGCAGACGGGCCTGAGACTGAGAGCCAGCAACTCGATTAGACCCAGCCTCCGCCGGAATCCAATTTGTGCCTACACCCAGGCCAGGATAATGTCCCGATAGTTTCCAGACGTTAGCTTTATTGTTTTATCATTTGAGCCGCTTCTGACATATTTCTAACCCCCGACGCAAAAAGAGGGGTGTTATTTATCGTGTGTGTATGTCTATCTATGGCATCACTGCTCCCAAACGGATTAATAGATTCGGTTTTTTTTATTAAACCTAATTTTAATTTAATTTTAATTTTAATTTTAATTTAATTTTAAGTTTAATTTTTTTGTTGGGTCGTTTAAAAGATATCAGCTCTACCTTAACATTATATGTATAAGTATTGTAGCTAATCCCAAGTTTTTTTATAAAGTTGTGTTAAATAATACACCTTAAATTATTACAATCTAGCCTCAAGGGCTAATAAGTAATTTTCTTATACCTATCTAAAACTGTTTATTCAACAAAGCCTAAGAATGTGTCTATTAATACTTCTTAGGGTGCATTTCCATCAGAGATGCGCATTAATGTGTTTTCATATATTCGACACCTCGCTCCGATTGTCAAATGTATGAAAACACATTAATTTATGCGCATCTCTGCACGGCTAGCACATGTTGTCCGCAACTTGGTTGTCGCTCGGATCTCCCTTTCTATCTAGTCTGTAACGATAGAGACGCACTGAGCGACAAGCGAGAAAATACAACTTGTGCTACCCGTGCTGGTGGAAATGCATCCTAACTGTCCCTATTAAGGGCACTTTTTTCTTGTGTTCTTTATACATAGCAGTACATATTCATTTACGGAGCGATCCGCTCAGTGAACGAGCGCGCACAACCTTACACTTAATATTTCATTTATTATAACGCCATTTCTAATCATCACGGTTGCACAGCCAAAGCCATATTGACGTTGATGGAAATTGCGATGGTAGTGCGGCTTTGCTGGACGCCACGGTATCCGCGATCGCCTGCGAGGAGCTGCGAGGATCCAATTGTACGAGCTTGAGATATGATTCGTTCTCTGGAGGCTCGGGGGAGCGCATGGACACAGGAGGTAGCGGGGAACAATTCAATTTAATTGAATTCAATCATTTACTCATAAAAATATTATGTTTTATAAGTTGACTAGCGACCCGCCCTCACTAAACTTCGGTTTATGTAAGTTTGTTGTAGCATCCGTACATAGACCAAAATGTATTATACATAAAAACGTTGATCCACCCAAATACATATAAGTAAAGTTTTCTCTTCCATTTTATTAAAATGTGCGATGTCCAAAATATGTAATTACTAGCTTCTGCCCGCAACTTTGTCTGCGTAGATTTCGATCATCGTTATTCCCTTGGGAACTTTTAAATTTTCCGGGATGAAAGGTAGCCTGTGTGTTAATCCAGTGTATAAGCTATCTCCATTCCAAATTTCAACTCAATCCGTACAGCCGTTGCAGCGTGAAGGAGTAACAAACTAACACACTCACAAACACACAAACTTACGCATTTATAACATTATATAGTAGGATTATAAAACAGTCTCAATGATCTCCACGCTACTTACAAGGACAGAACCGCAGTACAATCCAACCATTCCAAGTCCACAATTTGTAATAATTTGTCGGAAAATGCGAAATGAAACTCGGAATAAAGTGTCTCAAACTTGCCAGCCGCCCAGAAGACATTATCGGGAAGTTTGGGGACTTCTGCCGGCCATGATTATTTTAATAGCAGGTGTTATCGTTTTAGAAACTTTTTTCTGACTCACCGAGATAATATATTTCTTGAGGTAATCGGAAGCAGTTCGCAAAGAACTTGTGTTGAGGG